>CAWUFW010002441.1:0-735000 GCA_963921515.1 Calotriton arnoldi | reverse complement strand
GTGAGTGACTGGGTATGTAAGTGACTGTATGGGTGAGTGAGTATCTATTTGAATGGCTGTATGGATGAGTTATCAGATGTGTGAGTGATTGGATGTGTGAATGGGTATGTAAGTAGTTGTGTGAGTGAGTGTGTGAGTGCTTGTATGGGTGAGTGAGTGGCTGTGTTGAGAGGCTGTATGGGTGAGTAAGTGGGTTTGCGAGTGGCTGTATGGGTGAGTGAGTGGCTGTATGAGTGAGTGAGTAAGTGGGTGTGTGAGTGGCTCTATGGATGAGTTAGTGATTGAGTGAGTACTTGTATGGGTCTGTGAATGGGTATGTGAGGGATTGTGTGGGTGTGTGAGTGGGTGTATCAGAGGTTGTATAGAGGTGTGAGTGGGTGTGTGAGTGCTTTTTGGATGATGTCATCAGTGATGTCATCAATGATGTCACTGACCATGTCACGAGTGGTGTAATATGTGATGTCATAAGGAGTGCATTGCGGGGGCATGATTTATAGTTAGCTCAGGTAACTATAACTGCTGAATTTCTCTGGTTTTGTACGAGTGAAATGTGAGCCTAACTGTAATGTCCCTGAAACTGTTTTTTCAGAGAATTTCCAAGGTTTTTTAAATTCTATGTCCTAACTCTAACATCCCTGTAACCTGTGTTTTTTTAATTAATTTCTAGGTTTTTTCAATGTTATTTCCTAACTCTAACATCACTGTAACCTTTGGTTTTTGAAGTGAATTTCTTAGGTTTTTTAAATTTTCTTTCCTAACTGTAACCAGAAACCTTTGACAGTGAGTGTGTCAGTTAGTGAAGAAGTGTCTCAGTAGGTCTGTGAGTGTGTGTGAGAGTGTCTGAGTGGGTCTGTGAGTGGGTGTTGGAGTATCTGAGTGGGTCTGCGAGTGCCTCGATAAGTGTGTGTCAGTCTGTGAGCGAGTGCATCAGTGTCTGAGTGGGTCTGTAAGTGGGTGTGTGAGTCTCTGATTGAGTGGTTGTGTGAGTCTGTGAGTGGGTCTGTGAGTGAGCACATAAGTCTCCGAGTGGGTCTGTGAGTGAGTGCATGAGTCTCTGAGTGGGTTTGTGAATGAGTGTGTGAGTCTCTGAGTGGGTCTGTGAGTGGGTGCATAAGTCTCTGAGTGGGTCTATGGGTGGGTGCATGTGTCTCTGAGTGAGTCTGTGAATGAGTGCATGAGTCTCTGAGTAGATCTGTGAGTAAGTGCATGTGTGTCTCAGGGGGTCTGTGAGTGGATGCATGACTTTCTGAGTTGGTCTGTGAGTGGGTGCGTGAGTCTCTGAGTGGGTCTTTAAGTGGGTGCGTGAGTGGGTCAATTTCAGTTCGGTGACCCCATACCTGAGGCCCGGCATTAATTGAATGATGGAGGGGGACAATGCGGCCCCCCTCCCTCGGCAGATTCAGCCCCGGGAACCCCATCCCCCAGCCTTCATTGTATAGGGCCAATTTCAGCCCCGGGACCCCCATTCCCCAGGGCCTGGCAGTAAATCCTGGGTGCCCTGGAGCTCACCCAGGGTGCCCAGTGTGCAGCATGGGGATTGCATGGGGAGCCTCAAGGCCCCCACGGTCCCAGGTGGCGTCCCACCTCCTGCAGGAGCTGTCATTGCGATTGCACACGCACCTACTGAGCTGCTGGAAATACAGATCCCTGTGTGCAAGAGCAAAAGTTTCATCTCTTTCAGAAATGAAACCTCTTCTTCCAGTGGGCAGGAGCCCTTTGACATGCTGCCGCCCGCTGGAACTTGAGTGTTTGCTTTTGCTTGGCAGGAGCTGTTAGCTCCCACCAAGCAGAAGCAAACAGGTTTGTCCTGGGCACCCCTAGACATAGCAGGAGCCAGCTCTGGGAGGTGATGGTTCCTACGGCCATGTATGGCTCCAGGAGGGAGCCGTGCTGCCCCCCTCCTTTCTTGTTCACAGGCCGCCCCGGGGAAGTGGTCGTCCCCAGGGCCCTATGTGGCCCGGGAAGGGGGCCACGCAGCCCCTCACCCATTCTTTAAAAAACATTTGGCCCCGGTGAGTTGGTGGTGCCCGGGTCCCGGGTGGGTTCACGAGGCCCCCCATTAGCTGTTATTTAGCCCCAGGGAGGTGGTGGACCCGGGAATGATAGAGCCTCAGGAGGGGGGCCCCATGCACCACCCTCATCTTTTATAAATAAAGCACAGGGGAGGTGGTGGTCCTGTGGCTCAAAGAGCCTCAGGAGGGGGCCCCATGCGCCACCTCCTTTATTTAAACAATGCCCCCGTGACCTGGCCCACCCAGAAGTTTGTTTTTTAAAGATTTTCACTGGATTTGTGGAGCCCCATGTTTTTCGATGAAAATTTAAAAAAATATATTTTTTGCCCTGGCAGGGTCCTTCTGGGACTCCAGCACCAGAGCTAAGGGGTCAGAGTATTCCTTCCCTGCCCCCTTTTCTTTTTTTTTTTTTAACCTTTTTTCAGGAACTCGGCTGAAGCCGAGTCCAAAGATGGCTGCCAACATTTTCTGGTTGAAGTGTTGGCAGCCAATCAGATTTCTGCACGAGATCAGGAGGGTTCGCTGAGGAGTCGCTTCCCTATATATACAAATTAGGATTTCTTTAAATATCTTTAAAACTACTGAACAGATGTACAGCAACCAGCAAAAGCACTCTTTCTGGACCAAGTGCTATCTTTCTTCCAAATTTGGTGTAATTCCATCCAGCGGTTCGGGCTGTAGTCATGTTCAAAATGCCAAATGGGAATTAACATGGGAAACACACATTTTTTGCCGCCCCTTTTTCTCAGCTACTGCTTGATGGATAGCCCCGAAACTTTCCTTGTACAGCTAGAATCACTGGCACACTGTTTTTGGAAAATATCGTGAAGATTCAAAGATTCGGCAACCGGGGCCAAAGATATAGGCAAGTCAAAAAGCGTTTTTACTATGGAAACGTGGTCCTAAGTATAACTACCTACTGGCAACTGCCAGTGTATATATATATATATATATATATATATATATATATATATATATATATATATATATATATATATATTTATATATATATATATGTATATTCACTGAAAAAACCATAGGTTTCCGGCACGTTATAGTTAGAAATTAGCATTTAAAAAACCTTTGAAATTCACTGAAAAAACCATAGGTTTTAGGGAAAGTTATAGTTAGTTGGACATTTCACTCGTATAAAACCAGTGAAATTCCCCGTTATAGTTAGTTCAGCTAACTATAACTCGCGCCCGCAATGCACTGCTGATGACGTCACATATTATATCACTCATGACATGGTCAGTGACATCACTGATGACATCACTGATGACATCTCAAATGACATCCCTGATGACATCACTGATGACATCATCCATGTGATAATTTCATGCATCTTCTCACACCCTAATATAACTTTTGATACACCCACTCTAAATTACAGACTGCCATTCTCAAAACCATAGACACTCCAACACCAATAACTACATACCCACTCACTGAATCTTAGGTCTACATACACATCCACTCACTCACCCGTACAGTCACTCATACTTGCGGTCACTCAGTACAGGACTATCATATGCACTCATACACCTATGTAGACACTCACACACCGCCACTCATCCATAGAGGTACTCACACACCTAGTCAGTCATGCAAATAATTAATCACACTCCCATTTACTCACCTATACAGTTATACACACACCATCTCACTTACTCATACAAATACTAGCACATTCTTACGCTCTTATACAATCACTGATACAAGCACACACTCATCCATACAGCCACTCTCACAATCACACACTCTCACTTATAGCTATTTAAATACTCTAACACACATATATACTGCCTTTCACATATGTAGTTACTCACACATGTACCACTGAGATATACATTCACTCACTAACACACCCATACACACACTCACCCACCCATACAGTCCATCACAGATGCACTCTTGAAACCATGCACCCAGTGAATCACCCACTCACACATCTATGCACAGAGTCACACACACCCCACCCACACAAACACCAGGCACCCATACAGATACTCAGACAACCAATCAATAACTCATATAGACACTTATGTAGCTACTCACAAACCCATGCAGCTGCTTACACACCAACAGACAGACGGATACAGACATTCACACAGTTTAGTCACTAACCCATGCATTCACTAAGATACGTTTAATCACTCACTTATAGACTAAGTCACGCACCTACTAAATCATCCATTCAGACACTTATACACCCACCCATTCTTCAATACGCCTTTCCCTATATATATTAAACATATTTAAACTTTACAGAAACACACAGTCACTGGATGATGTCATCAGTGATGTCATCAGTGATGTCATTTGAGATGTCATCAGTGATGTCACTGACCATGTCATGAGTGATGTAATATGTGACGTCATCAGCAGTGCATTGCGGGGGCGCGAGTTATAGTTAGCTGAACTAACTATAACGGGTGAATTTCACTGGTTTTGTACGAGTGAAATGTCCAACTAACTATAACTTTCCCTAAAACCTATGGTTTTTTCAGTGAATTTCAAAGGTTTTTTATATGCTAATTTCTAACTATAACGTGCCTGAAACCTATGGTTTTTTAAGTGAATTTCAAAGGTTTTTTAAGTGCTAGTTTCTAACTATGCCTACAGAGGTAGGACATGTGAAGAAAGAAGAAAAAACGCACAGAAAGAAGCAAAAGCAATGCAGAAAGAAGCAACAGAAGTCCACAAAGACGAAGAAAAGTGCAGGAAGAAGCAAGACATGTGCAGAAAGAACCAACAGAGGAGCAGAAAGAGGCCTTGTTGCAAAATCATCCTGTGCCCACAACTTTTTCAGACGGGTACTGCTGGTAACTGACTCTGAGTAACTAGGCCTAGAGCCAGTGCTATGCTAAAAGACACTTAGAATACAGTGAAAACACCTACATACACTAGGGAACACTATGCGTTGGGGTACACCTGTGATTGGCATGACCTCCTCTGTAAGGCCCTAGTACATAATAGGGCAGGGGGATTAAAACTACCTCTTAAAACGCGCCACGGGGCGCGTTTGCACAGTGGTGAAGGGAGGGGGGGGCCTGAGGTGTAAAAAGGGGCGTGGCCTGGACCACCTCTCTGCAACGCAGGCCTGTGGCTCTTACTGGAGGTACCTGGTGGCCTAGTTGGCCCCCAGGGGCCCTCAGGATTGAAGGGGTATTAATTCCCCAACTTAAAACGCACCACAGGGTGTGTTTCCACACAAGTCACCTCAGGCCCCGCCCCTTCTCTTCACCACTGTGCAAACGCGCCCCATGGCGCGTTTTTAGTTGGGGGGATAAAGTCCCCTTGAATGCTGAGGGTCCCTGGGGTCCAACTAGCACACCAGGTACCTCCAGTAAGCGCCACAGAGCTGCGTTGCAGAGAGGTGTAAAAAGGGGCGTGGCCTGGACCACCTCTCTGCAACGCAGCCCTGTGGCGCTTACTGGAGGTACCTGGTGGGCTAGTTGGCCCCTAGGGACCCTCAGTATTGAAGGGGAATTAATTTCCCAACTTAAAACGCGCCACAGGGTGCGTTTGCAGAGTGTTGCTGGGAGGGGGCGGGGCCTCCGGCACGATTGCGTCTTTTTTTTTCTTTCTTTTCTTTTAAGAAGGGGGGCAGTGTGGCCCCCCTTTCTTTCCTATTTTATGGGCCCTGGGGACCCCATCCCCCAGGGCCTGACCCCTTTTTTTTTTTTAAATGGAAGGGGGCCGCGTGGCCCCCCTCCTGAGGCCATATTCGGCCCCGGGGACCCCATCCCCCGGGGCATGGCCAGTGTTTTTTTTTATTTTATTGATTTGGAGGGGAGCTGCGTGGCCCCCCTCCTCATGCCATTTATGGCTCCGGTGACCCATCCCCCGGGGCCGGCCTTTGCGTTTTTTTTAAAATTAAGTTTTATTATGGGGGAGGGGGGCCACGTGGCCCCCCTCCCGGGCGACTTCTAGCCCCGGGGACCCCATCCCCCAGGGCCTGGCCTCTCGTTGGGGACCGTGGGGGGAGCCCCAATGCCCCCACGGTCCCTGCCGGCTCCCCGCGTCCTGCGGGAGCCGGCATTGCTTTTCCACATGGGGAGCTGCTGACATGCAGCTCCCCGTGTGGAAAAGCAATCTGGTTTGAATTTTGGAAGAGAGAGCAGGTTTCCTGCTCTCTCTTCCAAAATCCAAACCAGTGTTTGCTATGACAGGGCGGGAGCCGCACGGCTCCCGTCCTGCCATAGCAAAAAGCAGTGTCCCGGGAGTGGGCACCCCGGGACACTGCAGGAGCCGGTCCTGGGGGGTGTCGGTCCCCAGGGCTATCACAGGCTCCAGGAGGGGGGCCAAGCGGCCCCCCTCCCATCACATGCACAGCCCCGGGGAGGTGGTGGTCCCTGGGGCTCGGGGGTCCGTAACGGACCCCCAAATTAGCATTTTAGTGCCCCGGGGAGGTGGCGGTCCCCGGGGCGTGTGGGGGGGCTCTAGCCCCCCCACGCAGGTATATATATATTTTTTTTAAAGGAAGCCCCAGGGGGTGGCGGTCCCCGGGGCTGCGGGGGGGCAGTGTGCCCCGCAAATAATTAATGAAAGCCCCAGGGGGTGGCGGTCCCCGGGGCTTGGGGGGCTCCCCAAACCTTTAAAAAACAAGCCCCGGGGGTGGCGGTCCACAAGGCTGCAGGGGTCCCCCTGGGCCCCCACAATTTTATTTCTGCATGCCCCGGGACCTGGCCCACCCGGGGGCCTAATTGAACGAAGCGCGGGAGTCCGCGCTTCGTTTTGAATTTCGGCCGGATTCGCGCACCCAGCGCGGACTCGGCCGATTTTGTTTTTTTTAAATGCTTTTTTGGGCCCTGGGGGTCCTTGTGGGACCCCTGAGCAGGCCTAGGGGTCAGGGTGTTTCTACCCTGCCCCCTTTTCTTGTTTTTTGCGTTTGTTTCCCTGTTTTCTTGTACCTCGGTTACCGAGGCACAAGATGGCTGCCAACACTGCCTGGTTTGGAGTGTTGACAGCCAATTAGAATAAAGCTCGTGATCAGGAAGGTGCGCAGGTCCACCGCGGCCATAGATATCGAAACTTTTATTTTTTGATTTTCTCAGCAACTACTGAACGGATTTACACCATTTAAAAAAAAGGTCTCTTTCTGAACTAAGGTCTACCTTTTTGCCAAATTTGGTGTAATTCCGTTCAGCAGTTTCGGCTGTAACCGTGTCTAAAGTTTCCTATGGGAAATTGATTTTCCGACCTCTATTTTTTTAATTTCTCAGGAACTACTCAACGGATTTACACCATTTAAAAAAAAGGTCTCTTTCTAAACCAAGGGCTACCTTTTTGCCAAATTTGGTGTAATTCCGTTCAGCAGTTCGGGCTGTAGCCGTGTCTAAAGTTTCCTACAGGAATTAACATGGAGAAAACACGTTTTGGAACCCCCATATTTTCTCGGCCCCCACTTGCCGAATCACCCCGAAACTTTCAAGACAGGAGCTGACCGGAGCGGGCTACGATTTTTGAAAATTTCACGAAGATTCGTCAACCGGCGCCAAAGATATTGAGAAAACAAAAATGAGTTTCCTATGGAAACTAGGTCCTAACTATAACTATCTACTGGCGACCGCCAGTAGTTAATATATATATATATATATATATATATATATATATATATATATATATATATATATATATATATATATATATATATATATATATATATATATATTATTTTTTTGTTCCAATGTGCCTTGCGCAATAGGAGGTCACTCGACATTGCTTGAGTTTAAAATGCAGCCTGCTGTCTTGTCTCACATTCATTTTTCAGGCCGACGCGTTTCAGGATCTCACATCCCTTCTTCTTGGGCCGCAAACAGGTAATGAAACCACTCGCATCCTTGCATTTTCACTTCGATTTAATCATTGGTATGCCCGCCCCCAGTGGGCGTGTATTCAATTGCTTCCTGGGACATTGAGTCCTGTAATGCGAGATAGATTAATTAATTCCTTTAGTAAGGTCATAACATTGTTTGCATATATATATTCACTGAAAAAACCATAGGTTTCAGGGACGTTATAATTAGAAATTAGCATTTAAAAAACCTTGGAAATTCACTGAAAAAACCACAGGTTTCAGGGATGTTATAGTTAGTTGGACATTTCACTCGTACAAAACCAGAGGAATTTGGCCGTTATAGTTAGTTGAGCTAACTATAACTTGCGCCCCCGCAATGCACTGCTGATGACGTCACATATTACATCATTCATGACATGGTCAGTGACATCACTGATGACATCACTGATGACATCACTGATGACATCACTGATGACATCATCCGGTGACTGTGTGTTTCTGTAAAGTTTAAATATGTTTTATATATATAAATGCCAAGGTGTATTGAAGAATGAGTGGGTGTATGAGTGTCTGAATGGATGATTTAGTAGGTGCGTGACTGACTGTATAAGTGAGTGATTAAACGTGCCTTACTGAATGCATGGGTTAGTGACTAAACTGTGTGAATGTCTGTATCAGTCTGTTAGTTGGTGTGTAAGCGGCTGCATGGGTTGGTGAGTAGCTACATGAGTGTCAATATGGGTTATTGATAGGTTGTCTGAGTATCTGTATGGGTGCCTGAGTGTCTGTGTGGGTGGGTGGGGAGTGTGTGACTCTGTGCATAGATGTGTGAGTGGGTGATTCACTGGGTCTATGGGTTCAAGACTGCATGTGTGAAGGGCAGTATGGGTGGGTGAGTGTGTGTATGGGTGTGTTGGTGAGTGAATAGATGTCTCAGTGGTACATGTGTGAGTAACTACATATGTGAAAGGCAGTATATGTGAGTGTTGGAGTATATAAATGACTATATGTGAGAGTGAGTGATTGTGAGAGTGGCTGTATGGATGAGTGTGTGCTTGTATCAGTAATTGTATAAGAGTAAGTATGTGTTAGTATCTGTATGAATAAGTGAGGTGGTGTGTGTATAACTGTATAGGTGAGTAAATGGGAGTGTGATTGATTCTTTGTATGACTGACTAGGTGTGTGAGTAACTCTATGGATGAGTGGCGGTGTGTGAGTGTCTGTATAGGTGTATGAGTGCATATGATAGTGCTGTATTGATGAGTGACTGCATGTATGAGTGACTGTATGGGTGAATGAGTGGATGTGTGTGTAGACCTAGGAATCAGTGAGTGGGTATGTAGTAACTAGTATTGGTGTGTCTATGGTTTCGAAAATGGTGGTCTGTATTTAAAGTGGGTGTATCAAAAGTTATATTAGGGTATGAGGAGGTGCATCAGATTATCATGTGGATGATGTCATCAGTGATGTCATTTGAGATGTCAGTGATGTCATCAGTGATGTCATCAGTGACGTCACTGACCATGTCATGAATGATGTAATATGTGACGTCATCAGCAGTGCATTGCAGGGGCGCGAGTTATAGTTATCTCAACTAACTATAACGCCGAATTTCCAACTAACTATAACATCCCTGAAACCTGTGGTTTTTCCAGTGAATTTCTAAGGTTTTTTAATGCTAATTTCTCACTATAACGTCCCTGAAACCTATGGTTTTTTCAGTGAATTTCAAAGGTTTTTTAAATGATAATTTCTAACTATAATGTCCCTGAAACCTATGATTTTTTCAGTGAATTTTAAAGGAGGTACTAGGAGGGCTTCTTAGCCCCCAAAGTCCCTCAGGAGTAAAGTGGACTTCATCCCCATCCCATAGTCTGCCAGGAGGCGCATTTGCAGAGCGGTGGAGAAAGGGGGACATGGCCTCCGAAGACGTCTTAGCAATCCCACTGTGTGGGACTTACTGGAGGTAACAAGAGGGGTAGTTGGCCCCAAAGGACATCCTCGGGGGCCAACTACCCCTCCTATTACCTCCAGTAAGTCCCACACAGCAGGATTGCTAAGTTCTCATAGCAGGCCATGCCCCCTTCGCCCACCACTCTGCAAACGCGCTCCCTGGTGCGCTCTTGGATGGGGTTTGAAGTCCCCCTCGCTGCTGGGGGTCCTTTAAGGGCCAACTAGCCTACCTCTTACCTCCAGTAAGCCCCACACACTGGGATTGCTGAGAGGTGGACAAAGGCCATGCCCCCTTTCCCCACCACTCTGCAAACGAGCCTCCTGGCGAGTTCTAAGTTGGGGTATTAAGTCCCCTTCATTCCTGAGGGTCCATGGGGGCCAACTAGCCCACCAGGTACCTCAAGTAAGCGCCACACACCTGGATTGCTGAGAGTGGTCCAAGGCCACACCCCCTTTTTACGCCACTCTGCAAACGCGGCTCCTGGTGCATGGCTGCTCAAGGGATGAAGTCCACTTGTGTCCTGAGCCCCAATGCCCCCACGGTCCAAGCCGGCTCCCCGCCTCCTGTGGGAGCCGGCATTGCTTTTGTACAAGGGGAGCTGCTGACATGCAGCTCCCATTGTGCAAAAGCAATTCTGCTTCGCTTTTTGGAAGCGAGAGCAGGTTTCCTGCTCTCGCTTCCAAAAAGCAAAGCAGGGTTTGCTATGGCTGAGCGGGAGCCGTGCTCCCGCCCTGCCATAGCAAAGAGCAATGTCCCAGGGGTGGGCGTCCCGGGACATTGCAGGAGCCGGCTCTGGGGGGTGGCAGTCCTGAGAGCCATGTAGGGCTCCACGAGGGGGGCTGCGCGGCCCCCCTCCAACATGTAAATAGCCCCAGGGAGGTGGTGGTCCCCGGGGCCGGTGGTCCACAACGGACCCCCGTATTTACATATTCGATGCCCCGGGGAGGTGGTGGTCCCAGGGGCAGTGTGGGGGGGGGCTCGAGCCCCCCACACTAATTATTAGTTATAGCCCCACGGACCCCCGTATTTAAATATTCGATGCCCCGGGGAGGTGGTGGTCCCCGGGGCTTGGGGGGGCCCACGAGGCCCCCCACCCTTATTTAATTAAAGCCCCGGGGAGGAGGCGGTCCCCGGGGCTGCGGGGGCCCCCACGGGCCTCCACACCATAATTTAGAATTGCCCCCGGGACCTGGCCCACTTGGGGGCTTTTTAACAAAATGTTTTTTTTAATAATTTCGGCCGGATTCGCGCACCCAGCACGAATTCGGCCGAAATTATTTTAAAAAATGCTTTTTTTGGGCCTGGAGGTCCTTGTGGGACCCCCTGAGCAGGCCTAGGGGGTCAGGGTGTTTCTACCCTGCCCCCTTTTCTTGTTTTTTACCTTTTTCTTGTGACTCGGTTACCGAGTCACAAGATGGCTGCCAACACTTCCTGATTTGGAGTGTTGGCAGCCAATTAGAATGAAGCTTGTGCTCGGGAGGAGTCGCGACTCCTCCTCGGTGCTCAGATATATAAATATTTATTTTTTGAATTTCTCAGCAACTACTGAACGGATTTACACCATTTACAAAAAAGCACGCTTTCTAGACCAAGACCTACCTTTATGCCAAATTTGGTGTAATTCCGTTCTGCAGTTCGAGCTGTAGCCCGTTTGAAAATTCCTTTGGAAATTAACATGGAGAAAACGCGTTTTGGGACCCCCCTTTTTTCTTTGCCCCCGCTTGACGAATCACCCCCAAACTTTCGAGACAGGAGCTGACCTGAGTGAACCATTAGTTTTGAAAAGTTTGCGAAGATTCGTCAAACGGCGCCAAAGATATTGGCAAATTCAAAAAACGCTTTTCCTATGGAAAATAGGTCCTAACTATAACTACCTACTGGCGACCGCCAGTAGGTATATATATATATATATATATATATATATATATATATATATATATATATATATATATTTAGTAATCAATAGAGGGACATCCTATCCCGTCGCACATTTCAGCTGTGCTAGTACCTCTACCCACTACGCAGCCACCGGCGGGCATCGCCAAACCATATGCAAAAAATCAGTCTCTACTGCCTCAAATCTCGGACAGCATGGATCCTGCATTGGGTAAATAGCGTGGAGTCACTTGGGGGTCAGGTAAGTTATGTGTATTTTATTATATTGGAGCTCACTGATACCCTACGGACAGCTGTGTGTATTTTGGTCCAATCTTTGGGGGAAAGGGGTTTATCACTAGGGGATTGCCATTTCTCCTCCACCCGCAGTGGTTTGACTCGCGGATCTGCGTGCAGGGCTCGATAAAGGTGTGTTACAAGTCTGCAGCCCCTTGCCATAGACAACATAGTAGCCAGCGTGTGGGAGGTTTCAGGAGCCTCCAGTAATATTGGCCATGATTGGCATGCTGTGGCTCCAATCTTTGCGTATTGAAGACATTGTCCATGGCATCCTGTAGCGTTATAAATCCACGCCCCCGGGTATAGGTCGGCTAGCGTCAGGCAGCCTCCCTCCTGCCACTCCTCTGTGAAAATCGACTGCGCTATCTGGTCAAAAGGATGCATAATCCAAATGTCCAGATCGGGCACATAGGGAGCTCACTTTATTACCCTCTGATCAAATAGGGAAGAGTGTGGGGCGAATGTCTGCCACGCATCACAAGTGACCTCAGTTGATATCCTGCATGCATGCCCGCTAACAGGAACCTCTCCCAGTTGGGTTCAGCATCCAGTCAATGTACTGCATGCTGGAGCTGGGTTGCCAAATAATATAATTCTAGGTCCGGGACCTTCAGCCACCCCTGGTCCCACACCCTCCACAATGTATCAAGGCTCACCCTGCAAATTCTACTGTTCCAAAATAACTCCAGCAATAGTGAGTCCAGTTCTCTAAAGACACTCCTAGGCAGTTCATAAAAGATCCACTGCATAATATAGAGGCAATGCAATAATACCACCATCTTGATGAGGGCAATCTTGCCCATCAAGGACAGATGCAGTGCGTTTCAGACCCGGATTGAATGATGCAGGCCCTCCAGCACCATTCCCATGTTATAGTCGCGAAGCTGCCCTTCATCATGCACTATGTGTAACCCTATGTATTGGACCTTTTCTACTGTCCAGGGCAACTCTACCCACGGGAGCTGTTCCAGCAGTAAATCCTTAAGCCATCCTAGCGGGAACAATAAAGATTTATTCCTGTTAATCTGAAGACCAGAGACCTCCCAATACTATGTCAGTGCATTCCACAACAATGGGACTGACAGGCCTGGCCGCCTCAAGTTCACCATAACATTGTCAGCATGCAATGAAATGATATGCTCAGTCACCCCCGTCCGTGTGCCACATCCCCTGAGAACCTGTGTCAGTCGACAAGCTAAAGGTTCCATAGGTATGGCAAAAATCAAGGGGGACACCGGGCAGGTAATCACATATGAGACATTCCATCCCAAAAGCTCCCTGGCTCGTGAACCTGCATATAACAATATAATCCAGTTTCTAATTTGGGAGCCCAAAATCATTCTGTGGAGGACCCGCCAGACGTATTCCAATCTTACAGAATCAAAAGCCAGCTCTACATCTAAAGAGACCAGAACGTAGTTGTCCTCTTTCAGTTCCGGCAATTGCATAATGTGCGCCAATCGGCGGATGTTACGGAGCGTATTTCTTGGAGGTATGAAACCTGACTGATCGTCATGTATCAATTGGGGGAGAAAAGGCAGGAGTCTTGCTGCCAATACCTGGCTAAGGAGTTTGAGGTCCATGTTCAGCATAGAGAGGGGTCTATAAGAACCAGTCTCTGTGGGGTCCTTACCGGGTTTTGGTATAACCACTATTAGGGCCGCTCTCATTGATCATGGTAATTCCCATCATTTTAAGGTCTCCGTGAGGACCAACCGCAGCTTATCGAGCAGCATATCTGGAAATTGCTGATAAAATTCGGCCGGAAGACTGTCTGCACTCAGCGATTTAGCGGATTTTAGGGCCTTTACAGCATATAACAATTATTTTTGCTCACTGGGGCACCCAAAGCCTCTTGATCCTCCGTGGTAAGGCAGGGAGCGAGAGACCCTCCAGATAGGGAGCTATTCTCTGGGCTCTCACCATCTGTTGCGGTTCCAATTACACTTCCCTCAAATGTTCCCCCATATGCGGTATTTATCTCCTGCTGTGTATGTACCAAGTTGCCCCCTCAATCCCGTACTGCCAGGACAGGTTGCAGTTGCTTATCTGAACTAATAAACCGTGCCAATAGGCGCCCAGTTTATCTCCCCCATATACCAGCATCTTCTGCCAGTACTCCTAAAATGCTTATCTAATTGGTCCCACAACTCCCCAACCTTTTGTGGTTGGTTATTCCATTCTGTTATGTCTGCTGTATCCATGGGATTTGATTTCTCCAGGGACAATAACACCTGCTTCTGCCTGATCAGGTCAGTTTCCAGTGTGCGCTGTATACCGACTGTAGTAACCATGCACATCCCCCGAAGGACCACCTTTATGGCATCCCATTCCGTGGACCTTCTGTCTGTGGATTCCCAGTTGAGCTCGAAATATTGCACCAGCTCCCTTTCCACAGTATCTCGGAATATAGAGTCAGTAAGTGCATCTGCGTTGATCCTCCAAAGTGAAATTTTCGGTCTTGGCCTATGGAGTGCATACGTAACTAATAATGGGGAATGATCTGAGAGGTAACAGGCCATACACTGGGCATTTTTGACTATGTGGACTGCAGTTGTGTGTATAAAGAAGTAATCCAGATGGCTGTACGTGTCCGTTGCTGGGGTATGGCAAGAGTATGTTCGTACAAGATCACCCTGTATTTGGTGTAGTGTGGCTATGGCTTTAGGTATACCATCCGTGTGAAGGGGGATCCATCTATATTACCACTTAGAGCACAGTTAAAATCACCCTCATTACAATCTCTACTTCAGAGGATATTTGCACTGTCCCCAACATCCTAACCAAGAAGGTACCATCATCTACATTTGGAGCATAAACATTTATAAGGCACAAGCTATATGCATCAATTGTACCCTTCAACATAACATTCCAGCCATCAGCATCCAGGTAGGTTCTTGTGGGCTTAAATGGGACTTCCGGTCCTTCCCAAATTAGTGCACCTCTATCATACCCCGAATAGGAGGTAGCATGCATTTGCCTTCTCCAACATCTCCTAACATACATTCCCCCTACAAGTGGGTTTCCTGAAGGAATGCTGCACCCATTGAGGTCCTTATGATCCCGTGGAAACTGTGAGATCCTTTGTGTCCCTTGGATCTTGTTGACAGGAGTCCAGCTAACCGGCCCTTGGACAGTACTTAGGGACGTGGGCTATGACAGTTGGCACTTAGCTCCATCCTGACCCGGAAGTTGTCGTTTTGCTGTTGGCGAGGAGGCCATTCTGCTCTTCGTAGGTTTTAATTAATCTGATTTGATGACCTTGACGGCGATATAATCAGAAAAGTATCTTCGCCGCAAAAAACGGAGAGGTCTTGGATTGTAGACACAGTGCCCCCTATCACGGCGGATCAGCCATGAGCACTATTACATCTTTTTGATTCATGATTTATTTGAGCTTTTGGACCTTCCTGAAGAACAATATCATATTATGGTGGCCACAACAAACACAATCTCCTCAATTTTGTCTCTTATGCAATAGAGGTTTTCAATAAGTGGCACATTTCCAGCCCTTTAGTGTAAGAAGATCACTTCTACAAATCAAAATGTAATCATCTTCCTAAATGTTTAGAAAACTGTCCTGAAGAAGGTGATAAATTTACGACTCACCAAAACGCAGCGTTGACTTTCCTGTTTTCTAACGATACTGTAACTGTTTTATTAATAATGAAATGCTCTATTTAACTTTGAATTGTGTATCATGGTTTTAATCTTGTATTATGATTGAATACATTTTACTTTGATTTTACATTTAGTTTGTTATTCGCTCTCTGTGTTGCACTGATCAGTTGTTGTTTAAATAATTGTATAATTATATGTTTCTTTGAGTCTCTCTCTGACACTAATTTTGTGTATAACAATTACAACTAAAGTATAGTAGATACTGTGTAGGGACCTTTGTGTTTTTATCTATACTTACCCTGTCCCTATCATCAATATTAGGGTACCTCCCTTTTCTGTTCTTTACTTAGCTCCAGGCCACCACAAGTCTGCGGGTAATCCAGTAGTAGTCTCACCTGCCCTAATAATTACTCATGTCAATGTCCCAGCGTCGAACCAGTGTAGTATGGTTCCAAATCCAAAAGCGTCTCTACTTTCGGAGGGCAGAGCCCCAGTAGTTATACCCACCATGGCCTTTGAGCATACGATCAGTTCAAAAGGCCACCTTTGAGATGCACAGGTCCTCTCTAAATTTGTTCCTGTCTGTCATCCTACCCCGGGAGGCTTGATCACTATCTTTAGTGGGGCCAAGACCCTGGTCCTTGGAATGCAGCTGCCAATTCCACCCCCTCGTAACCGTCCCAGAAAGGATCCTCAGAGTCAGCGGTCTGCAGTTTCCCTTGAGCCTCTAGTTTATGGCCTTCTATTAAGAATGCACAGATGTAGCTGTCTGAGTAGATGTGGGTTGGAGACAGGCCGACAGGCACACAGACCCACGAGCTTCGAAATGCCCACTTTTCCAAAGTGACATTTCCACCACCGTAATATCTAATCCACTATCACTACCGGAGAACTCATCAATGTCAAACATGATACTGCTACTATTTTGCCCGTAGGAAATACTGCTCAATTGCATTTCCCTACATTCCCCCATGATTATCCAATATGAGAGGCAGGACCCGTCGTAACGAACAACACCACCACCCGGTGCCATTCACAACCCTTGCATGTAACGCACACACACACATGCCCTAACTCTTCCCTACACCACACCCTGTCACCAGGGATAACTCCGATATAGCAAGAGACATGCAGAACCTTGGCACTAAGCTTTTTAAATGCCAACCTGAGCAACAGTAACCTGTGCACACAGGCCCCACCAGGGCAAACCTGTAGAACAATCGATGAGCTACCTCTGGAGATGCACAACCAGTACTCAGACCCACATAGGAGCATTTGAGATACATGCCCTGGGTATATGTCTTACCTCTTGACAAGGGACTTACAGCTAACTCAAATCAGCCAATCATGTATACACAAATCACCAATATGTATATGATGTGCACAGCGCTTTGGCACTGAATGGCAGTGTCAAACACGCTCAAAGTCCTATGGCTAGCAAACCAAGGTCAAAACATGAGGTCAGCAGCCAAAAAGGTCAGGGGAGACCACACCAAAAGATGCCAGGTCTCACACTCAGGTATATATTCCTGTGCATTGTCAGCCATGCAGATGTTCTAAAAAAATAAGTGGAGAGTGGGAACACACAATGAAAGTAAATTTTTAATAAGAAAATTCCCTGCAGAGACCTTTGAATTTTTTGAATGCACAGAAATTAAGGACTCTGAGGGATACTTCTAACTGTAGATTCCTTAACTTGTGAATATTTCACAGGTGTAAGACTGGATCCGGAAACTTCAAAGCAGTTTTTCTGTGTGCTGGTAGGTGGTGTTGTGCAGCTCCGCACCAACATCGTTCTGCTCCGGAAGTAAAGAATGGACCACATATAAGCGCTACTCATGTGCACTGAAGTCAGTTCCTTTCTTTCTGCACCTTCAGACGAGGATCCGGAGGGACTCTGTAGTCTTTTCAAGACTTTTTTTGCATAATTTTTCAGTGTACATGGCAAAATGTCACCTACTAATGCAACAGAGTTTACAGCCATGCAGACATTATTGCAAACAGATGTCTGTAACAGACCCTCATGAGGTATGCCTATGATACCTGGGGTCAAAACACGATTCCAGTGCCTGCTTTGACTGTACTCCTATGAATTTTAAGGCCATATGGGACCACATGGTGAAGCTTTATATCGCCAGACATCTGAAGACTACCCTATACCGAGGCAAACACAAGGAGATGATGGACGGAGTGCTGAAACTTTTCAGACACTCACCACCAGTCACAGATCTGGGTTGAATCCATCATCATTCTTTAGCTCACTTCGCCACCTCAGTTCAGACCCAGCTATATGCAAATCAGTCTTGACCCTGTGCCTCATGAGAACAGTCCAGCCCGAACTGCCAAGCCAGGTCTTCCCTGAACCGGAAAGAAGCATCCTGGGACCGGTTTCTGGGTAACACCCTTCTTCAGCCAGGCTAACTTGAATCCAGTGGCAAAGTGAGCAAGGGACCCACGTCTGGGCATACCCTGCCAACTTAGGGCAAACAAAGCAAACACAAGGAGATGATGGACGGAGTGCTGAAACTTTTCAGACACTCGCCTCCAGTCACAGATCTGGGTTGAATCCATCATCATTCTTTAGCTCATTTCGCCACCTCAGTTCAGACCCAGTTATATGCAAATCAGTCTTGACCCTGTGCCTCATGGGAACAGTCCAGCCCGAACTGCCAAGCCAGGTCTTCCCTGAACCGGAAACAAGCATCCTGGGACCGGTTTCTGGGTAACACCCTTCATCAGCCAGGCTAGCTTGAATCCAGTGGCAAAGTGAGCAAGGGACCCACGTCTGGGCATACCCTGCCAACTTACGGCAAACAAAGCAAACACAAGGAGATGATGGACGGAGTGCTGAAACTTTTCAGACACTCACCCCCAGTCACAGATCTGGGTTGAATCCATCATCATTCTTTAGCTCACTACGCCACCTCAGTTCAGACCCCTCTGTCCTTGTGTTGACTACCCTATGCCACCAGTCGAGGTCGAAAGGAAGGTCCCGTTCCTGTGGCATATCTTCATCGATGTCAAAGTCTTCAAGTAAGTCCGAAAAGAAGCATAAGAAATCTAAGTGAAAATCTGCCACTTCTCGCAACTCTCGAACTCCAGAGAGGGCGCAAGGACATTGATGTACCACCCACTCTTGCTCCTTTTCTCCATTCTCCATCAGAGCGGATGCACACCAAACATCCTAGCCCGTCAGCGATGATGCAGCAAGTTGAGGCCTGTAGGGAGGCCATGCTGTGCATTTATGTCTCTTTACCTGCTCCTTCTGCTTCACCTTCAGGTACCAAGGTTCTGCATGGGCCTCCAGCCAGACCTCTGCCTGCTGGTTTTACCACAACTCCGTCTGAGACCCTTTAACTCACTTTGGGTTCAGCACCAGCTCCAGTGCCAACTTTGTTTCCGGCACCACCCACTGCACCAGTTCCCTTCGCATCGATGCTGCCAATGCTGGTGAAGGATTTCAAACCCATTGTGCTGTCTGACTCTGAGCAGAATCCACCCCAAACTTGACAGAGGCTGTGTCCAGATCCTACTGGAGCACAGCCAGCCAGCAACCATTCAGATTATGTTACTTTGCCTATACCATGTGGTAGGTTGCAGATTTTATTATTTATCTGATTCAGACAAATACAATTTCAATGAAGGAGATGCTTTTGTTTTCCAGTTTACTGAGGAAAATTAATATGAGGAACTACAAGATACCAGAGGCCTATTTACTTATCCAGATACTTGTCTCATTTCTCTTCCCTACCGTGTCACAGAAGACCTCCTTTACTGTTGTTATGCTGAGGACGGCAGAAGTACTGGACCTACAACTATCTACTATGGAGGTGTAGACTAATGTTCTTACAGACGTACTCCAACCTGATCAATCACCTACAGAACCTCTATTATCATTTAATAAAGCTCTCATGGATACCCTCTTGGGCACATGGATGAAACTATGTTCCACCAATCAATAGACAAGTCACTAGTTAAATCCTAATGCCTTCCCCATGACCCCACCTGATTGTGAGTCTAATCGGATAGAGACATTTGGCAAGCGCATATTTTCCTCCACAAGCCTTGCTCTGTGATCGGTAAATGCCAGCTGCCTTCTAGGCCACTGCTCATATTCTTTATGGGTCATGGTGGCCCAAGTTTTACCAGCCATTCAGGATGACCTACAAGCATCCCTGAGCCAAGCTATCTAGGATGGTTTCGGCGAAGTAGAATTTATGATTCGCTCTGGCTTGGACATAACCAAGTACTTCAGTCAGTCGATTGGCACAGGTGTGTCACTTAGACGCCATGCCTGTATGAGGCCTATGGGCTTCTATGGGGATAACCTGGATTTCCGTAATAGATACGCTGTTTACTGGCTCAAGCCATTTTGTCGAGACAATGGACTCAGCCCTGGAATGTTTTAAAGAAAGCATGACCTCAGCATGATCTGCCACTTCCAGACAGTTCCATCAACAATTTTGCCTCTCTTTGAGACCATTGGTATGGGTTTCCCATGGCGCCAGCATCGGCCCCTGCCACCAGCCCAGCAGGTCTCCCAGTCCTTTTGTGGCTGAGGCAGTGGCCCACAAAGACAACACCCAGAGAATGAGTGACAGTGAGCAGCTCAGTCCCCTGCTCCTCCTACTGCCCAAGACACAAAACCTCTTTAGTGTGCCCTTCGTGGTACATAGTCACCCTGTTGGGGTAGGATTGGGTATTTCCTGCAAGGGCGACAAGCCATCCTGTCAAAGAAGTGGGTCCTCCAAATTATCAGTCAGGGTTACACCCTTCCAAATCTTTCTGCCCCACTGCACCTGCCACCAACATCAAGATGGCTGATGGAGGACCACTTGTTCGTCTTGCAGCAGGAAGTTCAGGCCCTTCTGACCAAAGGATCAATTAAGAGGGTCCTACATCTGAAGTAGGAACTGGGCGTTGCGCCCGCTGAATCCTTGTGCTGAAAAAGTATGGAGGCTCTAGTCCTATTTTAGATCTTTGTCCTCTCAATGCCTGTCTATGGAAGGACAAATTCAAGATGCTCACACTAGCCCAGGTCTTCTCTGCCAGAGACCTTGGAGACTGGATGGTGGTGTTGAGCATGCAGGATGCTTTATTTCAATATCTCTGTCCTGCAGGCCCTCTTGTGCTACCTGCAGTTCACAGCGGGCCAGCAGAGTTTTCTCTTCAATGTGCTCCCTTTTGGACTCATCAGTGCCTCGTGGGTGTTCACAAAGGTGATGGTGGTGATCTCAGCATACCTTCAGAGCTCAGGGGTATCAGACTTCAACTACCTTAATGACTGGCTGTTGAATGGGGGCTCACCTCAGGGAGTCGTCAGCGAACTCCAGACAATGGCAAACCTCTTAACATTGTTGTGGTTTACTATCAGCATGCCAAAGTCACACCTGACTCCACAGATGCTCCTGTTCATAGAAGCCATTCTGGATATGGTTTCATGCCTTTCCCCTGGAGCGGAGAGTGAAGGACATTTAGACTATGATTCCAATATTTCATCCTCTGTCCTGAATCTCAATGCAGATTACTCTGAGGCTGCTGGGATTGCTGGTCTCCTGCATCCTGCTGCTGAAACATGCCAGATGGCATATGCAGGCTCCGCAGTAGGATCTAAAGTCCCATTGGGCACAGCACCAGGGGAATCTGTCAGATTGTCACCACATTTTGGAGGAGACTGCACAAGATCTGCAGTGGTGGCTGTTGGACCGCAGTTGAGACAGTGGCAGAACCCTATCTTTATCCCAACCAGATTTGACAGTGGTGATGAATGTATCACTTCTGGTTGGGGAGGCCTTCTAGGAGAGATGGAGATCGGAGGCATCTGGTCTCCAGTGGATGCTCAACTCCACATCCATTTGCTGGAGTTGAGGGTGATTCACTTGGTGCTGAAGGCCTTCTTGCCGACCATCAGAGGAAGGCTGTGGGTTACAGAAACAAGCAGGGTGAGGCGGGTCTTGGGTCCTGTGCATAGAGGCTCTCAGCCTCTGGAAGAGACTGGATGACTTGGGAATTTCCCTGGTGGTGAGCCACCTGGCCGGAACTCTAAACTCCAAGGCAGACAAACTCATTTGGGGTCTCATAGCGGGCCACAACCGAGTTACACCCAAAGGTAGAAAAGGGAATCTTCCATCAGTGCGGTGAACCCTGGCTCGATCTTTTCACCTCTGCCAAAAATGGGCAAAGTCAGCACTTTTGAGTGTTGGAATTTTCATTCCCAAGGAGGCTGTCTCTCGGAGAAGCATTCCACCTAGAGTGGAACTCTGGACTCCTGTATGCACTCATGCCGCTGCCTCTCCTGACCAAGTTCTAAAGAAGATCAGGAACGAACGGGCCCAAGTCATCCTAGTTGCACCAGATTGAGTGTGGTACCCGGAACTCCTAGTGCTGAAAAAATGTCCTCCTATCAAGCTGCTGCTTGTGTAGGATCTTCTGTTGCAGTAGTGGGGCAGGGTGCTCCACACGGGCCTGATCAATCTTCCTCTCAATGTTTGGAGATTGAGCGGCAGCAGTTGACCTCTTTGACCTTCCAAGGTAATTAATGGCATTTTTGTGGGGTGCAACACCTTTACAAAATCGGTGTATGCGAGTCATTGTGACAAATTTATGGTTTGGTGTAGCAGCTACCAGATTGACCTGCTGCATGCCAAGTTATTTGATGTTTTTTTGTTGGTTTTGCCCATGGAACAGCAGGGATTTGTTTTGAGCACCGTTAAACGCTACCTGTCATCTTTGTTGTTCTTTTTTTGCAGTTGCCAGATCAACTGCAATTGTTTGAATCACCAGTTGTAATAAGATTTCTGAAAAGTTTACATTTATTTCCACCGAACCCTTTGTGATGTCACAGTGGGATTGAAATTTGGATCTTGCTTTTTCAATATGCACTCAGTTTGAGCTGATACACAGTTGCCCAATATATCTCCTGACCCTCAAACCGGTCTTCCTCATTACCATACCATCAGCTCAGAGTTTGAGCCAGCTTCAGGCTCTTTCTGGCTAGCCACCCTATACTACATACATCCCAGATAAGCTGGTGTTGAAGACCCAAGCTTCTTATCTACAAAAAGTTATAATAACATTTCACATCAACAGGCTATCCGACTCCCAATGTCCTTTTCTCAAAGAGAAAAGAAACTCCTTCCATTGGTCCCCAAGGGAGCACTCGGTTTTACATTGATTACAGCATAGAACATCGTGTGGACAATCAGCTCTTTGTGAGATTTGGTGGTGCAAATGAGGGCAATAATTACATCAAAAAGAGGGACCAGTAGTGCTTAGATGTTCAGCATACATGCTCCTAAACTAATTGAACATGAAAGAAAAGGCATGCAGTTCCTTGTAAAAACTAGTGGGGAAATAAATTACAGGTCAGTGCTAGCCTTGGGAGTCAACAGGGGCATTGCTCTTCAGGAGGAAGAGCCCTCACACACCCAGATGGGTGTCATGCTTCATCATTTGGCATGCTCCATGTCGGGCTGGCTGACGGGTACCCACAAGGAAGCTCTTTACCGGAGATCTTTTCTTTGTGCCGAATATGAAGCCTAGGTGTGGGGGTAACGGTGTATATTGGTGTGATCAGTGAGTGTATAAATGAGAGAAGTGCAAGTTAAAAGAGGCCAAGTAGTCCTCTAAAAATGTTTTAATGGGCGAAACCACTTTCCTATATTAAAAAACTTGATCTCTATCATCAGAAATGATGGTCTATGATAACTTGTGGGTCAACATGTTTCATGCCCTAATCAGTCAAAGGGATCTAGTAGCAATTCGTCAGGACCTATATCTCCTAATCTACACTACACAGTGGTTGGAATCTTATGTAGAAATGTATAACAGATGACCAACCACCGAGCATCTATTGGACTTCTGAAGAATCTGAGCCTGGGTAGGTGATCCTGCATATCTTGGCATTGGACACTCATGCATATTTAGCGTGAGGCTCTGCTTTAACTCGAGGGAGTATGACCGCTACCTCAATAGGGTCGGTTTTTAGCATCACTTTTGAAGATAGCTAGAAACCCAGATAGATACTCGGTGGTTGATCATCTGTTATACATTTTTAATCTAAGAAAGTGGACTTGCCTATTGAAACTTTTTTACAGGACTACTTGACCTATTTTAACTTGCACTTCTCTCATTTATACACTTACTGATCACACCAATCTACACCGTTAGCCCCACACCTAGGCTTCATATACGGCACAATAAAAAGATCTTCAGTAAAAAGCCCCCTGTTAGGTGCCCGTCGGGCATTGAAGTGCCAGCCTGATGTGGAGCATGAACGATGATGAAGCATGACATCCATCTAGGTGTGTGAGGGCTCTTGCTCCTGAGGAGTCACATCCCCCGCTGACTCCCCAGGATAGCACTGACCTGTAATTAATTTCCCCACTAGTCTTTACAAGGAACTACATACCCTTTCTTTCATGTGCAAATGAGGGCAAGACAGTGCAGAAGCAGACCATCTCTCGATTTACTGTGCTCTGCATCAAAATCTGCTATACATTGACCAGGAAGTAGCTCCAGATGGCTTACGGGCTCATTCTACCTGAGCCAAAGCTACTACCACTGCATTGGCAAGTGGAGTGCCTGTTCTGGAGTTTTTGCAGGTGCTTACATGGGCGCTAATACACATGTTCATGAGGCACTACTGCCTCAACAGTCATTTCCCCAAGATGGGCATTGTGGCTGCTCGGTCCTGCAGGACCCTTTGCCATGAGCCGGTTCACAGTCTCACCACCTAGGGAGGTACTGCTATGGTATCAACTCACAAGCTGTGGAATCTGTTGTTAGATATATTCCATCAGAGTAACAAATCACTTACCTTCGATAACCCTCTTTCTGGTGGACACTCTATCTAACCATAGGCTTCTCCCCAGCTCTCTCACCCCCTCTTCTGTGAACTGGACTATTTCCAATCTAAAATGTTCCAACTCTAGAGATCGGCACACTGATCACACCAATTTGCCGATGGACTTTGCGTCTGAGGTTGCAGACAGCCTAAGAAAACAACTTGTGTCAGATAAATGCATGGCACTTATGTGCTGCTCCGTTAATCACTTCTGGAGTGGAACAACGTTAGTGTGAAGCTGTACGATGCCACTTACTGGCGTGCAGAAGTACTGCTTTGAAGTTTCTGGGTCCTCTCTGATGTGTGGGGAATATTCACAAGGTGAGGAATCTGTGGTCAGATAGAGTATTACCAAAGGTGAGTAACTTGTTTATCTGTGAAAATCTTAGTCAGAAACCTATGATTCTTAGATTTCCAGACCTCAATAAAGTATAAGAATTAATGACTTGATTCCATGGTGAATTTTCTGCATGGGCTCTCTGTGCAGCATACATTTTCTCCCCTTTGTGCGATCACACATATATATAATAACTTCGTAATGCAAGTATTTTTTTTATTTCTTTTATTGCTTTTAGAAGAAGCTTAGTACAAATGTTCCAGCTTTTATCTTAGAGGTGCACAACATTAAACAAAACCCATTTTTTTCTTCCTTTAGTTGAACACATTGAGCAATGACAATGTTCATCTAAAAGAGCTATTGGAAAGTGAAAAGCGTAGATGCCAGCAACTGGACTTGAAGCTGGAGACCTGTAATCAGACTATATTTTCACTTCAAGCTCTTCTTAAAAATCGGCAATATCACCACGATGCCAGGCAGCTGACTTCCCCGTGCCGAGAAGCTCATCCCTCCAATCCTAGCACCTTTTTTGACCTGTGTGTGGGGACTGACAGAGAACCTCTTACCGTCTCCCGGGGACCCCAACTTGACACATTGCTAAGAAGGGACTTGGACCAAATCAAGATGGACGATTCAATTGACAAATCATATTCGATACAACGTGTAGGAGATCTTTCTTCACAGCTACAGGAAAGCACTGAATACTATACAGAGAAAATGAATCAACTTGCCCGTGGTAGATCGCACAGTCGTATAGATTCTCCGCAAACATGATGACATGCGGAGGTTATATCAAAAGGAGAAAAACGAATTGCTTTTAGTTGTATTTAATAAAGTGTTTTAGTTCTACATAGCCCAATAAGCCTTCTATCCTAAATAAATTATCCTGATTCGTATACGAACAGCTTATGGAGAGATTATTAAATGTTTGCATGAAATTCCATTTCCCTTTGCATACAGGATATATTAAAAAAAGTGATGGAGTATTTACCATTAATTCCAAGTGGCCCAAGTAGGTATGCTTAATCATGCATCAACATCCAGAAAGCAAATCCCTTTTCAATATATAGATAATATTGAACACTCATTTAGCTCAATACCAGACTGCTTTCTACCCGCAATTCTAAAATTACTAACCTCTTTCAAATGTTTCCACTGTGCCTCATCTCACCATCTTTACTGTATTCTGTTTCTAGGACTGGAGTAGATGGCCTCCGTTTTTTGTTCTGTATGTGTTTATGCTTAATTTTTCCCATCTATTACTTGAATGAAGATCAGCGTGCATTAATAGCTCAAGGGCACAAAGTGAAAAGAGGAAATTAGCTGTCACCCGCAGCCTGGAGTTCTTCGTTCTCATAAACATAAAGGAAGAAATTGTCTTTTATGTTGACCGTGCAATGCAGTTCGTGTCGTTTTCGTTCAAAATGAGGTCGTCTGCATATACATGATCACTTTTAATGATGATATTTGAGCTAATAGGATTTGGGCCTTGCAACTAAAAGTTCTGCTTACCACTGAAAAGCGTACTTCTTGTTGTGCTCTTTAGATTAAGGCCTTATTGCAAGACAAGTGAATTTTAAATATACAGCTTTATCCAATTACACAGTCTTCAGGAAGTACACACTACTTTATCATCCCCCATCTGTTAATCTTTTTAATGAATAGTTTTGTGGGTATTGTACTGTACATTGGATCTTTTCATAAGGAAATATTTTCAAGATCAGAGATATTTTCAACATTTGATGATGTGTTTCATGACTTCTTTGAATTTAGTTATCCTGGTGACTAATAATTAGGATAGGGATTTCTCAGCGTGTGGCACGTATTCATGTTTAAGAGCCTAAAACATCTTACCAATTCCTAAGCAGTTTTCAACCTTTGATTTTATTTTTTTCCGATCCCTGCATTGTTTTGCCACTATTTGCCTGAATGAAAAGAAATGCTGCTCATTATTTTAAAGGGTGCTATTTAATGAGATGACACGTGAGATGGAAATTCGTATGTTTTTTAGATGTATGATCCAAGGCATATAAGAACAATACATCCCCTTCTTTTATTGTTGCAAAACACGATTGGCTAGAAAAATACATTCGATAAATACCTTAATGGCATACTGCTGTTTAAGGAACTTTTCTGGGCTCTTCTCATCCCCTCACTCAGGTGCCACTGTATATTTGAAGGAGGCAATTGATTCACAAAATACTAATAATGATGATGATAATGACAATAATAATGATTATAATGTTATCAGTTCAGGTCATAATCATTAATATAAAATGGAAAATATAGTACTTCAACACAGGTCTCGGGAGTTCAAGGATTTCAAAAATATTAGCCCTTCTTTAAAAGATGTTATTTTAGTTTTACGGAGGGCTGGGATTAAAAAGGCACGTCTCGGTTCGAGATACAGCCTAAAAGATAGAATAAAGTGACTTGTACTCTGAACAGAAATTCAATCACAACAACATCCCTGAAGATCCCTGTTCTAGACCCATGCTATAGGAAAGGCACATTTAAAGTGCAACATTTCTAGTCTAAAACCTGTCAGCCAATATCGGTGGGTTGGATTTCCTACTCAACATAAGTAAGGTTCTATGCTGTTTGTTGTAGACACTGCAACATACCTAATTACAGATATGTTAGCTTGGGCAAGGTCTAAGCGGATTTTTGAGCAGATAGCACTCTTTTATAAAACATTTATGGTTGCGCTTAATACAGGCTGGATTTTTATACAATTCTGGCAGTACTAATAAATAGAAAGTATTTTTGATATAAGACAGACAGGGGATCTGCTTCACTTTATCTAATGACTGACAATCAATTATAAAAGATCTTGTAACAGCAAGTTCGGATGTAACCCACATTTTTGCCCAAAGCAATAACGGGGCCAAACCAATTAGGTCTTCCATATAGGATATCCTAATTCCTCATGGCAAATTAAATTTGAAGTACTGACTGGAACTGATAGCAATCTTTTAATAAAGCTATTTTCTGCTCTTTGCAGGGGGCCAGATTTACCATAGCCCCACAAACCAGCACTGTAGGTCCCAACTGAGATACATTTACTCTTAAGAAAGGCCAACATTTAATTTAATGGTTTATATTTTAATTTGCGGGCAAATATGAAAATGGCTTCTGAATTTCTATTAAAAGGTTGGAGTCTTGCCGTCAAAAGGGGCAACCAACTCAGATTGTCAAAAAGGATCCCCAAATAATTAAAATGTTTTACTTTTGCTAAAATATGGTCCCCCATGCTCTAAATTTTTGTCCTGGTATATGAGCACCCGTAAGTCATGAAAAAGGATTTGGAAAAATTAACTTGAAGGTCCAGTCCATCCATGTATTTCAAGAAAGAATCTAATAGGTATTGGAGGCCGTTTGCTGTACGGGTGATCAGCACAGCGTCGTCCACATACAGCAAAATTGGGACCAACTTGGTCCCCATTTTCGGCAGGTCCTTTCCATTCTCAACTAAAAAAGAGATTATCCCATTTATATAAATCAGGAAAAGAAAAGTGGCCAAAATGCAACCCTCTCTAACACCCCGCATGGACTCAATGAGTGGGAAGCATTCTCCTGAGGAATCATAATGCACCAGTAACAGTAACAGTAATAGCAGTTCCAGTTCCACACCCATCCCACTCATTATGTCCCACAACTTGTCGCGGTTCACTAAATCAAATGCGCTTGATAGATCTATAAACGCTAAGTGTACAGATTCACTCTTTTCCTTCGCATACTTCCCCATAAGTACGTATATCATACCTAGAGTGGGTCTAAAACCAAATTGCATCTCAGAAATAATATTAGACAATGCCCAATCTTCCAAGCATGCCAATAAGACACATCCCAATATTTTAACACTAGAATCGATTTGGGACATTGTGTGATAACAAGACGGTTCAGACCTATCCCTCTTTTTAAATACTGGGACCAATATGGTGGTCAACCATGAGTCGAGGATCGGGCCTAAGATTGTCGATCTAAACACATTTGCTGCGATTGGTGCCCACAAGGAGATGTTGGACTACGGGGACACCATCTGGGGATGGGGCTTTACCAGGAATGGACTTATTTATAGCGCCAACAACCTTGGTCACAGTGATGGAATTTTGAAAATCTCTGTTCTGGAATGTGTGCACAGAGCCTTCCTGATTCTCATGACATGGAGTTTTTGTGGAAAAGAAAACTTTTGTATTATGGGCCACCCATGCACTTACCATAATTATTGTATTTATTATTGGGGCATCTGTTTCTTTTAAAAAAGGCCTGTTGATGACTTCCCAAAATGTCGCAGTATCCTTCAGCCCCCCTGCCCTTTTAAGATCATCCCATGCCATTTTCCTAATTTCTGTTTTTCTGTCCTCAAGGGCCTTCTTATAGTCCGCTCTTAAGAGCGATCTGTCAGTAAGTTTCTTCCCTCACTGCACAGCACAGCTCCACCTGGTAGCTGTTGCCCCCTGACCCTTCTGGGTCCTTAGTTCACGGCTCTCCTCCACCCACAAGCAGTACAGTGGGGAGCATCTCTGCTCTGCTGCCGCTCTGCCCTCTGTCTTCTGCTTTCTGCATTTTTTGCTCGTCTGCTCTTTTTCACTTTCCTTTTTTCTATTTTTGGTTTCTTGTCACTTTCTCTCTTTTCTCCTCATCTGTGCCTTTTTTTGCCTTTCCCTTGCCACTGCTCATCCCACCGGCTTCGCCCCCCTCCAGCGATGTTTTCCCGCTTCCCGCCTCCTAGCTGTCCAGCCCTACCCAACAATATTTAATGGTGGCCGCGCAGTGGGCACGTCGCTGGCATGCCAAAGGCAAGCCTGTCTGCATCCGGATTCTTCCCAGCGCCACAGACCCTGGTCTCCAGACCGTCCAACGATACAACTCTAGTGCCCTCAACACCGGATGTTCCACCGCCTGCCACCTTGCGTCATCTAAGAACACCCAAGGCCCGTTCACCTGCCGCACCTGCAACTGCACCTTCGCTGGCCTCCGCACACCAGACCCACTGACCGCGCGACCCTCAAGAACTGGACCCGACCACCTCAGATGCATCCTACTCAACACCCGCTCCCTCAATAGACACACCGTGGAGATCTGGGACCTGCTCGCCTCCATTTCCACCGACATCGCCTGCTTCACAGAAACCAGGATGAACTCCAGCTCAGCCCGTGCATCACAACCGCCATCCCTGACCGCTACAAAATCCTCCACAAGGACTTCCTCAACCGGCCGGGAGGGTTGTGAGAAGCTGGCCTGGTACATGATGTCCACTTATGTATGTGGGCACCTTGCACCAGTCCAGACAACCCTTATGGTGATTTAAGAGGTCTTAGACAACCTTAGAAAGCTCTCTAAGTGGTAGCTGTGGACAGCAGCCTTCAGGCTTAGTCCAGAAGAAGTGTAAAGCAGCTTGTTTTACCTGAATGCAATCTTATAGTATAGATTAAGTGAAAAAGAACCACACCAAGTATTTATAAAAATATGTGTTTATTATATAATACTCTCTAATACGTTCAAGTATCTCCAACACGGAGATAAACACAATGCACACAATACTTTAGCAAGGAATACAGTAAATAGCACAATATACACAGTGATCCCCAGGGGGGGACCAAACCACACATTAAGAAAGTGGTATAAGAACCACGATTCGAGTCAGGACGATGTTGAGGGGACGTAGAATTGCTGGGGACCCACAGGACCACCCAAGGTAAGTAGATAGGGACCCCACGGAGAGCGTGTGCAGTGTGGTAACACGACTGTGTGCTCCGTACAAGTGTATGTGCAAGTCGCAGTTGGATTTTTAAAGATTAAGAAGCCTTCCCAGTGGACCGTGGAGGAACCCCTGGGAATACAGAAAGTTGGAGAGCCACCCCACCCATGGATACCCTAGTACCCACATTACCTACACCAGGGAATCTGGGTGCATACGTGTGAAGTGGTGTCAGAAACCGCTGTCGAACCCAATGGAGGACTTCAGGAAAGTGCCGCTGTGGAAGAAGGAAGAAGTTTGCGGTCGAATCCAAGGATGGATTCTTGATGAGAGGTACCTGCAAGCAGAGGGGACAGAGTCAATGTCTCTCAGGGGTGACCAGGAGACTTGGAAGAGGAATGCCCTCCGATGTAAGGTGTTGCAGGATGGATGACAAGGACCTTGACTCTGCAGCTGTGAGGACAGGGCGATGCTGAGGAGGACCAGAAGCCAAGCACGAGCTGTCCCACAAAGGATGTTGAGTGCTGAGGGGTCGGTGTCCGGCGGGAGCACCAACAAGCCTAGGCAAATGCAACCAATGCAGGAATCAAAAAAGGAGCAACGTCTGGACCAGCAAGGACCAGGGGACTCACCAACATCAAGGGAGTCAGGGTAGGCCCCAAGAAATCAGGGGAGCCCAAAAGAAACAAGTGTGACCCTCAAATGGACCCACAGGCATAGAGGCACTGGAGTCGCGAGAGGACCTCAAGCAGCTCACCAAAAGATGCAGGCCACGATGCACACAATGCGGTGTGGCTTAAGATTCTGGTCAAAGGAGATGCTCGAGGTTGGGGCTACTTGGAGCCCAAAGATCTTCTTGGAAGGAAGCCAACAAGCCTTTGCAACTGCAAGTTGGACACCGTGCACAGGGGTTCAGTTATTGCAACTCCCACGAGGGATACTGGCCTCAAATGTGGTGAGAGGGCAGGCCTCAGGAGCTGTGGAAAACCACCACCTGTGTTACAGAACCTTACGGAGTCCGGAGGAGCTCAGAATCAGCATACCGGTTGACTTAGTTGCGGTGCCTGCGAATGCAGGGGAGTGACTCCTTCACTTCAAGGGAGATTCCTTCAAGTGTCTTTGATGCTTCAAAGGCCTTGGAAGGTTCCTGTATGATGCACAGGCACAGACAATGCAGCAGACTGGAAGGGAGATGAAGTCCGGCCCCAACGAAGTCCAGCAAATTCCAGAGTGCCCAGACGGTAGAAGAAGAAGTGGTGTCTGCTCTGAATCTTATCCCACGACGAATCTAGGGACCTACACCCAGGTAAGCACTTAAGTACCCTAGGGAAAGGGTTGAGAAGCTTCAGGCGACCCTCACAGGGGAGGGTCTGGACAGGGAGGAAGTTACTCCCATGTCCTTTGTCCAGTTTCGCGCCAGAGCGGAAGCCAACAGCTCCCAGAACTTGTTTGAACTGGACTACGCACGGGGATACCAAATGTGCCACCTCATGCAGACTTTCTAGTGCTGGCAAGCGCACCCACCCGGTCCCAATACACTAAATCCTGTCTGGGAGGTGGTCACACCTCCCTGTGACAGGATGCCTATTGTTCCACCTTCCTCTGCTTGAGCTTGGCTCAGCAGCAGGAGGGCAGAAATGTGTCTCTGGTCGGCAGCAACCATTTTGTGCTGTCCGGCTCTAGAAGGTTGGCACCAGGAACACTGAGAGTCTAACAGAGGGCTCTTCCAGTGCTTGGAATCATACCTCCCACACAGCTCACGGTGTGGGGGTATGATTCCAACATGTTTGATACCAAACATAATAGGATTCGTTGCAGCCATTTTCGAGATGGTCATCGCGTAATTATGCGGTGCCCCTTTATATACTATATGGCTACTTCACTGACAACCCGGGAGACTGGACTCCGTTGGCTGCAGGGGTGTCCTGCTAATGCAGGGGCACCCTCTCACTTAGAACCAATCACCCTGCCTTCAGGATTGTAAGGGCCTGCTGTAGGGGTGACTTATAGGTTTTAAGTGCAGTGACCCTAGATATAGGAAACCTATATCTTTAGTACGTGGTGCAAGCACAAACTTACACAGGATGCAATGCCAGGCCTGTAGTTCCCTTTTGCATGGTCTCTCATGGGTGGCATAATACATGCTTCAGACCTCTGGGGTACCTGTGCCCTGGGTACCTTAGTAACATATACTAGGGACTGATAAGGGTACCCCAGTATCCAATCTGGGATGTACTTAAGTACTGAACACAACAATTTAGGGAGAAAGCAGATAGATTGGGGTCCTGATTAGCAGGATCCTAGTCAGACTAGTCATAAACAGCATTACATCAAGCAGAAAGTGGGGGTAACCATAGAAGCAGATCCTACTTTCCTACAAGGATGCATCGCCATCATGCACAAAGACACTCTGCGCCTCACACCCTCGCCGATGACCACTCATCCGACATGGAGCACCTCCCCTCCACTTCCAGATCCAGACCAACACAAACGCCACCCTCTGCGGCACCCTCTTCTACAGACCTCCCGGAACCCACCCTTCAGTGAAGCCATAACCAACTTCATTGCTCACCACACTCTCACCTCAATGGACTACATCCTGCTCGGCAGCCTCAATTTCCTCCTGAACAACCTTGAAGACCACAACACCTCATCCATACTGGAGAACCTTGCCACCGTCAGACTCAAACAACTGGTCACAATGTCAACCCACTCAGCAGAACACACGATCGACCCCATCTTATCCGCAAGCAACAACATCTCCGTCAGTCACACCTCCAAGCCACACTGGACCGACCACCACTGCATTCACTTCTCCATCACCAAACCCAATGTACGCCACCACGCTCACCGCAACCCTTGCAGAAGCTGGAACAAGGTCACTGAAGACCAGCTCACTACCTCCCTCAGCAAGACCCCACCACCAACATCCACGGACGCCAACACCTCAGCACGCAACCTCCACCACTGGATTTCCGACTGTGCCAACACACTGGCCCCCCTCAGGAAACTCTCAGGCAAACAGCCCTCCAAGAAAGCCAGCTGGTACTCCCTCACCCTCCAAGAGTCCAGGCACACCTGCAGACGGCTTGAGTAAAGGTGGAGGAGCAGCAAGATCATGGCAGACCACGCAGCCTTTAAAGTCGCTGTCACTTCACACCACCACCTCATCAGAACAAGAAAGAAAGCAGCCATCTAGGAACACATCAACACCAATGCACACAACAGCAAGGAACTCTTTGCCGTGGTCAAAGAATTTGCTAAACCCAGACAGCAGACATTCCCCCATCTCAAGACCTCTGCGACAACCTCGCCACCTTCTTCCACTGTAAGATCAAGGAGATCTATGACAGCTTCGCAACCCAAGACTCACCCACCCCACCAGCAACCACTGCACCCAATGGCTCCAAACCCCAGCAGACCTTGACCAACTGGACCACCCTCACCTCTGAGGACAACCTCAGGATCATGAAGAACATCCACTCCGAGGCCCCTTGGATCCCTGCTGTCACCACATCTTCAACAGAGCTGGCACCTCCATCACAACCAAACTGTGTCACACCATAAACTTCTCCATCAAGTCCGTAACCTTCCTGGAGCACTGGAAGCATGCAGAGATCAACCCCCTGCTGAAGCAACCCTCTGCTGACCCGACGGACCTCAAGAACAAAAGACCCATCTCTCTGCTCCCCTTCCCGGCCAAAGTCATCGAGAAAGCCATCAACGCCCAACTCTCCGAGTTCATGGAAATGAACAACATCCTGGACCTCTCCCAATCATGCTTCACAAGTACCCCCAGCACCAAGACCGCTCTTCTCACCGTGACAGACGACATCCACACCCTCCTCCACCGAAGCAAGACTGCTGCCCTCATTCTCCTGGACCTCTCAGCCACCTTCAACACCATCTCCCTCTGCTCAAGACTCCATGACACCGGCATCTGTGACAAAGCCCTAGAATGGATCCTCTCCTTCCTCATCGGCCGAACGCAAAGAGTCACACTTCTGCCATTCAACTCAGAACCCACAGAGATCAGCTGCGGAGTGCCTCAGGGATCCTCCCTGAGCCCCTCCCTCTTAAACATCTACATAGCCCCACTTTCAGCCATCGTCAGAAGCCACAGACTCAACATCGTCTCCCATGCCAACAATTTCAAGCATATTCTCTCCCTCACAGATGAACCCACAGCCGCCAAGACCAACTTCCACAACAGGATAAAGGCAGTCGCCACCTGGGTAAAGACAGCTGCCCCATGCTTAACTCAGACAAGATCGAAGTCCTCATCCTGGGCTCCTCCCCCTCCACCTGGGATGACTCTTGGTGGCCCACAGCACTCAGAACCCCCCCCACACCCATGGACCACGCACAAAACTTCGGCATCATCCTGGACTCCTCGCTCTCAATGAACCTCCAAATCAACGCTGTTTCGTCCTGCTTTCGCACACTCTGCTTGCTTCATAAGATCTTCAAGTGGATTAACACTGAGTCCAGGAAAAAGGTCACCCATGCACTCGTCAGCAGCAGACTCGGATACAACAATACACTCTACACCGGCACCACCGAGAAACTCCAGTAAAAACTGCAGAACGCCTCCTCGAGACTCTTCCTGAACATCCCTCGCCGCAACCACATCACCGGTCACCTGAGAGACTTACACTGGCTACCTGTCAACAAAATAATCACCTTCAAGCTCCTCATGCATGCCTACAAAGCCCTCCACAAGGCCGGACCTGCATACCTCAACCACTGCATCTCCTCCTACACTTTCACCAGACATCCCTGCTCCACCCAACTGGTCCTGGCCAGCATCCACGGATCTCTAAGACCACAGCTGGTGGAAGATCCTTCTCCTACCTCGCTGCCAAGACCTGGAACTCCCTGCCTTTGCACCTCAGGCAATCACCATCACTGCCGCAATTCAGGAAGGACCTCAAGACCTGGCTCTTCGACTGAACCGCAGACCCAACACCCCCACTTAGTGCCTTGAGAACCTCACGGGTGAGTAGTCACACTATATAAGATTACTGATTGATTGATTCTTGCCTGTTTAACATCAAAATTCAAATGGGGGCTAATATGCAAGGTAGCCATTAAACATTTATGTGCTGCAGAACAGCCACATTAATTCAAACTTATCATTATTATTATTATTATTATAATACAAAGAGTTCATAACCCTGAAGACTGCATGGCACTGAGACACAAAAACGGAACAAAAAAAGACACACTTTATAGTTACCCTATTTTTAGACAGACAGGTGCTGGCCTCAAGACTTGTATATGTAATTTGCATTTTAAGTATGAATCCAACAACTTAGCTTGTATTACTGGCATCCGATCGGAGACAAGTAATAGGGTGCAGCATAATGGACCTAAGGGTGCATCAGAGAGAACAGCACATGGCACTTTTTTGATACTTTATATTGTAGGTGGCCAGTTGCTGCCTTTAAGACTCATGTAGGCATTAAGCAATTTATCATTGAATTAAACGATACAAATGCTGACCCTCTGTACAAGACTGATGAGATAATAATATAAAGTCATGATTTTTATAGGATTTCTAGTTGGGGGTTCAGTTAAGTACTTCTCTCTTGCACCTACCTCTTGATAGTTTTGATGATTTTAACTGTTGATTTTTCAGTACTGTGCTTCACATGTACTTTTATTGTAATGGTTTTATTAACCCAAAAATACATTTTGATTTAATTTTGAACAAAAACCGCAATAGAGAACAAATATCAAGAAACATTCAAAAGAAACATTTAAAAGTAGCAATGTCAAGAAACTGACAGTATTGGCAAAATAGAAAGACTGCTCAAAATTCTCCTAGGATCAAAGCGAAAAATTATTCCACATCCTAGCGTCCAATAATCAAAAGAAACTTTCTCCTATTCTGCTCTTTTCAAATTCTGAAAAGCAAAATCGAGGAGACAAGTTGGTAAGCAAGCTACACCCCAGTGTATAGTCAATAAGTATACCAGGGAGCTGAGACTCCTCCTTTCCATAAAGAATTTTATGTGCCATTAAAGTGTATTCTCCACACATCAGCCATTCAATGTAATTCTCGGAGAGTGTCCTAAACATTTATTGAATTGCTCAATTTTTTACCACCCACCGAGCAAAAATTTACATGGGCTAAAGAGTTGGCAGCAAATAGATGGGTAAACTTAGGTGAAGGCAGCTGTAGTAATCAAGCCTAGAATATGTGCAGAGGACAACCACAAACGTATGGTGAATTTTAGGCAGATAAGGCAGATTCTTCCACAGTTGTTGTAACAGCTTGAAACAGAGGCTTACAACTACAGTGATCCGATTATTCAAAGATACCACCTTGGCAAGTATCAATCATAAAGATTTTATGCTAGTGCTAGGAGTGAGTGCAGCTTCCCATACCATTTTATCTTCTTACCTAGGATGAGGAGCTTGGTCTTGCTCATGCTGAGTAGCTTATGGTCCACTATATCTGATTCAGCTTGAGAGGTCTAATAGAACCATTCCATCCATGACTCAATTGTCTTTAATCAACCATATCTCACTTAAAGCAGGAACCATGTCTGATTGAATCCTTTGTCCTACACGAAAGAACAGTTACCAGATGTCCAAGGCTTCCAATTATTCCAGTAAGTTGATCAGTTTTCTTGCCAACAGCTTCTCTTGCACCATAGCCATCATTAAAAGAAATATGATGTGGCATTAAACTTTAGTGTCAGTCAGAGCCAAAGTGACTTTATTTTTTACAAAGTGTTAGAAATTGGGTGACTGGGGTATAAGTCCTGGTCAAGCAGCAACCACAACCCTAGTCAGGGTGAGGAACAAGAATGCCCTAAATTAACTTGTCCTCATCCTCCTGTAACTTGGCACAGAGCAGTCAGGCTTAACTTCAGAGGCAATGTGTAAAGTATTTGTGAAACACTTAAAACAGTAAAAATGCCACACAAAAAGATTCCACACCAGGTTAGAAGATTAGAGTTTAACTATATAAATAAAACAAGACCAAAGCTAAAGAAATCTAATAAGCAGAACCGGAGTTATGAATTTTTAAAGATTAAACTGTAAAATAGTGCTTAAAAGTATAAAGCGCCAATCAGGGATATCTGGTCATAGTGGACCGGATCAAATCCAAATGTTGAAGCCTACCGTGATGTGGCGCAGGTCAGATACAGTCCCAGATCAGTCCAACTGAAGTTTTACCTTCTCAAGTTTTGTGCCAAGATTCCTGTTTGCGGGTGAGAAGTTCGCTAGGAGCAAGGAGAGCATTGCTGGTGATAGTCGGCGTGGTGCAAAGAGCAGGCCAGACATCGCGGACGGTCGGGCTGGCGTCTCACAAAGGCGTTCAATGCTGGCACACAATCCTTGCTGTGCGAAGAGACAAACTTGCGGCAGTTTGCGCTGATTCTCTGTGCGAACGGCACGGTTCCGGAGCGAACAGGTCCTTTCGTGAAGAGCCAAAAAGTTTGACTTTAAGAGCTCAAGAACCATACCAAGGGCCCAGGGACCTGACAGTCATCTCTTGGGGGTCTGTAACTCGTGGAAGACTGATCCAGGAGCTCTGGTGAGCCTGTTATGTCCCTGAGGCTCAAATCAGGAGGCCAGCAGACTAGACCTTTGAGTCCCTATGGGGTATTGGGTTCAAGATGGGTTTCAGGTCCAGTTCTTCCCCTCCATACAAGAGTGCAGCAGGTCAGCACAGCAAGGCAGCTGCTCCTTCAGAGTGACAGTCTAAGTAAGTGGCAGATAGTTACAGCAGCACAGTAGTCCTTTTTCCTGGCAGAGTATCCACAGGTCCAGAGATGTACTGGAGTTGTGGTGTTTGAGGTCCTGTACTTATACCCAGTTGTGCCTTTGAAGTGGGGGAGACTTCAAAGACATGCCTTAGCAAGCAGTGCACAGTCCCTGTCTTTTCTGCCCTGACTCCAGACTCGCTACAGGGGGTTATGCAGCCCTTTGTGTGTGGACAGGATACAGCCTATTCAGGTGTAAGTGAGGCTGTGCCCAGCTCCTCCCTCCCATCCTGCAAGGATGGCCCATCAGGTCACACCTAAGCTCCCATTGTGTGTGGCTGTCAAGGAGGAATACACAAAGCCAAGTTGTCATCCACCCCAGACATGTGAGCAGAAACAGGCAGCGGCACCAAATGGCAAAAGTAAGAAAATGCCAACTTTCTCAAAGTATAAATAACAGATGATGGACGGAATTCTGAACAAATCAATCATCTAGTCACTGATCTGGGTTTAATCCATTGTTTTTTTTGCTCATGCCACCCCAGATTAGACCCAGCCATATGCAAATCAGTCTTGACCCCTCTCCCCATGGGAACAGTCCAGCCCAAACTGCCAGGCCAGTTTCTCCCTGGACCGAAAACAAGCATCCTGGGACCGGTTTTGGGGTATCACCCCTCATCAACCAGGCTAGCTTGAATCCAGTGGCACAGTAAGTATTGGACCCACGTCTGGGCATACCCTTCCCACTTAGGATGACAAAAGCAAAAAGAACAAATGATGAACGGAAAGCTGAACAAATCAAACACTCACCCCGAATCACAGATCTGGGTTTAATCCATTGTTTTTTTGCTCACCACGCCACCCCAATTTAGACCCAGCCATTTGCAATTCAGTCTTTACCCTGCTCCCCATGGGAACAGTCCACTCTGAACTGCCAGACTTGGTCCTCCCTGGACTGGAAACAAGCATCCTGGGACAGGTTTTTGGGTATCACTCTTCATCAGCCAAGCTAGCTTGAATCCATTGGCACAGTGAGCACGGGATTCATGTCTGGGCATACCCTTCCCACCTAGGGCGACAAAAGCAAAAAGAACAAAAGATCAAATATTCACCCCATCATTTTTTTGCTCACCATGCCGCCCCAGTTTAGATCCAGCCATGGGAACAGTCCAGCCCGAACTGCCAAGCCAGCTCCTCCCTGGACCAGAAACAAGCATCCTGGGACCGGTTTTGGGGTATCACCCCATATCAAACAGGCCAGGCTCCCTGGGGAGCAGGCTCAAAACTGATTTGCATATGGTTGGGTCTAAATTGGAATGGCATGTTGAGCAAAAAAAAACGGTGGATTTAGGCCCAGATCTCTTTACTGGGAGTAAATGTTTGACATTGTTCAGCATTCCGTCCATCAATTGTACTTTTTGCATTTATCACCCTGTTAGAAATGGGGGTCTCTAGTTGGCAATGGTTTGCACCTTTGTCCAAATAGGGACCCTTCTTCCTAGTCAGGGTAAGGGAGTTACACTGCTAAAATAACCCCTGCTCACCCCCTTGGTAGCTTGGCACAAGCAGTCAGGCTTATCTCAGAGGCAGTGTGTAAAGCATTTGCACATAACCAACAGTAAAACAGTGAAAACACTACAAAAGGACACCTCACCAGTTTAGAAAAATATCCAATATGTTTATTTATCCAAAACAAGACCAAAACGACAAAAATTCAACATACAGTACCTAAAAATATGCACTTTGCAAGAATAACTTTAAAAATGCAGTTCCTTGAAGTCCGTAACTCTGTCCATTGCTACCGCTATACTGAAAACAACAGAATCCTACAGTTCCTGCTGACCGGTCAGAGTGGGTTAGCGGTAGGGTCGACAGGCCCGTAAACAGTATCTTTTTCGTTGCGCCCGATGCGGCCAGATGTGGCAACCATCGTGGTTGTGATGCGAAGCGTAGCGGTGCACCGTGCGGTGTCCTCAGGTCACAGTGCAGGCAGCCACTCAGTGACGGTCGTCCAGCGGCATCGGTGAGACCAGGGCTGCGGTGCAAAGCGGGGCGGTGCTCGATGTGGTGCTGACAGATCGCGGTGCACTCAACAGAGCCAGTTGAAGAGCAGCAACGGCGTCAGTGAGACCAGGGTGGCGAGGTGAAGCATGGCTGTGTGGAATGCGGTGCCCACAGGTCACGGTGCGAGCTGCGGCTCGGTGGCGTGTGCGGATTGGGACCAGGGTTGCGGTGCGAGATGCGGCGGTGCCCTGTGCGGTGCCTTCAGGGCACAGAGCCAGCGACGGAGTCGGTGATGGAGTCGGCTGCTTTTCCTCCGCCTGCGGCAACTGAAACCCACGGTTCCAGAGGCGGTGTCCAGAGGTGAGTGAAGTCTTTGTTTTCTCTGAGACTTCATGAACAGGAGGCATGCTCAGTTACACACCCTTGGAGATACTCAACAACGAGTTAGAGAAAGTTCAGTCCAGTCCTTTCACTGCCCAAGGCTGAAGCAGCAACTGCAGGCCAACCCAACAAAGCGACAACACAGCAAAGGGGCAGTACTTCTCCTGGCAGCTCTTCCAGCTCTTCTTGGCAGGTTACTTGATTCCAGCGAGTTCTAAAGATCTGGGCCCCAATATTTATACTCAGTTTGTCTTTGTTCTTTTGGGCAGAGAGTGTTTGTGCTCAGCCCAAACCAGTTCTGTACTCTCTGGTCAAGCTTCCCGGCAGAAGGTGGAGACAGCATTGTCCAAGGCAGACAGGACCTTTTCAGGTGCAAGGAAAAATCTCCTCCCACCACTCTAAATGCAGACCAGGCCTATTCAGGTGCTAGTGAAAACTCCTCCCACTACTCTGAATGCAGCCCAGGTCTATTCAGCCCAGGCCTGACTCATTCAGGAAAGGCAGGACACCCTTCACCCCCCCGTGGCTGTCTGAGGGAATGCACATCCCCACCCCTGTCACACCAAAGCCAGTCAATCCACAAACCCTGCAGAGGCATACAGGATGGCTAATCAAGAAAATACCTACTTTCTGAAAGATGTATTTTCAAACACAGAACATAAAAATCATCTTTACTAAAAAACACAGAACATAAAAATCATCTTTACTAAAAGGGGCATTTTTACATTCTGAGTCCAGGCATACTAAACTCCATTTTCCTATCTTGTCCCAATGGGAAGTTATGCTTATAAGATGTTATAAGTAAACTCCCATTCTATCCTAGTGGAGCATGAGCAAGTGGATACGAACAATCCTAATTTTCTAACAGTAAAGCTACAATATAAGGCAAGCAATCAAGTAAAATCTAAATCTTTAATATTAATTAACTTATATATACACCCCACATCAAGTTCAAGGACTAACATGTGTACTACACTTACCAGTTTTCTGTTGCAGCAAACGATGGATGACCCTTTCGCAGACTTTATAATTTCAGGGGATTTTAATTTAAACCTGCTTGTGCCCTTTACAAGAGATGACATCACTCAGTCACAGGATCATCAATGGGCAATTCCCCAGCAAACAACAGATACAGTAACGAAGCACAGACAAAGCAAAGTGGGTATACATTTTGTTAAGGAGATAGAAGCAATGGGTCTAAGAATTCTAAATGGGAGATTCCCTCAAGACTCACCACCAGCTTGGACATTTCATTCACAAAATTCGAAGTCACGAATTGACTACACAATTGTATCATTAAACATCTTTAGTAATATTACTTCGTGCCGTCTGGGGAAGGTGCCTGACAGTGATCATAGTCAGCAAATACTCACTACAAATTTGCCCAGTATAAAACATCAAATATATTTGACAACACGAGGACAGACGGGAACCATCAACGATAGGAGACTTATCTGGGCAGCTCATACCAAAGACAACACTAATAAACTGGCGCAAAAACTGGCCAAAGAATGTTTTGAAGGAAAAATATTTTTATCTCCAATTGATCAATGGGTAAACTTTACACGTATATTTGTGAAATCATATGAATTAGCGCCCAAAGCTAAGAAAAAACAAACAACGCGAATGGAGAAAAGAAATAATAATAAAATTAATTTATCCTATACAATAAGGAATATGAGAAGGACTTGTAACAAATTTAGGCGACAGTTAACAAAGTTTCCAAATAATAATGAATTGTCCATTAAATTACAAAATATGAATCAAAATTTGAGGAAATTAATCTGGAACGAAAGAAACCACGCAAAGCACGATCTTTGGGCTAAAGTTGTCCACGCTAGTAATCAAACGAATTCTAGGGAATTCTGGAAAACGATAAATGGTCTAGTACGACCTAATAAATCAGTGATATCATCTGCCCTGAGTGAAAAAGAGTGGGTTAGTTTTCTGGCAACACATTTAAACTCCGACAGGGAAACAATGTATCTGGATCTCAAATGGAATATGATTGATACATTAAGTCAGGAACTGGACCATGAATTTGATATAACAAAAATTCACCTATCCAAATTAATACGGAAACAAAAAGATGGGGCACCAGGTCTCAATGGTATTCTTTTTGCACTTTATAAGGAAGATCCGGATCTATGGTCAGAATATCTAATAGCAGTCTTTAAAGAAATTGTCAGGACATTGACAATACCCAAATCCTGGAGAGTGTCATTAATATCGCCAATTTATAAAAAAGGAAATTGGGCCCACCCCGAAGATTATAGATTAATTACTCTTCAAGACACAGATGCCAAATTATTTGTGGGAGTGTTATTATCAAATCTATCTGTATGGGCAAAGGAGAACCAGATACTCCCTCCCAACCAAACAGGATGTATTAAAGGACTAGGCACTACAACAAATATATTAGCCTTATTGGTGCTAATGGATAAATGTACCTCAATGAAACAAGCCTTGTATTTGTGCTTTGTCGATTTTAGATCGGCCTTTGATTGTGTGCACAGACAACTTCTGTGGAGAAAATTGAAGGAGCAAGATATCCCAGTGTACCTTTTAAAATTAATTCAACTTCTCTATGCTGACACTTGGGTTAGAGTACGGCTGGGGGATGGCTCGACGCTAACGAAGGAAATTTTTACCACGGCAGGGTTAAAGCAAGGGTGTGTATTGGCCCCTTTACTTTTTAACTTGTTTTTAGCAGATCTTACTAATGCACTGAATGAAGTAAATGCACACCCTCCTAAACTAGTCAACATGCAGATATCAAATTTACTATATGCAGACAATGTCATCCTTTTAAGCCAAACAAAAGTGGGGTTACAATGGTTAATAGATCGAATATCATCATATTCAAAAGAAAACGGGATGGTGATAAACGAAACAAAGACAAAAGTTATGGTGATCAGCAAAAATTAAAGATTAAAATATAAATCCAAATGGTTTCTGGAGAAAATGCAACTAGAACAAGTAGCATCATACAAATACAAATACTTGGGAGTATTATTCGATGACAACGGAAATTTTCTCCCGCAAAAAACGGATATCCAAAGGAAAGCAAATGCTTTGATAGCTGCCTTTAGAATCTTGCAGAAATCATTAGGTGAGCTGAGTTACCGACTATTGTTAAAAGTTATATCAGCAAAATTGCTGCCTACTTTAACATATGGTAGCGAAGCCCTGTGTGGGAAAGACGCTGTGATCATCAATAATGCGGTCACAAAAACTTTCAAAACCTTCTTTTACTTGCCTAATAATGCATCACCAGCGCAAATAAGGCTGGAGTTTGGACTTACTAACCAATTATATGCGAGAAAAGGACAATTTATAAAAGTATGGAATAGAATAAAAAATGACAATGAAAATCAAATTTCTCAATTATTATGGCAGGAAATAAACGTAAATAGGAAATCACATGCCTGGAAATACTTACAAGCTGCATTATAAGAATACGCTGCGACCCCAATCTGGGGGACTACAATAACTCCTGAATCATTTAAAAAAGCTATTAATAAAATAACAAACCATCTATCGCTGCTAAGGGATAAAGACTTATTTGCAAAAAGAAAACACGCTTGGCCAATAATGAATGGTTTCCCAAAAGTGAAAGTTCAAGCATACTTAGAAAGTCCGTGGACTTTGAAATATAAACAAATCTTCACAAAAGCTCGTTTTAGCGCATTACCGGGCTTATGTCATCTTCCGCCGTGGCTAAGGTCAGAAGAAAATACGCTATGTAGACTATGTAAATTAGGAGAGGAGAACATTACTCACCTGCTGTGTGTCTGCCCAGAATTGGAAATTGAAAGAAAAAACATACTTAAGAAACATTTTAATGCTCAAGGAGTACGAACTTGCAGGCAAGCTCTGATAATATGTTTACACTCCGATGATATAATAATGAATTCTGCCTTTGCAAAGTTTTTAATAAGAATAGGATTGAAATTAGATCAGCAAAAATTAAAATCTACATGTACTTTATGATATATACTAAAATGTAAATAGCATTATGAAATGGATTTTATCAAATTTTATTCATTTAAAAAATATTGCATTATTTATTCTTGCTTGTACTATTTTGCTTGTCCTACATTTATTAACCTGGATTTTTATAGTTGATTGCGTTTGTTGTCTCATTGTAAGATTTTAATTAATCAAACAATAAAGAATAATAATAATAACTTCTATCCTATGGGACAGATAGCCTTTCCATAGTGAAAACTGAAATACACTGTAATTCACTACCAGGACATGTCACACACACTAGCACATGTCCTACCTCTAACTTACACAGCACCCTGCCCACAGGGGTACCTTGGGTCTACCCTAGGGGAGACATATGTAAGAAAAGGGAAGATTAGGGCCTGGCAAGTGGGTGCCCTTGCCAGATTGACATGTCAGTTACTAACTGCGCGCAGACACTCCAGTGCTGCAGGTCCACTCGCAGCATTTGATTTACAGGCCCTGGCACTCTCAGTGCACCTTACTAGGGACTTACTAGTAAATCTAATAAGCCAATCATGGAAACACCAATCCATAACACAATTTACAACAGGAGCACTTGCACTTTAACACTGAGCAGCAGTAAAAAAGTGTGCAAAGACATTAAACCAGCAAAAACAGAGTCAAAACCGGGAGGTCAGAAGGCAAAAAGACAGGGGATACACGCCAAAAGATGCCGGGTCTAACACATGTCCAATCCAGCTGAAAGTAGGGAGAGCTGCCCAACTACCTGGGAGTTTTCTTCACTAAGGCCGAAGAACCTGGACAGACCATCAGCGTTGGCGTGTTCTGTGCCAGGGCGGTGTTCCAACGTAAAGTCCATTCCCTGTAGGGAGATGGACCACCTTACCAGTTTTGGGTTCTCACTCCTCATTTGCATTAACCATCTAAGGGGCCTGTGGTCTGTCTGAACTCGGAAGTGAGTCCCAAACAGGTAGGGTCTTAGCTTCTTCAGTGCCCAGACTACAGCAAAAGCTTCTCTTTTTATTGCACTGCACCTCTGTTCCCTGGGGAGCAGTCTCCTGCTAAGGAAGACTACAGGCTGGTCTAGGCCCTCGTCGTTCAGTTGTGAGAGCACTGCTCCTACACCATGCTCTGAAGCATCAGTCTGCACTACAAATTCCTTGGAGACTTCCAGTGCCTTGAGCACGGGCACCGTGCACATGGCTGCCTTCAGGGCATCAACAGCTTTCTGGCAGGCATCAGTCCAGATCATCTTCCTGTGCTGCTTCCTGGAAGTCAGCTCTGTTAAGGGGGCAACAATGGTGCCATAGCCCTTAAAAATCTTCTATAGTACCTGGTGATACCTAAAAAGGCTATCACATCTGTCTGGTTCTTGGGGGGCTCCCAAGCCAGAATGGTGTCAATCTTAGGCTGTATGGGCGCCACCGGGCCGCTTCCTACCTGGTGCCCTAAGTACACCACAGAGCCCTACCCGATCTGGCACTTACTGGCCTTGATCGTGAGGCCTGCCTTCTGCAAAGCCTTCAACACTTCCCAGAGTTGTTGCAAGTGATCCTCCCAGCTGGAGCTGAACACTGCAATGTCGTCCAGGTAGGCGGCACTGAAATCCTCCAGTCCAGTCAACACCTGGTTGACCAACCTCTGAAAGGTTGCAAGGGCATTCTTCAATCCAAAGGGCATCACCCGGAATTGGTAATGCTCCTCTGGGGTAGAGAATGCTGACCTCTCCTAGGCCCCATCGGTTAAGGCAATCTGTCAGTACCCAGACACCAAATCAAACGTGCTGAGGAACTTAGCAGCTCCCAACTGATCAATGAGCTTATCAGCTCTGGTATCGTGCAGTTCCTAGGAATCTCCAGGAACTGCACATTTTGGATGACCTAAACTGAGGGCTTGGTGTCCAGACCGATTCCAGACACCCCCACAGGTTATGTCAGCCGTTAGACCAGCTAGCTCTACAATGCCACTACCACCCCCTGTATCCTACAGTGAGGTAGTTAGTGTCTGGCAAAGACTGAGCATGACAACGCTGATTCCTCAGGGATTGTGGAAAACAGTACAGTACTTTTCGCTCAGTCACTTGTGCTTACTTAGTCTCAGAAAATACACAGGATGGCGATTAGGACGTTTTCAATAAGTATTTATTGGTCCAGCGACAGTCTTGTGAAAAACATATTTGCTGCTTCAATTAGGAGACAGAAGCATACGAAAGAAATCGCAAGCACCAATATGGTAAATAGTAGATACATTTCTACCATAGGGCTAAGAATATGAACACATACAGTTCAGATAAGATAGTAGTACTTGCATACTCCTATAATGCGCGCCCTACCTAATTTGCCTATATGTACCTAGCCTAAATATGTAGATGTAGCATGTTTAAGTGCATATATGTATGTCTATAGCCAAGAATCCCCATGGGAAGCTCCAACCCCCTCACCTGATGGTAGAGAATGAAGGACCCCATCTCTGCTCCGAGGATGACACCCCACAGGGGATGTCAGACCGCTGCGTGCCGAAGATTCAGCAAACAGGACCCCGTGTCAGCGTGGAAGAAATTCTCCTCTAATTTGCAGGGGGAAATAAGGGTCTTATATACTAGAGTGATCACTCCAGGGTTTCTTCTAGAATCAATATGTTTGTAAACAATCATAAGTGTTATGGAAACAATCATAAATGTTTTCCTAAAACAAATGCGATCATGCGCAGTGGGCTTGTTGGCCAAGGATGAAAAAAGGAGGTGACCCTTATACAGAATAATTATGCAGTGCCTGAGGACATGTTTATGTACATCAGGTACAGGGATTATGATAAAGTACTAAGAGCCTGGTGTTGAAGAGACAGGAGCAAGCTACTAGGTAAAAGGTCACTTGTTTAGTACCGTTATTGTCGTGTGGATGGGAGAATGTATGTAAAAAAGAGGCATATATGACATGACTAGCCTAACGAACATGACACTGGGGATGGGGTGTGCGTCAGTCCTGGTGACAGCGTTGAGCCCAAGGTAGTCCACGCAGAACCGCAGTTCAGGAGTGGCACCAGGCGTAGCAGCCTTTGGGCCCAAGACCACTAGGCTGGCCCAAGGACTGTTGGAGGGCTCAATCACCCCTAATGCTAACATCTTAAAGACCTCCTCTTTGATGCTGGCCCTGACCTGGTCAGTCGACCTGTAAATCATGTGTTTTACAGGAGGGCTGTCACCAGTGTCCACGTGTTGGGTACACCAGTGAGTTACACCTGGGGTCAGGGAGAACAGTGTGGTGAACTGTCCCAACAACTGGTGACAGTCACCCTGCTGCTCTGGGGTCAGTGTAGGGGAGAGGATCACACCTTCCACTGACCCATCATGCTCCTTAGTAGACAGGAGGTCAGGGAGACGTTCACTCTCCTCTTCCACCCCATCATCTGTCGCCTAGAGCATGCTCACTTCGGACCTCTGAAAGTGATTCTTGAGGCGGTTCACATGGAGGACCCTCAAAGGGTTCCTGGGAGTCTGCAAATTCACCAGGTAGGTAACATCACTTTTGAGCTCCACCACCTCAAAAGGCCCAGTCCACTTGTCCTGCAAGGCACAAGGTTCCACTGGGACCCTGACCCACACTTTCTGGCCATGTTGAAATTCCACCTGAGTGGCATTCTGGTCATACCAGCGTTTCATCTCTTCCTGGCTTGCTTCCAGGTTCGCCTGAGCGAGTTTCCTGAAGCAGGCAGTTTGGTTCCTGAAGGCCAGCATGTAGCTAAATACATCCTGGGGAGATTTTCTGGGAGCTGCCTCCCAGCCTTCCTTGACCAAACTAAGAGGTCCTCTCACAGGGTGCCCATACAGAAGCTCAAAGGGACTGAACGCTAGAGACTTCTGTGGTACCTCCCTGTATGCAAAGAGAAGGCATGGCAAGAGGACGCCCCACTTATGCCTCATGGGTTCTGTTAGACTCTTGATCATGCCCTTCAAGGTTTGGTTGAACCTCTCCACCAAACCGTTACCTTGTGGGTGGTAAGGAGTGGTGAACTTGTAGGTTACACCACACTCCTTCCACCGGGATGTCATATACTTGGATATGAAATTGGTCCCACGGTCAGAAACCACTTCTCTGGGGAAACCCACATGGGAAAAGATCCCCATTAACGCCCGCTCCACACTGGTGCCATCGTTGTTCTGAAAGGGATTGCCTCCAGGTACCGGGTGGCATGGTCCACCAAGACCAGGATGTACCTGTACATGGCTGTCTTGGGATCCAGTGGCCCCACTATGTCCATCCCAACCCTTTCGAAAGGGGTTCCAACAACTGAAAAAGGTTGGAGAGGAGCCTTACACTTCCTCCCACTCTTACCACTTGCCTGGCACGTTTGGCTAGACCTGCAATGTCCATCTGACTGTCTTCGCATTTGGGGCCAAAAGAAGTGGGCGACAAGCCTGTCAAAGGTATTCTCCTGCCCCAAATGTCCTGCCAAAGGCACGTCATGAGCCAGACCCAGTAGGAAGGTCCTGAAGCGCTGGGGTACCACCAGCACACGGGCTGAACCAGGCCAGGCGACCTTAGGCTCGCTCTACAGGAGACCGTTCTCCCAGTAGATCCAGTGTGATCCAGACTGATCACCAGCTGCCTGGTTTGCAGCCTGCTGCAGCAAACCTTCCAGTGAAGGGCAGTCTTTCTGCCCCCTGCAGAATTCTTCCCTGGTGGGACCACCTTCTTGCTGCCAATGGGTCAGCTCAGATAAGTCCCCCAGTTCAGCTACCTGCTCCCCTGTAGGTACCATGGCGTCCCCCTCAAGGTCAGCCTCCTCCCGGACCATGGGAACCCTAAGGGGTGGGTTTCCAGCACCCCCTGCCCTTATTCTTGGCAGGAACCTTGGCCACTGTTTCAGGCTCCAGGTCCTTCTGATCACCCTTACCAGCCACCATTGACAGAGTGGTCATGCATGCCCACTCTGGCAACCCAAGCATCTCCAAGTGAGACCTGAGCTCAACACCCTTCCACAAGGACCGCTCCAGGTCGTTTCCTAGCAGACAATCTACATGCATGGTAGCGCTCACAACCACCCTCAAGGGACCTGAGACCCCTCCCCATTCAAAGGAAACCTGCGCCATCATACACTGGTGCTCTGAGTTGTCCATAGCAACTACTTGGTGGAATGCCTGGGGACTACTTACTCCTCAGAGACCAGGTGACACTGGACTGAGGTCACACTGGCTCCAGTATCTCTGAGAGCCTCTACTCTTTTCACATTGATGATCACTGAGGCGTTGTATTTTTTGGTGTTAGCAGGCACCTGGTGTCCTGGGACCATCTCACTGTCCCCTAGTGATATGAGGGTCATTTCTGCGGGAGCCCCACCCTCCTGTGGGCACCCCTCTGAAGGAAGTGGCCCGATTTGGGTCACTCGGGTCACTAATGACCACCTCTCAGCCTTCCATACCAAATGAAGTGTCGGTCAGACAGTAGAGAATACAAACCAATAATTGTTTATTCAAAGTACACTTGGAGCGGAGCCCAGTCTGCCCAGTCGCTAGGAGTGCTGCAGAGGGACTGAAATCAGCAAGCATGCAGATACATTTAGTACATTTCGTAACTGGGCTAAAACACGCCCATAATGGAATTTTCCAGGCAGGTGCTGCAAAGCAATGGAAATGAGGAGAAAAACAATCTCAGGGATCATGTCTTACAAAGTAAAGTCCAAGGTTACTTCAGTCGGGCCTGTCACCAGACAAGTGGGAGAAGGCCTCTATCTAGCGAGAAAGGTATGCGCTAATAAGAGCAGTCTATTCATTAGTGAAACAAAACCCAACCTTGGAGAAACGAAACCTAGTGGAGGCCGTTTCTCAGAAATAGCAAAGGATAAGTTTCGATCATGATTCAAAATGGCGCCTAAATAGAAAATGGTGCCGCGAATGCTAACTTACATAGGATAATGCACAAGCTGAAACAATTTCATTTTAACAGACCCTCCTTTTAGCATGAGCTAAAACATTTTCGAGCAACAGCAAAGAAAACAGAAAATCAGAAAAACAGGAAACTACAATTACTAATAACAATAAATCCTTATGAGCATTCCATGTTTTCAGTATCAGGAAGGGAGACTGTAGGGAGGGAAGAAGTCTCAAAAATACCCTCATCTTTCTGCATTAGGTCGTCTATCTCTTTCTGGACCATAATTGCGGCATTGGTATCATGAATCGATATTTTTCTTTTGGGAATGAGAAGAGTAGTACAATAAGAGCAACAAAAGGGAAGGCACTGAATAAGGGCACAACACAACACCAATATCACAATCAAATAGATCACTTTTTCAAGAATCCAACCCCAGCCACCAAAAAGAGACCAACTCCAATTTCCCCTTTCCATTCCCTTGACGTTCTCGAGGATGTCTAATATGTGTTTAGTAATGTTCTTTTCCATATTTTTGATTCCGACTACACACTGGTCACCCACTACCGCGCATACACCACCACTCTTGGCTAGAATAAAATCCACTGCATATCTAGTCTGTTCAGAATATATTTGCATACTCTCCAACTTAGTGGTGATATCGCGTAAAGCAGTCACAGTAGTGTTAGATAATATTTGCAACTTGCACCCAAAATATTCTCTGGCTTTCTCACCTCGGGCCATAGAGGTACCACCCAAAATAAAGATGGACGAAAAGATGTACCCAAAAGGGATCCCATTACTATAGTTATTGACCTCTATATGAGTCACTCCTTCACAGAATTCTTTGGTCAAAGTCCTTTTAAGCCAGTGGACATTGGGCTCAGCATACTTACAGGGCAAACCTAAGGGCAACACCATTCCAAGAGCGACATCGTCGGTACCATTATGAACATTAGAGTAAGTACTGTTAGACAGAAAATAAAGCCCGGGGTGTGCTTAAATCTGTCCTTCATAATCTACTGCAACATATCTAGTGTTCATTCCAAACGTACTTGGATCTTTATCATTCACCAGGGGTATTGTATTTTTGTACAGCACTATCCCAGAACAATTGATATACAAAGAGGTGTCCGTGCTGTTCATGATAGGGCAACAAGCAGGATAATAACCAGCCTCCCGGGTAACTATCAATTCCTTATAGTGCCAACCCACTAACGAGACATTCTGTTCTTCCATGTAAAAATTATCGCAATATGTGTTATTATCACACCCTGGATAACTCATTCCCCGTGGCTTTCTATAATATAAACAAGGACCTCGGTAGCCAAAACCAAAAACTCCTTTTACTTCAGTAAATTGCTCTGGATGAGTGTAGGTATAGTTCACAAGAGATAACGGATATGCAGTCCATAAACTAGTGACGGACTCAGTGGGGTAGCAAGCGGTCCCTCCTCCAAAGAATTTCTTGTGCGTGTCTAGGAACACATTGCTCAGGGCTGTTCTTTTCTTTCTTGGCGGGGAAAGAATTTTAAACTTGGTACGTAAAAACACATCTTGATCATTTTCCAAAACATGACACCCCACACAATATAATCAACAATAAAACCAAAAGAGCAACACACATTATTTTCTTCTTGGTGGTCCACACCACATTATGCGGGGCAACAAGAATCACTGGCTGCTCTTCCTCAGCAACCAGCCTACTAAAGGGATGCATAACGAATGATGAAATGGGGACAAAATGCAAAAGAAATATACAAGTTCCCAGTGTCCGTCAGAGCCTCACTGGTACACGCTCCTATTGTCCATCAATACATTGGCGCTCTTGAGCACAAGCGGTGGAGCTTGCTCTGTCCTAAGCTCATATCCCACTTCGTTCACAATGGTATACTTCCACGGTATACTTTGGTCTGCCCTATCTAGTGTTCAAAACAACTAACTAAAATCAGCAGAAATCCTTCACCAAGCTCAATATCTATCTTACACAGTCCATCCCTAATCTCTTTTCTCCTTGGATGCACTTTCCCTCAGCCGAGGGCGCAAATTGTACCTGGCAGTTCCAGGCACAGAATGATCAACAAATAAGGAGGGCTCCTGGATAGCTCGTATTTCCGGAGGAACAGCAGCATTCAGCACACCGTCATTTTCCTTATCCGTCTGAGTCCAAGTCATCTGGGCATCGCTAAAGGGAACAAACCGAGGCACTTGTTCGCACTCGGAGTCCCCGATGCCGTCTCGGACCCACTGGTCGTACGGTAAGGGCAGAGGAACCCTCCGACAGTGGGTCGCATGTATCCAGTTCTTACGGCCAGCAACTTTGACAGCCGTCCGCGTTACCAGCAGGACCTGTTCCAGCCCCTTCCACCGCAGCTCTAAACTTTTCTTTTGCTGGAAATTCTGAAGCAGGACGAAATCCCCAGACTGAATATTGTGGCCTGGTCCCTCTGGTGTAGAAGGCAGGGACTCCCGAACCTGTTGGTGAATAGAACGTAAACTTTCTGTTAACTGGCCCAGATAATCAAGTAACATAGGGTACTCAATATCAGATAACCGTCGAGGACGCGGGACGCCCCAGACATTTGCCGGGTGTCTAAACACGACCTCATACGGTGACAATCCTGTTCTAGAATGAGCTGTTGGTCTGGTTGACAAAAGTGGTAATGGTAAAGCATCTGGCCACTGTAACCCTGTCGCCTCCTGAATTTTTGCCAATTTCAGTTTGAGAGTACCATTGTACTTCTCAACCAAACCTGCTGACTGAGGATGATTGGCAGCATGGAATTTCTGCTTAGCGTGAAGACCCTCACAAATCAATTGGATCACTTTTGCATTGAAATGACTTCCGTTGTCACTCCAGATCACTCGGGGCAAGCCGAAACGAGGAAAGAACTCCTTCAGGAGCACCTTTGCAGTCGTAATGGCTGTATTGTCTTTAGTGGGGTAAGCTTCGACCCATTTACTGAACGCACAAACAACCACCAAAACGTACTTAAGATTATTGCATCTTTCTAATTCGATATAATCCATTTGAAGGACTTCAAAAGGGAAAGTGGGTGGTGCAAAATTACTAGGCAGTGTAGGGGTACGCTTCCCAGGATTATGCATCATGCACACCATGCAGTACTTCACTAAGTGGGCAGCTGTTTTAGAAATATTGTCATTCTGCCATACGGGATCTAACCATTTACAAATGCCTTTAGCACTAATATGAGCTGAACCGTGAGCCATAGTAGCCACAGGAAGAACATATGCATCTGGCAACATCCATCTCTGCTTCCCTGATTTATCAATCCAACACCCTTCGTCATCCAGCTGTGCTGTACTCTCCTGCCACGCTGCTAATTCTTCTATCGTGGCTTCGCTCTGTATTTCCTTTACACTTTCAAGGGTATCTTCAAACATGACAACCTCAGGGACCCATCTAGCTGGACCTGCTACAAACATTCTTTTCATCTTTGTACGGGCCGTTTCCTTAGCTGTCTCATCTGCAAAAGCATTTCCTCTACCTATATCATCAATAACCTTCTGGTGGGCGCTACACTTCACGATTGCCAATGTCTTGGGGAGTGTCAAAGCAGACAAAAGCCTCTATATGAAGTGCCCATGTTGGATTTTGGTGCCATGCAAGGTAAGAAACCCTCTCTCCGCCCAGAGTCGCCCAAAATTATGCGCGACCCCAAAGGCATACTGACTGTGAGTATAAATATTGACAACCAGTCCCTTGCTTAATTCACAAGCTCGAATAAGGGCAGCTAACTCAGCAGCTTGGGCTGACTGATAAGGGACCCGTGATGTCTCTACCACCGTGCGCAGTGTGGTAATAGCATAGGCCGCAGTGGTGATGCCATCTGGTAATTTAAAACAAGAGCCATCAACATATAGTTCCCCTTGTGGGTCAGATAAGGGAACATCAGTCAAGTCTACCCATCCTTTCGTCTCTTTCTCCGTTCGGAAGATGCAATCATGTTTGTCAACTTCATCACTCTCGGAAGGGAGGGGTAGTAACGTGGCTGGATTCAGAGTAGCACATCTTTTAATTGTAATGTGTTTAGCAAACAATGTCAATTCATAGCCAGTAAGACGTGTTGTGTCTTTGTCTTGTTCAAAAGTGTGTCCACAGCATGGGGTACCATATCAAGTATGAGTCCAGCCGATTGTCTGATCGAAGTGGCCACAGCCGCTACCGCTCTTAGACAACTCGGGAGGGCTCTTGCGACAGGATCAAGCACAGCGGAGAAATAAGCACACGGTTGTTGCTTATCCCCAAATTTTTGTGTTAGGACAGAAAGCGCACATCCAGCCATCTCATGGACGTATAACACAAGTGGATTGCCATAGTTAGGTGTACCAAGCACAGGAGACGAACAAAGCACAGTTTTCAATTGCTCAAAAGACTGCTGACATTCAGGCGTCCAAGGCAAAGGTTCATGCACATCTTTAGTTGTTAAAGCAAGCAAGGGTTTAATTAGTAAGGAGTAGTTAGGAATCTACTGGCGACAGTAGCAAGTGATACCTAGAAAAAGCGCGCACCTCTTTTTGAGTTTGTGGAATGGGCATTTTAACAATCGTACTGATACGCTCAGGGGCCAACCTCCTACTCTCCTTCGACAGCAGGTGACCTAAATAGGTGACCTCCTGTCGACTATACTGAAATTTAAAAAGGGAAACTTTATCTCCATGATGAGCTAAATGCAGCAACAGTGTAACCGTACTGTCTTTACACCCTTGTGCTGTGTTAGAAGCGATGAACAAGTCATCAGCATACTGCACCAATACATTACCTGGGGGAAGCAAAAGGGAATTCAACTGACTCTTTAAAGCTTGACTATAAATACTCGGACTTTCTGTATAGCCCTGAGGAGCTCGACAGAATCTAAAGCTCCTACCAGCTAGGGTAAAACCAAACAGATATCTACTATCTGGATGAATAGGAATACTAAAGAATGCATTTTTCAAATCAATAACAGAAAATAATGTAGCAGTAGAAGGAATCATTGTCAAAAGGGTGGTGATATCAGGAACCACCGGAAACTGGGAGACCACAATCTTGGTAACTTCGCGCAAGTCAATCACAAAATGATAAACAACCTCCTGATCATCAGGGGATTCTGAAGGTGTCCGTTTAAGAATCGGAATAATGGGACTATTACAGATATTGGCAGACGTCTCTTCAACTACACCTTTTTGAATCAAATCCTGAATAATTTGTAGAAGGGCTCATTCTCCCGCCTGAGGTATCTTATACTGAGGAATACGAGGCAAAATAGCATTGTCCTTAACCTGTATCAAAACTGGCGGTATGTGCAACAGTCCTACATCGGTATCACCTGTCGCCCATAGAGTGGATGGTACATTAGCAAATTCAATGGGAAGAGGGTGAGGCAGACACTGTTTAGTACTCACATTTGGATCCATCGTCATAGAAACATCTTCTGGGGAACAATAAATAGTAGCATGCAATTTCTTCAACAAATCCAAACCCATTAAATTTTCACCATAATTTGATGTCAACAAAAACGGGGAATCCACAGTGAAAAGACCAACAGTCAATGCAAGGGGTCGAGAAATGGTGCTTACAACCAGTACACCTGAAAAACCTACCGAAACATTAATATGGCCAGACAGAGCCGCCCCAGGGACCAACTGTCGAGAAACAGAACTCTTCGTCGCACCTGTGTCCACCAAAAATTCCTTAGTCGAACCTCTGCAGTGACATAGGGATCATGCTGATCTACAGGTATCGGAACTGGTCTCTCACTCTGTCCCTGTCTATCCTAGCTGTAAGACATCCCTGTCACCTCATCTGTATCGTAATCATCATGATAATACTGTCCATCGCGAGGGTCATCAAAGTAAGTAGTATCAGAACGACCCTGTGAGACCACAGCACCCTGAGCTCTATCAGTCCCACGACCTCGTCCACGAGGACCTCGCCCTCTAGGAACCGCAACCTTCTGCAAAAACACAGGACACTCGCTACGCCAATGGCCCTCCTCCTTACAATACGCACACTGATTCGGCCCCAAAGGAGTCGTGTTCCGCTGTCTGCTGGTACGTGGAAGCTGCTTAGCAGGACCACCACATCCTCTACCATTCCCCCTAAACGCTTGCTGTAACAACACCGTTGTCTTTAACTCCTTATGCTTTTTATCTGTCTTCTCCTTCTCCTCTTGGTCACGATGTTCATAATATTGAGCCATATTCAAAATAACAAAAGGGGAAGAAGTGGACCAAGTGCTCTCAGACGCCTGCAAACGAGTAGTAATCTCAGGAAGAAAGTTAGAAACAAACCTGTCAACAAACAGGAAAACTCCTCCCTCAATAGACCTATCCTGCCCACTATAGTCCAAAAACGTGTCTTCAAACCGAGTGAAGAAATCAGACACACTTTCATCCTTCTTCTGTCGACAAGCAGTCAATTTATCCCAACTCACCTTCTTCGGCGGATTAAGAGAATGCATATATGAATAATGCGACCAGGCAAAGCAAGTATCTCAGCTCGAGGCTTATCACCTGGCTTCATTTCCTGATCCCATCCCTTAATCTTGTCCCAAGTACCACCCAACTCCGCAACATGATCCTGAGTCTGAACCTGCTCCAAATATCAACCGGAACAAGAAGGCCAAAAAACATTTCAATATCAGCAAGGGTCAATACAGTAGAAGAAGCAGCTTCAGTCAACTCTTTATAATAAGCAGTGGGATTTTTCCTCGGATCAGGCAAATGAGTCTTAAGGGATAAAACCTCACTTCTCCTCCATGGTGTATAAACCCATTGTTCCTGAAAACGAGCCGCCACACCCGGTCTGGTGACAGTACGGCCCTGATCTGTTAACTCTGGTATTTCTGAGTGATATATAGGATGAACCTCTTGCATCGGAAACTCAGACACCGGGGTAGGACGTTTCTCATGCAGCCTACCCCTATAAGCGATCAATGTCGTAATATTCCCAAAAACTTGGCCAGGCTCCAAACCACTACGATACACACGATCTCTAATATCAAATAGAATTTGTGGTGCATCATCCCCAAAATGTTGCTGCCAAAGACTAATCAACGTAGCCGACATATGCTTAAGAGCATGCTGCTGTACAAAGGGCTCAAAATCTCGCCTGACTGCCCAAACATCCTCCACACTATAAATGGGATTACGACCCCACTGCACAGACTGATTAGCTATTACTTGTTTTTCTTCATCCCCCACCCCAGACCGCACTAATGGGCCCATTTGCTCCTTGAATTTCGTCCAATCTCTATCCTCAAATCCTCGTGCTGGCGTCTCAGTACTCATAGAAATCGGAGGACGGAAAACCATAGACGGAGAAGCAACAGAAGTACCAGGTACAATCGTCGCTGGCGCTTGTACCGGAGGAGAGAGAACAGAGGATACAGGAGTTGAAACAGTAGGGGTACTAATAGTCCTAGTTGCCAAAGATGGTGAAGACAAAGAAGGAGCAGGGGGGTGCCGTAGCCAAAGCTGTCGAAACAGCAACTGTAGATACGGGAACAATCGGAGCAGATGCAACAGGCTGCTGCGTCTGTAAAGGAACAGTGGGATATATCCTCTGCGGAGCATAGGGAGGTGGGGGTCGAGTGTCTAACAATTCCTCCACAATAGTATCTGTTTCCTCTTGGGCTAAATAAGATTTATCAATATGTGTTAGAAATGGGATCTCTAGTTGGCAAGGGCTTGCACCTTTGTCCAAGTAGGGACCCTTCTTCCTAGTCAGGGTAAGGGAGTTACACTCCTAAAATAACCCCTGCTCACCCCCTTGGTAGCTTGGCACGAGCAGTCAGGCTTATTCTAGAGGCAGTGTGTAAAGCATTTGCACATAACCAACAGTAATACAGTGTAAGCACTACAAACTGACACCACACCAGTTTAGAAAAATATCCAATATTTTTATATACTTTAAACAAGACTAAATACGATAAAAATCCACTGTACAGTACTTCAGAAATAGTTACTTCTCAAAATGTCTTTAAAAACAGTTCCTTGATGTCGATAGCTCCGTCCAGGGCTATCACGGCGTTGTGAACAGACAAATCCAAACAGTTCTGGCTGACCGCGGCGTCGCGGGTCAACTACGGTGTCGGGAAGACCCGCAAACAGTACCTTTCAGAAATGCAGGGCGTCGATGACCTCGCGGTGAGCTTCCGAACACACGGCGTCCGCAGGCGTTGGTTCCGGAGGTCGGTGCGGCGTCGTCGGGGCCCTCGAAGTCACACGCGTTGCAGATCGATCTCCTCTGTTGAAGTCAGGAGCGCTGGCGTCGGCCGGCGTCGGGTGCTGCGGTGCGAAGTGCAGCGGTGCGGCGTGCGGTGCTCTCAGGTCGCGGTGCGAGCAGCTGCTCAGTGGCGGCGTCGGATGGCGTCGTCGGTGAGACCAGGGTCGCGGTGTGAGATGAAGGCGGTGCTCGTCACGGTGCTGGCAGGTCACGGTGCAGCAGCGGCGTCGTCATAGCTGCAGCGCTGTCGTCGGCTGATGAACTGGAGTCGATGGCACCGGCGTCGGTGGGCCAAGGCTGTGGTGCGGGGTGAGGGCGGTGCATCTTATAACTTACGAGCGGTGCCCCTGAACCACGGTGCAAGCAGCGGCGTCGAGTCCGGCGTGGAGCGGCGTCGTCGGGAAGGCCACGGCGTCGTCGTGAAGCGAGGCGGTGCGGAGTGCGGTGCCCACAGGTCGCAGTGTGAGCAGCGGCTCGGTGGCGGTGTCAGCAGGCGTCGTCGGTGAGACCAGGGTCACGGTGCGGCGTTGCGGCGGTGCCCTCTGCGGTGCCGTCGGGACACGGAGTCGGCAGCGGCGTCGTCGACATCGTCGAGTTGCTTTTCTTCTGTTGCAGCACAAAACACACAGTCCCCAGTGCTGAGGGCAGAAGAACTTGAAGTCTTTGCTGTTCCTGAGACTTCTTGAACAGGGGGCAAGCTCTACCTCAAGCCCTTGGAGACACTCACAAAGTAGATTGCAGAAAGTTCAGTTCCAGTCCTTTCACTGCCCAAGACAGAAGCAGCCACTGCAGGCCAACACAGCAAAGCACACAGCAAAGTGGTAGTTCCTCCTCACAGCTTCTCCAGCTCTTCTTCTTGGCAGTCTTCTTGATCCTAAAGAGTTCTAATTTTCTGGGGTTTGGGTCCCCCTTTTATCCTCAATTTCTCTTTGTTCTCTGAAGGCAGAGAGGCCTTTGCCTAGTCCAAACCAGTTCTGGTCAGTCCTGGAGCACTTTGTTGACAAGTCTCCTTCTTTCCTTTCACAGTGCAGGCCAGGGACATCAGACGCACCACAGGAGGTGGAGCCAGCATTGTGGAGGGAAGGCCCAGCCCTATTCAGGTCCCAGGTGCATCTCCTCCCACCCATCTACATGTAGATCTTGCTATTCAGCCCTGTGCTGACTCACCCTGTCTCCTGGCATCCCCCAGCCCCTGTCACTCACACTCCAGACAAGGAATACACAACCTAGCAGAGGCAGGCCTGGATGGTTAGACAAGAAAATACCCACTTTCTAAAAGTGGTATTTTCAAACACAGAATGTTAAAACCAACTTTACTAAAAGATGCATTTTATCATTCTGAGTCCAGGCATACTAAACTCGAATTTCTACCATGTTCCCTGGGTCAGTTAGGATTATAAGCTGTAATAATCAAAACTGCCCATTCTGGCCTATGGGGAACAGGTAGCCTTGCAATAGTGAAAAACGAAATAGGCTGTAATTCACTATCAGGACATGCCACACACACCAGGGCATGTCCTACCTTTCACATACAATGCACCCTGCCCACAGGGGTACCTTGGGCCTACCTTAGGGGTGACTAACATGTAGAAAAGGGAAGGTTTAGGGACTTGCAAGTGTGTGCACTTGCCAAGTCGACATGGCAGCCCCAGGCTGCACACAGGCTCTGCAATGGCAGGCCAGAGTTACACTTTACGGGCTGTTTGCGTGGGTGGCACAATCCAGTGCTGCAGCCCACCAACAGCATTTGATCTATAGGCCCTGGCACTCTCAGTGCACTTTACAAGGGACTGACACATAAATCAAATAGGCCAATCATGGAAACACCAATCCATAACACATTTTATACAGGAGCACTTGCACTTTCCCACTGGACAGCAGTGAGGAAAGTGCGCAGAATCATTACACCAGCAAAAACAGAGTCAAAACCAGGAGGTCAGAAAGCAAAAAGTCAGGGGAAACACGCCAAAAGATGCCAAGTCTAACAATATGCAACCGAAACCTCCTATCTTCACATTCAACCCCTGCCTCTTGCTTTTCTCTATCATATGCTACAGCTTTTTGAGTCTGTGTTTGCATCTTACTCTTCCGTGCATCCTTTTCCATCTTCATTCGCCTCTGTCTAGCTACTTTCTGCCATGTTCTGAGGGAATCAAACATAGACTGTCTACTTCGTCTTTTAAATAACTGTTCCTGTAAAAACCCAATCTTTTGTTCATCAAAAGTGCCCGTCAACGGCCACTGTAACTCGGCATTTTCCCTCGTAGATTTGTGCCATAGTGTACTAAACATAATAGGGCCAAGTCCATGCTTCACATACATATCAAAATTAGGAGTGCCTTCTGGATGCGCCGGCTGGGCTTCTTCTAATCGAGCATCTGCAGAACAACAACGACAACACAAAGAGAAAAACTTACTGATACCAGGCATTTTCAAAAAGAAAACAAATGAGTTATTTATGCCTGGCAAAGCAATTACAAGTGCTTTTATCAAAAACGGTCCTCAGACCGTACCAAACTCAAACCACAATGGTACCATATCCACAAAGAACCAAAACAAACTCACCTGATAGGAATAGCACAAACGAACTGATTCTCAACTGCGACTCTTCAGACCAAACGGTCAAATCCAAGGGTTTCGCCATTCAGGACTCCAGTCGGGATGACCACTGGGCAAGGCACCGTCCGGCAGGATGGAAGGGTCAGCTGTGAGCAATCATTACTCCTCGTGCAGGGATCCCTGTACCGTCAGTCCAATCCGACGATGGCCTCGACCTCCCCCACTGTCTGCGGAAAGGGGATGGGTCACTCACCCAAAGGAGTCCCTGTTCGGGTGCCAACTGAGGGAAGTGGCCCGATTCGGGTCACTAATGACCACCTCTCAGCCTTCCATACCAAATGAATAGTCGGTCAGATAGTAGAGAATACAAACCAATAATTGTTTATTCAAAGTACACTCGGAGCGGAGCCGAGTCTGCCCAGTCGCTAGGTGTGCTGAGTGGCTGTGCCCTCTTGGCGCACTTGGGGTCCCCCTTCAAGTGACCCACCTGCTCACTGGCATAGCACTTGCAGGGGCCGGTCTCTGCACTTTCCCGAAGAGACCCCTTCATTCTTATCTCCTGGGGGATGGGAACCTTTACCCTGGGTATTAGTTTGGGGCCCTTTAGAGAACTCCTGTGCTTTACCCTTGCCCCCCCCCACTCTTCTGCTGGGGACACTGCCCTCCTTTGGCTGTGTCTCCCCCAAACACCTTTTTGTGGACCCGGGTACTCACCCAGCGGTCCACCTCCATTGCAAGCTTCCTGGGGTCAGTCAGCTTACTATCAACCAAGTGCTGGCGCAGCTCTGCAAAACATAGACTAGACAAGTGCTCCCATGCAATCAAACTGTAGAGCTCCTGAAAATCTGTCACATTACTTCCCTTCACCCAGCCATCCAGTGACCTGCTAAATGAATCCACACATTCCAGCCAAGTGTTTGCATCAGTTTTCTTACTGTGCCTAAACTGATCACTGTACTTTTCAGGAGTGAGACCATACCTCGTGAGAGGGCCTCCTTCATGTCAACATAGGTGAGGTTACACCCCTTACCCAAAGCCACTAAAGTGTCCCTCCCCTCTTCTGGAAAAAGAGGCCACAATCCTGACCCCCAATTCTTCTCAGGGACCCCATTCATGTGGATAGATGCCTCATAACCCTGAAACCAGCTTTGTATGTCATCCTCCTTCTTGAATTCCTTGCCTACATTCTTGGGGATGTGCACAATTTTATCTGCTTGCACTAATGAATTGCTGCCACCATCTGTGCTGGACCTACTCCTTAGTTCCAGCTCCTTAAGACCACGTTCATGATCTAAGATCATCTTTCTTTCCTCCATGGCTATTCTTTTGTCTTCCCTTTCATTCTCCATCTCCAATTCAAACTTCCTTGCTTTCCACCTGTCCTCCAGCTCCTCTGGTGACAAGCCACTGCTGCCTGGCCTGGAGAGTTCCCCCCCTCCCAAAAGCACATCCACTCTAGGAAGAGGCTCCTCCGCCTCCCCACTGAGATCTCCAGATTGCCAACTGGCATGTCTGGCTGCTACCCAGGCCCTCAGCGCCTTTTGTAGCTCTTCCTTCCTGGTGAGGCCTCGAACTTGGACCTTTAGGATTTTGCAAATAGCCTTCAACTCTTCCATGTTGTAGGATTCCAACCTGTCCTCCTCAAAGGCCACTTCCAAAGATGCAACAGATGGTGCTCTTGATTCAGGCCTGATGAAATAGCAAGTTCAAGTTCTCAACAAAACTGGCAAGATCAAAAATAGGCCTAAAAGAAAAAGAACCAGTATGTGGTAGGTAATGGTCTGCGATATGGTAGTAGTGTACACCAATCACTGCAGATCAAGTGCAAACAGAAGTCCTATCCTCACCTCTGACAACCAATGTTAGAAATGGGGGCCTCTAGTTGCAATGGTTTGCACCTTTGTCTAAGTAGGGACCATTCTTCCTAGTCAGGGTAAGGGAGTTACACTCCTAAAATAACCCCTGCTCACCCCCTTTGTAGCTTCGCATGAGCAGTCAGGCTTATCTCAGAGGCAGTGTGTAAAGCATTTGCAAATAACCAACAGTAATACAGTGAAAACACTACAAAAGGACACCACACCAGTTTAGAAAAATATCCAATATTTTTATATATCCAAAACAAGACCAAAACGACAAAAATCCAACATAGAGTACTTAAACATATGCACTTTGCAAGAATAACTTTAAAAATGCAGTTCCTTGAAGTCGGTAGCCCCGTCCGGTGCTACCGCGATACTGAAAACAACAGAATCCTACAGTTACTGCTGACCGTGTCGGAGCGGGTCAGCGGTAGGGTCGACAGACTTGTAAACAGTACCTCGTGGCAACCGTCACGGTTGCGATGCGATGCGAAGTGTAGTGGTGTGCCGTGCGGTGGCCTCTGGTCGCGGTGCAGGCAGCGGCTCGGTGACGGTCATCCAGCGGCATCGGTGAGACCAGGGCTGCGGTGAGAAGCGGGGCGGTGCTTGATGCGGTGCTGACAGATCGCGGTGCACAGCGACAGAGCCGGTTGAAGAGCAGCGACAGCGTCGGTGAGACCAGGGCGGCGAGGTGAAGCGAGGCGGTGTGGAATGCGGTGCCCACAGCTTGCAGTGCAAGCTGCAGCTCGGTGTCGATGGCGTCGGCCGCTGTCAACGGTGAGACCAGGGTTGCGGTGCGAGATGCAGCGGTGGCCTCTGCGGTACCTTCAGCACACAGAGCCAGCAAAGGAGTAGGTGACAGAGTCAGCTGCTTTTCCTCCTCTGCGTCAACTGAAACCACGGTTCCAGAGGCGGTGTCCAGAGGTGAGTGAAGTCTTTGCTGTCCCTGAGACTTCATGAACAGGAGGCAAGCTCGGTTACATGCCCTTGGAGATACTCAGCAAAAAGTTAGAGAAAGTTCAGTCCTGCTCTTTCACTGCCCAAGGCAGAAGCAGAAACTGCAGGCCAACCCAACAAAGCGACAACACAGCAAACGGGCAGTACTCCTCCTGGCAGCTCTTCCAGCTCTTCTTCTTGGCGGGTTCCTTGATTCCAGCAAGTTCTAAAGTTCTGTGGTCTGGGCCCCAATATGTATACTTAGTTTCTCTTTGTTCTTTTGGGCAGAGTGTGTATGAGCTCAGCCCAAACCAGTTCTGTCCTCTCTGGTCTAGCTTCCTGGCAGCATGTGGAGACAGCATTGTCCAAGGTAGATAGGGCTGATTGAGGTGCAAGGTAAATCTGCTCCCACCACTCTAAATCAGACCAGGCCTATTCAAGTGCTAGTGAAAACTCCTCCCACTACTCTGAATGCAGCCCAGGTCTATTCAGCCCAGCCCTGACTCATTCAGGAAAGGCAGGACACCCATCACCCCCCCCAGTGGCTGTCTGAGAGAATGCACATCCCCTGCCCCTGTCACTCCAAAGCAAAACAGTCAACCCACAAACCCAGCAGAGGCACACAGAATGGCTTAGCAAGAAACTACCTACTTTCTAAAAGTGGTATTTTCAAACACAGAACATAAAAATCATCTTTACTAAAAAGTGCATTTTTACATTCTGAGTCCAGGCAAACTAAGCTCCATTTTACTATCTTGTCCCAATGGGAAGTTATGCTGATAAGATGTTTTAAGTAAACTTCCATTCTATCCTATGGGACAGATAGCCTTTCCATGGTGAAAAACGAAATACACTGTAATTCACTACCAGGACATGTCACACACACCAGTACATGTCCTACCTCTAACTTACACAGCACCCTGCCCACAGGGGTACCTTGGGTCTACCCTAGGGATGACTTATATGTAAGAAAAGGAAAGATTAGGGCCTGGCAAGTGGGTGCACTTGCCAGGTCGACATGGCAGTTACAAACTGCACGCAGGCACTGCAGTGGCAGGTCTGAGAAGCCTTTTCAGGGCTGCTTGTCTGGGTGGCACAATCCACTGCTGCAGGCCTACTAGCAGCATTTGATTTACAGGCCCTGGCACCCTCAGTGCACCTTACTAGGGACTTACTAGTAAATCAAATCTGCCTATCATGGTAACACCAATCCATAACACAATTTGCAACAGGAGCACTCGCACTTTAACACTGAATAGCAGTGAGAAAGTGTGCTGAGAGATTAAACCAGCAAAAACAGAGTCAAAACTGGGAGGTCAGAAAGCAAAAAGACAGGGGAAACACGCCAAAAGATGCCAGGTCTAACACACCCGAGTGGGACGGTTATGCCCAGATGTGGGTCTGTGCTCAACATGTCACTAGAGTCAAGCTAGCCTGGCTGATGGGGGGTGATATCCTGAAATTGGTCCCACAGTGCCTGTTTCAGGTCCATGGAGGATCTGGCCTGGCAGTTCGGGCTGGACTGTTCCCATGGGGAGTAGGGTCAAGACTGATTTGCATATGGCTGGGTCTAAACTAGAATTACATGGTGAGTAAAAAAACAAGGGATTTATGACCAGATCTCTGTACTGGGGGTAAATGTTTGACATTGTTCAAAATGCCGTCCATTTATTGTACTTTTTGCAACTTTCTAAAAGTGGCACTTTCAGAATTGCAATTTAAAATCCAATTTTGCTATAAGTTGGTATTTTAAAATGTGTAATTCCAGAGACAAATACAGAGCTATTGAATGGTTTAAAATAGAAAAGTGTTGTTTCAGGCTGTAGTGTTGCTCAGTTATTTTGCTGGGAAGATAACAATCCTTGGCTAAGAGACTCTTTGAATAAGAACTGAGAAACAAAAATAAATAGGCTCGATGTTTTACACAATGCATGGAATGTAAGAGGAGAAGAAAAACAAATGAAAGAGGGAGAAGAATACATAAAAAGATACCAAGTTATTAGCAGCCAGGAGTGCTCTAGGACTAGGTAAGTGGAAAACTTACCAGCATGCTATACTAAAATGTTTAGCTGTGACAACATACATGTGAGGAAGAGAATAGCTATTAAAAGATACAAATAAACTAAAGTTGAGCTGTCTTCTTCACCTTTCAATAGTAATTGAATATTAGACCACCATATATTTTTTCCAAGAGCTAGGATTTCCCTTTTTAGGTCGAGCCTAGCGCAGCGCGCATGCGCTGCACTAGGAGATGACCTTTTGGAATCGGTCTGCACTTTTCAAGCACTCGTGCTTGTGGCAGCATCCACCTTGCGGGAGCGAGCAGCGGTGCGCAGGGGCCATCTGTTTCCAATTAGCGTGGCCGCACGCGCGTCTGCACTTTTCAAGCACTCGTGCTTCTGTTAGCTGATGACTTCCTGTGATCAGGCTGGTTACTTCAATAGCCTTGGCTTGGAAGCAAAAGAGCTCCTCAGACAGCATTATTTTTTTTTTAAAACACACACAGCATTCACGTTTTATTTTTTGGGTGAGAAACACACTGGTTACTTTGCCTTGGCTCTGAAACAAATGTGCTCCGCTGACAGAATTATTTATTCATTTTTAAAGGAAATAACAAAAACTCATGACAGTCCCCGGGATGCTGGTAAAGCTGTGACTGGTGCAGCTTACTGCAGGGAATGTTTGTGCCTTCCCAAAAGTCGTACACTGGCGCTTGTGCGTAAGAGTAAGTTTACATGTGTAAATGTGCATGTGAATCGGGCCCTCTGCAAATGTCAGTGTGTGGTCCATAGCACAGGCCTTCCTTTTATCCAGTTGCTGATTAATTAATACATTACACCAGGATAGCGCCTTGTGAACTTCTACAGCTTTGCTTTCTTTGCTCATGAGTGGGCTTGGTTCACACTCGCCGCTCACATCTGCTGTGATCTACAAGCGGATGCGCTAGTATAGCTGGCACAGCATCCGTCCTTTAAAGTTTGGTAAAATCTGTACGATCAAGTTAAGAAATAGCAGTGCTTGCTACTTACAGTGCTTAGAACCAGCTGAAATGAACTGTGAAGCGCTATTTAAAAAATGAAATATTACATATATGCAATGCTTTCTAAGCAGGAATGAGGAATCGATGTACGGACGGAATTTTCCACAGCCCAGCGCCCCAACCTCCTAGCTGTTTAAACATTTAAACGTCTCGCCTGAGACAGCGCTTGCGAGGCATTTTATTTACATGAAGGCGCTTAGAGGCGTCCATCGCGTGGCTTCATCGTCACTGTCATTTGGTGACTTCTCATTTGTTGGCGCGAGGGTTCACGTGCTCTTCTGTGTTAGCTCCGCCCCTGGAGCAGGGCCAAACTGTGCCCTTCCGCTGTGTGTTTGTTGCCCTCTTGTCATCGGCTTTAGTGCCTCCACGCTGCGCCCGCACCGCTGTGCTTCTAGCCCCCCTCACATGACGACATCCCTCACTCTCGTGCATCTGTTCCCCCTCATAGCATTGTTTGTAATTGGTGCTTTTGTACAAAAACAAGCATTGGCATTGCCAATAGGTCTCGCCTTAGGGACCTTATAAGTGTTTGGCCATGCAACAGTTGATGTTGTTGCACCAAGGATATTGTGCTGCATAACTAAATACTTATAAGGTCCCAAAAGCGAGACCTTTTGGCTATGCCAATGCTTGTTTGAAATTGCATTCATGCTAGCACTCACATGGTTCAATTGATCACGCCAAACATTCAGTGGAGGATTAGAATTCTTCCATTGATTAACAAATATCTGCCAGGCCACTGCCATTGCCAGTCATTACGATAACTTTCATGTTTATTGATGAATCTACATACTGACTTGCTACCCCAAATAGAACCAGAGTTGGATCAAGTGTTATTTACTCAACTTTGATAGTAGTTATTGTCATTTTGCTCTGTCACCGGAAAGATTCTATCACTGGACCGAGATCCAATGCAGGCTCTTGACACTTTTGGAATCAGTGCAAAGTATTAGAATACATTCCTGACAGCTTTTTCAGTGTGTAACACACATGGTGCAGCATCATAAAATGTTGGTGGTTATATCGTACACAAAAAAAGATATAATGAGTCAAACGCATGGCTTGCTTTCATAATCCATCATTAGCACTAATTTCTTCAGGTGCTCATTGATCTGTTACTTTCTGGGCTCAATCAATCTCTTTCTAATGACAGCATTTTATTCATTTCTGTAACAAAATAAGAATGACATTAGGGTTGTTGATCCCTACCAATGTCATGGCTGGACTTTTCCCTAACTACTACTGATCAAACACTTTTCTGAACCTCAAGCCATCTCAGTTTCTGTCTCCTCTTTGAATGGGGCATTCATGTTTTCATGTTTTTTGTATTTGTGCAGCGAAAGGACAATGAAGCCCTGAAATTGGACTCACGATCATTTAAAAGAGTTAAAGGAAGGTGCATTCTATCTTTTAGAAATGTAGTGTTATCTGAAGCCGTGCATCTTCAGGTCCTTTTAATATTTCAGGAAGGTTGGGGCAGGTCTGATGTTGACGTTGTTTCAGACCTGCCTTCCATTGTTCTCTTTTATGCAGTTTTTAGGTCTCGCCTACGCAGCGCGCATGCGCTGCATAGGAAAAAGACCTTTAGTCATCGGCACAGCTTTGCGGGCAAAAACGTGCACGCGTTGCATTGCTTCCAATGGCAACGCGTGCACGTCTGGCGATTCCCTTGCGGGAGCGAGCTTTTCGCCATGTGTTATCAATTATCTCTTCTGGCGCCGCTCGCTCCCGCAAGGGAAACGCTGCCTGCTCTAGGCCGCACTCCCTCCCCCCCACCCCTTGCGCGAGGCGCGCGCGCGTTTTTAAGTTGCTAGCAGTCAAAACCTCGACCAACTCTGGCCCTAACCGTTACTGCAAAACAAAAAATCTGTTGCTTTTATTAGTTAAATCTCTCCTGCCCCATTGCCATCTTCCAGTACTCCATAGTCGAAACGATTTTAGGGACCTTTTTCCCACACTTTATACGTGTGGTCACCGGAAGGGTTTTCTCCCGCGATGCCTCATGTGCCGAGGATGCCCTGACAAGCTCTTGGCGCATTGAATGAACGGCTGTTTTCTTGACTGTTTCAAGGCCTTCCTGTGCTCTGTGGTTGGGCTTGTTGTCTCTGTCTGTTCTTCCATGGGATCCTGGCCGGAGGTTTTCAGTATTGACCCCGTAACAGGCAGTGCGTGCATCGTCATCAAATATTCACTTAGCCCAATTATTCCTTGGTCCGTGGTGTAAAGATTTCCATCTTTCCATCACTTTCTTTCACCCCACCTCCCATCCCTTCTCTAAGCAAATGACATTCAGGTCGGCAGTGAGCATCATCATGGTTTTACTTCTTGTCGTTGCCTCGCAATGTACGTCATTTGCCTCCTTTCTGCATGCCTATTGTTGAAGCATCGCCCACCATCTGATCTTTGTACTGACGAGCGCAACCGCTTTGGCACTTAATGTCGGAGTCTATTGGGACGCTCCTGTGCTGCTGGTAATAAAGGTTGCTGCTCCAAGGAAGGTTGCGCTTCTATCATAGAAGGATTTTATTTTGATTTTTTTAAAGCACTATGTACTTGAATCAAGGCAGATAGTTCTATTCTTACACTGACATCCCATTCGAGTTTCTGAAAGTTGTAGTCTGCTCTTCATTTATAAAAACACAAAATGTAAACTTGTTTTTTCACTTCCATTTTTACACTGTATGTCGTCTAATGGAATTTGAGATTAAAAATGGATTGTGATTTTCAGAATGTGAAGGCTGATCAACTGCGTGGAAGTCTGCATGTCTGCCTTTCTACCTGTGTGTCCGTCTTTCTGCCTGCCTGCCTGCCTGCTTGCCAGTCTGTCTTTGTGCTCACTGCCAAATTTCTTCCTCCTGTTCAATTTTCGGGGGGCTGAGCCTACCATAATTGCTACACTATATTCTTTGCAAATCATATTTCTACATTCTAACAAACCAGCCCTTTCTCATGTTTGAAATGTGCGCTTCCAGTAAGACTGAGCCAGGGTGCCCCTCCAATTTTTTATTTTTTTAAAGTCTCGCCTACCGGACAGCCTGTAACCTTTAGCTTTTAGTGAACCATTGACCATACCAACAAGCATTGGCATAGCCAATAGGTCTCGCCTTTGGGACATTATAAGTGTTTAGCCTTGCAACACTTGATGTTGTTGCACCAAGGATATTGTGCTGGATAACTAAACACTTATAAGGTCCCAAAGGCGAGACCTATTGGCTATGCCAATGCTTGTTAAGTTTCTGATCTGCCAATGTGCCGAGGGCCAGTGAAGCTCCTTGAGGCTTGGGCGGGGGAGGGGGCGCTATGGTTCAACTTCTTCAAGCCTTTGATTAAGAACCAGCCAGGCAATTGTAGATTCCCTGCAGCATCTATTTTTTTTTATTACAGTCAGACCCCTGCTTCAATCACTCCGGATATGACCTTTAATGAGGGCCTCCCTGTCCTTGCTGCAATCTTAGCTTTAGACCAGTTAATGGTTGTCAGACCACCTTGGGTGCAAGCTTGGGTGAGGTCTAATTATTTCTCCAGGGGTATTGCAGACTAATGCTTCAAGCTTTCTGGACATGGACGGATTATACACTCCACTAAGTAAGCACTGGAATTCATAAACTCCGAAATTAGCTATACCACAATTAAATAATGTGGTTGTTGAGGTAAGGACTTCATTCATACAACAGACAAGGGTGGGAGAGGGTCCTATAGCATTCTACTTGTGAACCTGCAGATTCTTTCAGCTAGTTTCTGGGGTTTCTTTTTCCCGTTGATTTGTAATGATGTTTTTAGCTAATTAATGACTAATTGAGAATTAACTCATTTTTCAACTATTTTTGTCTACCAATGGCCCAAGCTAATACCACAAAGCCAAACATTTATTGTTCTAATTAGTTTTAAACAAGGGTCTAGCATTTAATTTCTGACAATGTGAGAACCAATATTTGCCAAAAACAGAAATATACCTATACTCGGTTTTGTGAAACAATAAATGATCATAATGAACAAATTCAAGACTTGTTGAAATGTTATAAGCACCACATGCTGGATCAGAAATAAGTTAACTCTGAAAAACAACACAACTTTCTTTTTAAAAACAGCACATGTAAGGCAGTTTGAGATACGCCTCCCCAGGCAGTCTGACCTTCCCTCCTACCTGGTTACATGCTACAAAACGCATGCACTGAGCTATAAAGACTAGGGTATTGAGAGCATGTACACAACAGCCTGTGCACACATTATGTGGCACATATTTATCTAGCTTGGGTCCAATGAGCCTCCTTACCCCCTTTAAAACCCATTAAAACCTTATGTATACACCTTCGTTTCTGTAGCATTATTTTTCTTGTAGCTCAGGGTTTCATGATGAAAAGGGAAATGGGAGGAAACGTTTAATGACTTCATAGATAGAGGGAAACCCTCACTAAAATATTGAAAGTGAACCCAAAACCTCTACTAATCAGCATATATGATACCCTATTTCATTACATCTTGTTCAAGCAACCCTAAGGGATACGGGTGTATTTCTATTAAATGAGGAGCCTCCCTCATGCCAATTCTTAAAAGTAGCATTCCCCACTACATGTAAAATTCTTAATAGGACGGTATCACTATTTTGCAGTATACGTTAAAAGTGAATTTTCACACATTTCTCTATTGTACTTCTGAGAGAATATTCTACCATTATAACTAATCAAGAGGTTTTTTTTTATAATATAAGGTGCGCGTTATCATTTGTCCATGTAGCCTTCATTAACTATATAACACACATGTACTTCCTGCCAACACTTAAATTAGCATAGAAATTTAGCATATCCGAATAGCAGACCTTCAGTCATTAGAAATGGGCACAAATATCCGTCCTTTCGCACTTCATGGTATGCGTTACCTAGCGTCTCGCGGCATTTAGCGCTCGCTGCTCTTCAGTCTGCAGTCTTGTAAAAATGCAGCTTGTGTGCCGAGGCCTAGCTTTCCACCTCTTAAACTGACCCCCTTTAAGTGCGAGACCCCCAGTGGGACTGAATCCACCTCTGTTGTCCTTATAAGTGGCGCTTGCAGCAGCTGTTGACTTTTACTCGGAGGCGCGCGGGTCACCGCATAGCCCAAGGAGCCGTCAGCCTGACACATGTACGCGGTCTACGGCTGTCTTGGGGTCATTCTCCGGGGTCTAAAACTTGTGACGGGGAAATGCGGCCTCATTTAATAACTCGGCAGAAAGCATCTTATTCTACAGCGACTTGTGTTCGGCAGGGAGTGAAGCTCTTGTTACTCGTGAGAGTGTTGCATTATGCAGAATTATTTTTACCCCTATTAACCTCAGCGTTTAGAGTTTCTTTCACATTTACACACATGTTCATTTGCTGCTTGTGTTTCTACGTATTAAGTACAATTTAGATTACATTTAACAACAATATTTAATCCATTTGGATTAATAGCTTTCATTTGATTTTTGTAATTGGTTTTGAAACAACATATATGTCAGCCTACCCCTCGAAGATGTCCCCTGGTTGGAAATTGCATTTTGCAAACGTAGTTAATAAAATAGAATAAACAAACAAAACGTTCAAAACTACAAACAGAATTTGCAATGATGTTAGCATTTCTAGTCGTGTGCTTATTTTAGGTAATCGTTTGACATACAGACACATTTTACAAACCATAGGTAGTTTTCCCTGCATTAATGATGGCAACTTTTTGCATCAAACTCCTGTAACATAATGTGGTACATATTAAATCAAATCGTTTTACGTTGTTCTGAAATATTGGCGGGTCAAGGTATGGTTCACAGGTGTGGCATGCACAAAGTTCTAGACGAAACTGAGTTGTTGGCCAAAGTCATTATAGTTAGGTGAAAATCGCAGTTTAAATATAAAAAAAAACACTGCAATCCAGCAGTTATAGTTATTTCAAGTACCTATAACTAACTATAACTTGCACCCTGGCCAAGCACTGCTTATTTTCATATATATTTATATCTATATATCGCTTTTTGTCAACAGAACGGCACTCCAAGCAGGATTGGATTGGGATTAAAAATCGTCCCGGGCACGCTAAAAAAAGTGGCCCACATTTGCATATTGCCTTTCCGCAAAACACGGCATCTGCAAAATTTTATTAAAAAAGGGGGGCGGGGGGGTGTTAAAAAAAATGCACGGATTAGTTTACACTGGTGAAACACACCAGAAAACAAGTGAGGCCACTTTTGCTCAGGCCCCCTGCACCCGCTCAATATGCATATATTAATGGGCCGGCCCAGCGAGAGAAAGGGAGTGACACCTCTGCTGTTGATAAAAGGGAGGTAATGGACGCCCATCTACCTCCAGAAAGGCCACTCAAGCACCCACTGGGCCGCTGGCGGCATCGAACAACGCAGAAACCGCCCAAATCGGCACCCAGGCTGTTGAAAAAAGCAGCCCACAGCTGGAATTCGGATACTGGCCCCTCGGGCATTGCCCGAGTGCCCCCGTTACCCATCCGACGCTGACTCCAAGTAATTTTTAAATTGTTTAATTCCATATTTCTGCAAGCACTCCAATATGGGGTTCAGAGGCGTTTCGGCTTTTGCAGCCTTTTTCACAACGTCTGTGCACAGTCCCCGTTCCTTTATTACATTCATTGCATAAACACTGAAAACGGATCAAATGTCCTTTCTTGGCGGCCATATTGGAACATGATAAACACATACATATTCAGTGCACATATATCGTACTTCCACACTGTGGCCTATACTGAATTTTGCCTGTTGTTTAAATTCAACAACAGTCATTCTAATACATATTGTGCCCAGCAGCGGCCCGTGGTGGGAGTGCTGCCGGGCACTGATGTGGGCGGGGAGGGGCAGGGTGGGGGTAGTAAACTACGGAATACGGCCGAATAGAGGTAAGTAAACATATAAATAAATAAAACGAATTCCATTGCGTGCGCTGCATCGCATTTGGCGATGCAGCGCGCGCAACGAAATTCGTTTTATTTATTTATATGTCTACTTACCTCTATTCGGCCGAATTCCGTAGTTTACTACCCCCCACCCTGCTCCTCTCCCGCCCCACATCAGTGCCCGGCAGCACTCCCACCACGGGCTGCTACTGATTGTGCCCCATTGGGCAAATCCATCTAAAATGTCATAATTTTTCATCTAATTATCGACTTCAAGCATCATAGTAAATTTAACCAAATTAATCAACAGTAATTACATAACTCATTGATGCCCTATTGGGCCAACTTCTTCATATCTGATGCATTACAGATTCATTTGTTATGTAAAAATATTTAATTTGACTGGAAATGGATTCATGTGTGTGCTAACGGCCATATCTGGAAACAATTCAGAGAAAAAAGATATCTTAGCTCTTGTGCGTTTCATGATGGTCCCCATCTTTTGCAGGTCGCACAACTGCATGCATCCCTATGAATAAATCAACAAAAATATCCACCAGTGTTTGTTTCAGATAAAAAATTAAGCGTTTTGTTGTGCAAAGATAAAACAAAATTGTTAAAAACATTTAAAAACGACTGAGGTAAAGACTCTTTGTATTTACAATATTTCATAAGCATGTATATATCTCCTCATCTGTTTTCAACCCTACAGGTTCCTTTGTGCTTATTCTTAGGAAGTATTTGCATTCAAGTTGCCGTAATGCTCTTTCCCTATCCCCCCCCTCGCAGGGATTTTTTCACACAATCTGGTACACTGTATGTCAGGAGGTTTGAATCACTCTTGTATGAATATATGATTAAACAACTACTGCCTAAACCACGAATTCCATAACCACGAAGGCTAAACAACGAACAATGCCAAACCACTACATTTTTAACAACGAGTTCCTAAACCACGAAAGAGTCACCTTTATCTTTCTGTCTGTCTCAGCGGGTTCATGGTCTCTGTACGCCTTTAAATCTCCTGGCTTGCTACAGTGGGCAGCACTCGCCTTGCTTCGATGCATGCAGCAGTGGGAGCACGTGCCTTATTTATTACCCGAACTCTGCGCCATGTTTAGCACCGTATCTCACTGGCTGCTTAATCCTCAACTGGTTATCTGATTAGTGGCCTCTCCTGTGATCCTCGATAAGAGGCGAGCAGCTAACGCCGGACTGTAATCCAACCGGACATGCGCACAGAGCAGCCAGTCTTCCGTGGCTAAAATTAATAGGGCTATTAGCATAACAATGGCCCTTTCACAGAGCAGGAGCCGATCTTGTGGGTAGTAGCTGCCATGGTGTGAAAAAGGACTGCAACTCAAGCCATGCAAGCGGCATCGGCAGTGATAGTTTGAAATAATCTTTAAGTGCTTGCCAAGCGGTGGTACTTGGCATGTACATGGCAGCAGTCATTTGAATAGCACTCGCTGGCACGGCCCGAGGATGGGTACAGTATTTGCCGACAGGTGGGACTGGTTCACATGGGGTTAAAAGAGGTTGCAGTGTCCGCCGTGCAAGCGGCTCTGGCTGGCGCGGCGCGAAGTTTGCATTGTCTGCCACGTAGGTGACACTCGATGTGATGGTGTGCAGTAGGGCATCAGTACTTCCCATGCGGGTTAGCTTGGGAAGTGTGAACAAAAACCGCAGTGCCCACAAGGTTTTATTGGCCTGCCCGGATAAATTACTGTTTTAGAAGGACGAGGATTATACTGAGTCCATGTGCATGAGATAACGGATATATGATTAAACAACTACGTCTTAGATCATTTGTGGTTTAGGAAAGTCGTGGTTTAGGAAAGTAGTTGTGAAGGATTGCTGTTGTTAAGGATTGGTCGTTGTTCAGGCTTCATTGTTCAGGTCAGTCGTTATTAAAACTTCGTTATTAAGGATGTTTCCCCTCTTGTGGCAGTCCCTGAAGTGTCTTGCTACAGGATAGGTGTCATTTTGATTTTTAATTGCTCGTAACTGCTGTAAAATTCTTTTGTGCACTTGAAGCTTAGTGCTACCGATGTATTTTCTAGAGCATGGACATTTCAACAAGTAAATTGCATATTCAGTTTTTCAATTCAACAGTTGTTTGATCAAAATCCTTTCTCCTATGTCTGTCTTAATCTCAGTAGTGTTTTCATCTGGTAAGCATGCTTTACGTTTACTACATTTTTTGAAACCTCTCCTAGGCTTCAACCAACCAGTTTTATTGCATACTTGGGGGCATATTTACAATAAAGTGGCAAAGCGTGTCGTTAAGCCAAGAAGGCTAACAACACGCTTCGTCGCTTTAGAAACGCAGGGCTGCACCATATTTAATAGAATATGGTGCAGCCCTGCATTTCCCCCTGCGCTGGCGCTAACTTTAGCTGCCTAGAGCCAACGCAGGCACCCTTGCACCATAGTGCAAGGGTACCTGTGTTGAGGGGAAGCTTGTTTCGTGGAGGAAGCTCCCCCTTCCTGCACATAAACAATCATTTAAAAAAATATATCATTTTGCAACTTCTATGTGTCCTGCTCAATGCAGCACACATAGAAGTTGCAAAATGGTATATTTTTAAAATGATTGTTTATGTGCAGGAAGGGGGACCTTCTTGCACATAAACAATCATAGGTAATTTGCTGTTTCTATGTGTGCTGCACAAGGCAGCACACATGGAAACAGCAAAAACGAGGAGAAATAAAGCATTTCTCCTCGTTTTGCCTGTTTAAGACCAGGTTTTCCCTGGTCTTAATTTTGGCACTGCCTCCTATTTACACTGCCCTTGTAAATAGGAGGCAGCATCAAAATCAATGGGTGTTGCGGTGGAACGCCCACCGCAACACCCTTTGCCCTCCCCTTTCATGCTAAATACAGCGTGAAAGCATGCCTTATTTACAAGACAGCGTTAAGCCACGTTAAGGCCCCTATCGCCATCACAATGTCACTGAAAGTGACGTTGTGGTGGTGATAGAGGCTTGTAAATATGCCCCTTGGTTTCTTACCAAGGACTCCTTCATGGATCATGATTTTCTGTATGTGACCTGTGGTTTACGACTGATTTCATGAACTACTACTGGGTCTTGTCGTATAACGTGCCAGTTTTTATGTAGAGCTTGCCATACATACATAGGAAAAGCATTTTTTGTTTTGCCTACAACTTTGGTGCCGTTTGACGAATCTTCACAAAATTTTTCCAAGAAGTGCACCAGTGATTCTAGTTGTGCATGGAAAGTTTTGGGGTGATCTGTCAAGCGGGGCCCAGAAAAGGGGGGGGGGAATAAGTGAGTTTCCCATGTTAATTCCCATAGACTCTTTAGACTCGCTTACTGCCCGAACCCCTGAACAGAATTACACCAAATTTGGCAGAAAGCTAGCTTTTGGTCCACAGATTAAGCTTTTTTGCTATTTGGTGTAAATCCGTTCAGTAGTTTGTGAGATACTAAAGGAAATTCAAATGTGTATATCTACGATCGCGGCTAAATCGCGAATATTAACAAGCTCGTGGAGGGTTCTGCCGAGCTCTGATTGGCTGCCAACTCTTCAACCAGGAAGTGTTGGCAGCCATCTTGGGTCTCTGCTCCAGCCGAGTCCCTAAAAAAACCGTAAAAAAAAGAAAAGGGGGCAGGATAGGAATTCACTGACACCCACGCTTTGGTCTCCCAGGCAGGGCAAAAAGTATTTTTGTTTTAAAAAAGCTTTGCAGAGAATTTGCGGCAAAAAAAAAAAACTTGAGCGGTCTCCTTCACTTGCTTTTCATTAAGTCCCAGCCCCCGGGACCACCACTTCCCTCGGGCCAAATGCAAGAAAAGAGAGGGGCCACGTGGCCCCTCTCCTGCAGCCATTAATGGTCCTGGGGACCGCCACCCCAAGGGTCGGCTCCTGTTATATCCCAGGGTGACCACCCCCAGAACATATCTATTTGCTGTTGCTTGGCGGGAGCTGACAGCTCCTGCGAAGTAAAAGCAAGCTCCGGTTCCAGCGGGTGTGAACTGTCAAAGTGCTCCCACCCGCTGGAATCAGAGGTTTTGAGATGAAAGTATTGCTCCTGCATGAAGGGAGCTGCATTTACAGCGGCTCCCTGTATGCATTAGCAATGCTGGCTCCCGCAGGAGACAAGGCGCCAGTTGGGACTCGGGGAGCCTTGAGGCTTCCCCAGCGGTCCCTGGGAAACAGACAGAAGGGAGCAGAAAAAGGCAAATTAAAGTATGAAACAAGACGAAAGAGGCAAGATAAAGGTGAGAAACTAGCAGAAAGAGGCAGAATAAAGGTCAGCCACGAGCAGAAAGAGGCATTCTAAAGGTGGGAAATTAGCAGAAAGAGGCAGAATAAAGGTCAGCAGGGAGCAGAAAGAGGCAAGATAAAGGTGAGAAATCAGCAGAAAGAGGCAGAATTAAGGTCAGCAAGGAGCCGAAAGAGGCAAGATAAAATAGAGAAATCAGCAGAAAGAGGCTGAATAAAGGTCAGCAAAGAGCAGAAAGAGGCTGAACAAAGGTCAAAAATTAGCAGAAAGAGGCAAATTAAAAGTCAGAAGCGAGCAGAAAGAGGCAAAATAAATGTCAGCAACGAACCGAAACAGGCAAAATAAAGATGAGAAATGAACAGAGAGAGGCAGAATAAAGCTCAGAAATGACCAGAAAAGGCAAAATAAAGATGAGAAACTAGCAGAAAGATTCAGAATAAAGGTCGCAAACTAGCAGAAAGAGGCAAAATAGAGGGCAGAAACGGGCAGAAAGAGTAAAAAAAAAGGTCAGAAATGTGCAGAAAGAGGCAGAATAAAGGTCAGAAACTAGGAGAAAAAGGCAGAATAAAAGTCAGCTATGAGCAGAAAGAGGTAAAATAAAGGTGAGAAATGAGCAGAAAGAGGCAGAATAAAGGTCAGAAGGGAGCAGAAAGAGGTAAAATAAAGGTGAGAAATGAGCAGAAAGAGGCAGAATAAAGGTCAGCCACGAGCAGAAAGAGGCATTCTAAAGGTGGGAAATTAGCAGAAAGAGGCAGAATAAAGGTCAGCAGGGAGCAGAAAGAGGCAAGATAAAGGTGAGAAATCAGCAGAAAGAGGCAGAATTAAGGTCAGCAAGGAGCCGAAAGAGGCAAGATAAAATAGAGAAATCAGCAGAAAGAGGCTGAATAAAGGTCAGCAACGAGCAGAAAGAGGCTGAACAAAGGTCAAAAATTAGCAGAAAGAGGCAAATTAAAAGTCAGAAGCGAGCAGAAAGAGGCAGAATATATGTCAGAAGAGAGCAGAAAGAGGCAAAATAAAGGTGAGAAACGAGCAGAAAGAGGCAAAATAAATGTCAGCAACGAACCGAAACAGGCAAAATAAAGATGAGAAATGAACAGAGAGAGGCAGAATAAAGCTCAGAAATGACCAGAAAAGGCAAAATAAAGATGAGAAACTAGCAGAAAGAGGCAGAATAAAGGTCGCAAACGAGCAGAAAGAGGCAAAATAGAGGGCAGAAACGGGGAGAAAGAGTAAAAAAAAAAGGTCAGAAAGAGGCAGAATAAAGGTCAGAAACTAGGAGAAAAAGGCAGAATAAAGGTCTGAAGGGAGCAGAAAGAGGCAAAATAAAGGTGAGAAATGAGTAGAAAGAGGCTAAATAAAAGTCAGCTATGAGCAGAAAGAGGTAAAATAAAGGTGAGAAATGAGTAGAAAGTGGCTAAATAAAAGTCAGCTATGAGCAGAAAGAGGTAAAATAAAGGTAAAAACGAGCAGAAACAGGCAAATTTAAGGTCAGGAGCGAGCAGAAAGAGGCAAATAATAACAGTCAAAATGAGCAGAAAGAGGCAAAATAGATGTGAGAAACGAGCAGCAAGAGGCAAAATAGAGGTCAGGAAAGAGGAGTAAGAGGCAGAATAAAGGTCAGGGGCAAGCAGAAAGAAGCAAAATAAAGGCAGAATGAGCAGAAAGATGCAACATAGAAGGCAGGAGCGAGCAGAGGAGAGGGCGAAAAATGAACAGAAAACAAGCAGAGGCACAAAACCAAAGGCAGCAGAGGGTAGTGGATTGCAGGCAAGCTGGACAAGAGGACCATCACAGGGGGAGCTGGCATGACCTGTTCCTGTGAGCCCCCTATTTCTTTTACCATGCACCCACTGACGACACACTCACACACCTGCTCACAGACTCATGTATTTATTTATTTTGAAAGTTTTATATAGCGCGAACATGACCACCGAGGGTATCAGAGCGCTTTACAGATTGTTGATCACAAAGGTTATAAGCAAAACAAAACAGAATAAACAAGGCAACAAAATCAAAGTCTAATTGACAAACATTATCCTGAGGGGAAAACAGACACACAGGAATCGACAGCGCGAACAAGGTCACAATCAAGAGCTGTCCAAAAACTCGTGAACCAGGTGGCTGGGCCAGAGTCAACGGGTATGGTCCCAGAACCAGATCCGGGGATCCATGCTAAGGAAGAAATTTCTTCATCAAGAGTCCTTTGACTTCTTTTTTGAAGAAGACCGTGGAGGGGTTCACCCTGACTTCGGGAGGAAGGAGTTCCAGATCCTTGGAGCCATCCCTGAGAAGGTTCGGTTATAGGTCTTTTTTTCTTGAATCTTTGTGGTTTTAGCAAAGGGTGCTGGCACTTCTTGTGGCTCTAGGACCGCAGGAGAGCTCCAGTTTCAGAGCAAGGTACAGTGGGGTCTTGAAGTGGATGGCCTTGTGAGCCATACATGCAATTTTTAACTGTATCCGACCTTCATATGGAAGCCAATTCAGGTCCCTCAAGTCCGGAGAGATGTGGTGGAATTTGTTTGTGCCAGTTAAGAGCCTAGCAGCGGAGTTAAGGGAAGCCCTAAGAGGAGCCGTCCTCACTCTAGGCAGGCCGCAAAGTGTTGCGCTACCATAGTCCAGCTTTGAAATCACTAATGCTTGTACTGCAACCTTTAGGTCATGAACAGGGAGAAAGGGTTTGAGTTTCCTGAGTAGGCTGAGTTGGAAGTTTGCTCCTTTGGTGAGGGAACTGATGTGCTTCTGCATGTTCAGGCTTTTGTCTAGAATGATACCCAGAGAGGATGCCGAGTCCACGAGGTGCGGTCTACAGTTAAGAGCAGTCACACACTCACACACCCACTCATAGACCCAATCAGAGACTCTGGCACCCACTGGCAGACACACTCAGGCACTCATGCACACACTCACAGATCCTTTTAAAAACTCATTCACCCACTCACAGACCCACTGAGAGACTCACACACACTCACAGACTGTGTGGGATTTACTGGAGGTAACAGGAGGGATTCCTGGCCCCCAAGGACCCTCAGCATCCAAGGGTACTTCATCCCCAACAAGTAGTGCACCAGGAAAACTTACTGGAGGTTACTGGAGAGATTTTTATCCCCCAAGGACCCTCGCTGTAGAATAAGATGCTTTCTGCCGCGTTATTAAATGAGGCCGCATTTCCCCACCCCAAGGACCCTCACAAGCCAAGGGGACTTCATCCCACCAACATGTTGTGCGCCAGGAGGCCCCTCTGCAGAGTGTTTGAGAAAAGGGGCTGGACCTCCGGCAACTTCCCCGGGCATGGCTTTTTCTTTTTTTTTTATTTATTAGGGAAAGGGAGCCACAAGGTCCCCCTTCCCTGGGCCAATTTCGGCCCCGGGGACCCCATCCCCCAGGGCCCAGATTATTTATTTTTAAATAGGGGTGGGGGCCGGCCATGTCTGCTGGGTGCCCCCATGGCACCCAGTCTCCACTGGGACCGCGGGGAGACTGAATGCCCCTGCGGTCCCTGCCAGCTCCATGCCTCCTGCAGGAGCCGGAATTGCTTTCAGACATAAGAAGCAGCTAAACATGCAGCTCCCTGTGTCTGAAAGCAGTTCTGCTCCACTTCCAGCAAGCAAGAGTATTTTGTCAGCACTCGCTTGCTGGAAGTGGATTGTTTGCTGTGACTTGGCAAGAGCGGTAATGCTCCTGCCAAGCCACAGCAAACAGCTATGTCCCAGGGCAAGAGCCAGCCCTGGGGGGTGGCGGTCCCCAGGGCCCTCTATGCCTCCAGGAGGGGAGCCGCACAGCCCCCCTCCTTTGTTGTTTATAGGGCCTGCCCTGGGGAGGTGGCAGTCCCAAAGGACGAAAACAGCCCAGGAGGAGGGCCGTGTGGCCCCCCTCCCATTTAAAAAAAAAGAAGTTTGCCCCGGGGTGGTGGTGTTCCCCGGGGAGTCCCTGAGGTCCCCCATTACAAACTGAATATGGACCTGGGGAGGTGGTGTTCCCCGGGGCAAGGAGGTCTATGAGGCACCCTGATTTATTATTTGAGTATGGCCCCAGGGAGGTGGTGGTCACCGGGGCCCAGCGGGTCCGAGAGGTCCCCCCTATAACTGTGGTTAAGCCCTGGGGAGGTGGTGGTTCCCAGGGCATGGGGGGTCCACGAGACCCCCCATATGTTTATAAGTTTTAATATATATATTCATTCACTAAAAAAGGTTCCAGGGATATTATAGTTAGGTGAAAATGTCTGTATATACATACTGCTTGTTTTAAATGAGCAAAGCCACTGAAATTCTCCAGTTATAGTTATCTCAAGTAACTATAACTCAATAACTCATGCTCTAAAATGACTGTGACTTGCTCTCCAGCCATGCACAGTGTTCACATCAATGATGTCATTTCAGATGTTCCAGTGATGTTATCAATGATGTCATAGAACATGTCATGGGTGATGTAATGTGAGGTAATTAGCAGTGCATGGCAATTGTGTTGGCCACTTTTTAGTTTTTTTGTTGGGTTCCCTGGTGCACATCCGGGGCACCAACATCTACTGAATTTGTTGTGGGAAACAGAGGGCAGCCCAAAGGCCCCCATGGCCCCTGCCAACTCTCCTGGCAGGAGTCAGCCTCTTTTTGTTTTGTTTTTCTGATGGGCCCTGGGTGCCCACCAGGGGCACCCACATCTGCTAAATTTGTTAGGGTCTGCAGAGGGAGTCCCAGGGCCCCTGTTTGCTCCCCTGCTGGAAGCCAGACAGTTTTTATTTTCTTGTGGGTGCCTTGGTGGCCACTTTGGAGGCTGCAGGGGGCACCCCAGGGCCCCTCCATTCTCTGGCAGCTCCACTGGTGGGAGCCTGGCACTTGGATTTTTCAGTGGCTGGTGGTGGGACCTGACTCCATTTCTTTGCTCCCACCCTGGCAGGAGTAGCATTTTCATCTGCTCTGCCGGGCGGGAGCAAAGTTGGGTTCCCTGCCCAGGAGAGTGCAGGCAGGTAATAAAGTTTCTATACCCTGGAGTCCCACGGACCATTCTGTGGCTGAGGAGGGGGACATGATGTCCCACCCCCAAAAAAAGAAGACTAAAATGGGTTAGGAAGGAGGGCCATGTGCCCCCCTGACAATATTATTTAAAGAGGCTCCAAGGTCTAAAAAGGCTCAGGGATGGGGCTATGCACCCATCCCCCCCCCAAAAAAAGTTAAAACCGCTAATCTCCTATCCCTGGCCTACCTTGGGGGGGGACTGTGTTTTTTTTCTAACAGAGCTGCAGATCTGTGGAGCTGATATAAAAAATACAGTTTTTGGCCCCAGGGGGTGTCTCTCTGGGACCGCCACACCACGCCTAGGGTGGGCATGGTAGGATTGATCTAAAGACGCCTTAAATGTCTGCATTATAGGTGGACTTTTTAGGTTAGTTCAGGATAGGGGCATGCCCAAGTGACACAACACATACTATGCATTTATGCTCTGTGCACTAAGGTTAGTATACCACTCACCATGGCAACAAAATGCCACAAACATAGTGGTGCATAAAGTATGAAATACAGATAGAACAATTTAAGACAGGTCCGCTTTTAGGTTGAGGGTATCATCTACCAGCTCCAGTGTATTCTGCTTACTAAGACGTGGTGTATATCCCTCAATATAATTCAACAGCATACATAAATGGGCAACCACAGCTTCAAAGCTGTCATCCATAAGTACTCCTGCTCCTCCACCCTGGGCTAGCAAGTGACAATCAACTCCCTGGTGCTACTGACATGTCACTGCCCACTCTCTGTAACTCAGACACCACTTTTCATCTCATCTACAAGCCTCCCGGGTAGAAGTAGGACTTCTTTGATGAATTCTCTGAGCTCCTCACCACCTCATCCATCTAACACAGTGGCTCCCAAACTTTTTTGACCCGCGGCTCCCTTGACCCCTTGGCCATTGCCCGTGGCTCCCCACTGTTACTTTTTTCGGAGGGTGGGTTGGATGTAAGTCCGGCCTCGGGAGTACTTGCATTTTTCTTCCTGAAGATAATTGGGATGAAGATGATGAAGGTATTATAATCATATAAGCAGGGTGTTTCATATTACTAAGGCGGCGCCTCTAATAAAATATTCCTAGTTACACTTCTTTGCCCATGCCTTTTTTAGAGTACCCTCTCAAACATTTCATCCCACTTACAGTGCTAGGTAGCACCCCTTTGCATGTAGGCCCCATTGCCAAAGTGTTTGTGCACTTGAAGAATATTTGCATGCACTTCCATTTCTACCCATGTCACACGTGCCAACACACCTGTCTCAGCAGGGTGATTCACGATTTTTTTAAACCACATACAGCTTTATTTTTGCTGTCTCCTCCCTAAAATTGCCTTGAAATTAATGCAAGTAAAATACATTTCTCTGATTTTTTTTTTTTAAACGTCCCTCTTTCTTACTTCCAAATGTTGGCATTATGCCGTATATTGTGTTTTACTTCCCTATGCTCAAGGAGAGAGCAGGCGTGTCTGGAAATGTGTGTGTACTGAAAGAAATGTGTACTGGAAGTACCTATATTTCGAGTACAAATGCCAATACTTAATAATACTTAGTGTGTTTAATAGACAGGACAACTGTACTTTCCTGATAACTTGCATTGGTGTAAAATGTATTTGGAAAAAAACGAAACTATTAACGAGTCTAACAAAATTAATTGGGCATCTTCCGCTTACTTTGTGAGTGTTGGAATGTGGGTATCCAGTGAAATATGGAGGTCATCTCCCTCGACATGCCATCAATTAAGCACTACGTTTACAGTTTTAGGCATGTCACTTACAAATCATGGACATCATGCGTTTAAGTCTAATTAGTTTAACTGAAGCTAACAGACCCTTCAACATTAAATGCATTAAAGTGCTTGGTGCGCAGCTCCCCTGGCTAGGTTTGACGGCTCCCCAGGGAGCCACGGCGCACAGTTTGGGAACCACTGATCTAACACATCCACACCACCCTCTTGGGTGACTTCATCCTCATAGACAAAACAAGTTAAAAAAAAGAAGACACACCCTCTTCGCATTGACGCACTCTGTGATACAGCAAATCATCCAACCAACACACTCCAATTGCCACATCTTCATCCTCAACTTTTCAAAATCACCAACAATGCAAATCTACCATACCCCTCGACTTGATTAACCATCTCACCATCCCTATCTCCCTGCTTGGCATCATACAAACAAATGAAGGCCAACCCAAAATTGAAGACCGGGCCTTCAGATCCTTCAAAGACGTCTCCATCGGCAACCGAATGAATGATCTTGGCTCTCACCCTGCCAACCCCACGTCCAATGCCAACACTATTCTAAAGGGCATCAACACTTTTTTGGTAAAATTATATGAACATCACCGGTCCAACAAAAGCATGCAAATACAAACCAAAACATTCAATACCCCGGTGCTCTAAATATCTCGCAAACAGCATACCCTCCATGCACAGACAGGAAAGAAAATGGAAGAAAAACGTTACTCCAGGTGACCACATAATACTGAAGTCCCTCCATAACATGTTCAGCTCGTCACATCTGTCAAAGCAAAGTACTATGCCAACACCATCCATGAAGTCACCAAAAAAGCTGAATACTTTTCAAGACAATCAAGCCCTGCATAAACCCCTTGTATGACCTACCTATCCCACACTCTGCAGGCAAGCGAAGCATCAATGACCTCTTTTTTAGTGGATAAATAGAGCAGATCCGAAAGCACATCAACAACACTAAGCATACTTCTCTCCTTATGCCAACCCCTTCTCATCGAATTCTGCAATGGTCATCCTTTAAAGCCCTGTCTCTCACAGATCTTGCCATATCATATACTCAACTCCCTCAAAGCTATTTCCTTTGAGCTACTCCTATGACTTGATTTGAAATTTGTAAAGCGTGGCAATTACCCAAGGGCATCAAGGGGCTATAGATCACTGTCCAGAAGAGGTCCACTAGTACACCAGCTTCAGAAGGAACATTACACAGAGAATAGCCATGCCTTAAGAGCCTTCCTAAAGGGCAAGAGCTGAGGGATGGCCCTTATATTTAGTGGAAGAGTTTGCTCGCATTTCTTTTTTTTTGGTTCTTGGTACCGCGAGCAGCAGTTGATTAGATGAGTGGAGAGGTCTGCCTGAGGAGTGCCAACTGAACATGGTTTTTGATGATGATATCTTACCATCATCCTCCATCAAAGCTTTCTCAATGGAAGATACTCAGCTTTGTCAATGCCTCTCTCACAGAAGGTATTTTCTAAGAAGCTCTCAAGACAAGACAAATCCTCCCACTCTCACAGAAACCTGCATTCGACCCTGTTGACCTCCCCCAACTGCTGGCCCAGCAATCACATACCCTTGATAAGCATGATTATTGAATAAGCAAGCTGCACTCATCTCCAAGGTAACATCAATTCAAATCATCTCCTACAAGACAAGCAATCCGGTTTCAGATCATGCTTCAGCACAGAGACGGCTACCTTACATATCACAGATGACACTCTCCTGACTACAGATGATGTTGATCCCTGCCTCCTAATATTGCTGGACCTCACATCTGCCTTTAAAACAGTGGATCATCTCACCTTCATCACACCCTGAAATCTCTAATGGGATTCACTGGCAATGCCCTTCACTGGTTCTCCTTCTACCTTTTCAATCAAGACCAGTTCATTCACATGGGCACCTCAAAGTCTCAAAGGATCCCCATCACCTAGGGTTCCATACTGTCTCTTTTTGTCTTTATCTTCTACATGGAGCCCCTTGGGCCTCTACTCACAGATAATAATGTCATCATTGATCAATTTGCCAACAACAAACAACTCTACCTGAAAGTCTCCTCTGTCCAGACATCCAATGCTTGAAACGCTGCTTGCACCTCATGCAGACTTGGATGTCCAAAGCCTACCTGAAGCTCAAGCCATCCAATACAGAATTCCTGTTATTTGCCAAGAACAACGATAAATAAATAGTGTGAACCTAGCTCAATGACCTGAACTCTGGTGGCTTTAAACTCTAAATTTCACTGAATGCCAAGTCACTTGGATTCACCTTGGTTACTAACCGTATCCTCAAGGAACACATTGCCAAAAAGACAGCCTTGTACCAACCATCTCTTCTTAAGAAAGTGATACTCTTTCTTCCAGAGAGAGCCTTCAGAACTGCAGCTCAAGATTTCACAATCTTGAACCTGAATGGTGATTATGCCATGCTCCTTTTCCTCCCAGACTCCAGACTGACACCCCTTAAGGGCATCCTACAACCTTAGCATGTCTCATTCCAGGGCGAAAGAAAGTTGATCACATCATCCTCATACTGATGGAACTCTTTTGGCTCTCCTTGTCAGCATGCACCAGCTTCAAAAACAGCTTTATCATGACCAGCACCCCAGTGTATCTTGCAGACAAGCTCAACATCTCTTATGGCTCTGGCACACCCACAGCCAGGCCACCATCATAACTGAGACAAAGAAGTATAAAAAGAGAAAACAAGTCAGCATGCCTTATATGTACCTAGGATCTACAACAACATCCTCAAATCCATAACAAGTTCCAATTTAAAGAGTTGAAGAAACATCTCTTTAAAGAACATTATATCACAATGTAGTAACAATACAATAACTAGTTATCTCTCCTATTACTTGTTGTCTGTATGCTTGCCTTAGACCCTGGGCCTTTGTGTCTAAGTTCATGCTATACAGATACCACGTACATACTACATAAAAGCATCAGGCATAAATTCAGAAGGACAAACTGTTGGCCAGAAATTCAACTCTCCTGCTTTTTCCAGGTATACATTCCTACAGGTTCAGAACTCCAAACAGCAAGCATGTCTGTAACAGCAAGGAAGGACATGAAGGACACTAAATACCCCCAAGTAGGACAAAAATATAGATGGATATCTGATAGACACCAGAGAGAAATGAGAGACCTCTGTTACATCACCTTAGGGATGAGTCAAAAGAACCAAATCCACATTGAAGCACACACACACATTTAATATTCTCACTAACCTGTGAACATAGAGCTTTGTGGTGAGGTTCAATTTAACTAAACCATTTCCCATGCTTTGATGTGACCCAAGTTTGTTTCTCCATTGAAAGTTTCACTGAGTATAATACTGGACCCCAGTGTTCACATACATTTAAAGTCACCCCATCCTGGATGTTGCTGTTGTGCATTGGGTCAGAGAATTATGTATCCTAGCAACAGCCCTGTACTACTCACAGGAGCTTCACTCCTCATTCCTGTTTCAACCCCACTATCAGTCACAGTCCCTTGCTGTGAGGGCTCAAGCCCGGCGCTGCACAGTGTCAGATCACATGATGTAACGTAACAAGTAAAGTGCCCATTTTCTTTATAGAGTCAATTGATGCTATTAACAAATAGCAGATATTTATTGTTGAGTTTTCTACTGCTCTCTGTAGTGCACCTAGTGTATATCCTAATGCAGAGAGAGAAAAGTAAGGAAATCAAGTTCAATAAAACACAATCCTGTGCCTTTATCAGCATTAAATGGCACCACAATTCCAGTACCACTAATAAAATAGATAATGATGCATGTGTGACATTTTATAGTGATGTAGCATTTTATACCAACCCTCTTTCCATTCGTCCACTGATGGACCTTTTATTTTCTGACTGAGAGGTGATGGGAGTTAGCCTTACATAAATCAATTACAATTAACAGTGTAACCCTTTTGGCTGCACAATAAGGACCTGGAATCTTTAACTATGGTTAAGAAGGTTTATTACAAGTTAGCAATCAAGTTAAGGATACCAGACCTTCAGCACCAAGCTATTAAGATACAGAAAAACAACCGGGGAAACCCAACCTCCTGACAAAGTTAATGCGTACCAGTATTAAACAAACAAGAAATTCAGTCACAGCAATACAAAAGGCCAGTACCAATATCTGGTAATCCCTTTTATATATGAGTAGAGTCTAGAATCATCCAAGTTAAAGTCCAAGCTAAGAGGATGTTTTTTGAACCTAAGGAATCTAAAAAATCAGGGAACTGCAGAAAAATAGATAAATATGGTTCGAGAAGTAGACGGAAGATTTCAGCATTTCAAAAGCTCGGTCAAGAATCTTCTTGGGTCAGGGGGATTTGAGTGTTTAGCCTAAGCCACACTCAGTAAGAATCAAAAGAAATAAGTATAGAAGTCGAAACCTCTCAAAGTCCAGGGAAAAGTGTGCTAACCTCAACCAATGCATATTCCAGTAATTTGCACCAGAGTGTCGAAAGCAGCAACCCTCCATACTCATCATGAGGGGTTCCATTGTCCTTCTCCATTCTCATGTTGTAAGCTGAAACATTTTTAAAGTATCCCACACATGACATGGGAATGGCATCATCCTTTCTCAACCAAACCATGTTGTAACATTGCTGAATGGACTCTTCAGTTAACAATTGACTCTCCATGTTCTTTCATCAAGGTCTTCTTCTCAGGCTCTCTATCTGTCACTAATACAGTATGTTATGTTATGTTATGTTATGTTATATGGGTTTGTAAAGCGCACTGTTACCCAAGGGTGTCCTGGCGCTGAGCACTGTATGCCTGGGGCAGTAAATACCTGGTGACCTCCACCCCTGAGCCCCGCTGAGACTAAGCTGAAAACAACCAGGTTTTCAGACCTTTCCTAAACGAAAGGAAATCAGTACCGGTCCTTAGATATAACGGAAGACCATTCCAAGCATTGGTGGCTCTAAGGACAAAGCTCTTCCCACCCCAGTTAGCCTTTCTCATTCTAGGAACGACCGCCCGCTTTGCTTCCATTGAGCGCAATGTTCTCCCGGGAACATACCATTGAATGCGCTTTTGTAGGTCTTCAGGGCCCGTTCCAGTCAGGGACTTAAAGACCATGCAGAGAGCCTTGAATTGAACTCGCTGTAAGATTGGGAGCCAGTGAAGGTGACGTAGGTCATTTCTGACCGACATAAACCTAGGAGTGCCTGTCAGCAACCTAGCTGCCGCGTTCTGCACCATCTGCAGTCTATTGAGGTGTTTCTTATTAATAGTCAGGTACAGACTGTTACAGTAGTCCAGACGGGACAGAATGAGGGCTGAGACGACTGTTCTAAAACTTTCTTCTGTGAGGAAAAGTTTGATTTTCCTCAAGGTCCTCAGAATAAAAAAGCTTGTCGAAACCACCCCGCTAACCTGGTCCCCAAATGTGAGGGTGTATTGTATCTATTCTCTACTAAAATCTCATGCGAATTGAATCTGCAAGAAAAGTCATGAAAGCAGAAAATGGAAAGCAGTATTTTATGCAGCACGGAAAACAAACCTAGTAATGCCAATTTAGAATGTTAAATCAGTGGTGCAAATTGAATATATCTGTGCACATTCAACACAAATGAATGTAAATTGTCAGTACATTATATTTATATTACATGAGGCAACCAGTAAAATCTTGAATGCATATGTATGTCTAGAAACTACACTTTATATGAAACAGAGCTCACCTTACATACTTTGTTATCGTTTCTAAGGAAAATATAAGTTTAACAGGTAGGGATGGTTTACTCATTAAGTCTCTAAATAATATATAATTTAATAAGGTCAAGACACACAGTATGAGTGAAATCTCTAATCCTACAGTGACTGCGCTTTAATAATGATATCAAGAGCAACACTCACATTAATGTTGTTAGACCACAATAGAAACATGTGCTAAGTGCATGCTTATTGTAATGAAATTGTGACGTATAAAGGTGTAGCCAAAATGACCCTGCACCATTCCCCCTTCTTATGGCAAATCAGACCATCACTTTAAGATGGACAAATCACACTGTTGTTTTCATCATCTTTCTTCTTGATTCCTCCAGAAACTTCATGTTATCATAGTATTTGCTCTGTCTATCTCCTGGTTCTATGTCTGCTCTCTTTCTCTTAAATCCTTTTTTTACTTGTGCACGTTTGTATCCCTTATAGATTACAAACAAGAATAATCTACAAAGAGCAAATATTACTAAGGGTTTCAAAATGCTTCTAACAATTCCACTGCCTAGGTTTCCAATTGCTTATAGCAAAATCCATTCACTATTGCTTCCCAAGCACCTGTTGCTTTCAACTCTATCAAATCTTTCTTTAAGTCAGTAATGTTCTTAATTTATTTCTTTAAGTCCTTATTTTTGTCTGGAATGTAAGTGCAACATTGTTGAACTTTTAGAGTCCGACAGACTCTGCCCTCTTTTGTCCAGAAGAACAGCTAATGCAAGTCTATTCTACAACACCATAGACCTGATCACAACCATTTCCGTTTTCTATAACAAAACATCCTCCAGCTGTACTAGTTGATAGCTTCTCAACTACAGTAGAAAGATTTCTAATCTTGTGTGAGTTCAAAATCACTCCTGCAGATGGTATCAGAGCACCAAAGATGTCTCCTACAATTTTACTCTATCATAAAAAGGTTACCCCCAAGACCATCAATCTAATAATATCTAGCTTGAAAAAACCAACAAATTGTTTCTCCAAACGTCAATGACTTGACTTATTCTGATTTGCGAAATACTTCAATGGTGTACACAAAATTAGATCGCGCCAATAGAATGAATCATAACAGTGATCTTAAAATAAATAAGTGGGAATATACAAGGTTAATTTTTGTAAACAAGACAAACACTGTACATGTACTGTTTTACACACCTTCAAAAAGGGTTAAACGTATGACCACATTAATTTGAAACAAGACATGTACAAACCGTAATACAATACATCACATTAATCATTAAACATACAAAAGGAATTGATCATCAAACATAAACAGACAGATTTAAGTGTCTAGTGTCCTACACTATCATATTACTGGGGCAAATCGCAATTTACACCCTCTTGTCTGCAGTTCACACTGGTACTACTTGGCCCTAGTTTGAAAAGTGGTCAGAGCGTAGCTTATTATACACATGGGATCATGAATTCCATCACTGGTAATACACACATATGTGCGCAAGTTTATACATTGAATGATAGCTCTTGGCCACGCTCTTAAATACGCCGACGTGTTTTGACCTTCACGGTGGGCTGGTGGGTGTTTAAAGGAAGGTCTTCCTCAGGGCTGTGAACTTTGTGGACACGTAAAGGCAGCTGGTTTCAGCTAATTTTCCAGAAGATCCTTTGCTGATGGGTCACTCTGTCTTTTGTTTCAGCGTTTGGCCCTTAGGCCAGGGTGGTTTTACAATTTTACTAGCACAAGCATCTCCCTTTGTTCTCGCATGTTATTCCCCTTTGGATCATCAAGTTGTCCCATGTAACATATTCCATACCTTCTCTTGGATAACCTGTAAAATGCATTTTTCGTACAAATGAAATGAACTCCATGGGAAACTGGATCATGGATGAACTCCATGATCCATCGAAGTATAATCCTCAATTTCCTTGAACTTCAAAGGTATGATTACATTCACTATTACCTACGAAATTTGTGCTAGTTGTGGATTTTCTAATAAATATGCATAATTTCCCTTTGTGTTGCCAATCTAAAGCTAAAGCTGCCATATTTCCCACTAACCTATGCTCACTTTTGTCCTTGGCCCATTAGGGTACTATTGAATGATATGTTGCTTTACCCAATATGTCTTTTCATCTGTCTTCCACTGAATCTAAGAATTTCTTTTCTAGACCAGTTAAAGGTTAAAGAACAAGTTAAGTCATGTCGGTGCGCATAAGCAGTGTCTAATGTCATGGTGGGTCTAAAGAAATGTCCCACTATTTCAGTGTTATTAGCATCAGGCTGAGGATTCAAGTGCTCTAGCACAGGAATTCAGAGAAAACGAAGTCACAATTTGGGAAATAATTTTGAAGATGACCCTTTCCATAGAATAAGCTCAGCAATAAGCTACAGGTAACTACATATGTCAGCGGGAGGTAATGATATGTTATCCCCTCAGCAACTGACGCAGGTAATTGCATACAGACGCAGCAATCCTTAGCCTCCATTGTGTCAACATATTCATAAAGCAATTTTGAATAAACATTCAATGAAAAATCTCCTTTAGATGCATCTACATGAAAATCTTTCTCATCTATTGCAGGTAAACTATTGTCAATGGGAAGTGATGTTTGAGGAGCACTTGTAGATCTAAGCTCCTTTGCTTGTGAAGGATGGGGTAAACTCAACATCACAAGCAAAGCTATTGATACTAATGTCACAATGACAAATACTCTTACAAATAAGTGTCTACGTCAACTGTTATTAGGGTTAGGCTCCATAAGTTCTCTGATGTAAGACTGTTTAGGTAGATTATTGTAGCACAATCTTTTCAGTTCGTTTTCACTTGCACAATTAGTAAAGCAAAGTTCAAATGTCTTTCCAGTAAATATGTAAAATTTACTTTGTGAGACTTCCTTAGCCCTACTCCATGTTCTTCTAAGGGACAACCTTACACTGCTTTAGCAGACTTGGGCCTTGGTACTCTTCTTTGTAGTTTGGGCAAATCTAGTAAGTTCTTTCTCTAATAAATGCTCAGTTCAAACTGACTAATAATCACTTCCAGGATGAATTGACTCCATCGGTTTAGTGGCAACACAATTTCAAAACTCAATTCAGCCACAAAATTCAGTTCAAGGAGGCTCAATTGAATGTGAATTGTTATAGTAAAAGGTGCAAAATGCTCTTTCCCAGTCATTGATAGCTAGGTATTTCCATTCAGGTGAGGAGTGCCACCAACAGGGTACTCTAGCTCTCTTTGATCTCATTGCTGTTGGCCCTTCTTCATCACTGTCACTTAGGCCAGATCCTTTATCTTAAAGAGAGGTCCTACTACCCTGCCTAACTCATCACCTTGAAAAACAAAAAAAGATTTGTTTACACCGCAACGGTGAATAAGAGCAACTTTGGGGACTTTTGGCTCCTTCTCGAGAAGTAGTACACTTTGCGGCTGGTCCCATTGCAGCATGTGATCTAAAGTGAAGGCGGTCTAGTTAAAGATATATGCAGTTTATTTTTGGCAACTGAGGTGAAGGTCTTACTCAAAAGAAATGTGTGCATGTTTATTTAATTCAAGTGCTGCTGAGACTTTGCATTCCTTTGATTCCTGGACCTTTCTAAAGGATCTTGGTTTCCAAGCCATACATTGATGAGAATTCCCTCGGTTGTCCTCCTGATGATACTTGTATACAGTGTAAATCAATACTCTCCTGAAGAAGGGGATAGAAAAGAAATGTATATCCACCGAAACGAGTGTTTACTGTTGGTGTGTCCAGTCTGGGCCCATACACCGAAAGGAGAAAAGAAATCAAACTTGGCTGGTGTATGATGCACATGGTCTCTCTGGATTGTTAGTGTGTTGGATGTTTGGAATGTAGAATGAATGGTATGTGAGATGAGAGTATGGTACAGTAGAGGTCATGGGGGCACGTTGTATTTTGAAGTGATTTGGTCTTTGTTTTTAAATAAATTAATGCATCTTGTCTGTTGTAATGTAAGAAAAATCATGTATAAACACAAATAATGTTATGAAAAAGTAATGAAATAATTGTTTTGTATAACAAATGTAAGGAAACAGAGTTGCATGAAATACATTTTCAAAACTCACCTGGACCAGTTCACGGTGTATTTTTCCAAGGTGAAGAGTTAAGCAGGGTAGTAGGACCTCTCTTTAAGGCATTGTCACATTCCCCCTCCCTCCCCTGGTCCTAAGCCTGATGTTGAGAGTAAGACAGTAGAGTCGGGGTCCCTTTTGTGTGTTTTGCTGCTTAGGTCAGATTCTTCACTATCTTCTGGGATAGTGTGTGGCACACACACTTCAGACAAACTGCGTCTCCCTCTCTCCTGGCTCCTTGGCCACCGGTCTCAAGGTAAAACTTGCGTTACTACTGCATTAGACCCTCTGCCAGGGTCTGAATCTGGTGTAGTCAACACTACAGGATGGGACCCTTCTGTACCGACTTAAACTGTTGACTCTCTCAGACCCCCCTCAGGCTGAACAAATGCTGTCCCAGGTTCGTGCTGATCCCCAACAGCTTGACTAACTTGCTCCCTTTGTCTCACTGTAACCACTGGCACATCAGGGACAGGCACTGTTATGTTATCAAGGGGATAGGGAACTCTGTCAGTATGAGTGGCATGTACCCAGTTGGGGAAACATCCACACTTTACAGCTGTAGTAGTGACCAAGATAACCTGGTAGGGGCCACACAACTGAGGCTCCAAGCACAACTTGCGCAAGTGCTTCTTCACCATAACCCAATCGCCAGGACTGAGATCATGGCACTATTCCTGTGAAGGTGGGGCTGTAACCTCTCCAACCTGGTGAGACACAGAACGCACCACACCAGCCAGTCCTTAGCAGTAATCAAGAATCATGTAATCTGTAATGTTCACAAGTGCATTCACAGGCACAGCTGGCAGTTTCAAAGCTCTACTCATGATGATTTCATGGGGAGATAATCCTGTCCTCATATCAAGAGTACTGCCTAGGCTCATCAACACAAGAGGCAAAGCATCAGGCCATATTTGGGATGTCGAAGTACACACTTTAGCCATTCTGGATTTCAAAGTGCCATTGACCTGCTCCACAATTCCGGAAGTCTCTGGTTGGTAACTGCAATGTAGCCTCTGTTCGGCTTGTACTGCTGCACATAACATCTTCAGAACCTCATTATTAAAATGAGTTCCTCGGTCTGACTCCAGAGAAGGCAGGAAAAAGAACCTTGATATTAACTTCCTCAACAACAACTTAACCTCTGTGAAACTATAATTTCTCCTGATCAGGTAAGCTTCAACCCAACGGGATAAAATGCACACAATCACTAGGACATATCTCAGGCCATTGTACACAGGAAGCTCGATAAAGTCCAGTGCATCCTGTTGTAGGGACCTCCTGATCTCCCTATTTGACTCAGTGTTACTGCTGTTCTGCTGCATACATTCTGCTGCTGGCACACAACACATCTGTGACACAAACCTTCAGCCATCAGGCTGAACTTTAGGTTAAACTATGTCTGCCTGAACAAGTGTAGCATAGCATCTCTCCCTATTGGTGCAGGTCCATGATAATGTCTCACTATTGGAACTGGTACGTTCTGGTTGGCTGAGGCAAGGCCCCAGCCAGGCAGAGGCTACCACTCCCATCAGGGGTGGGTGATTACACTTATTGTATAACCTGCGCTCACCCATGAGCAACTTGGCACTGAGCAGTCAGGCTTATTACAGAGGCAATGTATAAAGCACTGGAACAGCACTCACACAATACACTGAGCATCACAAAAGAGACTTCACACATGGTGCATGAAAATAAGGTTTGTATTCAACACACACATTAATTAACACAACATGAACATTATGTATTTCTGGGCATAAATCACATTTGGAAATATCACTAGCAGTACTAGGCCCAACCGTGTTAAAATGACATCAGTAATATGCACACTTGGGAAAGATCCTTCTTTACCTCCCCCCCCCCAGCACTCTTATGCAGTGTGAAACATCAGAAAAAGGGCCACCCTGGCAATTATTATAGTTCAATACCACACAGTTATTGGGTGCACCCCAGATCACAACGTTATCAGAAATGTGCACACACAATTAATTACAACATTTTTAAATAGCACTGTGAGCCAAGGCCAATGCGGGTAAAACCAATGTTAAACGTGGTATTCTTTTGGCAAGAAATAAATGTGTAAAGCAACACCGCCGTGCAGTGTAATTAATCACAGGCAGCCACTCCCACACTCTCACTCAGAAGCGATACACAGTGCCATGGATATCAGGCAGGTCCGTATGGAGTGCACTCGTACACACATGCACACAGCACCCTAATGTGGTCAGTTGATAATGCATATGCAGACCCTGTGGCCCAAGCCCACCTCCACCCTTCAGCTAACAATGACCACCCGACAACCATGGGCTGGAGATAAAGAAAACCTTCCCCCTGATACTAGGCCGATCGCGGCCCGAGTCAGGATCCCAGGAAAGAAGGGGGGGGTAGGTAACAGGGCTAAATAAGCAGCAGTCAACAAATGGAGGTTTGACAACTACTCTGGAAGTTCACTCACAGTATGCAAAGCAGAAGCAGGCTAAGGGCAATAGTCGGTCAATCAAAGGATTCCACACTGTGCCTTCAGGCACCAGCCTGTTTCTGCAAGGCACGTGGTGATCAGACAATCTCTTGACCCACTCTAAATCACTCTTGGAAGCATTCTTTAGCCCAGTCACCCAGGCCCAATCTGGGCAATACTACCTGGCAACATGAAGTCGTCAGGTCGTGTGAGGAAAGGGCAGTTGGTCGGCCACACTGAGGGCACAAAAAGGAACAATCGATGAATGGGGGATGAAGCAGGGGAGCCTCTCAGAAGTAGGAGGCTCCCCATCGGACACACTTTGATCAGAGTAATGCCCAGGCAACACGGGCACCCCGGAACATAAATCCAGTACTCCGTGCCTGGTGTGCATTGGTACGAGTCGCACCAGACAGTACCAGTCACACACACTGCAGAGTCTCAGACACAGTACCTCCCTGGAAATTAGGCACAATGTCTGGTACGTGTTGAGTTGAGTTGCACCAGACAATTCTGGTCACACACAACAAAGAGTTGGCAATTCTGTACCTCCCTGGAAATGAGGCACACCGTCTGTTGTGCGTAGAGCTGAGTCACACCAGGCAATTCTAGTCACACACAAAGAAGAGTTGCAAATTCCGTACCTTCCTGGAAATGAGGTGCAATGTCTGATGCACGTTAATCTGAGTGGCGCCAGACAATTCTGGTCACACCTAATGAAGAGTTGCAAATTCCATACCTCCCTAGAAAGAGGGTCAACATCTGTTGCGCGTTGATCTGAGTTGCACCATACAATTCCGGTCACATACACAGGTGCAAGTTTATCACATGAGGTAGAATGAGGCACTACCATGGGTATGCCTTCACCTATGAGGGTCACAATTAGTGAAATGGACACCGCACGCAATGAGCATGCAATTGGCGTGTCACATGAAAAATATGAGGCACGATCGACAAAGCGATCCATGCGGGGTCCCGCAACAGTGAATCCACTCACCACCAACAAGACACATATGTGTGTTGAGGCTCCAAAATGCAAGGGCCACACTCCTTAGATGCGGGCAGTGCTCTTGGGGCCCTGCACCAGACAATCTAGTCTCCAGGCACAATACTCACGCCGAACTACCAGTTGGGATCCAGCAGACTATGTGGGCACTTAAGAGGGCACCGAACTCCAGGTGTCACAGGTAGATGGTGTGTGTCCCTCGTGAGAGGTCTTTGATGACCCTGACTCCTCCACAAGAGAACAGGTGGCAAGCCAACAAGTACGCCCATCATCTGTTCTTTTTGCATTTGTCGCCCTAAGTGGGAAGGGTATGCCCAATCGTGGGTCCCGTACTCGCTACGTCAGGTCCTGGCCTGGCAGTTCGGGCTGGACTGTTCCCATGGGTCAAGTGTGATTTGCATATGGCTGGGTCTAAACTGGAATGGAGTTATGGATTCAACCCAGATTTGTGCCTGGGGGTGAATGTTTGATTTGTTCAGTATTATGTCCATCATCTATTGTTTTTAGCAATTGTCACCCTAAGTGGGAAGGGTATGCCCAGATGTGGGTCCCATGCTCGCTACGCCATCAGATTCAAGCTAGCCTGGCTGATGGCTGGTGATAGCCCAAACCAGGTCCTAGGATGCTTGTTTCTGGTCCAGGGGGGACTTGGCCTCGCAGTTTGGGCTGGACTGTTTTCATGGGGTGCAGGGTGAAGACTGATTTGCATATTGCTGGGTCTAAACTGGAATGGTGTGCGGTGCAAATAAATGATGGATTCAACTCAGATCTGTGACTTGTGGTGAATGTTTGATTTGTGCAGCATTCTACCCATCATCTGCTCTTTTTTCATTTGTCACCCTAACTGCGAAGGGTATGCCCAGACGTGGGTCCCGTGCTCGCTACGCCATCAAATTCAACCTAACCTGGCTATTGAGGGGTGATACCCCAAAACCGGTCCCAGAAAACTTGTTTCTGGTCCAGGGTGGACCTGGCCTGGCAATTCGGGCTGGACTGTTCCCATGGGGATTAGCGTCAAGACTGATTTACATATGGCTGGGTCTAAACTGGAATGCCGTGGTGTGCAAAAAAACAATGGAGTCAACCCAGATCTGTGACTGGGGGTGAATGTTTGATTTGTTCCGCATTCTTTCTATCATTTGTTCTTTTTGCACAAGCCCTTGGAGAGCACCCTTTAGGGTGCCACACAGCAGCCAGCAGGTAGTCAGCCCAGGCCAGCTACTGTTCAGGAATGGTGCACAGTCCCTTCCAATGGCAGTAATCCCCCTTGTGCACAACAGATTCCTCTGGTAGTGTGCACCATGCAGTTCCAGGATCTCTGGTCCCACATCCCCACAAGTGTATCTCTGCCCTGCTGAAGTATGGCACTAGTAGTTATACTGTAGTGTGCCTTTGAGTTTGGGGGTGGCTTAGAGGGTTTTCCTTTTAACCACAGAAGTCTCCCCTACATTTCAGTCCGGTCTGCCATGGGGCCGTGGAATGCAGATCTTAATCTTTAGTGGGGCCCTGATGTGGCTGCCAGAAGCAGAGTGTCAAAACCTCTTACTCCAATCTATCCAGCCGGACCCTAAAATGCCAGAGTTCTGTTGTTCCAGTTGCATGTCCAGTGTTTATAGCTGTTTCAGGGGAATGCTCAGATGTGCTCGCCAGCCTCCATTCTGGACTAGAGTCAAACAAAAAGACACACAAAGAATGTAAGTGCAGAGAAATGCCCACTTTCTAGATGTGGCATTTCTAAGCTAGTAATGATAAATCCCTCTTTACCACAGGAGAGGGGTTGCCATTGTGAATCCAATGATAGGAAACATTATGAGGCTGCTCCACTATAAGCCACTATTGCAGCTTGAAGTAATTTCAACCATTCCCCCATGTTAACCTATGGGAAGAGCAAGCCTCATAGGTAGTGAAAATACACTTGGATATTCTTCACTACCTGGGCAGGGAACACACATGTGTACCTGCCCTGCCTTTCACGTACCACTGGCTTCACCCTTTAAGACCCACCTGAGCATAAGTGCAATTGAGCACCCACAGGCCTTCAATGGCAGGCTTGAGATATGTGTAAAAACATCAGGTAAGCACCACTTATTAACATGTGTAGGAAGGGCACGCACACTTTCACACTGCATTTACAGTGGGAAAGTGCCCAGAGCCCTAAGGCCACTAAAGGAGAATCAGCAAAACCCTGGTTTTGTCCCATGAGAAGAGCCGACCTCCTAGGTAGGTAAAACTCATGTGGGGGTTCTTCACTAACTGGGCAGGGAACACTCATGTGTACCTGCCTTTCAACTACCATTTGCTCCACCTCTCAGAGCTTACCCCAGGGGTGCTCTAGTGGTAGTGGAAGGCCCACTCAGGGTTGTCTAATGAGGTAGAAATGTTAACCTGAGCACCCACAGGCCTCAAATGGCAGTCTTGATACATGTTTCAAAGGCTATTCTGGCGGGTGGCACAAACAGTACTGCGACATACCATTAGCCAGTGCAGTACCTGCCCTGGGTATGTGGTGTATATTTTACAGGGCACTCCTAGGTACAACACCTAAACCAATCAAGTAAGCACCACTTCCTAGCAGGGGTAGGAAGGGCACACGCGCTTATACATTGCATTACAGTGGGAAAGTGCCCAGAGTCCTAAGGCCACTAAAATAGAATCAGCAAAAACCAGGAGGAGAAAAAGCTTAGGGGCATATTATCAAGAACGGCGTTAAAATTATCGCCGCTTTAGTGGCAGAAAACTGCCGCTAAAGCAGCGATAATGGGCTTGATAATATGCCCTTGAGAATTCCAATAGAAGCCCATGTTGACACCAGAACATGGGCTTCTATTGGAATTCTCAAGGGCATATTATCAAGCCCATTATCACCACTTTAGCTGCAGTTTTCTGCCGCTAAAGCGGCGATAATTTTAACGCCGTTTCTTGATAATATGCCCCTTAAAGTTTTAGCAAAATCCCCTATGAAGGGCCATGTCCAACACTCCCCATTGGTGGCAACAAGCTATCTGGCAACACAGGTCTTCCACCTCCTGAAACCCAAATGTCATCCTCATCCCTTTTGACACAGCCAGCTCTAATCAAGTCTTGCTGTTCTGCTTCTCATACTTCTTTCTGTAACCTGTTAACTTCCTCCCAAGTATCAACTGTAGTCAACAACAGACTGCAATTGAGGCATCTGATTTTTCATTGTGGTACTCCCCATTAAAGGTGCGAGCATTCAAAGCACAGTATCTTGCGGTCTCGTCTGCAAATCAGTAGCCTGTTCCCATGCAATCTATTCACTAGGTTGTGCAGCACACTTCATAACTGCTATCTGGGCAAGTAACTGTAAAACCTGCAAAAGATTATGAAAATGTTGCTATTCCTTATCGGGGACTCTGATGAGGCCATAAATCCCTGTTGTGACCATAACTGTCCAAAGTCACGAACATCACCAAAGCCAAACTGACTATCAGTGAAAATGGTCACTCTGAGCTGGTCTGAAATGCAGCATGCTCTAATAAGAGCAATCAATTCAGCCACTTGTCCTGAAAATACTCCTTGAAGCAAGGAGGCTTCGACCACACCTGAGACAGTACAGACTGCATAGGCAGCTCTCATGTCTCCAGCATGGTCTCGTAAGCAGGAGAAATCAACAAACATCACATCATCTGATTCAGGTAGTGGCACATCTAACATGCTCGGCTTGTTGCATAGTTCAGTAACATCAAGACAGTCATGCTCAACTTCACCTTCGATAACATCGTTTCCAGGTATGGGCAATAGAGTTGCAGAGTTAAGCATAGTACATCTCAAAGTGACATTTTATGCACCAAGTATAACTTTCTCATGCTTGGTGAGACAACTATTGGTCAGGTACTGGGTTCTGGTGCGAGTTAACAAGACCTCAATAGAGGGGGGCAAAAACAGTCAAAGGATGACCCATGACAATGCTCCTGCACTGCTCAATTCTGATACCAGATGAGACTACTGCTTTAAGACAGCCAGTCAAAGCAACAGCTACTGGATCAAGTGTGGCAGAAAAGTATGTAAAAGGTCTGCGAGCATTCCCGTGCATCTGGGTTAGCACTGAGAGAGCACAGCCTCTCTCCACTGCAAAGCAAAACATTTATTACAATCAAGCATTCCCAGTGCCAGGCACGGTTGAGACATTCTCTCAGCTTTAATGAGAAGGCATGCATGCAGCTGTCATCCAATGGTACCGGATCTGACATATCCTTGTCTGTCAGTCTCTGTAAAGGCTTGGCCATTAGGGAAAAGTTGGGAATTCACTGTCGACAGTAGCCCAACATTCCCAAAAACATCCTGGCTTTTTTCTGAGTGGTTGGTGGATTCATTTTCAGAATCACTCAGATTCTCTCTTGTGACACCTTCCTCACTCCTTTCTCAATATGATGTCCTAGGTACAAGACTTCTTTCTTACCGTATTGCAATTTGGTCGGCAATACTTTATGTCCATTCTCAGTTAAGTGGTTCAACAGAGCAATTTTGTCTCGTTTACAAGCCTCTTGCGTATTTGACATCACAATTAGGTCGTCAATGTACTAGACTATGACTGAGTGATAGGGCATCACCAGAAACTCCAGATTCTTTTTAAGCATCTGGTTGAAAATTGATGGGCTCTTCGTATACCCTTCTGGGACTTGGCACCATGCCAAAATCACGGGTGCCGAAACGGAATTGGCTATCCTCATGCAGCAATGCAAAAAAGAAGGCTTGGCATTAATCGATGACAGAAAACCACTCGGCCTCACACGGAATCTGAAGGAAAATCATAGCTGGATTGGATACGACAGGACAACAAGGAACAGCGATGGAGTTAACCTTTCTCAAATCTTGCATATGCGGTACGTGCCATTGGGATTCTGCAAACCCATGATGGGTCAGTTCCATGGACTCCCCATAATCTCTTTCAGAATGCCTATCTTAATCATTGAGTCAATCACAGGAGTAATCCCAGCAATGGTTTCAGGGGTCAGATTGTATTGTGGGATTCATGGGTATTCAGCATTAGGTTTCCCTGTAACTCAGACTTGTTCAACACCTTTGATTAGACCTATGTCTTTTCCTGAAAAGTCTCAGACTTGAGGTAACACTGGGCCTCTCAGTTCTATGGGCAAATCATCTTTTGGGAACATGGGGTACAATCCGATCTCTGATCTGTGACTGACAAGTTTAAAGACAATGACTTCATCATGAGTTTGAAACTCAATACCTTATGGTGTACAGTAACTGGAACAATTCAGCTTGCACAAGAGATCTCATCCAAGCAGATTTACAGGAATTGAGTCACACACCACAAACCAGGGATTCTTCTCAAAGGACCCAATTTTGACAGGTACTGCTTCTGAAACTGTGCTAGTCATTTATTTATTTGCAACTCCTACAACTTGAATTCCTTGTCCCGAGAAGGGTAGGTTGGGAACCTCTGCTTTTCTCACAGTAGAGCTGGTAGCACCAGTGTCAATGAGGAATGATATCGAATAATCATTTACCTCACCATCCATGAATGGACCACTCTGGTCTACCTCTAAGGTTGCACCAAGTACGCAATTGTCCTCCCCTCTCAGACCCCATCCTTGCAACATGTCTGAGCTGTAATCATTTTCTGTTTGTATCATAGAGTACTGTTGAAACCTACCCTGATTCACAAAAGGATTGGTATTCACATTGGGAACTTGATTCGCATTATATCTGTGGACATTTGCATTTTGTTGTGGCATTGAGGCTTGTGGAACCTGCATTACCTCAGCTTGGGATACGTTAGGATTGTGAACCCTTTGTCTCTGTAGTTGCTGTATCTGAACCATATTATTTCCTTGTGATTGCACAAATCCACCATTCTGAACCTGATTCCCATTAACCATGTTACCAACATTAAATCAACATTTGCGCTTCCAATGCCCTAACATGCCGCAAACGTGGCAGGGATTTACTTTTTCAGCGTCGTTTTATCAATCCCTGTACACGGATCAATCAGGACACCACGACCTCTACCTTGCTTTTGAAGTTCATTACGACCTTGCATCATAGGAACTCCCTGCTGATACACTCACTGCACGGGACCAGAATCTCCAACAAACATCTGATTCTGACCTCAATGTGCAGCCTTCATTTGTGCTACCATTTGCTTAATTTTCTTGTGTTTCATTTCCAATTCATCACTGCAATATTTGGCATATCTCAGTATTTTGTCTTTGGGCTTACTTTGCCATTCATTTAATTTAAATTCCTTTATTCGGATAAAAAACATATCCATAAAAGAGCAATTATCATAACAGCACATTACGATACACAAATTCATAATAATCATAATAGCAGTATAAAAACTAATTCAGTAAAAGCATTAATCATAATGTGCACATCGTGTTGAGGGCACGTACAGCAGTTTTCAGGAAAGTGCCAACTCGGAAAATCAGTTCATCATCCTTCAAGTTGAGGATATTCCTATATGCTATTTCAAGTTGGACAGGTGAATTTAAAAAAAAAAAAACGGTATTAAAAACCACTTGGCATACTTTATGTAAAACTTACAGAAGAATAAAAAGTGTAATATAGTTTGCCCACTCCGGCCATCACACAGGCATTTCAAGGAGTCTAGATTGGCATGGTATCCAACGGGAAAGCAGAGCAAAAACTTTACTGTACCAGCCCTTAGGCGAAAAAGAAGTCCCCTCTCCCAGCGGCCTATAGGTTTTGAAAGATAACTGGCCAGCTGGTAAAAGGTGTTCTCGATAGACATGAAAGTGACTACAGTTATTTTTTTTTACTCTCTGTCAATTCTTGTCTTACTATAATGTGTGTATAATACCGTCCGGAGAGCTTTTTTGCTTACAGTATCTATCTCATTTGGACATAAAAAGATTTGTTCATGGTTAACCCTGCTTAAACTCGATCTCACCGCGGCTAGCCAAGGGATATCCATTCCCCTTTCGCATTTAAGGCACTCTCCTATTATCTCTCTTGTCAGAGACGCCGCTGGGTTTTTCCAGATTGCTAGCCAAAATAAAGCGGGCGGGCCTTTATATAATCTTCAATGTAGTGTAGCTTTAATTCACTATGGCAAACATATTGAGAAATGGAGATCGGGGCACCCAGAAGTTTCCGTCAGAATCTATTTTTCTCGCACTGAATGTTACAACTCTTAGAGAAGCCCCATACCTCTGCGCCATAGGTTGCCGTAGGTATACACTGAGATTTAAAATTTTTTAAATGGCTATGATAGCCCCCATCCTCCTGGGTTGGGGAAGACTACAAACTGAATTAATAGCTTTAAAAAACTTGTGTCTACAGTACACCATATGGTCAGACCAAGAACCATTAGCAGCACAAACCAACCCTAAATAGGGGAAAGTGCTAGTGCATTAAAAACTTTGATTTCCCATGGAAATAGAGTTTAAGAGGTGCTTCCTCGGCCCGCAAGCCATTATAAAAGATTTTTTTTAATTAGTGCATAGGTCTAAATTGGCCATACAATCAACAAAACCCCGCGCTAAAATACGTAGGGCATTTGATGTATGGCCCATTAATACCGCATCATTGGCGTATAGTAGGGTGGGGAGTATGTTACCATTAACTCTAGGAACGTCTTTAGTAGGCGCTATCAGTGATTTGTGTAAATTAATAATATAAATAATAAAAAGGAGAGGGGCCAGAACGCATCCCTGCCTGACCTCTCTGCAAACTCTGATGTCATTAGAGACCTCACCACAATTGTTAATCCTAACCCGGACTTTCAAGTCTTTATGTAAATATTCTAAAAACTGTACTAAAACCTCGTCTACACCGTATTCTAAAAGGATGGACCATAATCGTGACCGATTAACAAACTCAAAAGCTGAGGTCAGGTCCATAGAAGCCAAGTGCAATAGTATACTTCCCGATAATTAAGTCAAGATCTAGGCATTGTTCAATTGTGATTTTTTTACTCCTAAATCATAGTTGACATGGTTGTAAGATGGAATTTTCCTTGGTCCATGTTTTAATCTTGTTATATAAAACCCTCCCTAGAATTTTCAAAGTGTTATATATCAGGGAGATGGGTCCATAGCAGCTAGGTTGGGAGCGATCACCCTTTTTAAAAATCGGGACAATAATACTATTTGACCAGGTATTTGGTAGCGGGGCATTAGTTAAGTTATTAAAAACATTTAGCAAAAGCAGCGCCCAAAAATCAGGTTTATACTAAGATCAATGGGTAACCCATCAGGGCCTGGGGCTTTATTGCCCAGACTCTGATGTATAGCTTCCTCAACTTCAGATAGGGATATTAATATCCCAGTGGGGGCCCGATGCTCAAACAGGTCTTCGTCGTATACTGAGGCTGTATAAATCATAGAGAAATGGGCCTCCCAGGCCTCACTGGTTATATTCCAACTGATCGGGGTAAGTGACTGTCCCATTGATCTCATATCCTTGACAGCAGCCCAGAAAGTGTTTCCATTCTTTAGACTAGCAGCACTGGCGAGGGCATCCCATCGTTCATTTAATAATTCTTCCTTCCTTTGGGAGATAGCTAGCTTATACCTCTATCTAAGCGACTTAATTAGTAGATGACACTTCGGATTAGTTGAGAGGGCCTTACGTAGCTGTCTATTAATCGCTGAGCACTCACTATTGAACCATCTGTGTCCATGCTGTATTGCCTCACAGAGTTTAGTTAATGCGCTGATTACCTCATGATTAGGGTCTTGTGCTGACAAACAGGTGTCAATGAGTCTCAAATTGTCTCTTGCCGCCGTGTGAAACAGATCGGCGCTGTTAGCCCCTCGCCATACCAATCTTAAATTATCTGTAGTGGGTACCAGATTCCGAGCACCACATTCAATTTTATATATTGGCCTAGGGGACAATCTCGGCACAATTTTAATCGGGTTGTGATCGGCGTGGACTGTGGGAACGACTTCAGCTTTCAATAAACAGTCCTCAAGGGCAGGGGAGATAAAAACATAATCAATAGTGGTGGTACTACACCTTCCTCTAAATGTCGGATCAGGTAAGTTATTATTAGTTCTAGCAGCAATATCCATAACATTGCTTAAATCATGGTTACGCAGATGTTCTATTAGTTCCTCGCCCCTGTGGCAAATTTGCCCTCTGCTGCTAGGCCTTATAACAGCAGTATCTTTACTAGGGAGCTTAGCATTAAAATCGCCCAGACAGATGCCAGCTATTTTATCGAAACCATTACAAAGCTTTAGGTTGCTGAAAAAATCAAATAAATTGATAAAATTTGTGTAGCTTCCCCCGGGCGCGTCCCATGCTGCGGGAGGCCCTAGCTCCTGATAAGCGCCTCCAGGCATGGGTGATGCGGCACGTTGGCGGCACATGGGCCACAAGGAATGCTGGGGGCTGGAGTCCCCTCCTGCTCAGAAAGGTCTTCCGCGCTGCAGGAGGCCCTGGCTCCTGATATGCGCCTCCAGGCGCGGGTGATGCGGCACCTTGGTGGCACTCGGCCCGCAAGAAATGCTGGGGCTGGAGTCCCCTCCTGCTCAGAGCAGTCTCCAGCCCTTTGGGAGGCCCTGGCTCCTGATAAGCGCCTCCAGGCGCGGGTGATGCGGCACGTTGACGACACTAGGGCCGCAAGGAATGCTAGGGGCTGGAGTCCCCCTCCTGCTCAGAACGGTCTCCCACGCTGCGGGAGGCCCTGGCTCCTGATAAGCGCCTCCAGGCGCGGGTGATGCGGCACGTTGGTGGCACTCGGGCTGTAAGGAATGCTGGGGGCTAGAGTCCCCTCCTGCTCAGAACGGTCTCCCGCGCTGTGGGAGGCCCTGTCTCCTGATAAGCGCCTCCAGGCGCGGGTGATGCGGCACGTTGGCGGCACTCGGGCCGCAAGGACTGCTGGGGGCTGGAGTACCCTCCTGCTCAGAACGGTCTCCCAACAAATCAAATGCTGCTGAATCATGAAGCCAACCTCAGGTTCAATCCATACACAAATGTGTAAACAAAATGTCCCATAGCTTTTACCTCAATTGTCTCCGTCCCACTAAACCTTTGAACGCCTGCAATTTTCTCTCATAATAAACATATATTAACTCTTTTGACTCTTGAGTCGTTCTGTCAATCTTGGCCCTATCAATCTCTTTGGAAGATATTTTCGATTTCAAAAATGCAATCACCTGATTATAATTTTTCATTACCACTGGGACGGAGCATGTGACATAGAATGTCTCGTCGGCTCATGCTCGGGTCAATCCACAATACTTTGCATTCAATCCACAAGCCACCTGGAACCACAATTTCAAATCAGGTTTTCAAATCAGTCCACCGAATTTTTTATATTTTTACAAACTAACCAGGGTTCTCTCTCAATTTTGTAAAATCATTTGTGAATGACGCAAGATCAGTCCTGCTCCAAGGTATCTGAACCTCCACCAGGCACTTCTCTCATGGGAATCATATGTATAGCCTCAACCTCTTCTGTCCCAGACGGAGGCAATTCTAGCCTGACCTTCCTTAGTTCCTTTCTTTTTTGCCCATCTACCTTTCCATTATCTAACTCACTCCACTTTCGGACATATGCGAATAATTCCTTGATCTGTAATATCATTCCTGATGGTCTCATATTTACAAGATCCCTGTCATTAAAGCTTAAACAGTAAGAGCTTTATTTATGAGGCATTGCAACAGTTTGCGCTGCCGTTGGTCACTTTTGTGACGCATCGGCGGCGTAAAATATGCCCCCTGTTGCGCCCTATTTACAAAGTGACGCATCCAAGCAGATGCGTCACTTTGTAAACTTTTCCCTGCGATACATTATACCTGCTTCAGGTATAATGGACACAGGGGGGGGGCGCTCTCACACAAGTAAGCCTCGTAGAAGTGACGCAGTGAAATCTATGAGATTTCACTGCGCCACTTCTAGGACGCAAATGCGTCAAAACTTTACGCCTGCCTCATGGCAGGCATAAGGTGACGGGGTGCTATATCCAAAGCCCTCCCCCCTGCATTGCTGAAGTTGCGTCACGCTTCCGAAACAACTCCAGCAATGCGTAATTTTTGCGCCGACAGATAAGTCAGTAAAACTGACATATCTGTTGTTCCTTGCGACATGATGCGTCATACAGTAAATATGACGCATCCATCATGTCACAAGGAGGGCGCAATGAAAATTGACACATCGCTGTTTTCACACAGCGATGAGTCACTTTTCATAAATGAAGCCCTAACTTCTCTGCAAAGCTTTCATTTTCTGCAAGTCAATTCCCTATCTATGAGCCAATTCAGATAATCTTTCATAAGCTTGTCTTGCATGTCTATTAATGTCTTTACACAGGAACAATAGTTCATCATCTCTGTAAGAACTTAATTGTCACAAGCCAAGAGTTCCAATTACTATTTCTTTTAATGCTACCTTAAATTCAGCCATATCTATTGTCCTTTCTCTCTCTGGGACCTGAGCATTCCTTCCACTCGTTTCAGGATTTCTACTAACAGATGGAGTGCCTATACCTCTGAACTAATCATCTAGTTCTTGGGCAGTAAGATCGGTTTGTTCTGCTGGGGTATTAAAAATGATCTTTCTGCTAAAGGAACCCCAATTTGCATTGGGCGGTGAGTTCAAAAGAGACGTCATTAGTTGACGTTCCCATAGGCATCTCTCTCCTAGGAGTTATGTAGTTCACATTTGTAAGTTCATTCGTTATAGGCATGAAAAAGGGTGCTGATCTCTGAGAAAATCTGCTAGTGAGGTCAAATCCTGTCTGATTTAATGCAGGGTCTGCACTCGCTGCACATGGGGTATTCCCTTTTGTCGGAACCATAGCAGTCTGAGGAATTGGTCTCATGGTCGAGTCCACTGAGTTACAAGCTATAGCATTCATTCCAGTAGGAACAGCCAAAGTATGTGAAGTATTTCCTGCTAATCCAGGTTTATACAAAGGAACTACAGGACAAATTGCAACAGGAATGGTCAAGGCAGCATGTGGAGCAAGTGAATTTGAAGGGGCAGTTATTCCTGAATTCTCTCCCATTGAATTAGAATTTATGTTTACTGGTGCCGTAGGCACATCAAAGGTCTCACCAATAGGTATATTACTCGCACCTCCAGTTTAGGTTACATTGTGTGGAGGTGGGCGGATACAAAAATAATTTGGTTATAAAATCCTCATTTGAATTGCTATCACTGTCCTCAGCTATATTCTCCTTGTCTTCTGTCTCTTTTTTCTTTTTCTTGTCCGTGTGTCTATCTTTCACCTCTTCCTCTCTCGTTGATGCAGGATATAGTCTAGCTCCCTCAATCACTTCTCCATGTTTTATGTTCTGCATCCCATCTGGCATCCACACAAGTGCGTATGGCTTTCTTGACCCTTCCTTAAACTCTCTCTCTCTGCCTAGGATGAGCTGTATGTTCCCAGGCATTGAGGGGCAGATTTACAAGGAACTGACGCAACTGCATAGATACGTCAGTTTCCTTGCGCCAGTGCCAAATGTCTTTGTGCCACCATGGATGCGCTGTATTTACAATACAGGGCTCCATGGCGCAAGGATTAACAGATGCGTCATAAATACTGGCACATCTGTTGGCACAAAAGTGACGCATTGCTGGAGTTGCTCATGAAAGTGACGCAACTCCAGCAATGTGCCACAACAAATACAAAAAGCCCTGCGTCATTCCTTACACCTGGTCCGAGCGGGCATAAGGATTTTGACGCAGTGAAGGCGTAGAGTGATGCAATGAAATGTTGTAAATTTCACTGCATCAGTTCTACATGGCTTTTGCGTGGGAACGCCTACCCTGCATACATTATACCTGACGCAGGTATAATGTGACGCAGGGCTTTACAATGTGATGCATCTCCCTAGATGTGTCACGTTGTAAATTGGCCGCATTGTTTGCGCATCCGTTACGTCAAAAAAAGTGATGCCATGGCGGCGCAAGAAGGCACAAGGGGCTTGCAAATCTGCCCCTAAGTGCTTCGTATTGTGTAGGTTTAAGAGGCAGTTTCATGTCATACATTGTTCTTCTTAAATGCTCAATGATTCTCAAATTAAATGTGTCATAACGAGGAAATGTCAGTGGCTCATCTTTCTCAGTGATCTTATGCCATTGTTGGTGCCAAGGCGATACAAAAGGGGATGATGGATGGAACGTTTGAGCCAATCAAACACTCACCCCCAGTCAACTGATCTGGGTTTAATCCATCATCATTCTTTAGCTCACTCCACCACCCCAGTTCAGACAAGACATTGTTGGTGCCAAGTACATGTGTGAAGACCCACATCTATCGGCATAGTATGACCTGGCGTACCTTCGGATGGTGCATCATCCCCCTTTCTAACAAGCACAGTCACAACTCCCTTTACTAGGCTTTGTAGTGTTTTGAAGAATTTCATTTACAATCAATATGCAAAATTCACAAATTACTTTTCTTTTAAACCAGGAAATGATTTTTCACCCACAATTCTCTGTTTGGCAATCACAGCCAATACTCTATGACGTATTCAACCAATACCAGCACAGCCTATGCAAGCATTGCACACTGTGACATCATTACAATTACAATCTCACTCCTTGCAGCAGCTCACTCTACTTTACAATTTTTACGAGCGTATTCTGTCAGCAATTTACGCATAAAGCAAATGCAAGCAACTTCAACAACTAACTCTGTCTGCTCCTCTAATGAAATTAAAGATTATTCATACACACAAGAGACAGTCCGGAGCAACACTTTCTCACCTATCCTGACATTTACTTCAAATGAGACCTCGACCAGCAGGATCTCACTCAAATTGACACAGCTCCCCTGTGCACTGAGATCAGCTATACCAACCACACCTCACAATCACACAAAGATAAAATCTCTATGTCAATAATGCACTCAACGACGTCTCACGACCAGCACCACAACACAGCAGAGAACTACACCCAGTGTCTTCCACTCTGACAACTTTACTTTTAGTCTCTCTATCTTGGTATCTTAGGACAAGGTGGCCCCGATAACAACTTCAACTTCTCTGCATTAAGTGCCACATTCACACATCAACTTAGATCATCTCTGCAGAACACCACACAATCACTGCAAAATACCGCAATCTAAGCATAAGCAATTGCAATGCACAACCCTATTAATACTCACACTTCTCTGCTGCTACAATTCATTGCTGAACCACTGGAACTCCATCAATCGTCGGAGCGAACCATGGGCTTTTGGGGTTTGGACTGGGCTTGGGAAATTTCGAAGTGGGACAGCCTAACTTCTTCACATCAGTGGAATCCCATCCAACGTGCTACCAAGTTTTTGCAGTGTTTTGGGCCAACTCTCTTACCATTTGTCCTCCGATGGACCTTTTATTTTCTGACTGGGAGGTTATGGGAGTTAACATTACATCAATCAATTGCAATTAACAGTGTAACCCATTTGGCTACACATTAAGGACCAGGAATCGGTAACTACGGTTCAGAAGGTTTATTACAAATTAGCAATCAAGTTAAGGTACACGACTCTCAGCACCATGCTATAAAGATGCAGATTAACAACTGGGAAACCCAATCTCCGAAAGGAGTTTAGGCGTACCAGTATTAAACGAACAAGAAATTCAATCACAGCAGTACAAAAGACCAGCCGTAATATCTGGTGCTCAGAGAAAAGCTTCTGGTCTTCTCTTCTATACATGGGAAGAGTCTAGAGTCATCTAAGTTAAAGTCCAAGCTAAGAGGATGGTTTTTGAACCTAAATAACACAAAAAATCATGGAACTGCAGAAAAATAGAGAAATACTGAAAGGTTTGAGAAGTAGAGGGAAGGTTTCAGCATTTCAGAAGCTCAGTCAAGAGTCTTCTTGGGTCACGGGGATTTGAGTGTTTAGCCTTTGCCACACTCAGCAAGAATCAAAAGAGATAAGCATAGAGATTGAAACCTCTCAAAGTCCAGGGAAAAGTGCGCTAACCTCAAGCAATGTATATTCCAGTTATTTGCACCAGAGTGTCAAAAGCAACATCCCTCTGTAAACATCAGGGGTTCAATTGTCCTTCTCCATTCTCACATTGTAAGCTGAAACATTTACAAAGTATGGAACAACATCATCCTTGTTCAACTAAGCCATGTTGTAACATTGCTGAATAGACTCTTCAGTTAACGCTCTGGCTCTCCATGTTCGTTTGTCAAGGTCTTCTTCTCAGGCTCTCTCTTTATCACTAATACAATATTGTATCTATTCTCAACTAAGAATCCCATGTGAATTGCACCTGCAAGTAAAGTAATGTAAGCAGAAAAAGGAAAGCTGTATTTTATGCGCACAGAAAACAGACCTAGTAACGGCAATTTAGAATGTTAAATCAATGATGGATATTTAATATATGTGTGCACATTCAACACAAATGTAAATTGTCAGTACATTACATTCATATTACATGTGGCATACAGTGAAATCTTGAATGTATATGTGTAAGTATGTCTAGGAACTACATTTTAATGTAATATATGAAACATTAGTGCACACCTTACATACTTTGTTATCGTTTGTAAGTAAAATATACTTTTAAGAGATGAGGATGGTATAATCATCAAGTCTCTAAAGAATATATTATTTAATATGTTTAAGTCATACTGTATGAGTAAACTCTCTAATCCTTCAGTGACTGCACTTTAAAAATTATATCAAGTGCAAAACTTACTTTAAAGTCGTTAGATCACACAAGAAACAGTGCAATTTTATTGTAATGAAATTGTGACATATAAAGGTGTCGCCAAAATTACGCTGCACCAGTAGTAACGGACATGAAAAAAGCAGGGTTGAGAAGGAACGATACCAGGTAATTTTTGCTTGCTCTGAGGATCTGGAGTGCCATTTCAGTCTTGATCTGTCAGGCTCCGGACCGTCTCCACTTCCCAAGGAGATGAAAACGCAATACCTCATCTTAATGCAAACTCAAAATTGTCAACCCATCCCTGAAGAGTTCCTATTCCTCCCCCTTTTCAACCTTCCTGCTTCCACCATCAGCTTTACCACTCTCCTCACTGCCTGACGTTCCTAGTGAGCCTCACCTGAGCACCCATCCCTATTGTAGGCCTCCGCCTCTGCTGTTGCACCCCTACTCAAACTCTCTCCTCCTCGTTCCTCCCTATCCACTGTAAAACTATCCATTCTTGTAGTGTACTCATCACCTAGGCCCTTACTGTGTTGATCACAATCATACATACGTTCACACGAGGTAAAAAAACAATGAGACATACAGAGCTACACTGCAACCTTTTCAGTATGTCTAGTCTCCTTAGGAATCATCAACTTGGCACAGTTCGTTTGGTGAATTTAAATGCAAATATTTTAGAAAAAAACTGTCCTTACACCTAGTCTGCACATTCTGTTTTCATTGTGACATACACAGAGATTTGTTTGACTAAGACTCCTCATGTACAGCACTTACAGCACTTCCAGCACTGGTGACTGTGGGAACTGAGTAACGAGACAGACCCAGGAGGAATCAATGACACCAGGCTCACCATACCAGCCTCTGGGACTAGCATGGTATTAGTGTAGGGCACATGCAATTACACTCAAATGTCGCTGCCTACATTTTTTATCTTTGTAATTGCCATTGTTAGGAATTTAATTCCAGTTACTCAAGCCACTACTAGAGAAATTAACATCTGACATTTGACTAAAGCTTCTATAATTAAACAACAAACAAAGTAAGACTCTGGATTTATAAATACTGCCTGACAGAGAAGCACCGCGGTTCCTCTTTTTTTTTTTTTTTACAAAAGTTGACAATTTTTATGTTCTACCAAATGTTTGTTGACATTATAATTGGGCCCAGGCGAAATTATAATTATGCTGGCGTAATTCACATAATCATGGGAATTTCTTGTTATTCTCGTTATGAGTAATTTTGCTATTGCACCATGTTGTGTAAATTATAGCGCAATAGTGCAGGAACAATATGAATGACTCGAACTCGAGCGGCTGTCATTTGCATTACTTGTGGCACAATTTTTTTTTTAGCACGACACGAGCCCTCACATCAAGAATAGACCTAAGGATACATTCCACGCTAAAATATAGTGCTAAATGCCACATTTGCATTTTGCTTAATTATGCGTCATTTCTGTAATTTTCTCAATATTTTGCATAATTACTAATTATAATTAGCGCCATGAAACCACCCCGGTGTACGTGTGCTTTACAAATTCATTTTAACATAACATAACATAACATAACAATTAGGATATAGTCATCAGTTTTTCAGCACAAAAGAAGCATTTTTGTACTAAGCAATAGCTCATTAACCCTTTCCATGCGTCGGACGGCCGGGGGCCGGTGGGCGTGTGCGGAGGACGGCCGGGGGCCGTCCCAGACACGCCCACTCAAGGGAACGCCCAACACCGCGGCGGAATCCGCGCCGCGGTCAAGCGGTTAAAATGCCCTCCAGTGGCCATGTTATGCCCATCGCGACCCCCCAGCACAAATGGCAGGTGGGTTGTGCTTCCGGTAGGCCTTAAGTAGCTGTAAACATTGTTGTGACCTTCTGTGGCAGGGGACCTGCATTCACTGCCCGTAAGGAGACCGCCCTCCAGGAGAGAGAGATTCAACATTTAGCCAGTTTTTGTTGTCCATTGCACCACTCACACTTTTAACTCTCCTCTTCCCTAGATTCATTCACAAAATGCTTCGGCAATAGTCATGGATGTAACTTTTAGTATCTCTGTGTATCGAATGGAGATGTAAATAGCTGATTATTTTTTAAAAAGTGCAATTTCTGTTGGTTGTATTTATATCAAGGTATTACTGATTCAGTTGGTTGCCCCGTTTCTGATAGAACTTGCAGCAAAGCAGCAAAGTTCTGATAGAACGCAGCAAAGCACTTCAATATTGTGAAGATGATCCTGGATGTCCAGTACCAGTATTTTTCAATCAGCTTCTGCTAATGAGCTTGGAGTGAACTAAATGTAAAGCCACATCATGTAGTCTTTCTTCATTATAGTCTTATAGACCGCTGCCGAGGGCTATACTGGTTGTTTAAGGCCCTGAATCCGAGTTATAGGCCCAAGCCGCAGGTGAGGCCCTATAACAAAGGAGAGGGCCTTTAACAACCGGTATAGCCCGAGGCCAAAGGGCTATAAGGCTATTAGAGCATTCCAACCACTAAGGGTAGACTGTTCTAAAAAGGAAGAAACATGAAGACAAACATTGGATGTTGGAGCTCGAGGCTTATACCAGCCATTATCAGCCCAGATTTACTCTTTTGTCTTCAATGGAGATTTCAACATTCCAATGTCCTAATATTAGTCAAACCATAAAAACCAAGTTGGAATATAGTCTTGGCAGTCCAGTAGCACAGGATTTCAATTGCATCCATTATTTTTATACATACTTCCCTAGTTTTCAATAGTAGAAATTATTGCCTAATAATTCAATGTTGTGATGAATTCTCTTCAACTTTAAGTCCCCCACCTCCTTATCTCACACTGGGCAGTCAGCAATACCACAAAGGTTTTTATTTTTATAACACATTTGTTGATGTAAGGTCTAGCCCATCCCATTCTTTCACCATTCTCCACTAAGAGGTGCGCTAAAAGCAGAGTTTGAAAGCAAAGATCACCTCTTTATGGTGCCAACCTGAACTGCTCAGGTAAGCTCTACATGCCTTAGTTGCCAAAGGGAACACAAACCAGAACTACTCTGAGAGTTTGAATGCCTCATGCTAGTTACACTATTAGACAGACCACATATCCAGCCGCACCTGAAAAGTGACATTCCACAAAGGAGGACAGCACTGATATAAATCACCCTGAAGAAAGGTTGCTAGTAGGAGAATTAGAAGTGAAGGTGGAATGCAATCTGTAGGCGGAGACCAGTATGATTCAATACCAACCATGCCCAATGGACTTATATGAAATTAAATACAGTGGTCTCAGCACAGTGTTACACTGCTGATTAAAAAAGACAATTTAAGTTTAAAACCAAGGCCCTGATTAGGATGCTGGTCGGGCGAGCGTTCGACCGGCACTGTGTTGGAATGGAAACCAACTCACTAGTAGTCAGCGGTTCCATCCAACGAATTAGGATATGACCGCCCATGAGGCAGTCGGATACATCAATTTTTCCATTGCGGCTTGTGCAGCGGCCTGAAAAGGGCCGCAACACAAGTCGCATTGGGAAAATGAATGTTTAAAAACATCAATGCACTGTGTGCCAGGATGGATGTTTGGGGTGCCGCGGAGGGACGAGGTGCCTGCTAAAGGTCCCCAAAGTCTGTTTCCGACAGCCTTTCAATGGCGTTCGGATCGCCATTGAAAGGCTGCTTGAAAGGGACATCGTAATCCCTGCGGTAGTGCCTAAGCAGGCACCGCCCCTTTGTAGGGGATTACATTCCGACCAAAGGTCGGACGAGCTCCTTGAGCCCGTCGGAATAGTTGGTCGGTCCCTCCACATGTTTATTTTATTTATTTATTTTATATAGCGCTGAATCGATCCCCGAAGGGGTATCTCTGCGCTTCATACCGGGCTGCAGGAAAAAAAACTGATGAGCGGAATCAGAATAGGGTGGTCTTAAGGAGCTTTCTGAATTGGAGATGATGCTGCCTCCGACCGCTATGCATCATAATGCAGCAGTCAGATTGCAGAACTTGATGTTGGTCAGACCACAACCGACAGGCCGTCGGTTGCGATCCGACCAGCATCCTAATGAGGGCCTAAGTGATCATTTAAGTGGCTAAGCTAGGTAGCATTGTATGGACAATAAATTAGATGACCTATTTACCTAAGACCAGCCCCTGCATGTGAATCTATTGTTAATCATGAATACATCATGCATGGGTATAAACATCTAAACATACAGTAAACAATCTCCCTCAAGGCCTATATTTCTTTTATTATCAACATTGAATTCAGCACGGGCTCAGTAACCTGTTAAATCATTTCAATAACATGAACATGTTTAATTTCATCATCAATTTTTATTTAGTTTCTTTTTATATTTCATAACAGTATATTTTCTTTCTATTTCATTTTTAAAGCTTTTTTTTAAGAATATATAATACAATAAAATGTAGACAATATTTCTACATGAAATTCAAAAATATTTACACTCTGATATAACAAAGGAAACCCCGGAAAAGATCACATACATGTGTCACGGAAACAAAACTCATCCAAAACACATACCGACTCATACAGCATTCCCACAGAGTGCATTTGCTTTCAATTATGTGGCAAATACGGTGATGTCCTTATACCATTGGGTTAGTGATACAAATCTTCTGCATCTGCTCTACATAGATTCACGGGCCATCACTCTTCCGACCGATTAAAGCACCTTTAATCGGTCGGAAAAGTGATGGCCCGTGAATCTATGTAGAGCAGATGCAGAAGATTTGTATCACTAACCCAATGGTATAAGGACATCACCGTATTTGCCACATAATTGAAAGCTGATTTAAAGGCATAAACTCGGACTATTACGTACTTATAGACATAAGAAAATGAATATATATGGTCTTCGGTTATCTAATTAGAAACCTGTAGCCGTAATAGGACGTTACTTTTGCGTAAAGAAGATCTCTTTCGTCGCTTGACCTACACATGAAATCAATTTGGATATCTGAATCAATGGTGCAACGCAGTTTGGATAAAGATAGGATTGTTTTCATCAATTGGCCACTAAACTAATAGGCCATCTGTGGTCCCCCGGCTTTTGTTTGTTTTGTGTGGGTATCTGGAAAGGTCCTGAAGAAGGTGGTTAATCTACACTTCGCAAGCCACCGAAACGCGCGTCGACCTCGACCCCATGTTCAGTTCTTTTGGAACATATATACCAACCTTGGTCATGGAGACTTTGTTATCTGTAGTCTCCCCCACCCCTTTTTTTCCCAGATGCACTCTGTGTGAATGCTGAATGAGTCGGTATGTGTTTTGGATGAGTTTTGTTTCCGTGACACATGTATGTGATCTTTTCCGGGATTTCCTTTGTTATATCAGAGTGTAAATATTTTTTGAATTTCATGTAGAAATATTGTCTACATTTTATTGTATTATATATTCTTAAAAAAAGCTTTAAAAATGAAATAGAAAGAAAATATACTGTTATGAAATATAAAAAGAAACTAAATAAAAAATTGATGATGAAATTAAACATGTTCATGTTATTGAAATGATTTAACAGGTTACTGAGCCCGTGCTGAATTCAATGTTGATAATAAAAGAAATATAGGCCTTGAGGGAGATTGTTTACTGTATGTTTGTTTTTTCCCCTCTTCTCCCTCGCCTTAAATTAATCTTCTTGAGAGGGGGTCCCCAATTTTTGCAGTAGTATACACATCTAAACATACATTACCCACACCCCATATAAAATACCACTGACAACCTGAACCTCAAATCTAGCAATTCGTTGTTGAGATTTCGTGGAAAGAGGTAAATTAGGCACAACACCAAGTAGCTAAAGTACATACCTCAACAGGAACATTAGAGGAGCCATGAAACGGCATATAACAGCCAATATACACACACACACACACACTCACACTCTTTCTCTCTCTCTCTCTCTCTCTCTCTCTCTCCCTCTCTTTCTGTCTCACATTTTTTACTCTTTTGTAAACTTTATGGTAAGCACAGAGGAATGCACACAGAATTACGTGTGTGCGTTGAAACCAAGTACACACAACACCAATACCACAGGATTTTAAAATCAAAGAATCTGTGATATGCTTTGGAGCAGGCAGCAAATGAGAGGGCAGAGACTGTGACCGTTAACATCGACTGGAGTCATGTTGCATCAGGATTTGGAGGTGTTTGGTTTGTGCTCCTGTTCCAGCTCTCAAATAATGGGAAGGATCAATAAGGGTGCGAACGTAGATGAAAAGGGTTCTCGCTACAATGTTTGTTCAGGGTCGGACTGATTGCCCTGTAGGCCAGTCCGACCCTGTGTTTATTGTTTGGAGTGTTGCCACTGTTCTTTTGCACATATGCATTGCTATAAAGCATAGCATGTCGAATGAAGAAAAAACCTTGCTGCACAAAGAGCAAACACTTTCTTTCCTCAAAATCAATCTATAATATTTAATTTAAGAATATCCAAGGCTTATTCATGCCAGATTTTAAGGATAATCACTGACTAAAAGCTTCCTGTTTTGATTCATTTTATTTATACATTTTCATAAGTGGCTACCCTGACAGTGTGACATTGATGCTCCCTCAAGACTTAAAGATGAACGGCCATGCTGTAATGCATATGCTCTAACAAGGAAATCATGTACTATGTGAAGTGTTTTTCATTTCTAGAATTTGGTTCTTTATGCCTGGGCTGTGGAGTCTAAATTTATATGCGCACTAGTTGGCCAAATTTCCCTTCTAGATCAAAACGTTTGGATCCCCCTCGCAGCCTATCCATCTTCCCCAACTCTTTACACTAACTAAACCACTTTCTAACCCAGAGACTTCATCTATCTCACCCATTTGCCTGAGCACTCTTCTTCGGCGTCTAGCCTTCCTATTTTAAAACTGTTGTTTTTATGTTCAGTGACAATTTTTGACACCCCTGGCACTGACCTTTCTAACCCTTGCCCCAGAGCTCATGAAGGCTGAACAGGTAGAGCTCATCAGCAGGGCTATCAGAGCCCAGTAGATATTCTGATGTTATCACCTCTTACACTTTCCCTAGTCCCTCACCAGCAAATAGAAGGTTGTAGAAGAGCTAATGGTAGCAAAGGAAGCCAGCCCTGTAATATCAGTGGGCAACAACGTGTGTGATGTTCTTTCCATTAACACTTGCACTCTGATAAATCAACATCCATACTTATTTATTTTTTGCCGTTTTATCATGCATTAACTACGCCCAAGGACCTTAGAAAGCTTTACATGAGCACCAGATTACATCACACAGTTTTTATAGCACATAGATATTAAGGACCTTATTTAGATCTTGACGGACCTGGTCCTGTCGTCACTTTTTCAACAGTTTCCGTCCGCTCTATTTAGATGTTAGCAGGCCCATGGACAAAAGACCGCTCGAGTGCCGCCGACTCCGCCAGGAATTATCTCCCGAGTCGACGGCGTCATAGGCAGAAGTGGCTGTCAGCTGGAGTCCAGCAAAGATTACTGCCTGGCCAATCACGATGTGCCTTTCCGTCGAGGAAACAATGATGGGGATACCTCTTACTTTAAGTTTTCGGAATCGGAAGAAATGAGGTAGAAATTTGCCTTTTTATGTTTCCCACTTCCATTTCCATCTTGAACCCCACTATCCAGGTCCTCCCTTTGCTGCAACAGCTTGACCACAATGCTAATCAACTCTGTTGTCACCAGGATCTAAGGTAAGCTTCTCTTACACTTACCTTACTATAAATAGTGTGTATACAATTGCATTAGCCTCGTGTATTTTTACATTGCTCTTACAAGCAATTTTGTTCTTATGTATAATGCATTAGTGTTCAAAGCAAAATGAACACACCTGTATTGCCACTTTAAAAAAATAATTATGTTGTTGTGGTGCTTGTGAGTGTCGTGCTTGTGATACCAGTGGGTATGCATTCAGTAATGTGTGTGTGTGTTGTTTGTGTGCAATGCAATATGTAAAAACAAGGGGAATAACACATTACCTACATATATTTTCGAAGCAAACACAACATATATATGTATTGACACATTAATAAGTAGTACTTACCAGTCTCAACTCCACCAGGGACTTACTCCGTCATCAAACCGCTGTTAGGATAACGCCATTGAATAGCAGGCGATAGATTGCCGCAACGAGCAGAAATACTTATATTTCTCCTAGTTTTTGCTCTTTCTATGTGCTGCATTCTGCAAGAGCAAATCAACTTTAAAGATTGTTTATGTGCAGTAGGGTGTCCCTCCCTGCACATAAACAATCATCCCTGAAAAGTAGGCGCCCTTGCACTATGGTGCAAGGGTGTCTGTGTTGGTGCTAGGCAGCTTTTTTTAGCACCAGCGTAAGGGAAAACACAGTGGTGCGCTTTATTCTTGCAAATATGGCGCCTCTCTGCGTTTTTTAATTGACGTAGCATGGCGCTGCTAAATTGCGTGCACCGCTGCACCATTTCCTTGTAAATAGCCCCAATTGTGTCTGTTCAAAACTTCAAACAGTGTCTGGGTGTCCACAGCCACATACAGAGTTTCTTCTCTGTGCCTCTGGCAAATTTTTTATTTTTTGTGTAAAGACTGTAATCTCTGTTGAAGATGTTGCCAAAGTTGTACTGAGAAATGAGAAAATATTCTATTTATGTTGTGTGCTGCATTATGAACAAAGAGATCAAGGCCCCACAGGCCAAATACTTCTTCAACAAGAGTAATTTGAGCTCCTCCTGGTATGGGATCAGGAATGATTCCTGATAGAGCTAACAGAGCTCCAGTGAGTGAGCTCTTCAAATTTTGCAGGCACCTCCCATGATGGATTGGTTAAAAATATGCTCTTACTTGAATTGAAGTCAGTATTTCCAGTGGTAATGCTGCCATAGATTGTGAATTGTTCTGCAGAATACTTTGGGGAACTCAGGGTTCAGCAAACTGGCTAAAATATCCGTTAGGGTTACACAATCTATTATGCCCTTTTCAATAACTACTCCAGTTTGTTTTCATCAGAGAAGTCAGTAGCATAACACTGGCATTTAATCATCCTTGAGAGTCATGTGTGGAATGAAGATATTGATAATAGCTAGTACACATCTGCCATGGGTATAGATGAACTACATGATATTAATGAATGATTTTTATATGACAGCGGAAAGGTATTGCATAACCTTGAAGCTAGTTCTCATTAGTGAGGAGCATGTATTAACCCCTTGACCGCGATCGGAATTCCGCTCGTGTGCTGGACATTCCGATCGCGGGTGGGGTCGTGACGAGCTCAGCTCGTCATGCGCACAGCGCAACCGCGCAGCATGACGAGCTGAGCTCGTGACGAGCACCGAAGGGGTTAACTCAGAGTCTTGTTTACAGTTACCATATCTACTTTAATTACATACATAGCTGCAGCTCATAAGAAATATCAAGCTTATTTTCATAGTAGAGAGTGTACAATACAAAGTGTCAACAGGTACATCATATATAATATCAGAAGTTACCTTCTAATGTCCACACAATAACCATACCAAATGTCATCTCTTGTCTTTAGATATCAACCCTTCTCTAGTACAGACCAAGCCCAGCTATGTAACTGGACTGGGTGACAATATCCAGAATCTCTGTTTCTCTCTCTAGACCTATTAACCTGAACCCGGATTTACTGTTGATCAGCACGGTAATAGTGTGACATCGACTGAGGGTTTGGTGAGGTGTGGAAAATACAGTCGCTCCTGTGGTATCCGGATTGTGAGGTTAGTGCATTTTAACACTGAGAAAGTCAATCAGTGGCATGTGGTATAGCTTCTAATAGGGTGAGATGGCTTTTGTTGCCAATTGGTGGACGCAGGTGTGAAGTGTTACCATCTTGAAGTAAAGGCAACAGGAGGGTGCCCTTGAAGAGTAGTTCCAAATGGCACCAGAAGGAAAAATCCACAATGATGTAGTAAACTTCTGAGAGATAGTTCTCTTTGGCAAGACCACTCTTCTTACATGGATAATGAGACAGGTATTTCTGCTTGACCTGAAATTAAATGATATAAGCTTTACTTTCAGATTACGTACTAAAGGACTAAGTAGCAAACTAGAAGCTTGAGCTTTTCAATTAAACAGTTGTTATGGAGGAGCTGAATGGAAAGTAGCAAGTTTACAGAAACCAGGAACTGAACTGCTGAGAACTGGGGAATGAAGAGGAATCCTGCAGCAAAACAACACACTTATTAGCGGCAGTAACCAGAAGCATTTTATTGTGACGAAGCTTCTACTCTTCCTACGGATATAGGCGAAGGAAATACTGCACAGGAAAAGGCAAGCTATAAGCAGCCATGATGGATTGGTCTTGACTCAATTTAGAGAATGAACTGCTATGGTAGCATGACGAAAAAGGAAACTATATCTGAGGCAAAAATTACTACCATGCAAACAATTGCTGCTTCCTGCTTCCCGATGTTACCCTCAGAGGTACCAAGAAACTGAGCATTACTCCTGCAAATACCTCCATGAAGTAAAGAGAGTGATAATGCTTAGTTATGGTTAGTTGAAATTCTTGTCGCCTGTTAGCATGATTGCTCTTGACTACTGCATTGGTAATAAATTCTGCATATGTATTCGGCATGTGTATGCAAGCTTTCTGCCTCTCAGCAAGAGAGTTCAAATTCGTAGGTAAAGAACAAGAGGCAAATCACATCATGAAAGCCACATCTGGCCTTCAACAGCAGACAAAGGAGCAGGTGTTTGGTTCTGCATGGAGAGTGCAGGGGAAGTCCGAGCTAAACAAGAACCAGAAAGGGTAACTAGAAATACAACAACAGAATGTTGCTTTAAGTTCCTTCCCCAGAGAACCACAGGCTTCTGTGGAGGGACATGAAGATGCTGTTGATCTAAAGATGGGACCCTAACAGACGTGGAATGATCATTACTGCGCTTTCTTTCCAACAGTCCACAATTAGAAGTCGACCAAACAAAGAAACACGTATTGTAAACCTACTCCAATGTATTGTCATAATTCTCACTCACAATCCCTACGTTCAGCCTCATAATAAAAATACGTCCCACAAACTTGTAACTCATCTTCAAAAACCTAAACACGCGTTGAGCACTCCAAGACAAAAGCAGACATAATCATGCAGCTGTGGGCTTCAAGAGATCCATATAAACAAGGGGTTTAATTATCAGGTAAAGAATGAAACTCAGCAAAAGATTAGAGGGAAATATTTTGTTGCAAACAGAACCAGGTTACACAGCATCTTTTGATTTTTACAAGTTAAAACCCACCGTGCTATGAAATGCAGACAAATGCTGACATAAGACAACAAGAAATCGGGTTGAAATTGTTGTAAACACAAAGATATGCAAAGTCCGGTGGTCGAATGAAATGTGTTATATGAACTCACAAAAACATTACATTGCACCAGAATGTAACACACAAAACATAGCAAATATTTCTCCAAAACTTGTTTTAAACATTCTGCCATGAAACTATAGAAACCAGCTTCTAAGACAGGCTTATTTACAAAATTAGAAAAAAGCCTTGTCACAACTTGGAAATATATTAAGAGCCGTGTAATATACAGTTAAATGGTCAACAACTAAGGTGAAAGATATCAGAAAATGTAAAGGTGTGGTAAGGCATGGTCACATTACCAAATCACCTTCCACAATGACACTCCAGGTCAGATCTACTCATTATTTTCGCGCAACACAGCACAGCAATCACATTTGCTGTGCTGCCTTATGCAAGGGGGAAAACACAGCGCTGCAGCCATATTTGTTGTGCTGCGTTGCACAAGGGGGGAAACACAGTGCAGACCCATATCTACTAAGTCCTGCTGCTGCTGTCACCCCCTGCGTTTGCGGTTTAATTAGGCTGCCTTGCACAACTCACGGTTTCGCAACATGGTGCTAAGGTGAGCGTGCACTGTCTAGCATAGGATTTGTCTTATTGTATCCAAGACTATCTTCCTTCCTGGAATATCTGATACTGCATTTCAAAACTGGAGAAATAACAGTCCCCGCTATTTAACTGAACTAAATTCAGACGGTGTAATGAACATGGTCAAACGTCTGTGAAAGATTTTGACTTGCCCCTCATAGACAATTTTCAATTAAACAAGCCACTCGTAATGGCGGCCTTAGTCGTGGAAGAGATAAAACACTAATTGAATCTATTTACCCAACTACAGTTAAAAAAGGAATCTCCATACTTTATTTGAATAATAGAAAATTACGAATGCGAGTACAGCGCAAAAGGGAAGGGGATCCTGGAGGAGATATCCCCAAGGATAGCTGGTTTATTTTGGGCCATGGGCCACTAAGTAATAAATATGCACACAGCATGATGAAAACTCTTGTAAAATTCTAATGAAAGGGTACTTCACTAATGTTTGGCTCGTCACACATTTGCTGGAGGGTAAATGAGGAGTCAAGCACTGTTAGACCTGGAATCCTTGGTATGGTTTCCCTAAATTTTGCCTTCAGACCTCCTGTTTTTGCTGATTTCGTTTTTAGTGGCCTTAGGATTTTGTGCACTTTACCAGTGCTAACTAGTGCTAAAGTGCTTGTGCTCTTTCCCTAAACATGGGTGAATTGGCTTATACCCAATTGGCATATTTTATTTACTTATAAGTCCCTAGTAAAGTGCACTATATATGCCCAGGACCTGTACATTAAATGCTACTAGTTGAATCTTGTCGTTAAAAAGGTATAAGTCAAGTGAAATAAATCACATAGACTTTAAAACGTTTGGCCTAAGGTCTGAATTATTAATTAGATTGGTAGTAGCAGTCTGTCTGGACACTCTGTTTGTTTCCTACTATTGTAGCGGTCCAGTCCAGACAGTTAGGGACCCAAGCCTTGCTTGTTTATAAAGCTAGTGGGCCTGCAGCACTGATGGTGCCACTCACTTAAGTAGCCTTTAAACATGTCTCAGGCCTGCCATTGCAGAGCCTGTGTGTGGAGTTTAACCTGCCATTATGACAAGGCAAAATAAAACTTTTGCCAGGCCCAAACCTTCCTTTTTACTACATATAAGTCACCACTAGAGTAGGTTCAGACAGCCCAGAGGGCAGGGTGCAATGTATTAAAAAAGTAGGACATGTACTTCTAAGTTGTAGATGTCCTGGTAGTGAAAAACTTAAATTCGTTTTTCATCACTGCAAGGGCTATATCTCCATAGGATAACATTGGGATTAACCTTATTATATTTTTTATAAGTTTGATTTCCTTATGGGAAGATATAACTGGTTTACGTTTGGGGTCTCTAGAATCCTAGTTTAAAATCCTAATTTATGGTGAAGTCGGATTTTAAATTGCAATTCTGAAAATGCCACTTGTAAAAAGTTGTAGCTATGAAGAGGGGTAGGCCCTATTACACACAGCTAGATTGGGCCGGTAAATACTACAAACATACAATATCTAGCTGACCATTTGTGATGCTGCCAATTATTTAAACAGACTAAGACCAAAATCTATGAATGTGATGGTCTACATCAGTTAATTATTTAAATGTATTTCATTGACACTCCTTTTGTGAGTTCACAAGACAGATTAGGACTACACTTCACAATTAAATAACATCAAGACAAACTAACAAAAAACATCAAAAACATTTTCAAATGACAATTAATTGCGACTGTTAACCAGTCAAAAAGAACAAGGTAACCCACAAAATTATTCCATCACAATTTAAGAGAAACATGTTGGGGTTACCAACCATCGGGGATAAGACATTTAAGACAACAAAGGGATTATACATTTTACAAAACACACAAGATGATGGACGGAATGCTGCACATTGGCCTGAAACCGGTCCTAGGATGCTTGATTCCGGTCCAGGGAAGACATGGCTTGGCAGTTCGGTCTGGACTGTTCCCATGAGGCACAGGGTCAAGACTGATTTGCATATGGCTATGTCTGAACTGGGGTGGCGTGGTGAAGCAAAATAACGATGGATTAAACCCAGATCTGTGACTGGGGGTGAATGTTTGCCAATGTGCAGCATTCCGTCCATCATCTTGTGTGTTTTGCATTTCGCCCTAAGTGGGAAGGGTATGCCCAGACGTGGGTCCCGTGCTCACTGCACCACTGGAGTCAAGCTATCCTGGCTGATGAAGGCTGATAGCCTGAAACCGGTCCTAGGATGCTTGATTCCGGTCCAGGGAAGACATGGCTTGGCAGTTCGGTCTGGACTGTTCCCATGAGGCACAGGGTCAAGACTGATTTGCAAATGGCTATGTCTGAACTGGGGTGGCGTGGTGAAGCAAAATAACGATGGATTAAACCCAGATCTGTGACTGGGGGTGAATGTTTGCCAATGTGCAGCATTCCGTCTATCATCTTGTGTGTTTTGCATTTCGCCCTAAGTGGGAAGGGTATGCCCAGACGTGGGTCCCGTGCTCACTGCGCCACTGGAGTCAAGCTATCCTGGCTGATGAAGGCTGATAGCCTGAAACCGGTCCTAGGATGCTTGATTCCGGTCCAGGGAAGACATGGCTTGGCAGTTTGGTCTGGACTGTTCCCATGAGGCACAGGGTCAAGACTGATTTGCATATGGCTATGTCTGAACTGGGGTGGCGTGGTGAAGCAAAATAACGATGGATTAAACCCAGATCTGTGACTGGGGGTGAATGTTTGCCAATGTGCAGCATTCCGTCCATCATCTTGTGTGTTTTGCATTATACATTTTACACACATTATTCCCCGTTGTTGCTATTCATATTTGTTTGAGAAACTCCTCCCCTGGTGGTAAAGCGTGCCAACGCGTTTTGAATCCCACTCCATTTAAAGGGATTCTCTTCAGGGCTATGACTGGAAAGTTTCTGAAAGATCAGTAAAGAAAAAGAACATTTTCAAGCTGCCCTCCTTGTCCAGTATATTTATAGGGCTCTTAAGAAAAACGGGGTCTATACCTGTTAGTTGAATTTGCTAATCACTTCTTCGTGATTGTGAGAGGCCTGAATCGCACATGTTGCTGACCGGTTGGCCTGAAGCATGAACGGGCGTGCAGAGTTAAAAACGATTTGTTAAATAAGGAAACTGTCGAAAACATCAAGTACAGGCTATTTAACTTACTTATAGACTCCTTTGGTTATAGAACAAGCTGTGAATTTTCAGGACAGATAAAAGAGAGGGTCCATCAAGTTCGAGACTCCCATACAGGTACAGAAGCCAAAAACATACTTGAAAAAATTGACAAAGAACTGACGGCATTCAAAGACAATACCATTAATTACAAATCCTCACAATTTGAGAAGGACAAGAAAACCTTTAACATTGAGGTCGTATACCCTTACCTCAAAGAGGAGTTCTACACAAGAGCTGAATCCAGAAGAGCATTATCTGAATACAGAGGAAGATCTAAAAATAGGTTCCTTTCATTTTCTGAAACCTCCTCATCCGAATCAATGGGAGACTCAGACCCTGGCGAGGTTTCATCTAATAGAAATCAACAAAGGCAGAACACTTTTTTAAAGAAGAGCCAACAAAAAAACAAGGTGCACTTCAAGACACAGCCATGGGAAATGAGGACCAGGCGCCAATTTTACAAATCGTAGATGAACTTAAAAATGAATTTATCAAGCGCTCTGTCGTTTCAGGAAATCGTCATGCTACTTTACACTTTTTTAATGCTCCTGATGTCTCCATCAAGTTTGAGACTCTCTCTTTTATCTGTCCTGAAAATTCCCAGCTTGTTCTATATCCAAAGGGGTCTATAAGTAAGTTAAATAGCCTGTACTTGCTGTTTTTGACAGTTTTCTCATTAAAAAATTGTTTTTAACTCTGCACGCCCGTTCATGTTTCAGGCCAACCGGTCAGCAACGTGTGCGATTCGGGCCTCTCACAATCACGAAGAAGTGATTAGCAAATTCAACTAACAGGTATAGACCCCGTTTTTCTAAAGAGCCCTATAAATTTACCGGACAAGGAGGGCAGCTTGAAAATATTCTTTTCTTTATTGATCTTTCAGAACCTTTCCAGTCATAGCCCTGAAGAGAATCCCTTTAAATGGAATGGGATTCGAAACGCGTCGGCATGCTTTACCACCAGGGGAAGAGTTTCTCAAACAAATATGAATAGCAACAAAGGGGAATAATGTGTGTAATATGTATAATCCCTTTGTTGTCTTAAATGTCTTGTTCCCGATGGTTGGTAACCCCAACATGTTTCACTTAAATTGTGATGGAATAATTTTGTGGGTTACCTTGTTCTTTTTGACTGGTTAACAGTCGCATTTAATTGTCATTAGAAAATGTTTTTGACTTTTTTTGTTAGTTTGTTTTGATGTTATTTAATTGCGAAGTGTAGTCCTAATCTGTCTTGTGAACTCACAAAAGGAGTATCAATGAAATACATTTAAATAATTAAATGATGTTGACCATCACATTCATAGATTTTGGTCTTAGTCTGTTTAAATAATTGGCAGCATCACAAATGGTCAGGTAGATATTGTATGTTTGTAGTACTTTTAAAAAGTTGGCATTTTCTTGCTTTAGCCACTTGGTGGCTGTAGCCTGCCTCTGATCACATGACTGCGTGTAGTTAGCAGTTGGACTTTGTGTATGCATCCTAGACAGGCAAAAACAATGGGAGCTTAGGTGTGACTCGATGGGCCATCCTGGCAGGATGTGAAGGAGGAGCTGGGCACAGCCTCACTTACACCTGAATAGGCTGTGTCCTTCCCACACACAAATGGCTGCATACCACCCTGTGAGTCTACCCCAGTCCTGGACTCTTGAAAGTGGGCCTAAGGTGCTTACCAGTGGAACCAACGCATCTTTTCTGCTGAGCGGCCTATCATCTAGCAGAACTGATGCATCGCCACTGCTGCATGGATTGGGCACGACGCAGAAAGTCCATATCACTCTTGCGTCTTCGAAACCAATGCATCGCCGATGGTGCAGTGCATCTTCGACCCAGGTTCTTGCATCCCTCATCGACGGCAGCTTGACGGCGACACTAGCCTCCGCATCACAGCCCGCAGCTTTTCAGAACCCACGCATTGCCAGCTGCATGCTGCATCCTTGACGCCTGAACTTTGCATCGCAAGCCCCATCGATGGGATCCTCGACAGTGATGCAACAGGGCCTCGCACCACAGTTTCGCCACATCTAGGAATCAACGCATCACTTCGACTGTGCAAAGCTTCCTCACCTAGGATCCACTCAGTGCTCCACAACCAGGATTTAAGACACTTTGTTCAGCAGGCCTAACTCAGTACCTGTAGTCTGTCTGCGCTCCATCGTGGTTGGCCTGAACTTGTGTCTTTGTCCCGGTCCGGCATGACCAGATACCGGTTGTTGGTGCTTTTTGGCTCTATTTCATCTTAATACTTTGAAATTCAATCTCTCAGGTTTCCCTGAATGGATTTTGTCATTTTGGTCTTATTTTATTTGTTAAAATCCCTATTTTTCTAAACTTAGTGTGGGATCTTTTTGTATGGTGTTTTCACTGTTTTAGCTTTTTGAAGTGTTGCACAAATACTTTACACATTTCATTCCGCTTAAGTCTGACTGCTACCAGAGGGTGAGCACAGGTTAATTTGGGGCTTACTTGTGCCTTACCCTGGATAGGATTGTAGTTGCTGCTTGACCAGTCAACCAACGACCCAATTTCTAACAAGAACCATGGAAGTCGAGTGGTGGCACTGTAATCTAATGCAAACAGATTGGAAAATACTTGTACACACAATCAAAGATGTTGCAGGTATTCCACTTCTTCTAGACCCACTGGTTTTATTGTTTGTTTATACAGGGAATAGAGGTCTATGCAAACATACCATAGTCCACCAAAAGGAACACTAAAGCAGACGAAAATCCAATATGAATATTGCAAGTAATCAAATTTGTATTTTGAAATGCAGTGTTTTATTTTCTTGAATTTTTAGTAAAAACAAGCAATGTTTTTTGTTTATACAAGCAAACCTTCCCTTATTTGAGTGATTTGGTGCATTACTAGGTGAGGAAAAGCTCCAGATCTCATAGTTTAGACTCTTCAACTTGATGTAAAAAAATGACATGCCAGTACAATAAAGAGGGTGGTATGCAGCAAGGGTTGTTAGGGTCTTATACGCAGTTCTTCAGGATCACATTACGATATGGCAGAAGTCTCACCATTAGTAGCACCTGGTATATAATAATAGACACTTCATTTTGAGGAAAAGAAATGAACCCTATATGATGCTGACTAGAGTCTAACTGATAGTGAAGTAGTACTTGCAATTTATGTTCATAATTTTAAGTGAAACAACCTTACTATGGTCCTCACAACAAAGTGCTATTTCTTACTGATAGGGAATTAAGAGCCTGTCAGTGCAGCAGGGGCTCTCTGCTCCATGGAGAGCATGGGGCTTTAGCCGGTAGAAAAGCCAATAGTGGGAGTGGGGGACAGGGAGCCAGGAAGAAAAAAAAAGTTGTACCTTTAGGAGGGCTTTGCAAAAGAGAGAGTCGTACAACAATTTTTTTTTTTAAATCTGGGAGGAGGGGGTGGAGTGTATGGGAAATACTTGTAGTGGTGGAGAGGGTGGGTTGCCTTCTGAATATTTTGGAGGGGAAGTGGACGGGCTGTGGGACACTGGCAGGAGGCCAGGTATAGTTTTCAAAACGTGAGTGGGATGGAAAGCCATGACAAGAATGTGGTGGGAGGATTTCGGGACAACAGGTGTAAGATAAGGCACGGAGCTGAAGCAGGTGAGATCATGGTTTGACTGTCTCTCCCATGACTCTTCTACCCATGCACAGGTGATGAAACAGGGGGAGATGAAATGGGGGGTTATACATAATAAAAAATTGTAGACAGTTTATGTGAAAAAGGGGATGTTTTTTCACCAGTTGGTTCTGATTGACATCAAATACAACCTAAGGTTTGTTTTCCGTGTTTGATGTTTGTCTCTTTATTTGACGTCACTCAGGGACAAGCCGCCCCGTTATACATAGTTAGTCACCTAAAACTCTCTATAAATCCTCTTGGCATGACCTGGAGAGAACACATTTTTAGCACAGCAGAAAGGATCACAGACTGTATCTTCATCTGAAATAGGCGCCTTTATATTCAATACTTTGAAAGCTTCTTCAACAAACTTGAGGGAGGAGCTGGGAGATCCTGTTGACTCGGACTTTCAAACTGAGAGATATTAGGATGAGAATCCTTCATTTCTTTTCATTCTCTTTTCAGTGTTTCTAATCCATAATAGAACATCAATCTCAAAATCAAATCTCCAACCCATAGTATCGGGATACTTCAAATGTAACAATTCACTTTTACTATTTTACTCTTCTACAAAGTGACGTCTCTGGACCCTTGACCCAAACAGTCTTAGTTGGTAATTTCTACATTCCAGGTTCGTGTCTAATAGAACATTAGACACAATCCTGAAATGTAGAAATCACAAACTAAGACTCAGCAAAGGGTGTCCTTTCTTGCATTTATGATGCTCGTAAAGGTGCAGCTTCTCCAGAAGGGGAAAGTGCCAGACGTGCATGGTTGGTGATTGATATGCTTGTAAAGCAACTCAAATGCACACGGAGAGACAATTTAATCTCTCTATTTCTTCATATGTATTCAATGTACCTTTAAGAGGGCCTGCTACATATGAGACCCATTGCCAGCTTTAGTCTGGTAAAATGCTGGCTATATATGCTTATTGACAGAGGTCTGGATTAAAACCAATGTACTGTGGTGTATTCCACCTGTGCAGGTCGATGGTGCTTGATTCCTCCTCTATCTGTACATCACATTACATTGTCCCTTTGCTGATATTCTATATTTGTACTGTTTGTCCTTCATTGCTACCATGTCAGTCTGCACACGAGCAGCTTAGCATGACATATGTCTGTTGGGAAGTGCATGTTCACTGCATACCAGGGGGCAGAGCTACAAGAAAGTGCCGCCGCGCGGCACCGCAATCCCTTTGTCTGTGCCACACTGCGGCACTTTCAGAGCACAGGAATGCGACATATTTACAATGATATGTCGCATTCCTGTGCTCTCCCCTGTGCTGGAGCACAAACAGCTGCCATGCGACTGCGCAGGCACCCTTGCACCATGGTGCAAGGATGCCTGCGCCATGGGGAGATTGTTTTTGTGCAGGAAGGGGCACCTTCCTGCACAAAAACAATCACTACAGGCATTTTCCTCTTTCAATGCGTGCTGTAGAATGCAGCACGCATTGAAAGAGGAAAAATCGAGGAGAAATGAAAACATTTCTCCTCGTTGCGCCTCGCTACGCCACCCCTAGGGTGGTGTAGCATACTGACGCATTTCCAGGTTTACGAATCCTCGTAAAACTGGAAATGTGTCTCGTTCCATGGGTGTTGCGTGGGAACACCCACAGCAACACCCATGGAACGCCCCTTTCACGCAAAATGCTGCGTGCAAAGGGGCCATATTTACAAGGACAGGAAAAGCCACGCAGGGTGGCTTTTCCTGTCCTTGTAAATATGGGGCAGGGAAATGCGCTGTCAGTGCATCACAAAAGGTGACGTATGGGCAGCGCAAGGGGCTTGCAAATCTGCCCCCAGATGTTTATTGCTCCCCAGTTCAGTGGCACTCATCATATGCACTTAGGGACAATCAATGCTTGTGTGGACCTGCCAGGATTCGAACCTGTGGCCATGGGGATCAAGCACATTAGTCTACTGAGCCATCGGATTTTTTATGCAGCCTCGCTCACTAAAACTACGTGCATGTATTATTATTAGTATTAAATTATTCCTCGTAATCCTCGTAAAACTGGAAATGTGTCTCGTTCCATGGGTGTTGCGTGGGAACACCCACAGCAACACCCATGGAACGCCCTTTCACGCAAAATGCTGCGTGTAAAGGGGCCATATTTACAAGGACAGGAAAAGCCACGCAGGGTGGCTTTTCCTGTCCTTGTAAATATGGGGCAGGGAAATGCGCTGTCAGTGCATCACAAAAGAGGTGACGTACTGGCAGCGCAAGGGGCTTGTAAATCTGCCCCCAGATGTTTATTGCTCCCCAGTTCAGTGGTACTCATCATATGCACTTAGGGACAATCAATGCTTGTGTGGACCTGCCAGGATTCGAACCTGTGGCCATGGGGATCAAGCACATTAGTCCACTGAGCCATCAGATTTTTTATGCAGCGTCGCTCACTAAAACTAGGTGCATGTATTATTATTAGTATTAAATTATATATTATTTAGCAAACTAATTCATTGTTGGCCTGTTAGATTACATTCTTTTTACACTGTGCTGTAACATACGATGGGGCAGATTTATCATTTAATCGTGCAGTGCAGCAGCCGCAAATGCTGCGCTGTGCTGTGTGAAAAATGACGTTCCTGTGGCATTAAGCACTTGTAAATATGGCCCCTTGGGTTTTTGCATGAGAACACCCATGCTTCACCCATGGCACTAAGTATGGCGCTGCTTTGCATTACTGTCACATTATTTCCAGTGCTAAACATGTTTAGCACTGGGAATGAAATCGGAAAAAAAGATTTTATGTTGATTTGCGTCACTTTTGTGATGCAAACATGGAGTAAAATCTTAGTAAATCTTCCCCTATGTTCGCTTACGGCTTCTAAAAAGCAGTGGCTATGTGTCAATATTATGGGGCAGATTTACTAAGAACTGACCGAATGCAGTGTTACCCTTCCTGGCCGCACTCCACCACTTCTATTTGCAACAATATGGTGCACCCCTGCGTTTCCCCCTGCGATGGCGCTAAATTTAGCAGCCTACCGCCGACGCAGACACCCTTGCACCATAGTGCAAGGGTGTCTGTTTTGAGACGAAGATTGTTTATGAGCAGGAAGGTCTCCCTTTCTGCACATAAACAATCATTTTTAAAAAAAATGACGTTTTGTAACTTCTATGTGTGCTGCTTAAAGCAGCACACATTGAAATTGCAAACGTCATTTTTTTTAAATGATTGTTTATGTGCAGGAAGAGACCTTCCTGCACATAAACAATCAATGGCGTTTTGCTGTTTCTGTGTGGGCTGCACAACACAGCACACATGGTAACAGCAAAAACGAGGAGAAATTAAACATTGGTCCTCTTTTTGCCAGGTTTTACCTGGTCTTAATTTTGGCGCTGCCTCCTATTTACGCCTCCCTTGTAAATAGGGGGCAGCGTCAAAATCAATGGGTGTTGCGGTGGAACGCCCACCGCAACACCCATTGCCCTCCCCTTTCATGCTAAGTACAGCGTGAAAGCATGCCTTATTCACAAGGCAGCGTTAAGCCACGTTAAGTGGCTTAACAATGCTTTGTAAATAAGCCCCTATCGCCACCACAAAGTCCTGAAAAGTGACGTTGTAGTGGCGATAGAGGCTTGTAAATATGCCCCTATGTTTTCTAGCATCATCACTTCTTTTAGACGTTAGTGTTCACCATCCATGGCATTTCACTGCTATTTATTGACAACCAGCTGGTGTAAACAACACGAAATAAAATATTTTTGCTCGCACTCGTTTCAGAAAGCTTCTTTTCTGCTATCAACAGGAAATCCAGTGTAAAAATCGAATTATTGCACATGTTGGTCTATGAATGCGTTTTTTTTCTCTTTACTTGGCTGAATGATGAGCGCCTTGTCTCCCGAGATCTATATTTCTTAACGCAGCTAGCATTTCTACAACGAACACAGAACTTGGCCCAGTTCTTTCCAGCTCCCTTTTTAAAATAATTATAGTTAATGAAACCCTGTTTTTTTAAACACTTGTGTGGTCTTTTGGAAAATAGAAGTTACAGGCTGCAGTGTTTTGGTTGGTAAGAAGTTTTCATCTTTTTTAGAGGTAAAGAGAACGTTCAAGCCCAAAAACATGATAATAATTATATTTCATATTAGCCACGGAAAAGAATCTGCTGTGCTTCAGCATTTAAATTCATCTTACTCGGCTTTGTTCTTCAATAACTAGGTCATCAGTTTGGGTGCTCCTGCTTAAAATGCATTTAGCATCCATATGTATTCCCTCACCTAGAGGCTTGATATTTTTAATGAGATTATATCAAGGAATGTGAAGACTCGGAGAGCAGTAACATCATTTCAGTGTGTAATTCCCAGAACCCTGATCCATTTCAGCGAAGCAATTAAGACTGCTGACTACAATAACTGACACCGATATGGCAGTGGGGCTTGGGGGAGGGAGGCTCTGCAACAATGCATAGTTAAAATAATGTAGCTTTTATTTAACATGGAACACACCTCTAGAGTGGGAATTCTTACCTCTTGTTTACGATCATTGTTCAATTTCTGTTTCATCCATTTTGTATGTTGCTCTTATGAAGAGATGCATCAGAAAGGATTGATTTTGCTATTTTATCTTAAAACGTAGCTCTTTCTGATTACTTCAGGTTGTAATTGGAAAATAATAGTCTGCTTTGAAAAGTGTAATTAACTATGCCTTCTCACATTCTAGTCATATTTTAACCCAATAAATGTCAAACAAGCGCTGGCAAAGCTGATAGGTCTGCATTACTCCAGCCTTTTGGCTTCGTTGATGGTTATTTTGTTTTGACATGGTTTTTGCGAAACTCTATTGATGGGAAAGCTGATGGCCGCTGGTCAATCAAAATTTTCCATAGTAGTCCATGGAACTGGATGGATATCTTTGTGTGTGGATGTACTCCTTGTGAAATGGCATTATACCGTCTCTCACAGGAAATTTGGTCAAGGACTGAAGTGCGATCCCCTATTGCCCCATGCTGTATGTCGTAGTGGGAGGTAGAAAAATATGAATGACACAACAACAGACCAATGAATGAAGAGGGCTGGTGGAAAGCCCTTATCAGTAAGTATATAATACATATACTTTTAGTAAAATCAAAAGGTCTTTGCTAACGCCAGATCTAAACATTATCACACACTATTGGGCCTATTTCCTAGTGGATGCAAATAAGGAGTGCAAATCTCTTGGTTTAAATAACTTTTGCAGCAGGAACAGATAGTATAGGCAATTTATCTATCCCCGTGTGTAAATGAGTGTGAAATAACATGCACAAGCAGATATTGCATTAACCTGGCATGCGCTGTTTCTCTTTGTACGAGGTTTGCATAGCCATTTGCCGCTAGGTGTAACCTGGTGGTAAGACACTGTGGGGCATATTTACAAGGGCTTAACGCCACAGAAACGTCACTTTTTGTGACGATCCTGTGGCGTTAAGTCCTTCGTGTTATTTAAAACGCAGCATTAAGCCACCTAATGTGGCATAACGCCGCCTAGTAAATACGACCCCCTTTCACGGCACACTTAGCGTGATGGGGCGGGCAATGGGTGTTGTGGTGGGCGTTCCGCTGCAAAACCTATTGCTTTTTGATGCTGCCCCTATTTATAAGGGTGGCGTAAATAGGAGGCAGCGCCAAAAATAAGACCAGGGAAAACCTGGTCTTAATATGGCGAAACGAGGAGAAATTATTAATTTCTCCTCGTTTTTGCTGTTTCACATAGAAACAGCAAATTGCCACTAGTGATTGTTCTTGTGCAGGAAGGTGTCCCTTTCTGCATAGCAACAATCATTGAAAAATGACGAGTTGCAACTTCTATGTGTTCTGCATAAAGCAGCACACATAGAAGTTACAAATCGCCATTACTGATTGTTTATGTGCAGGAAGGAACACATTCCTGCACATAAACACTCATTCCCCCAACGCAGGCACCCTTGCACTATGGTGCAAGGGTGACTGCGATAGTGCAACGGTGCCTGTGTTGGCGCAAGGCAGCTAAATTTAACACCATCACTAAGGGAAACGCAGGGATGCACCACATTCTTGTAAATACTGCACATCCTTGCTCTTGGAAACTGTTGGAGCGGCGTTAGCAATTTTGGCTTAACGCCGAGCTCCAACAGTTTCCTTGTACATATGCCCCAATGTAAGCACAAGAATGAGCATTATAAAGATTCAGTTCCTAATAGCCACAACTGCCCAAATTGGCAGTGATTCCATTTGTACCCATTTTACCCATACTGCTTGGTACAAATGACCATTGTAGGATGGAGGTTGCATTAAAACGTTTGGCAATGAAAATAACAATCATTAGGATTCTAACAGCTTCCACTTGATTAATTGACCTTGCTGATATGCACTTAGTAATTAAGAAACAAATGTTTCAATGGGATCACAATGTGTGGCTTTATCATGTAAAAAATTATTGTGAACCAAATGAACAGAGCTTTTTCTGTGTGGAATTAAAAAAATTCAACTTTGTGCATGTGTCGGCCTGAAAAAAAACTGAAAAAACTGAAAAAAAAGATAAAATAGAGCTGCAGATATAGAGATGGGAAAACAGGTACACATCAGAAATGTATGTGATTATTATACATTTCAGCAATTAATTTCAGTACTAGAATGGCTTGTATGCACACTCTTTAGATATGGTTGTGATCTTTAGTACAGAATTTTTTTTTTTTATGAATCAGCTTTGATTTTGCGTTACATGCATGTACTCTGGAAACCATTTAATAAGGGAACTTCGCAGGAGCGATTTGAATTTCCAATTCAACACCCCATATGGTATTTTTGGCAAAGGTAGTCCAAAAATTTGTGAAGCTATCCAAGCTGGCAAGAATTTGCTTGCTAAAAATTCAAATTTTTCCAGCAATTTCTGAAAATATCTCCATAAAGGATCAAATATATACACACATATACTTGTGCTCCAAGGTAACTATAACTCGCTCCCTCGCCATGGACTGCTAATTACCCCACATATTACATCACTCATGACATCTTCTATTTCTATTACATTATTGATAATATCAATGCAACATTTGCAAATGTTGCAGTTATATTTTGAATGATGTCATTAAAAATGTCATTACTGATGTAATATGTGGGATTAGTAGCATTGGATGGTGAGTGCGCGAGTTATAGTTACCTTTGGGCACAAGTTATAGTTTCTTGATATAAGTATAACTATAACTGTTGAATTTATATGGCTTTGGCCATATAAAATCTGAACCTAACTATAACATCCCTCTAACCTTTGGTTTTTAAGTGAATTTCAAATGTTTTTTTATTCTATTTCCTAACTATAACGTCCCTGTAACCTTTGTTTTTTTCAGTGACTTTCTAGTTTTTTTTTTAATGTTAAGTAATATTTAATTACTTTACGTTATTCCAACCTCCACCACAAGTGGCCTTCAGCCATACACATTGGGATTTAGCCACAGGGCCTGGCCTGCCGCCAGGCCCTTCATCCAGCTCCCCGTAGGCACCCAACCCAACCCTACGCCATGCAGGCCTTTGGCCTTGCATGGCAGGGGTTGACCTGGGGCATGGCTTGGTGCCAGGCCCTGCAGCCAACACCCCATAGGGACCCCACCCAACTCCATGCCACACAGGTCTTTGGCCGTGCATGGCAGGGGTTGACCTGGGGCCTGGTCTGGGGCCAGGCCATGCGGCCAACACCCCGTAGTCACCTAACCGCATGCCATGGGGTTGGCCGGAGGGCATAGTCTGCAGCCAGGCCCTGTGGTCAACCCCCTGCAGGCACTAAATCCCTCTCCATGCACAGCCTTCGGCCATGCACGGAGATGGGTCAGATGCAGGGCCTGCAGCCAACACCCCCGACAGGCACCCACCCCTGCACCTCTCATGGCCTGCGGCTGTGCTCAGTGGAGGGTCAGCAGCAGGGCCTGACCTGTGACCAGGCCCTGTGGCCCACACCCCATATGTAGGCAAACCGGGAGGGAGGCACATAGCTGCCATCCCTAGGCCAGTTTTGGCCCTGGGGACCCCATGCCCCTGGACCCAGACAATTACTGCAAGGGGAGGTGGGCTGCGTGGACCCCTCCCCATGCCTATTTCAACCCTGGGGACCTCATCCCCTGGAGCCCTGCATATTACTGAAAGTGGAGGGGGGCCTGGAAAATAAATGGCTCCATGATGGGGGCAGTGTGTCCCCCCACCTTTGTATTTGCATGGCCTAGCCCTGGGAGGTGGTGGTTCCTGGGGCTGAAAACGGCCTAAGAGCGGGGTTATGTGGCCCCCCTTCCCCATTGATTTTCCTTGGCCTGGCCTCAGGGAGGTAGTGGTACCCATCTGAAATGAGCCCCCCAATATACTTATTTAGATTTGCCCCCGGGACCTGGCCCACCCGTGGGCTGAAGTAAAAACAAGCACACAAGACCATGCTTGTTTTGATTTGAATTTATTTTGCTGAGATACGCGTATCCACCGCAAATTTTATGGCACAATTTTTTTTTTTTAAATGCTTCTTGGCCACAGCAGGGTCACTGTGAGACCCCAACACCAGGCCTAACGCGTCAGGTTATTCCTGCCCTGCTCCCTTCTCTTTCTTCCACTTTTTCCTTGGAACTTGGCTGAGTCAGAGTCCCAAAATGGCTGTCAACACTTCTTGGTAGAAGTGTTGTCAGCTAATCATATCTCAGCATGAGATTTGTTGGATCTGCAGAGGATTCTCGTTCCTAAATATCTATATTTCTTTTTTCTTAAATAACGCCACAATTAGTGAAAGGATTTACACCGAATTACAAAAAGGGCTCCGTCTGGAACAAGAGCTAACTTTCTGCCAAATTTAGTGCAATTCCGTACAGCGGCTCGGCTGTTAATGTGTCTAAAATCCCTATGGGAAATTGCATTGGGAAACACGTTTTGGGACCCCCTTTTTTTTGGCCCCCACTTTACGAATCACTAATACTTTTCAGGCAGCAGCTGAAGTGAGTGACAAACTAGTTTTGGGTGGGACAAAGGCACCCAGTATAGATGACAGGCCCCGGATGATGGGGTCCCCGGGGCCGTAATTCGCCAGGGAGGAGGGCCGTGCAGCCCCCTCCCCATTCTAAAAACACCTGGCCACAGGGGATAGGGTCCCCAGGGCCAAAATCGGCCCGTGGAATGGGGGGGCCAAATGGCCTCTTTCCTTTATAATGTAAAGAAATAAGAAAAAGCTAACTGCACGAAGCCCGGAGGCCCCGCCCCCTTTCAGCACCACTCTGCAATCATGCCTCCTAGCGAGCTGCTGATTGGGTGATGAAGTACCCTTGGCTGTTGAGGGTCCGTGGGGGCCAACAAGACCTCCTATTACATCCAGTAAGTCCCACACAGCGGGGTTGCTGAGAGGTGGTCGGAGGCCCTCTTTCTCTTCAACTCTGCAAATGCGCCTCCTGGTGCACTACTAGTTGGGGAATGAATTCCACTTTACTCCTGAGGGCCTAAGAACTAAAGTGGGCTTCTTCCCTCAACCAGTAGTGCACCAGGAGGTGCATTTGCAGAGTGGTGGAGAAAGGAGCCATGGCCTCCGACAACCTCTTAGCAATCCAGCTGTGTGGGACTTACTAGAGGTAACAGGAAGGGTAATTGACCCCAAGGACCCTCAACAGCCAAGAGGACTTCATCCCCCAACTAGTATTGCGCCAGGAGGCACATTTGCAAAGTGGTAGAGAGAGGGGGTGTGCCTTCTGTGTCCTTCTGTGTGGGACTTACTGGAGGTAACAGGAGGGGTAGTTGGCCCCCCAGGACCCTCAAGAGTCAAGGGGACTTTATCCCCCAACTAGTAGTTCACCAGAAGCCACGTTTGCAGAGTTGTGGAAAAAGGGGCATGGCCTCCGAAGACCTCTTAGCAATCCCACTGTATGGGACTTCCTGGAGGTACCAGGAGGGGTAGTTGGCCCCCAAAGTTTGGGTGTGTACGGGGGTTTTCTGCAGGGCCTGACTGCAGGCCAGACACTGAGGCCATCCCCCGTACACGGTACTGGGTTAGGTGTCCACAGGGGTTGGACACAGGCCCTGCAGCCAACCCCTGCTGCACCTGGCCCAAAGCTGTGTGCAGCGATGGTTGGATTAACATAAAGTAATTAAATATTACTACTTAACGTTAAAAAAACATAGAAATTCACTGAAAGAAAACAAAGGTTACAAGGACGTTATAGTTAGGAGTTGTATTTGTCGGAGGCAAAGAGGGCTACTTAAGCAGCAACCTTGCGCCACTGCGCATGACCTGCCAAGAATGCTAAGATTCTAAGTTTGAAATTTGCACAGAAATTTTTGGGGGAAACTGTTTTTAAAAGTGGGGAAGTGTTTTTAGTGTTCTTACTGTGAATGTTAATGGCTGCTCAGAGTGCTTCTTGATCATCGTGTACTATTGCCATTTCTCTTTTTGCAAAATCACTTGACGCCTCCATTTTCGGCACTGAAGGCAGCAGTCTGGTTGTTTTTGTTGGATGCAGGGAGGGCTACTTAAGGAGAAACCTGCCCTGACCGCGCCAAAGGCACACCGAAGACATGCCAAAGACTAGCCCATCTGCGCTGGTCAGCGTCCCGGAAGTGGCCAGTGCCAGCCATTCTGCCAGTCTGAAGTCAGAAAGGCAGCAACAAACCCCCAGAGTAACATATTCTGGTAAGAAAGTTTTGGAACTCAGACCAAATGTAACCAAGGAAAGCAATATGACTGGTCATCAGGAAGGGAACATGGTATTGGGCCTGACCCGCCCCCCCCCCCAAAGAGGTAGATGAGGAGGGGAGGACAGAAGCTAAAGCACTTAAATGTTGAGCTAATCAATGCGCTCGCTGGTGAAACATGCACCAGAACTAATCCTTCTGTTGGATTCTAATAACTGGGATATTCTTTTTATAACAGAGACATGGATTCCGTCGAACCCTGGGGTTGCCTTGGGGTTCACTTGCCTGCCAGTATATAAAGTAATACACCAACCCACAACAGGTAAAAGAGGAGGAGGGGTTGTCATTATTTTCAAGGAAGAGTGGGGACTCATGACTCTCCAAGTTGAGAAACTTCAGGGAGCAGAATTGCTGGGATTCTCCCTAAAGGAAAGAAGAAGGATGCACTGTCAGGGATTTTATGCTATAGACCCCCAGGAACCTTACAGGGCTTTTCACAACAATTTCTGAAACTGGTCTCAAATCTGATCCTGACCCATTTCTAATTTTCTGGTGTTAGGAGATTTTAATATCTGGGACGAAGACAGCTCACATAGCCAAAACAGAGACTTTTTAAGCTCATTTGAAGTTAGAGGATTGCAGCAACAGGTTAAGGGTTCCACATATCAAGGAGGTCATACTCTTGATATAATACTTGCACCTCCAGATATAATTGTAGTTGGGACCTGAGCCATGTAAGCTGGTCTGATCACCTATGAGTGACCTTCAAACTAATTAGGCCCAAATTAATGGTAGAGGCAAAAACTTCAAAGAAAACAGTACAAGGAAGAGATTGGGCTAAACTAAAAACGTTGTAAGGGAGAAAGATATTTAACACATCACACTGTTATCATGAGAGCGATGCAGTGGATGCAAACTATGCACACCTAAAAAAGTAAATTACAGACAAATTTGATGAACCAATACTGGTGAAATCATTAACGCTGAAATTCTAACCCTCGGCTTCAGGGTTTACAGAAACTTCGAAGGAAAGGAAAACCGACTGCAGGAAGTTAGAAGTAAATGGCATAGATCCTATTCAGAGAAGGAAAGCTAAAGAAAGCCACTAAACGAGAACCATCACTGAAACTGAGAACAGATCGAAGAAAGTATTTGATATAGTGAAAGAACCAGCAAACCCAGACTGTATAAAGCAAGCTGTAGAACATCACAAGAGCTGTGCAATAATGTATCCATTTTTTAAAATAACATAATTGTTTAATCATAAATGACATAAAAAGGGATTGCAATCCTCAGCATGGAAAGGAATCTTGAAGCGATGGTGTACCAATGAGTTTTACCTTAATACCTAGTAGAAACTTACAACAGGAAGGGACTCACTGCAAACTAGACAAAATGGACACTCTAGAAGAAGAAGAGTTCAGAATATTACCTTTGTCAATCTCATCATTTTCCCAATTAGATCCAATTCCCCCGATGCTTTAGAAAGATAGAGAGACCAAACTCTACCCAGACCTATTAAAAATCTGTAACCATTCCATGTCCAAGGTAAGGTACCATCCACTTAGAAGAAAGCGTCAGTCATCCCTTTTTTTTAAAAAACACTGGCTGATGTTAATGATTCTTGTAACTACCACCCTATCTCTCAGCATCCATACCTGGTAAAGATTGGTATAAAATACACCTGTAAAATACTATCTGGCTTTTAGAACACCTTGCACTGCTAGAACCAGAGCAAATGGGCTTTAGACCATCCCATGCATCGTACGGTAAAAGCGTTAATCCTGGCAATGGATGAGCTGAGGATTATGGTTGACAGTGGTAAGGTTGCAGTACTCATATTATTGGACCTATCGGCTGCATTTGACACTGTCAACCATCCGATCCTACTTAGTAGACTAAAGGACATAGGGGTGGAAGGGACTTTCCTGAACTGGGTCCAATCACATCTATCAGGGAGATATCAAGCAATCTCTCTTCCTCTCTTTCACTCAGAGTTCAAGGATATTACAAATGGGGTACCACAGGGATCGGCCTTGAGCCCTATACTTTTTAATTTCTATGTACGCCCACTGCTGATTCTGATTAAATCATTTGGGCTGTCATTTATAAACTATGTAGATGACACCAAATTAATATTGTCCCTAGACAGTAACTGTTCGACCCAGGTAGAAAAATTACACTCCTGTCTAACTGAGATGGCAAACTGGCTCAGAAGGAACACACTAAAATTTAACGGAAGTAAGACAGAGTTTCTGTGCTGCTCCCCTGCCAAAGTACAGGATCCCCTTCTGAGCAATTTTGGCCTTGGACCAGTGATGAGGACCTAATAACAGCCCAGTCAATCCAAAATCTAGGGGTCCATATTGGTGAGAAGCTTTCTATGGAAACCCATGTTCATAAAACAGTGGATACCTTCCATGGACTGATGAGAAATTTGAGAAAAATTGTTCTACTGCTACCACAGCCAGTGAGAAAACTGTGCAATGTACAGTATTAAGTAGTATGATCACTGTTATGGTCTTTTTTTGGAGCTTCATGATTAATTATGTAAAGGGTTATACAGGATACAAGTGATGGCTGCCAAATTGGCACTGAACAAATCCAGATTTGATTCGGCATCAGATACTTAGAAGGACCTCCACTGGCTACCAGTCAAAGAAAGAAGTATTTTCAAAGCCATATGTATAGTTCAAAAGCTATAAATGGAAGAGGACCGAGCCCACTACAGAGGAAATTTTACAACTATAGACCTTCGAGGCTCTTACGATCTTCATCAGCCAACCTTGTTTGTGTGCCAAGCCTTAGGAAAACAAGGGTAGGAGGGAGATCTTTCAAGTTCCAGATGCAACTATCAGTGAATCAAACACCGACCTCAGCGAAGGGGGAGGGAACGTCTCAAACGTCAAGGAAGACCACTTTTTTAGATGAGATGAAGTTCTTATACATAGACCAGAGAGTACCCAGAGGAAGAGGAAAAGGACGATATGTGGATGGGGGAGAGGCCATCCTGCAGGCCAAACAAGCATAGAAATACATGATGGGGTCTGGAAAAAACAAGAGGCTATCCCCTACGCAATCGAGAATAGAAACAATGAATCCATCAGAAATTATAAAAGAAAAAATTCTAGGCACACCCTAACTGAACATGAAACTAAACTTTTGAACAAGGGATATATATATTTTGAATGAAAAACCAAAAGTTAGACCTTTGTTATTGTTAGGAAAAGGTTGCTTATTCTTTCTATACCAATTAGACCTATAATACACAATTACAAATTCTAAAGTTATACATTAAATTTAGAAATTATGCACCACCTTTTATTTAATGTAACTTTCTTTATTTATTTATTCTTTAAATACAAACCAAACGTAAACTACACAAAGTTTTTACCTTGTAAACTTCTACTTATATCATTCATTTATAATTTATTCAACACCTTCAAATAATTAAAACTCATGCACCCCCATAATCAGTATATTCAACTCTGTAGTCACACTCCATTGACTATAACCCGTACCTTCTCCATGCACTACTTATACCCTTTCATACTATGTCACTATATAAAATAATATTATATACAATAATAGTTAGGGCATTGCAAATCATATCTTTTGTGAGAACACAGTGCATGGGAGAGTGGTGAGTTATAGTTAATGTAGTGTGGCTATCAAGTGAGGTAAAATGTGTTGTGGTGTAGTAGAGTGGAGTGGAGTCCAGTTGAGTGATGTAGCACAGAGTGGAGTAGCATGTTCTAGAGCACAGTGGTGTGTAGGTGAGTACAGTGGAGTGGTGTGGTGCACAGTGGAGTAGTGGAGTGGACTAGTTTGCTGCACACTGTCAGAAAGTGTAGTAGAGTGGAGCAGAGTGTTACAAAAGTGGATTTAAGTGCTGTACAGTGGAGTGGGGTGGAGTAGAGTAGAGTGCTGTACAATATGGTATAGTGGAGTGGGATAGACTGTTGTACAGTTGAGTGGCAGAGAGTAGCATAGAGTGGAGTGGCATAGAGTGCAGTAGTGAAGTACAGTGGAGTAGTGTCTCATAGAGTAGAGTATATTAACTGGGGTACAGCGGCATAGCGGGAGCTGTGTAGAGTGGAGTAGAGTGGAGTAGAGTGTCACAAGGTGCTATAGAATAAAGTAGAATGTTGTACAGTGTAGTGCTATACAGTGGAGTATAGTGTGGTATAGTGGAGGGGCATAGACTGTTGTTGAGTGGAGTATAGTGTTGTTGAGCGGAGCTCAGTGGAGTGGCATGGAGTGGAGTAAAATGGAGTAGTGTATAGTGGAGTGGCATAAAGTGGCATACAGTGCAATAGCATACAGTTGAGTGGCGTAGAGCGAAGTGGTATAGAGTGGAGTGCCATAGAGTGGAATAGCATGGCATGGTGTGGCGTTAGAGTAGAGTTACGTACATTGGAATAGCGTAGATTACAGTATCATAGAGTGGAGTACAGTAGAGTGGCATTAATTACAATGGAGTGGAATGGAGTGGCATACAGTGGAATAGCATACAGTAGAGTGGTGTAGAGTGGAGTGGCATAGAGTGGAGTGGTATACAGTGGAGTGGCGTAATAGGTAGAGAAATGTATTTATACATTTCTGTATATTTTTAAAGCAGTTCATGATGTTTTTTTAAAGCTTTTTTTAAGTAGTGCGGTAATTTGTAGGTATTATTGCTGTACTCTGTAAATTTCTCTGAAGATTTAAATATGTTAAATATAGAAAATATAGTGTAGTACAGTCTATTTTTATTTTTATTTTTTTATTTTTTATTTATTTGAAACACTGCAGTACTTCCAAGGAACATCCTCGGCACTCCGTACATTTTTATTTTAAATATATAGAAACATAAATAATTTTCCCTCCCTCTTACCACTTTATTAAAATGGTAAGAGGTAGGGAAAGAAACATCAAACCTAATACTTATGTCTAAGGGTGTAACGCAGAACACAGCCAAAGTGCACCTAAAAACTACATGGCTCTCTTTAACTTTTGTAAAGGCAGTTATTAGCCAATCACATAATGGCTAGTCATCAGTAGGGAGCACAGTACTTCTACAAAATACCGCAAAGTGTTGTGAAAATACTGCGATAACAAATATCACAAATTTAAAATGCCCTTTAATTTTAAAAAACTAACCCTACTTACCTGTAGTACCCAAAGGGGTCATCTGTGCACCATAAAGTCTAATTCTGCCAAATTTCATGTAAATCCATTCAGCTGTTCTGGCAACTTGAGATACAAAAGTCTATGGAAAATGCATTGGTGGAAAAATGCATTTTGGGACCCCCTTTTATCTTTTCATTCCCTTGACCAATCATCGCAAAACTTCCATCCTCTATCAATGTAGGAAAAACTATAGGTCTGGAAGGGTTTGTGGAGATTTGTAAAATGGGGCAAAGTTATTAGCAACTCAAATTCTGAGGAATTCTCATACCTGGGAATCCTAACTATAACTACAGAGCAGCTACATTAAAACTGAAACCCACCCATAATTGAACTCGCCCAAGCCTCCCTCTCTCGAGAAGAAATCACACCAACAACTTGATGCAGTGATATCCAGCTCCTCATCAAATTCTACCCAGAGGAGGCCATCTTTCTATCCTCTATAGTTTCATTCTTCCCCCGGGCCCTGCAGGAGCAACCTCACGCTGAGAAAAGACAATTATTTTACCCTTGCATGATATCCTCAACTGGACTGGATAACCCACAGAAGATTTGATTTCCTAGACCTCTAAAATTTCCCTAACTTCTAATAACTTTCTTTTGATAAGTAGTATATCTTGGCACATGTCAAGGATGAAAAGGAGGCAGCAGTTATTGTATGACACAGACTTTTTAAGCATATTCTACTCAGTATAACCTCTCATTTGAATCAACAACTACTATCACTGCTGCCCCTGTTCCTCAAACATTTTCTTTCCTTCTAGTGGGAAGCCTGTAAGCTCTGCGCACTCTCCAAGATGGTGTCTCCTCCATATATTCTCTCAGTATTTTATCTATCATCTGCAGCAAGGCATCACCCTTAACTGATTCTGGCACCCGAGTATTTAAACTGAGCACCTCTCCATGAGTTTTCCAGCAGCCCAGAGAACTGTTATTATTATTATTATTAAGAAGTTTGTAAAGCGCAATGGTTACTCCCAACGGAGTGTCCCCGCGCTAGGACATCTGAAAGCCCCGTAACCCTGCCACACTAATCAAGTATCTGCATATACCTCTCAGCAAGGAAGGCAGCAGAGTTACTGAAGACCGCCCCCCGAATCACGGAAGAGCCAGGTTTTCAGTTTCTTACGGAACAAAGGTTCTGACTCAGATATCCTCAAATCCAAAGGGAGCTTATTCCAGGCCTTAGCTGCCAGGAAACCAAAGGATCTTCCGCCAGTCCTGGCCCTCCGCACCTTGGGCACAGTCATTCTCACACTGCCAAGAGATCTCAAATTCCGGGAGGGTTGGTAAACCGACAGAAGGGGGGTCAGGAAGCACGGCCCCCTTTTCCTGAGGATCCTATGGCTGATGCAGAGAGCCTTAAATGTAACTCTAGCCTGGATTGGGAGCCAGTGTAGTTTTTTTAGAGCTTCTCCTACCGGGGCCTCCTGGGAATATTCAAGATAAGCCTGGCTGCGGCATTTTAGACCTTCTGCAAGATGTTCAAATTTTTTGCAGTCACCCCAAGATACAGAACATTGCAATAGTCAAGGCGAGACGTGACCAAAACCTGTACAATAGTTCTTTGAGCATCCAGGGGGAGAAGGTCCAGAATCTTCCGCAGCATTTTCAGAATGCCAAAGCAGGTTCCCGCCACAGCAGAGATTTGCTGAGAAAAGGAGAGTGCTTCGTCGAACCACACCCATTAAATTTTTTACCTTGGCTTTCGGCACCGGGCTAGGTCCCAGTTCCTCAGGCCACCAGTGCTGTGACCAGAGAGAGGGCTGTTTTCCCACGACCAACACCTCTGTCTTCCCTGCATTCAACTGGAGGCAACTCAGTCTCACTTCACTTCACCATGTTGCAGACTGTGCAGTCTTTAAATTCTGCTCTCCCCGACAAGACTGCTTTCGTGGTGTGCTCTTGGCTTTTCACCTTGGTGATTGTAGCTGACAATGCTGTTGATACAGGTTCTACCTGCAGCCGACGGCTTGATAAACCCTCCATTTTCTCTTTACAGCCTGCATGGCATTACAGTTTTGGCAGAGGTCGGTTCCAAATTAGCATGCAATGCAATGATGGGCCTGAGGGAGGGTACTTCTACTCTCCACTCAGTTGCACTGAATCTAAAGAGTCAACCTTTGCTTTTTTTTTAGCTGCCTTGCTCTTTGCTGGTTTCTGAAGTGTGAAGAAGTGATATCCTTTATTCATTTTAACAGTAATTTCTTGATATGGTGTGGTGAGTCACTTAGCCATCCATCCAGTGCAGGCTCCACATGTATCCTGCTGCACACCTCGTATTACCGCAGAGCAGGTAGAACTGCTCCTCAAGTCCACAGGCCACCCGATGCCCACAAATGTTTTGAAGGATGCTTATCTTCCTCTGTGTGTGCAGTTAGATTCACTAGTGACACCAGTCACCGTCTCCTCTGCAAGTTTCCCTGCCAGTCCACTCTCACAGCACTAATTATTTCCTGTAGCTGTGGTTAAACCGCAGAGACACAGCCAATTCTGGACTCCTCTTGGGTCCCCTCTGGGTGCAAAATCCTCTAGTGCTGCTTGGATCCTGCCCCCATTGTACAGTGGAGGATTAGGCACCCACCACCATCCACTCAGTGTTCACACAGCACATGGCCACGTAAGAATGGCTCTTGGTGGGGGATGGGAAATGCTCACTTCACTGTCACTGAGTCTTGATCGTCTCAACTTTTAGCTCTATCTGATCATCCAATGCTTTACATACTCCACACCCAGACTGGTGGGCCTCCAGGTGTCCAGGCATGCCTTGGGAAAATGAGGAAAGAGAGACCTGGAACACATACCAAAAAGTTGCGTCCATCTTGGATCCCAGCCAGCCCTGCCCCTCCTATTCTTATCTACCCTTTTGCTCCTTGCTCTCTGTTCCTGTCCCTGATAGGATGTAGTGTTAAATAAATGTCTAATTCATGGCAAAGTGGTGTCCTCAATGCAGGTTCTGAGTGCCTATTTTTCAACAAGACAGCAGTTCTTACGATGTGGCAAACACTTTGGCTATGGGGTGTGTTGTCAGGGACTTTGTGGCACCTACATGACTCTCCTTGGTTATAATCCTGTTGAGTGCTACAGTCACTATTACAAGAGGTTTCCTGGATGATAGAACTTGGGGTATGAAAATCATCCTGTCTTTGAGAAAAGATGGCTTTCTTTTGCTTTTTGTTGTAGCTTACAGATATGAAGGTAAACGGTTGTAGGCAATGTCAAAGGTGATATATACTGTTTTAAAGAAACACCTGTTTCTTGCCTCTGACCATCACTTTTATTGTCTCTCTCCTATCTATTGCATCTTGGAAAAGATACCTGCATTTTTAAATCCTAGTCAAATTGAGAACATTCTGGCCTCGATTCCATTATGCTCATGTTATGCATTGATAAGTACTTATGCAAAGTTACCTTTCCTTATAAAGTAGCCCAGCAGTCATGGTATGGAATGTAAAGATTTTAAGTAATCATACAATAAAGCATTACATTACATTACATGGTAACAGACATAGCTATCATGGTGTAAATTTTTTGAATGTGATGTGTGCTGCATAATGAAAGTATTTTAATCTTCCCTTACAGAGTGATGGTTTTCTGGGTAGTGTTTACTTTGACATAATGCACCTGGACACCAGTAAAGTGTAGGTGTGACTAGAACTAGTGACACTATCCCTATGCCCGCCCCCTTGCTCTGGTCCCATTCTGCCCTATGAACAAATCCTAACCATATATCACCCTTTACCCCGATGGGTCATTGTAGAGTTGACTGCAGGAATGATGTTGGCTTGCACCAGCCTATCTTACAGCTCCCTTAAAGATTCTATGTGAATGCTGCCAACTAAATGCTGCAGGCCATATATTGTGAGCCCAAGGACACCAGTAACCAGGTATAAACTCCTGCATAGTCCCAAATGAGCCTCTTCTATTACCACTTAATAGAGTTAGTTGCTTTGCTTATCGAGCATCTACATAGTCACACCCCATTAGATGTGCTGGAAGCTTTCACTCCTGATGCCATTTTGTGCATATTGTTTGAGTAATTTAGTTTTCCGTTACTGAGCCCCGTGGTATACCCCAGGAAGGTTTGCATTCCTGATACCTCTGTGGCAGGTGCCTAAGAGACAGATGGATGCTTTAACCGCTGATCCCCCTGTGGTAAAGTTTCCTATGTCAAATTTAAGGCACCTGTTCAGTCACTGTTACCCTCGCTCACTATCCATTAACCCATCCGTACTCTGTTACTTAATCAATACTTAATCAATGACGTTTGAATGATGAGACCCCGCCGCATGTAACATTCCAAGAACCAGGCACGCAATGCCCATAGGGCTAAGAGGGCTTTAGACCCCCCCGTCATGTGTCTCAGCCCAAGTTGCTGCAGCTTGAGCTGCTTTGGGCACAGCTGGGCAGTGTCTGGTGTCTTATCTCCACCACACCCACCTTTTTCAAAGGTCTTTAAAAGACCATTTACATGCCTTTGTGAACTGGTTAACGAGGCTTTGTGTTTTTTCACTGTTTCATTGTACCTCCTGGGTCTGCACTCTGCCTATTCCTTAAGTTTGTATTTTATTTTTACTGCCACAGTGGGAGAATGTATTTTGTGAAAAGGCATCTCAGGAGTAGGGATGCCGCCTTTCCTAGAGAAAATTACCTGCATTTGTTGTTGTTTAAGGAGTCTGCAAAGACCTCGGCTTGCCACTAAATAGGGCTGTAAATAAAATGGTGTGTATTAATTTGTAATATGACTTTTCTGTCTTTGTTTCCTTTAGTTATTAGTCATGGATCAGTATGCAGCCCTAGCACACATTTTAAAGTGCTATTCGTATTTGCTGTTTGAAGTATGCACAAATAAGTGCTAAAAATACCAGCGTTAGGGTATTTTGCTTATTTTTGAACTGGCTGGGACATCAAAATACCAGTGGTGCCAGCATAAATCCGATCAGCTGGCAACCCTAATCAGGTGACTGAAGGTTTGTTGCAGGATCAGCAAATTATTCATTCCTCCACCCTCTATCCCTGAATGATGTCATAATAACAATAGTTTAACTTATATCTGAAACCCTCCTCCAGCCGTCAATACAATGCTGAGTTACTTCAGGTGTCTGGGAATACATCCTACATTCAGACAACTTTCTCCTCATTCTCACCGCTCACCCTTCACTTTCCTGTTCACCCTGCACTCACAGCAATCACACTGCACTCACACCGCTCACCATGCACTCACGCCATTCACCCTCCTCCTACTCTACACTCACATGAGCACACCGCTCACACTGCACACACATGACACACCACTCACTTGTCACTTTCACCGCTCACCCTACACTCACAGTGATCACACTGCACTCACACTGTTACCTTACACTCACACCGTTCATCCTCCTCTTACCCTGCGCTCACACGGGCACACCACTAACAACGACCACACTGCACTTATGCCTTTGCCATTAACTCACACTGTTCTCCACTTATCCTGCAGTCACATGAGCACACCTCTCCCTCTGCACTCACAGTGATTACACTGCACTCACACCACTCACCATGCACTCACTCTTTTCACCCTACATTTACATGAGCACACATGTATACTACTTCCCCTGCACTCATGTGACACTTCACTCACCTGTCACTCTCACTGCTCACTCGGTGATCTCACTCAAACAAGCACATCACTCACCATGCATTCATTCCTGCCACCCTACTGCCACATCGCTCACTGTGCACTCACATAGGCACTCCTGCCACTCACACAGCTCACCCTGCACTCACATTGGCATTGCACTCACCCTGCACTCACACCACATAAACAAGCACAGCACCCACACTGGAGTTACACCACTCACTCTGCACTTCCTCCTCTTATCCTGCACTCACACAGACAAGCCTCTCAGCCTGCATTCATACAGGCACTCTGCTCATCCTGCCTGCACACAGAGACAATAGTCTGCCGTAACTCACAGGGACATCCCACTCGCTCTGCACTAACTCCTCTCACCATGCACTCACCAGTCACTCTCACAGATCACCGTTCATTCTCGCCGCTCACCCTGCACCACATATAGGCACATCACTCACCCTGCATTTACATTGCTCACACCACCCTGCACTCATTCCTCTCACTTTTCACGCACTCCTCTCACCCAACACTCACATGGGCCCTCCTCTCACATTGCATTCATGCAGCTCACCCGACACTCACATTGGCACATTTTTCACCCTACACTCGCACCACTCACACTGCCCTCACTCACACTATTCACCATCACCCAGCACTTACATGAGCACACTTCTTGCTCTGCACATTTAAAATTACACAACTCACATGAATATACACATATTTCTACAAAGGCACCCACAGAATACCTGCTCTTTCCGTAGTTCTAGATGCCTACTTAATTCCATCTGCAACAAGGCGGCTGGTGCAAGAGGGGAGAGTGGACTGAGAATGTGGGATGGCGTGAGGAGAGAGGCTAGGGCTGAGGCCTTGGGGTATGGTGATGGATTGAGGATCGTGTGACAACTTCAGCCATTCCTGGCATTCCATTCACCACAATGCTTCATTCCGGGACCCAAAATTGCAAAGTGTTACTGGATAAAATCCATGGTTGCCTAAGAAGTCAAGGATTTCATAAGATCAGTTGGATGCTGTGATATTACATGGTGGAACATGGATTAGTTCATTTCCAATACTGTAACTGCTTGATCCACATATGAAACCAAAAATAAGCCCTGCACATTTATTTTAAGGAAGTGTCCGTTTCATTCACATCATACTTGTAACAAACATTGACTAGGCAATATATTATTATTTTTGAATAGCGTCTAGAGAATATGTTTTTATTAAGCTTCACTAAAAGGTAAGGCAGGTATGGCAGAAGCAGCAGGGCAAGCTTTCCTAACAAAATAAAAGCAGATTGACTAACGGAAGTGTGAGTGGCAGTGTGTCTGCGTGTGAGTGTGACAGAGTACAAATGCACAAAAGAGTGCAAGAGATATAGGGGCATATTATCAAGCCCTCTATCGCCGCGTTAGCAGCACTTTTCTGCTGCTAATGCGGTGATATTTTTATCACACTATTAACAAGCTGCAGCTAACGGGCCTTAGCGTGAGTTTTTTAGCGATAGCGGCCGTTTGTTTACCTCTAAGCATGTCAGCGATATATATCGCTAATGACATGTAAAGTAGGCGTTCCTGACTAAAACTCCATTGAAACAGTCGCAAACACAACTTCCCCTATTATCAATGCCCGCGAAGCGATAGGAAAATTCGCGCTAACCGCGCTTATCGCTGGAATTTAACGCCTGGAATAAACTTGCCTTAACCATCTTGTCAATGGGGGGTGGATTGTTAGGTTAAGTACACACTTGCCTATTAGCAAGCTTTTCATTTGCGCAGTGAATTTAGCGCTGGAATTCTCATGCTATTGCTGGGTTAACTCGCTATCGCTGGATTTCCTATCGCCTTTGCGATACACTTTGATAATACCGCGCTATCACAGCGAGGAAATCCAGCGATAGCCGGCGATAAAAAAAACAGCGCTAAGCGCGCTTTGCGATAAACATCGCATATCCTTGATAATATGCCCCATAGTGAGAATGTGTGTGAGACAATGTGCGTGTATCAGTGTATGTGTGTTATGCATGCAAGTGTGCTGCTGGTCTGGCATACTGGAGGTTATTCTTGCCTTATGGGCAAGTGCACTAATTGAATACGGGTGTGAGGTGTTAACTAAGGCAAACTGCAGGCCCTGACATGCTTCTATTAAGACACTATCATTGGCTGTGGGGACTTGAACTGTCTAACTGAGAAAGCCGCTAGCCCAGTCATACCCAGTGGCAGGGACACAGAGCACGCGCCACCACACCTGGCCGAGGGCCCTGACATGATGCATGCAATTCTTAGCAAATGGGGTGGATCCATAGCAAAATATTAGAACTGATATTTGAGGTAACTCTTGTCATAAGAGTTCCTGTACTCATTTTATTGGGGGTGCCAGTGGCAAAATGCTGACCCTTGTATACCGGAGGGAATTTTTAGAGGTATCCATGGCTGTCGTTGAAGTATCCATGGTAAATTTGTGACTCTGTCATAATGAATGTACTCCTTGGCATAAGGGGCTCACCCATGAAGAAATGATGACCTTGGAATAGTGGAAGTAATTTCTAACTTAAGATATTTTAAAAAAACATGATCTACTCCTAGGAAAGGCCAGGCTTTCCTGGTGTACCATGAAAGTAATGGAATATTTCATGAATGTCCATAGGGCTCTGCGGCGTTTTAGCAAATTTGATCCCAAAAGTTTCAAAAAATTCTCAGGGGAGAAGTCCACTCTCCCTTAAATCATCTACAGGAAATCTGTTAACTTGTTTTGCTTGCTGGAATTTGGGTGACGTATCACTAGGGGTGGGCGGAATTTGCGGAGTTGCGTTCCGCAAAATTCCGCGAAACGGCAAGAAATCTCCGCGAGCACGCGGAATTTCGCGTGCTCGCGGAGATTTTGCTGCGCCCGTTTATATCTGTAAGTGCTTCCTGTTGAGGTTTAATTTTTGTGACAGGAGCATCGTAGCATCGTGCCAGAATGAATCCTGCCCTGCATATTTATCCACGAAGATGCCACCGTTTTGTGCAATACCTCTACTCAACTGGAGTACTACTGGCTAATCAGTAAGTGCTACCTCGTTGGGTAAATGTATAGCGCCTTTCCTACACTACAGCTGCGTAAAGGGCCAGAAGAGAAGAGTTGTCTCCACTCTCCAGTGACCATGTGTGTCTGTAACTTTGCCACCGCGCCGAAAGGCGCCGGGGTCCCTTGAGTGAGCTGTCCATCATAGCGTGTAAAGGGCGGGAAGACGTTGCATAGCGCTAGTGTGTGTGCGGCGGGGCTTCTTCTATGCGAGTTCACATGCCTCTTGTTTAAGCCAGGTCAGAGACCGATCAGAGCAGCAGATGAGGAGAAAGAACCTCCTGGTCACAGGAACTACACGGGGATTGCGCTCGAGAAAGTCATGGATGCAAAGACCTCCATCAAGCATCACAGCCCATTTATGACGGTAGATATGGGGAGAAAGAAAGCACACCTGCCCAGCCTCGACCGAGCTCATAATTTTTTGGGGCTGATTAATGCGTTACCGATTTTGAGCTTTAACTCGGGCCCATGCTGTAAGTGCTTCCTGTTGAGGTTTAATTTTTGTGACAGGAGCATCGTGCCAGAATGAATCCTGCCCAGCATTGCCATTTATCCACGAAGATGCCACCGTTTTGTGCAATACCTCTACTACTCATTCCGTTCCGCCGCGGATCGCAGAATTTTCGGCATTTCCGCGTTCCGCGCGGAATGCGGAAATGCCGAAATTTCGCAAATTCCGTGAGCGGAACGGAATTTGCCACCCACCCTTACGTATCACACCCCACCACTTACAAGGATCTTTTTCCTCATATAATAGGCATGAAGTTAGCTCTCACCCCTTTTTCTGGAAATGATAGTCCTGCCCCTGCCTTATTGCTGGGAGCAGGACTGGCTTTAGGGTGGTGCAACTGGTGCAGCTGCACCTGGCTTTGACGTTGGTGGTGGAGCGATGTGTTTCAAAATAATTTTTGGTTTAAAAGTACATGAACTTCCTTGAGCATCAGGTAGTTTTCAGGCAACAATAAAAATATCAAGATAACGCTTGTCCTACTAGTGGGAGTTCAGAATTTTGTGTAGTTACAGTAATGGCTCAGGTGACTGATGTTTCTACTAGTGAGAGTTCAGAATGTTGTGTAGTTGCAGTAATGGCTCATCGTAAAGTAGCACAGAGGGATAATGTGCCTGTTGTAAAGAACTTGTACCATGCAGATCACAGAACAGAGTGAACTATGAGTAGCACTATAAAAACATGAAATGTACGTCAGAGAGACGCTATGGAGAGATGAGGTGCACTGTTGGAGAGTGGTAGTGAGGGAATTCATGGAGAAGGAGGATATGGGGGAGGAGAGCGCCAAAAAAGACTGTCGTTAAGGGCCGCCACCAGTGCTCGAGCTGGCCCTGGCTGGGAGTCTTAGCGCCCACCCCTTTCGAAGTTCGAGTGTAGTTGCGCCACTGCCACTGTTTTGGGGAAAGTGTTTTCCAGCTGAGTCACATTGGACAAAACTTACAAGATATCCAAAGCATCTTCTTTCGTTTGAAAATTAGTTTGAACCACAGCTACAGTCACTCTCGCTGAAGCTGTGACGTGTTTGACTCTCTGTTCTACAGCGAATAATGACTCCTTAGTTGGCCATTTACTGTCCTCAGGCCAATTTGATTGTACGTCTGTTCTGCACAAATGCCCTAATGAAATTAAATCACAACATATATGCAAGCGCACAAGCACGCACCCACTCCCTCGCTCGCGCACGGATACCGCACCCGAACTCGCAGCACTGCTCCTGTGCCTATGAACAAGCAGTATGTGATGCACAGTAGTCCTGGGAACGGTGATCACATCCTCTTTTAAGTTGTATTTTTTTATTTCCTGATATTTTAGGATTGCCGAGACATGACTGTCATGCTCATTAGTATTTCAGCCACTAGAGTTATTTATTTCATCGTGGAAAAAAAACAAGTCTTCACTGGCATTTCGAAAAATAATTGTTTGCTGTAGTCTTTTGTGTGTGTGCGTGTACTCATAACTAACCACTGGCCTCTGTAAACACACCAGATTGGCTGCAAACAATTGCGGCACAAATCAAAGTTTGTTGTCGTGAAGACTTCATTCTGGCAGAGGGGTGACCTTTATCCCTACACGCGCACTCATTTTTTCTCATCACGCCTCTCCAAAGGGGCTCATCATATGCAGGGCCTACGAGGAGAAAAAGAAGTGCATTGTCCTTATCGGCTCCCTCCAGAAAGTAGCAGAGTAATAGGACTTTGTACGGCGAAATGAAGCCCAGTCTGATGGCTGCTGATTAAAAATTGACTCTGCCACATCAAAGAGGAGCTGAAGGTGAAAATGATGATCACTTGCCTCTCCCAGGGACCCGGCGCCATTTCTTTTATTCAACCTTGAAAGGTTCTTTCTGAATAAGATAATATCCCTGGAGTCCATCCTGGCTAGGCAGCATGGAAAAATGTAGATCAGTATGCCTATTCCTTATGAGAAAAAATGGGATTTTGTTAATGACATAGCACTTTAAAGTGATGGCTTGTATGGCGTAAATGCTGAGAAATTAATTATAAAATGGCGCTCTAGACTGCTGGTCAAGCTAATTGCCACTGCGCACCAGCTAAAAAGACTGGCAGCAAATCTGCTGCCCCGGCCTTTTTCCTCCTCCTCTGTCTCCTCCTGGAGAGATCCACTTTGAAAAACACTGCAATCCTCATTGCTCATTTTTTTTCTGCTTTCACAGCTTTTTCGGCATCATTTTCATAAGGGCCTTTGGATGCCTTCTGCGATTTCTCAGTCATAATCTAATAACCGTGAGATGCAAAGGCTTACACGAAAATAGCAACTCTCTTCAAGACGGGGCTATTCAGATGACTGGACGCGGCACAATTAATATCTTCAGTAATAACGCAGGCCTGAGAGGAGGCTTTCTGCACATAAAGGGATTCGAAAGAGTATTATGAAAATGTGGTACATTCAGTGCAGCACGGTGCGGGATGACACTGGTCTATCTTCCTCTAAACCTATCTCCTTTGTCCCAGCCAGCTGAAAAGATTAGTGTCAAAGCGCACGAGCCAGATGCAAATATCTAATTGTTCTGGAAGTAAAATTAGTGCACGAGTATGAAACGAAAGAGAGTGATGATAGGTTGGCCGCCTCACTCCATGGCATTATCGACGCTGTTCTTACCAACAAATAATTGCTAGCGTGTGTGTTACTCTAATTATTGAAAGTCTAAAGTCTAATATTGGCACACCTTTACAGTTCTGATCTCTTGGTGAAACAATTTTTTTACTGTCTCGCTGTTCTACCTGGGTGTGTTTTCCAACCTAAAAAACACACTAAACAGTACCTCTGAGCGCCGGGACACCTCTCCAGAGGTAGCTTTTAACAAATACGGGACATTTACATTTACTTGCTGTACTTCCATGAGTGCAGTCCCCTACTACACTTGGCAATTGGTGCTCGAAATGAGTTTTCAGAAAAAAAAATCTTTAAACATTTGACCAATTGTTGAAATATATTTGTTAAACCCCGAGATCCCTGGTTGGCTGAGGTAGGTACCTTAGGCCAAATAGGGACCCTCGCTCTCACGTCAGGGAAAGGAAGGACACCTTTTCAGATAGCCCCCACTCACCCCCTTGGTAGCTTGGCACGAGCAGCCAGGCTTATCTTCAAAGCAAATGTGTAAAGTATTTGCAACCTCGCTCACAGCAACCCATTGATGACACCACAAATGGACTCCACCCGAGTTTCATAAAAACTAGTATAAATTTATATAAAAAGATATACGATAAGACCACACAATATAAATCCAACATATGCGTCTTTGTAATATTCTTCCTGGCCGGTTGTTAGGCCAGCCAGCCCTTGTAAGTTTTGGCGACATTAATGAGCACTTCTAAACGTTCCACTGCAGTCCTAATGCAATGCTATGCAGTGCGTAATGCTAGAATCAGGCACTTTGCAATGTAGAAATAAAGCAGTTCGTAATGCTCGTATCAGGCACTTTGCAATGTAGAAATAAAGCAGTTCGTAATGCTAGCATCAGGAACTTTGCAATGTAAAATAATGCAATGCGGTATTTCGTTATGCAGAAATAATGCAAGGCGTAATACACTAATCAGGTAGTTGGTCATGCAGAAACCATGCAATGCGTAATACGACAATCAGGTAGTTCGTTATGCAGAAACAATGCAATTCGTAATACACTCCAGCACCGATCACGGTTCCTCAGGCGGTCTCTCCGCAACTCGTACTGACTCGCAGTCAGCCTCTGTCAACAGTTGCCCCCACATGGGTATGGTGTAAACAAAAAGTGCAGCTCCGCACTCCGGCCCCGGTACTGCCACTCCGTTGCTTTTTTCCCTGACTATTTGCCGCACCATCGGGACTTCTATCATCAGGGGGCCACGCGGCGCATACGCCGCCAACGTTGAATCTTCGCACCAGGAGGCGCTTAATTGCCAGCCAGGGCTCCCGCAGCGCGGGAGCCGAACTTACCGCACTTGCTGCTTTTTTCCCTGACTGTTTGCCGTTCCATCGGGACTTCAATCACCAGGGGGCCACGCGGCACGTACGCCGCCAACGTTGAATATTCGCGCCAGGAGGCGCTTAATTGCCAGCCAGGGCTCCCGCAGCGCGGGACATGCGCCCGTCCGCGCCCGGAAGAGGCTGGGCTGGGCCCCCCCTCTAACAACAGGCTATTCATTTTTATCAATCCAGGATCCACTACTTGTTCAGCTACAGCAGTGTGTTATCCTCCATATGTTTGTATTGAGACTTGCCATTCAGGGCCCAGGTGTGGTGCTCATTCTCGATTCCATCATGAGGCATTGTAAGGGAATTAAGGGAGTCAAGGGGACCTGGGACGCCTTTATTACAAGGGCCAAAACTTTACTTTGCCATGAGATCGAATTAACGGAGAGGCGTCTCTCCCTAGATACCCTATCTCTGCAGAGGCGTTCCTCATTACGCACTCCTATTTCTGGTGCTGTTCCGCAAACTTGTTTGTCTCCTAATGTTCAAGGGGCGTCATTGGTCTCTCCTGATCCTGCACATGCTCAGAAAACCTTATCTTTGGATATCACCAGTGGGTCGAGCATAGCCAATAGGACTCAGACCTCTAAACCTTCCATAGAAGGCACGAAGGCCAAAGTATCCGCGATCCATAAGAAACGTGAGGGCACCCACAAATTAAAACAACCCAAAGGGGCCTCGGTGTGTTCATGCGACGGCGACCTGCTCTATTGGCATACAGACTGAGGATGTTTCTCTCACATCATCGTATACAATTTGTGAGGACAAATTCGCCACCATTTCTGCAGGTCTGACTGCCTTGGACACTGTTATGCAACGGTCTAAAGAATTGATAGACAATAATTATGCCCAATTATGCGGACGTTTAAAGCATCTGGACAGTGTGCTGACTAACTTGCCCGACCAAAATGAGACTTTCCATACCTCTGAGGTCCCCACGGTCTCTATGGTCCCGAGGGAGGTTTTGGGACCCGAAAATTCTGCGGACAATCATAAGTTAGTCTTAGCATCTTTAGAGAAAATGCTGGCTAGGATCTCTGCTATTGAGGATTCTCTGATTAAAGCTCAAGGTGCAGATTTTCCTAATCTCATTCATAACCGCCCGAGGTGTTCATTGTCTGATGGTAAGGCAGTTAATTTTCCTCAGGTCGATACCCCACAAATTGTACCTGGGCCATGTGTTGGATGTAAGAGTACTTCTAACTTAAAGCACACGGAAGAACCAGCCCATGTTAAGCCCAGAGGTTTCCCCGCGCCACATAACCATTGTGTAATCCTAACGGATAGGACTAATGCTGAGGAGGCATGTTTGAACTTGCCGCCAGAGGCCACTCCCTACACAATAATACTGATGAATGTTCCCAAACTTACCCCACAGACAACTGAAACCTGGGAGTCCCTAAGAAATAAGGCACTCTGTTTGCTTGGGTCTAAAACCGGCCTAACAGAGCCCTTATTTAGGGAGTTTAAAATGGCAAGAAGGGTGGGATGGGTGGGGAAAAGGGATAAAACACTTCCTGGAGATTGTATTGTCCTTACGTTTAGAACGCCAAACCTAACATATGAGATTTTGCGCAGATATGGCTCTGATCATGTGATTAACCGTGGAATAAATGTACTGCCCCTTGGCTATTTTTATCCCCCAATGAATCATACTCTTCACGTAAGTCAGCAGAGATTCTACCATCCCATAAACTTCTCCCAATTCAGCGTACCTTTGCAAAATAGATTTGACTTGCTCTCCTCCCTGGAAGATATAGATTGACTCGATAATGGATGCAGCCTTGTGGCCCAAAATCGAATCATCGTAAAAAATCCATCTGACCTAACTTCTTTATTTTTAGACCATAGGGCACATGGTCATAACAACCAAAATACCACTGCAGTTTCACATGGTGATTACAGCCATTGCTGTATGGGGCCACTGTCCAAATTCCAGCAAGTTGGTGATGTGGCGGGAGATATTATTGTACAATGTAATTCCGAGATTGGAGAACACCAGCAAATCCCTAACAATTCTTATGCTTACTCACCTAATAGTTATGGCCATTCTCTTAACACTGTTACAGTTGAACCCCCCCAAAATAGTTGTGTAAATCAGTGTGCACCTAGGACCAATCAAGTGGAAATTCTTTTTTGGAACGTGTCGGGTCTTAATACTAAATTGACCAACCCTGCCTGGTTTGAATTCATCCATGACTTGGATATTATATGTATCCAAGAAACGTGGGTAGATGTCATACAACATATTAATGGGTACAAAACCTTTTTCACCCCGGCAGTATCCTCCAGTCATGGGAGGAAAAAGGGTGGCCTGTGTATTTATACCTCATACAGGTTGAATATATGTAAGGTAGCCCTGGTGGAGTCTAAAATTCACTACCAGGCATTAGAAATGCACATTGATAACACCCATTGCACTGTATTACTAAACTTTTATAATAATATACCTGTTTTGGAGACTGTACAAATTTTAAAGCATCTACAGAAAGATCTGGACAAAATCCAAAAGAACTCCAACAAAGATCTTTGTATAATATGGGGAGTGGACTTTAATTTGGGACCATGCCTACACGCTGAGGGGGATATCTGCGGTATAGCATCTAATGATGATAAAGACTTTTCCCATTTTTCGCACTCCGCTTATGGAGATCAACTAAATCTTCTCAAATACACTATGGATCTGGGTTTTGCAAATGATCTCTGTTCCCCACCGATTCCGTTCGGCAGCACCTTTAACGGCCGTGGTTTGTCCTCAGTTATAGATCATATATTATTATCAAATAGATACGCTGATAGAATACGTCATTTTAATATACATCCTGTTGCTTTTAGCCACCATTTTCCGATCAGTGTTTCTATAGACCTCCCTGCGAAGGTGCTAACTAGTAAAAGCATGGCTACCCAACCTGCTGCAGATATTGTTATCAACAGAACAAATGGATATGCGGTTAAGTGGGTGGGCGTTGATTCATCAGAACTATGTAAGTCACTTTTAAGCAGCTGTAAGGATGATTTCCTGGTCTGTCTCGACAAGACCGCCAGTGAGTCTGATGTCCTCAGCTCTTTTAGAAATATATCTCAGTCCATACAAAATAACTTATTAGTAAAAATTAAAAAACAGGTTGATACTAAGAAAGGCTGGTTTGATTCAAAATGCTCTAAAGCACATGCAGCCCTGAAAACCGCCTAACATAAGCCCACGAGAGATCGGGAAGCTATAAAAAGGGCAAGAGCAGTGTATAAATTATCCCTTAAGGAACGTAAAGCCGCTATTAGAACTGAATTATGGCAAGACCTTAAGCAAGCCTCAGACTTGAAAGACAGCAAAGGCTTTTGGAAGGCGGTCAATGCATCATTTCTGGCTACCAGAAAACTACCCAGTATTGAAACAACAATCGGGGAGGACCAATGGGTGTCTCACTTCTCCAGCCTATACTGTAACTCTGCAGATTCCCAAAATGATAGGCCCTGAGAACCGACTCCTCAAACTACCTTCCAATTGGTATCGATTTTAATATTAATGGGGTGATTTTAGCTATTAACGCGAGTACGGGAGGCAAAGCCCCTGGCCCAGATAGCATACCTGTGGACTTGTTTAAATTGTGCCCCGCGTTGTGGGGCCCACTCTTGACTATGGTTCTCAAGGCCTGTTGTATACATGGATTTACAGCGACCTGGACGGAGTCTATACTTGTCCCCATCTTTAAGAAAGGTGATCGCAATGACCCAGCCTGTTACAGACCCATATCACTCCTGAATTCCCTTGTAAAAGTGGCCGGGCGTGTTGTCTTAAATAGACTACAGCTCTGGACTGAGGATAAGGGCATAATTTCAGAAATACAGTATGGTTTCCGCCAAGGCTTGGGTACAGTGGAACAGAGCTTAAATTTAAGCCTCCTGCTGGGAAAATATCTACAGGCCAAAAGGGGGAGTCTATATTTGTGTTTTGTTGATCTGAGCTCAGCTTTTGATTGTGTCAACCACCAGAAGCTATGGAACATTTTAGAGACCATGGGGGTGGACCCGCCACTTTTAAACTTTTTGAAACAGTCCTACATAGATGCCCGGGCTCGGGTTCGTTACGGGAGAAGTGGCGAACTCAGTCATAACTTCCCTGTTAAGAAGGGGGTGCGGCAGGGGTGCGTGTTAGCCCCCCTTCTGTTTACTCTCTATATTAACAGTTTGGGAGCCACATTGTCAAGGGAATGCCAGGACTTACCACGTATTGGCAAACGGCCAATTGGAGCATTGCTATATGCTGATGATGCCGTTCTTATGGCCCGTACACCCCTCGGTTTACAGAAAACAGTGTCTAGCTTCGCTGCTTATATGCTTAATTTAGATCTCAATGTAAATATTAACAAAACTTTTACTATGAAATGCAGTAAGCCGAACGTTAAGTGCCGAGATATTTTTAAAAACAATAGGCAACTTGACTTTACTAACCATTTTTCCTATTTGGGCATTGTATTTGAAAGAAGGGGCCTATGGGCCAAGGCAATCGACTCAAGGAAATTATTATTCTGCAAAGCCACAGGGGCATTGATAAATTTTGCCAGAAAGTTAGGAAAGCATCCAATAGATGATTTATTGACAATCTATAAAGCAAAATGTATTCCCTATTGCCATATATGGAGCTGGTATCTGGGAATACGCCAATGTTGAGCCATTACAGCAAATAGAGAACAGGTTCTTAAGATACCTTTTAGCTGTACCAAAGAGTACAGCCACGTTTATTTGCCATGCTGAATTAGGCCTGTTATATCTGTCCGACCTGATCAAAATGCAGCCGATTCTGCTTTGGCACAAGGTGTGGACCGGTATTACATCGGGTCTAAATCGGGACGTGATTAATGACTGTCTGACTTTGCACGGGGTAGATCGCATTCCCTGGATAACATATGTTAAAAAATTTGCAAATGACTTAGGACATCTAGAATATTTTGCTACTCCTGATAGTCTGAATCATGTCACTAGGAAGGATTTAAAGTTGTTATGTACTGAACATCTGGAGACCCTTAGATTGTCAAATAACATTATGAAACCATCTGAAAGAGCAAACCAATCGCTCCTGGTTCAACCAGGGACGCAACCCTATCTGATAAATATTTTAGGAACCTACAACAGACTGTTATTAACCCGTTTGCGTCTGGGCAATTTTCACATTAGGGTCTCTTTTCCAAATATAAATGATTGGTCTTGTTCGTTATGCCCATGCCCCTGCGACAATGTTTCTGTACAGTCTACAATTCATGTTATGTTTTTTTGTAAGTTTTATAGTCTAGCTAGGAAAACATGGATTTTACCCATTTGAAAAGTGTATGGCCTGAGACAATGTCGTCCCGCTTTTACAATGTTACAACTTTTAGACAATGAAATTTTTACCGATCATATAGCTAAATATCTGAAAGGGGTGGTCAGATACAGGGAGACAATGGATGGCCCCTCTCAGTTTTAAATCGCTTGTGGTCCTATTTTATCATGTTAACTGTTCTGATGTGTCTTTGTTTTAAATGCTATGTGCTTTTATGGTTTAATACTTTTTAAATCGAATAAAGCGAATTCTGACTTTGACTCACTAATCAGGTAGTTCGTTATGCAGAAACAATGCAATTCGTAATACACTCCAGCACCAATCACGGTGCCTCAGGCGGTCTCTCCGCCACTCGTACTGACTCGCAGTCAGACTCTGTCAACAGTTGCCCCCACACGGGTATGGTGTAAACAAAAAGTGCAGCTCCGCACTCTGGCCCCGGTACTGCCACTCCGTTGTCAAGTAAGGGCCGCAATATGAGCCGAAGCAGAGGCTCGCACTGCAGGAATGGGAGAGGCCGAGAGCGTCTCCCTCCGAGCCCGCACCCCGCCCCAGGCGTCGACACACGTTACCTGGGGGGTGCGACCTCACTCTCCTCTCCTCTTCCCGCGACTTGGGCCTCCAATGCAATCTTTGTGAATTCCGGGCAGTGGGACTCGGGCCCTCCCTCAACGAGGTTGGTTCGAGGTCCCGCACCGGCAACGGCGGGCTCGGGCCGGCGGCTCGGCTCCTCCGGGGCTGCCGGTCCGGGCCGCTGATGCTACGAAGATCTCAGGCTGCAACAGGGCACACGCACACAGCGTCGCTGAGACTCACTTGAGCTTCGGGTGCACGATCACAGGGCACTCCTCACGAAGGTCTCAGGCTGCACGAAGCACACGCACACAGCGTCGCTGAGACTCACTTGAACTCCGGATGCACGATAACAAGGCAATCCTCACGAAGGTCTCAGGCTGCACAAAGCACATGCACACAGCGTCGCTGAGACTCACTTGGACTCTGGGTGTGCACGCGCTGAGACTCTCCTGGAAACTTTTGTGTTCCTGAGTTTTTGCAACAGGGAGCCAGCTCACCTCGGGCCCTTGGGGATAGGTTACTTCCGGACAGAGCACACAGCAAAGTCCTTTCAAGCAGGGGGACGCAGCACACAGCAAAGTCCCTTTAGCCTCTCCTTGGTTAAAGCAGCAAACTGCAGGCCGGCCCCAGAACACACAGCAAGGGTCAGTCCTTTCCTTCAGTCTCTTCAGCTGTTTCTTCCTTGGCAAAGGTTCCTCTTGACCACGAAGTAGCTTCAGTCTTGTTCAATCTTGATCAATCCATTTCTCCCAAGTTCAGGGGCTTCAGCTCTCATAGTTATACCCCTAAATGTCTTTGAAGTCTTTGTGTTCAGGGGGGCACTGACCCCTGTTCAAACCAGTTCGGGGTGCCTCCCTGCCAGTGACACCTTATTCCTTTGATAGTGGGGGTCTGGATCCTCAATCACTCAGCAGGGGACGGAGCCATTGGTTTATGGCTGCAGCCCAGGCCTCTTCCCCTCTAGGGGCTACTCCTCCCCCCTACACTCCAGATGCAGGTCAGCCTGTTGCTGTCTCACCTCCTCCCCTGGGTCAAGACATTCCCCAGATCCTATCACTTTCAAATCCAGACAGTCAATCCACAACCAGGCAGAGACACACAGAAATGTTAGAGCACAAAATCCCAGCCACTTCTAAAAGAGTGGCTTCTAAACACACAATGCAAAAACCACCTTCATAAAAAGATGTGTTATTACATTGTGAGTTCAGGCACACTAAACTTCACCTCTCCATCTTAAGCCTTTGGGAAGATAGGCTGGAAAACATATTACACAGCCTCCCCATTGTATCCTATGGGCAAGATGGCCTTTCCACAGTGAAAAACGAAATGGAGATTATTTCACTGTCTGGTACACACCTTAGTCCATGTCCTGCCTTTCACATACACTGCACCCTGCCCAGGGGGGTACCTTGGGCCTACCATAGGGGTGTCTGATGTGCATAGAAAGCGTAAGGCCTGGCAAGTGGGTGCACTTGTCAGGACAACAAGGCAGCTTAACAAGCTGCGCGCAGGCACTGCGTGTGGCAGGCCTGAGTTCTCACTTTAAGGCTACTTGTGCGGGTGGCACAATTAGTGCTGCAGGCCCACTAGTAGCATTTGCATTACTAGCCCTGGCACACATAGTGCACTTTACTAGGGACTTTACTAGTAAGGCAAACATACCAATCATGGACAACCAATTACCATTACACTTTATACAGGGAGCACATGCACTTTGACACTGATTAGCAGTGGCAAAGTGTCCAAAGCATCTAAGTTGGCAACACCATGTCAGAAAAAAGGTCTAGGGGGAAAGCAAAAAGTTTAGGGAACTTTAGCCAAAAAGGGCCAAGTCCAACAATATTCCTTTAATATATTTCTATTCAAACCTATTTGTTCTTACTTGTTTTTTCATGAGCAATCACAATTGTACTATTTTATCACACTTGTACTGTTACTATGGTTTCTTCTTTTTGAATTATGGCCATCAATTTATTTGTGTCCAATTATTATATTAGTTTGTTATTTCGTCCCTGTATAATTATAGCCCGATGCATTTCAGACTACCCTGGTCCTTCTTCAGGGGGACATCAACATCAATCTAACAAGTAACGAGATCAAATAAAATAAAATAAAACCTTCACATATCATTGATCAGTCCACAAAGAATTATTGAATGTGATTCACCTGTTTCTCATACACATATTATCGAACCACTCTGTACTTGGATAAATAAAATATGGATGAAAAGTCAGTGTCACAAATCCATCATGCAATCAATCTCTGTCATAGATATGTCCATTTTACATGTGTATGACACTTGTTAAATTTATACAAGGTCTAACCTTCAATCAAATAACTATCTACATTTTTAAACTGGTGAATGCATAGCTCCATACCAAACACTTGTGAGATTACTGGCACACTTCTTCGATAAATGAATTCTCGCTGTGCATCCTGATTGTGTGTGGGCCACCATTCAAGATCACTATCAAATTTGACCAGCATACTCTCATTCCCCTTTCAATTCTAATATGCGTAATACGCTATAGAAGCGTTTCTATGCAAGTATCTGTGGGCGTGCTTCCATGCCTTTTCAACTTATGTAGTGAACTCTCACCCAATATCAAGTTATCGTGTGTATCATACGTGATAATAGACAGGATCTGTCTTAGGTTAAGGTCACCCATTTCTGTATGGGATGCAACATGCTCGATTCGATATAATGCATGCTTGCGTTTACTTCCACACGACTGAAACGCATGTACTGAGGGACAGATTTACAAGAAACTGGCGCATATGTACAGATGCGTCAGTTTCCCTGCGCCTCCTTGCGAAACTCTTGTGCCACAATGGATGCACCGTATTTACAATGCGGTGCACCATGGCGCAAGGATTGACAGATGCGTCAGAAATTCTGACGCATCTGTTGGCGCAAAAGTCACGCATTGCTGGAGTCATGTCGCAAGCACAACGCTACTCCAGCAATGCATGGGGAGGCCAATTCCCAATACACTGCGTCACTCCTTATGCCTGCTCCAAGCAGGCGTGGGGTTTTGATGCAGTGACGTCCTAGAAGTGGCGCAGTGAAATCTTGTAGATTTCACTGCATCACTTCTATGAGGCTTTCCTGCCTGGGAACGCCCACTCTGCATACATTATACCTGACACAGGTATAATGTGGCACAGGAATTTACAAGGTGAACCATCTCCCTAGATGTGTCACATTGTAAATGGGCCGCAACGTGGCGCATTGTTTACACCGCCGCTGCGTCACAAAAAGTGATGCAACTGCAGTGCAAAAGTGTCACAAGGGGCTAGTAAATATGCCCCTGAGTGTGTCAAGAGAGGTGTCCTGTGATTCATGATGGAATTGTGGCTTCAGAGAGGGCCATGAGTGCCATGAACAAGAGACCATGATGCAATGAAATGAGAAGAATGTAAGACAAGAGTGAGACAAGTGAAACGGCTTGATCACGTGTTCTTACTGCCCTAGTGCAATCTTCACAAGCCAGCAGTTTAATATAATTATGTCACTGTATTGCCATCTGCAAAAGTTTAAGGGGGGGCCGTCCCAAAAATATTTTGTTCTGTTGGGCTCGATGTGACAAAATTTAATGACCACTGCCACAGTATCAATAATTAAATAAGAACTCTTCTTAAAACACATATTCTTTCACAGTGGGTTCTAGTATCTTAGATTTGATTGATTTGAAATCGCATATCTCCTACTGTCTTTCTAAGATCCATCTCACTCTTGGCCCTTATACACATCTTAAATGCTTCCCAAGCTTTGAGTATACTAATCCCTACAAAGTTATTTAAGTGAAAGCATTCCGTAAATATGTCACATAATCTATTTCTGGAAGTTCTATCTCTAAGTAAACTGACATTAGTTCAACGATTAGGTAACTGAGAAATGCATATGCTCATTCATAATTATGTGAAATGTATTTATCACTGACAGAATCATTATTTTGTGGAAAAACTGGCTTATCAGGTTAGTGGTAGTTGAGTACACACATCTCTCTGCCATCTATCAAGCAGCTTAATAACACATAGGAGTGTGTTGTATCAATCTGAAAATTCAGTTTTTCTTTCATATGTTCAGTGAGAAAACTCATACAAGTATGAATAAATGTTTATAAGGGTAATAGTTTACTGGGAAAAGGGAAAATAAACCTGTTGAAAACCAATGGGAGTAACTGTTACTTTAAAGTTAATGAGCATTTTATTAATAGTGAACCAGAAAAAAGTCATAACAACAAACTATCAAGGCTATGTTCATCAAGAAGTAACCTTACCACTGAACCCATTATAAAGTCCATTTATACAATGGTTAAGCTGATACAAATGTTAGTGCTTGACCTCCTCCTTTTTTCTTTCCTGGAAGGAGAGGGGTTTCTGGAATCCGTAGAAACCCTTTGTCCAAAATGGAAGGTTCCCAGCTGGACTTAGTTTTCATTGTTGCTGTGCCAGAGCTACACCATCAAGAGCTGCAATTGATTGGCAAAGCTATGAAGGAGAACACTGTTCAGATCATCCACCCCATAATGGACATGTGGGCCAATTGTCAAGCAACAGATTACATGTGCATAACTGCAAACTGGATCTCATCCAAGGGAGTGAAGCAAATGCTAGCTGTTGGTCTCACCGTTGATGATGCTTTTCAAGACATTCGGCGGCATGCAACAGTGGCAGTATTTGCCATGGAGAAATTGCCTACAGCTGCCAGCACCTTGGATGAATTTAATATAAAGTCTATGAATGGTTCAACCCAAAGGTTTCAGCATTGGATTCATTGCCACTAACAATGGCAGGAAGATTGTCAAAGCCATGGCTGACGGAGGATACTTCAGAGTTCCGTGTTTAGCACATTGCGTATACCTAATTGGGCTGTACTTCCTCAAAATAAAAGAAGTAGTGAACAGCATACTGGTCACCTGTGACAGAATTTGCACTCATTTTAGTCATTCCTTCTGAGGCCAGGAGCAGTTAAGGATCATTCTTTGTGCTAATAAATTCCCTGTAAAAGTCCTCATAGAGGAGGTGCCAACTTGTTATAACTCCACCTACAACATGCAACACAAATTTGAATAGTACTGAACTATCAATGATTGCATACTACAGAGAAGAGGAGGTGCAATTGACAAAGCCATGATGATGGAGGTGGACAAATGGGGACTAGAGGAGCGCCTGATCCTAATACTACTGCCTTTTAAGATTATAACACAGGAAGTCTGCAAGGAGGACAGAACCATTATCTGAGTGAACCTTTTGTTGCACCTGCTGGAGAACCCTTTATGTGGTGTGTGGTAGTGCTTATTCCATTTTTTTCTAGTGAAGAACTAAGCAGTGACAAAGCCTAATTCAATGTTCGGTTCAGCTGTAGATTTTGAAATGAGCAATGATATCAGTCTGAAAATAAAGCCACCATTTCATAAAAAGAACAAGAAGATGCCTTCTATTCCTCTCCTTTCTTTCATTTCCATGCTGGGCCACCAGTGAAGATACAAAAGACTGCACTGCTTAAATGTATTGTGTTGAAACTGCTCTTTGCAGGGTTATCCTCAAATGTTTTGCTCACCTCCTTTATTTTTTCTGACCTGTTTTTGTTGGCTTTAGGACTCTGGGCATTTTACCACTGCTATTCAGTGCTAAAGTGCATGTGCTCTCTCCTTTAAACTTGGTATGATTAGCTTACACCTGTTTGGCACATTTAATTTACATCTAAGTCCCTTGTACAGTGGCATCCCATAAACCCAGGGCTGCTTGCACCACCTACAGAGGTAGCCTTTCAAACCTGTCTCAGGCCTGCCACTGCAGGGCTGCATGCGCAGTTTACTGCAACATTGGCTTGGCATTTAAAGTTACTTGCCAAGTCTGAAACTCCCTTTTTGCTACATATAGGTCACCCCTAAGGTAGGCCCTAAGTAACCCTATGGGCAGGGTGCTGTGTAGGTAAAAGATAGGACATGTGACTTCATTGTGTGGCATGTGCTGGTAGTGACAGACATCCTATTTGGTGCCACACTGCTGTGAGGCCTGCTCCTCTCATAGGTTTGCATTGAAAATTCCCTGATATATTTTTCGGTGGTAATTTCTGATCCGGAAGGAGTAGCATCGTCATGTTTGGTATGTTTGGAATAGTGATGATAAATCCTGCTTATTGGTGTAGGTGGATTTTTCATTACCATTGTAGGAATGCCCCTTTTAGAAAGTGGGCATTTCTATGTAGTTATGACTCTTTGTGCTTTGCAGCCTGACTCCAATCCACGGCTAGGGTAAAGTGAAAGCTGGGCTTGTGCATACTTTCCAGACAGACCTCACACAGGAAGGGATGGGTGTAACAGGGTTGCATCTGCACTCATCTGCATATTGAATGGTCTTCCTGGGCTGGGAGAGAGGGAGGTGGGACGCACCTACATTTGTAAAGGCTGGGCCCTGCCCTCACATAAAGGGATGGTTTACCCCCTACTGATGTCTGGAGCCAATGCTGGGTCTGAAAGGAGAGTGTTGTGCACTTCTAAAATTCTTTCCAAGTTACCTCCACATCAAAAACATTTTGAGTGTAAGTACAGTGGCTCTGACCCTATGATTTTAGGCAATGAGTGGGACTTGTAACCAGACGCTGCTGGCTCTACATACTGCACCAGAGGCTTGCTGTGCTGCCAAGAAAACCACCTCTTGGACTTTGCTTTGTTGTGCTGACCTGCTTGCCTTCTTGGCTGCTAGAGAGACTGCCACTTTGCTGAGGAAACCGGTGTGCTGACCTGCTGCCTGCAATCCTGCTTTTGTGCCCCCCCAGTTGTTCTCCTAGGATTGGTGACTGTCCAGAATTGGTCGTGGGACTATCAGTCCGGCCTCCCAAGTCACCTGCAATTAGCACGTATAAGTGCTCAATTTGGGGATTTGATTAGGTCCTAACAAGCATGTGGTGAGCGCTTTATTCCTTGGCGCTCTTATCCTTTATAGCACAGGTGGAGCACTGTATTTGTATTCCTAAGCTGAGGGAGTGCTTGAACCAGCATGTGGTAAAGCGCTGCTTCATGTGCCTGACTCTCGGGGCTCAGTGCGTGGCGAGCGCTGGTTGAGGCCCCTTGTGCGCTGCAGTCAGCGCGTGTCGAGCGATTCCGCTTTCTTTGATGAGAGGCGGCTTGTGTTGTCCCCGAGTTGGCCCGCCCCTCGGACTTGCCACCATCATCAGAATCTAGGGAATGTGGGGCTAACTGCAGTCACCTCGCCCACTCCTGAAATAGCAACTCACGGAGGTGCCAGGGGAGTGTAGAGGCCATATGGGAAATTGTCAGGCTGCCTCACGCTCTCCAGTGGGTCCGCTCTGCCGCTTTGCCCAGAGTAGGCAGAGAGGGATGTAGGAGCCCCTCGTATCTCGCAGCTGCATCTGCATGGTCTCGGGCAGCCACCTTAGCAGTCCTGCATGCTGGGGTCCCAGCGAGGTCCCCCGCTGGAATCCATGGTCTGGGCACTCCCCATTCCAACTGTACCTGGGGGCATTGGTTCTTGTGTGATTTCCTACATTGCTGGGTAAACCTTGACGGAGGTCCCCGCTTAACCCGGAGAAACCAGCCGCATTTTTAGGAATCATTGTGAGTTGCTACACTTACCATAAGACAGATAAAAGGAGTGCAGAATCTCCAGTACCATACAGAGAATCCCAAATTACTACATCACACATAATAGAGGCACAGGTGTGCTATAGCTATATATTGACTGCATCCGATGTGTTTATGTTGGTATTTAGTGATACCTGTGATTATGAGGATCTTAGTTTTTCTCTCCCTAACCTAACTGCTGCATTTCATGTCCTGATTTATGTAGTTTTTGCCTTGCATTGTCAGGATAACAAGTATTATTTCAGAATTTGCAATTGTATGCGCAGTGAGGGTGTTTTCATGACGTGTGCAACATATTAGTCTTTATCTTATTGCACTAACTGTGATGTTTTGACAACTGCCTAGTTGGCAAAGTAATTATTGGTTTATGTTGTCCATGTTTATATGCAATACAGATCCGTATTTTTATATACTATTGTATGGAGTCTCTTTTGTGGTGTATTTTTTGTGTCACTGGTGTGTGTTTGTGTTGCACAAACACTTTACACTTTGCCTCTGTGATAAGCCTGACTGATCTGCCAAGCTACCAAAGGGGTGAGCAGGGGTTATTTTGAGTGTGTAACTCCCTTACCCTGACTAGAGTGGTGGGTTCTGCCTGGCTTAGATGCACACCCTAGTCACCCAGTAACTCCATCTCTAACATATTGTATATCACTTCCATAGGAAAGAGACACCCATAGAGAAATGAACACCACACACCAATGAATACCAAATGATGATTATTCATCATGTGATGGCTGAGTGGGTCTTTGTCGGTAAACTAAACTTGATATATAATGTTTGGGTGACCATTCTGGATAATCAATGATTCCACATGTAACTGGGATTGTTACTTTACTTGATTGTTGTTAGACCTGACAGCCTTACGGTAGTCTTCCCCCAAACATTTTTCTTTACTCCTCCATTTTTTAGTCCTATGTGCATTTACCACTGCTAACCAGTGCTAAAGTGCTTGTGCTCTCTCCTTTAAACATGGTAACATTGGCTTACACCCAATTGGCATGTTTAATTTACTTGTAAGTCCCTAGCAAAGTGGTACTACATGTATCCAGGGCCTGTAGATTAAACGCTACTGGTGGGCCTGCAGCACTCATTGTGCCACCCACTTAAGTAGCCCTTTAAACACGTCTCAGGCTGCCATTGCAGCCTGGGTGTGCATTTTAAACTGCCTTTTCGACCTGGCAAAATAAACCTTTTGCCAGGTCTTATTCTTCCTTTGTAATATACATAAGTCACCCCTAGTGTGCACCTTAAACAGCCAATAGGGCAGAGTGCAGTATATTTAAAAGGTTTGACATGTTCTTTTAACTTTTACAAGTCCAGGTAGTGAAAAAACCTTAAATTAATTTTTCACTACTGCAAGGCCTGCCTCTGTGATAGGATAACATTGGGTTAACTTATCACATTTATCAAGTGACAAGTTTCAATTGGGAGCAGGTAGTAAAGTCGAGTTTGGTGTCTATGGAATTGTAATTTAAAACCCTCTTTAATGGTAAAGTCAGATTTTGTATCACAGTTCTGAAAATGCCTCTTTTAGAAAGTTGGCATTTTCTTCTTCTAACCATTTGGAGCCTGCAGCCTGTATGCTAGGTCACATGACTAGGTGTAGCTGGCAGTTGGTCTCTGTGCATTGCCTACAGACATTAAGACAAAGGGAGGCTAGGTGTTGGCAGGGTGGGCCATCTCTGACTTGATGAGGGGCAGGAGCTGTCATCTACTACATCTGCACATCACAAAGGCTCTGCCTGGGCACACTGACAAATGGTTTGATATTAGTCTTTTGTGACCCCAGACAAGCTGGGGCCAGGGCAGGGAGGCAGGAAATTCCAAACAACTCTGGGGTGGAGACGTCCAGAACCTTCTCCTACTTCAAAGCTGGCACCAGGTATGAAAAATGAACCCTCAGTCCCAACTCTTCAGTACACCTCTGGGTATGTGGAAGATTCAGAAGGACTGCTGTGATGCTCTGCAAGAAGGACTGCTACTCTGTTGCCCTGCTGCCCAACTGCCTGAGGAAAAAGACTCAACCTGCTTCTTGATCCCAGGACCACCAGAGTAACTACAAGGGCTAGTTAACTGGCCTACTGTTTAAAGCATCAGGGACAGAAAAGGCTCCAACCATCTTGAACCCAGCACCTGGATGCTACTTGCTGTGAATCTTGCCTCCCAAGGGGTGCCACCCCAGTCCTGGACCCTTGGAAGTGGGTCTGAAGGTGCCCTGCCACTCCAGCTGTCGTCCCGTAAGCAGAACCAAAGCAGCCTGAAGCATCTCCTCGCAGCCTCATCAGAACTGCCTCAGTGCGACGCATCCCCAACACCAGACCTCGCATCACAGCCTGCAGTCTCCTCGGAACCACCGCTGCACGACACATTCTCAACACACGCCTTTGCATTGCAAGCCCCTCGTCGATGGTATTCTCTATGATGTCGCAGGATTTCGCATCGCAGCCCTGCAGCTTCTTCAGAACCGCAGGTGCGCGATGCGTCTTCAATGCAGGACTTTGCATAGCAAGTCCTTGACAACAAGGCACAATGCCGGATTGCAGCCCTGCAGCTTTCCTCTGGACCACCGCTCCGTGATGCATCCTCGACATGGGATCTAGCAATGCTCCGTAAACCAGGATTTAAGGTACTTTGTTCAGCAGGCTTAACTTGGGCCCTGTATCAAGCCTTGCAGCTAGCACATTCTCCACTGCAGTCGGCCTAAACTTGTGACTTTGTCCCGGTCGGCGTGACCATATAACCACAGTTGGCTCTCTCTGCTTATAGCACTATATTTACTTAAAACTTTAAAATTGCATATCCCCATCTCTACTGATTAGATTTTTGTCATTTTTGTGTCAAAACCAGTGGCGGCTCCTCCGCTATGGCGGAGGAGCGTCGCCCCACTGCTTTTAAGCAGTGCATATAAAGGAAACATAAAATGATAATAACTTTGAGTTATTATCATTTTATGCTTCCGTGCTGCTTTGCGGGCGGGCGGGCGCAGCTGCTCTGCACTAGGGGCAAGGGAGGAGTGATTTGCCCACTCCTAAGTGCACATGACAGTTTGGCCGGCCCTCTGGGACCAGCCAAACAGTCATGCGCACTTCACCTGTTGTCCACGCAGACTGCATTACAACCTGCTTGGAGAACATGCCCAGGCCCCAATTCTCTGGCTGTGCGTCGAACCACGACCCTCAGACCAATCACAACACTGCATTGTTGCAGCATTGTGATTGGTCAGTGGAGCCTGGGTGCTTATCAATCACAACGCTGCATTGCAGCGTTGTGATTTGCCAGGGGAGCCTGGCTGTGCTTTCTGTTCCTGGAGTCTGAAGGAGAAGAGCAGGAGCAGAGGCGCTGGACCTAGCAGCAAGGTAAGTGTTTATTTAAAATTAAAAAAATTACATTGCGCCCTCCCTCCCTCCCCCCCTGCCTCGCCCGCCCTGCCACCCATGAGCCGTGCTGGCCGCCACTGGTCAAAAATGTAATACATTTTACTCAATTTTCCTAAATTGGTGTGGGTATTTTCTTGTGTTGTTTTTTCACTTTATTGCTGCTTGAAGTGCAGCATACAATTTTAAATATTGCCTCTAAATAAAGCCGGACTGCTTTGCACCAAGCTACCAGAGAGCTACGCACAGGTTTATTTCAGATTTACTTGTGACTTCACCCTGACAGAAATCTTGGTTGCTGCTTTAGTAGGGTTTTACCCCCCCCAACCAGTAACTCAATTTCTAACAATAGTGCTTTCGTTAACTTAAGTCCATCATCTTTAGTTTCTTGTGAGCACTAATTTATTTTAATTTTCTTGACAAGCAGGTTGATTTGTTTTTGTGTGATATATCCTCTGAGAGTACCGTTGACAACAGCCAGAAGAAGGACCTATGCTTCTATTCTTCTATTGGAAACAAGAGAACTCAGATGCCTTTCTCTGTAGACTGTAGAAAGGTGCATTCATTAGGAAAATGCACATTATTGGCTCAAGTGTTGTCATCTGGACAGCTTTTCATTGTTTGGATGATCAGCCAGGTACATGCAGCTAGGTGGTTTGGATCAGTACAAAATTGGCTCTTATTTAATGGAACACCACTGTGCTAGCCTATGCTCCACCCTCTGACTCATCGGGACCATGCCTACTATGAATGCCCAATATTGTCATTATCTTTTGGCATCCCACTTGCCTTCTACTTTTCTGCAAGCATCTTCCATGGTGCTCCTGCTCTGAGATTCAACCCTGCACCTAACAAAGACAATGCCAGAGAATGCAGTTGCACTGTTCATTTATTTACAGTATCATTTTTTTAATAGAAATTGTTTTGAACTCTATTTTACATATTTCCAGCCTAGGTAATGATTGTCTAACTTCAGAGTCTGAGAGCTATTAAGGACTAAGGGCCACGTGTATCAAGCATTTTAGCATTCGCAAATGGGCCAATTCTCAGAATCGGCCCGTTTGTGAATGCAAAAAATGCTTTTCACATGTGTCAAACCCTATTTTGAGATTCGGTAACCTCTTACTGAATCGCAAAACGGGTTTGCGATTCGGTATTTGGAAGGGGCGTGTTTAGGGAGACCCTTTCAAATACCAAATCATAACGGTATGTATGAATATTTTGTGACCGTGAATGCAGTCGCAAAACATTCGCATTTTACCACCAACTTCAAGTTGGTGGTAACCCATTCACAAACAGGAAAGGGTCCCCAAGGGACCCCTTCTCCTTTGTGAATGTAGGCAAAACCTTTTTTTAAGAGCAGGCAGTGGTCCCATGGACCACTGCCTGTTCTTAAAAAATGAAAAGTGAGCTATTCATTTTTTTTTCTAAACGCAACCCGTTTTCCTTTAAGGAAAAACAGCCTGCATTTTTTTAAAAAAAAGATTGCTTTATTTAAAAGCAATCACGGACATGGTGGTCTCCTGACCCCAGCAGGCCACCATCCCTGTGATTTTAGCGATTCCTAAGGGGTCGCAAATTGCGACCTACCTCATTAATATCAATGAGGTAGGTTGATTTGCGACTCCCTACGAATTTCTATATGAAACTCTTAGAGTTTCCTACATTTTTAATAGCGATTACCTAATTGCGATTTGCAGAAAATAGCAATTAGGTAATCGCTATTACAAATGTTGACATATGTGGCCCAAAGACTGGTTGAATTTGGAAGCTGAACTGCCCTCTTCTTTCCCCAACAAATGGAACATGCTCATTGGCTTGATGAACTTTGTGTTTGTCTATCTTTCACCTTTCTGAAATTCTCCTTAACCATCCATTCATGAAATCTCTATCCCTCTTCCTCCAAGTTATGCAATCTGTTGTGCTTTTCATTTCCACCATCAACAGATCTTGCACTTTGCCGGCGGATGTGGTTAAACCTATGCTAACTGTTACAGCAGGAGGTTTCCAAAAGTTGTAAATTTGCACATGCCATGTGTTCTACCCAAGAAAGAAAGGGACATCATAATACAGAGAACAAATTACAACAATGTTTAGCCAAGGATAGGTACTGTGCACGTTTTCCACAATCTCTGCCCCATGGATTCTACTGAATTAACCTTCTCCTGAGTCCTGAGACTTGAGAGCTTCATCATGTTTACTTTAGTAAATAACTCTACACTCTGTTGTTAGTTGTTTTATAATAATGATCTCTGTCTTGGATTTTCTACTCACTCTGCGTTTGCTTTTGGTCTAAGGGCCTCTGATACAGAATGACAATTCTTTGGCTGGTTCACTAGCATCATTCAGAATAAGGAGAACTTTGTTTTACTGTGATGTCTTCCCTGTTAGTGGTAGGCCACCACCAGAATTAAGGTCTTTTGGAAAAAAGCCCAGCCTTAAGGTATTGGGCCAAATGGGGGAGTCAGCAGATATCACTTTATATATACTTTGGTAAGAATAAAAGTTCCAAGAAAGGGAAGGAGGAATTGTTGTTTTGGGTCTGTGCTGGCAGACATCATTAGTGGTCAATAGCTATAAAGGGCAGGGCAAGGGCAGTAAGTGTACAACTGTTACTAATGGAATGGTGGGTGCTGCACAGCCTGATCAAGCCATTAAAGGTGGAAGCGTTGGGCATGGTCATGGTCAGATTTCCAACACTGATGGCAGACGGGTAGACTGGAGGAAGTAAGGTAAGTTAACCTACCTAACTAAGCAAGGGAGTCAGCTCAGGTAGAGAGAGACTAAAGAGTGGATGAAGTAGAAGGACACCGACAATTGCTTTGTGATGGTCCAGGTGCAGATCTTAGCCTCTGTCCTTACTACATTGGTGGAGCTTTCTGTTGAAATACATAGATGCTAAACTAAACAGTAATACCATGTAGTTAGTAAATTAAAAAAGACACATGCAAGATAAAAAAGGAACCCATTTATATACATTTAAAAAACTCTAAACTCCCACCTTCTCCTCCTGCAACAGGCTACTAACAAATTAAACTAACTACCCAGTCACCAACTGTTCTTCCTCTTTTCACCTCCTGCATCAGGCTTACCCCTCAACATAAACCCTCAAAAACACACTAAACTAAATTACAAACAAAACTTCCTTCCCAGTCCTCAACTGTTCTTTCCACCCTCACCTCTTTCAACAGGCCCTCCACCTCCTCAAAAGAACTTTCCATCTAGAGCCCCCAGACTCCTTAGAACGCACTCCTGGGTGCTTTGGAGGGCCCTCAACGCCTTCCCCTCCTCCAGGCTTTTGAAGACCTGCTGCAAGAGGGCCTCTATAGTTGAGGAGAGTGGTTGTTGTGGAGTCTGACCTTGTTTACCTGCCATGGTGCCGATGGAGTAACCCGGATGCCACCGACTGGCAGAGGCAGCTTCCTCCTCCTCTTTCTCCTCCTGGACAACAAGCCAGTGATACTCCACCACAGTGGCCTCTGCCTTCGAGGGGTGCAGCCGAGCGGCTACCCCCTGCAGGGACTCCAGGTCTGGCCTTAAGCAAGAGCAGCTGGACAATTCAAGCAGTACTCACCGCAAGCACTTGTTTATGTCACCAGACAGTAAAATAACATTGCTGGTCCACTAAAGCCACAGGAATCTTTATGTGATTGCTTGTCATGGGGCCTTTTTTCCAACTCAGAATTCACATAATGCAGTTCCTGGTATGAATTAATCCATGAACACTGCCATAATCAATAATTGATTCTTTTGCTAAATTGGATGAAAAGTTTAAACAAATTCACCACACAAATCAGGTGTTAGTAAAAAATTACTGACTTGTTACTTGTAGAATACGCGTAGATATTGGCATAGAAAGATATGGTGCATTAAGTTTATGCTGCAAAACTTCTTTCACTATGGCAAATGAATACCTAAAGAAATATTATATAATATATAAATAGACATTTACAAAACTAGTTTTACACTCACTTCAGCTGCTATGTTGAAAGTTTTCGGGATGATTCAGCGAGGGGGGCCGCGAAAAAGGGGTCGGGCCCAAAATGGCGTATTCAGCATTCAATTTCCCATAGGGATTTTAGACACGAGTACAGCCCGAACCTCTGAACGGGATTATACAAAATTTGGCAGAAAGCTAGATCTTGGTCCAGAAACAGTGCTTTTTTGAAAAAATTGATGTAAATCTGTTCAGTAGTTTTGGAGTTATTAGAGAAAAATGATTTATGTATATCTAGAGACACGGATCCACTGCGGATCCACGTGCCAACAGCAATGCCATGATTGGCTGGCAACACCCTGAGAGAAAAGTTGCGGGCGCTATTTTGTCAATCGGATTATGGTTCCTGGGTGAGGGGGGAATAAAGTGTAAATAGGATATAAGGGGTAAGGATAGAGGTATCTTGTCCCCATGGGACTGATGCAGGGGTCTTTGAGGGAACCCTCATGGGCAAGAAGTTGTGCAAAAATCATTTTTTTGGGTGTGTGAGGATCCATGGATACACCACGGCGCTCAGCGCGGCCCCCCTGTGTGAATCTGTGGCAGATCCGTGGATCCAGTCCCCAATTAAAAAAAATACACCCACTCACAGACCCACTCACACACACTCACTCACACACCCACGTGCAAACCCACACAACTACTCATAGACCCACTCAAAAATCCATACAGCTACTCACACACCCACTCAGATACCCATACAGGATCTCACACACCCACTCAGAGAAACAGAGAACCAATCAAACACCCACTCACACACCCACGCAACCACTCACACACCCACTCACCTACCTGTACAGCCACTCACACACCCACTCAGAGACCATCAAAACCACTCCCACTCCCACTCACAGACCCACATAGCCACCCACACACTCACGCCTTCACTATGCACTGCTAATTACTCATGATGTCTTCTATGACATCATTGATAATATCACTGCAACATTTGCAGTGAAATTATTGCTGAGAAAACTGTGCATGGCGGAGGCGTCAGTTGTAGTTACTTGAGATAGCAATAACTATAACTGCTGAATTTCTATGGTTTTGTGTGTGTAAAATCTGAACCTAACTATAACATCCCTGTAACCTTTGGATTTTTAGTGACCCTGCAAGTTATCAAACCCACCGACACTTCCAGACACCTATTGGACCTAATTTTTCTCACAACACGCTCCTTGTCAGTTTTAGCATACTGTCCTGCACCACCATAGGCTTTCCACCACCGGTACTGCCTGCCGCAGCTGGAAAAGCAACTCAGAAGTGGACTTCTGCCCTCTCCGAGCACAGGTCCAAGTACACCAGCAACTTGCTGAAAACCATCAAGAACCTCAACAGCTGGAAAAGCACATTCACTGATGCTGTGGCTCTCCTCAAGCACAACCTGATGTCAAGAGCCCGACGACAGGCCAGCTGATACTCAGAGGACACCGCAAATAAAGACATCTTCAAATCAGCCCTAATACTCTACCACAAGCAGATACAGAACACCAAGTGCACAGCTCTTGAAGGTCACATCAATGCCTGCAGTAACAGCACCAAGGAAATCTTTGCCATTATCAAAGATTTCACTGTGCCTCCTGCCACCTTGAGCAACATCACCCACTCACAAGAGTTTGCAACAAGCTCTCTGAATACTTCTGTAACAAAATCACCTCCATATACAGCAACTTCAACCCTCAACTCGAGCCCCCATCACCATCGCAACTCAACTTCCATCACAGCCGATGAACGAACTCTGACCTTGTGGCATGCCGACATCACAGTTAAAATCATTCTACCATGAAGACCATCCACTCAGGGGCTTCATCTGACTGTTGCCCAACCATGCCTACACCAAAGGGTTCCTACCAATCAGCAAAGCACTAACACCCATCCTTAACATCTCAGTTGACTCAGCCACATTCTCGGACACCTGAAAACATGCCACCATCATGCGTCTGCTCAAGAAACCATCCACTCACCAAGCCACACATTCCAAATACAGACCCATCTCCCTCCTACCATACCTGGCAAAGTTCTTAGAGAGACTAGTCAAACAGCGCCTCACCGACCACCTCAGAAATCACCAACTCCTTGACACCACAAGTTGTGATTCAGGACCAACCACAGTACAAAAATAGAACTGATCGCTGTCACAGATTACATCTGCATGATCCCTGACAGAGGAGACATGACAGACCTCATTTTCCCTAACCTTTATGCAGCCTTTGACATGGTATCCCACCCCATACTCAACAGGCACCTGCTCAATATTGGCATCCAGGACCTGCTCTCTCCTGGATCTGCTCCATCCTAACAAACAGAACACAAGCTGTCAGCCTGGCACCTTATTCCTCGGAGGGAAGCAAACTCATCTGTGGAGGGCCTCAAGATTCATCACTTAACCCCACCCTCTTCCATGCATACATGATTCTTTTGGCTAAAGTCATCTGTGCACATGACATCAACATCCTCTACTATGCTGATGACATGCAACTCATACTCCCCCTCTCGCACAAGACCATAACACAAGAAACAAGTTCAACGACTGAATGACCGAAATCGCTAGCTGGATGAAAACAGACTGTTTCAAGCTCAACATCAACAAGACAGAAGTAATGGTTTCCGGCAAGAACACCTGCCCATGAGATTCCAACTGGTGGCTGGTCGAACTCGGACCCACACCCTCACCTAGATCCCATGCAAGGAACCTCCGAATAATCATCAACAGCAAAGTGCACATGACCGCACAAGTCAACACCATGACTGCATTCTGCTTCCAACCCTGAAGATGCTGAGGAAGATTTTCAAATGGTTCACAAGCAACACTTGAAAAACTATCATTCACACCCAAGTTATGAGCAAGTTGTACTATGGAATCACCCTCTACACCAGGATCACCAAGCAGTTCACTAGAAGAATACATACCATCTAGAATTCGGTAGCCAGGCTCATCTTCAGCATCCCACACATAAGTCACATCACACCACACCACACCTCAGGGAAATCCACTGGCTCCTGATACACAAACGTGCTCAATTCAAACTCCACACACACACATACACACACATACACACACACTCCCACCAGCCACCCAAACTCCTCCACTGTGCAGGACTCCTACTCACACACATCCCATGCATTCACAGAGATCAAGAGGGCGGGCTGTTGTAAAGTTCAACCGGGCCCACGCACAAGTCTTTATTTTAGTTACACGTTTAAACCTGACATCTTTTTCTAAACAGTGACATTATGCATGCCTTGCACTTACACAATAACATACATAGACATTATACTGCTTGCAGCACATTTCTTATTAAGCATTTTATCATGTTGTTCATTCACAACGTCCAAGGCTAAGGAACATTGAATGCAATGCCCTTGCATTTGGTTGTCTGGTTGGAGACAGCACTGAGTCTCAAGCCAAACAATCACATCGGCACTGCACCTTTGACACAGTGTTATTGGATTAGTGCTTGTATCATACAAACCACCCCTGAGCCAAACTTGGCAGAGAAGCATTTCTGCGGATTATCCTGGAATGCTGTGCCTGTGACTGAGATTCAACCCTGCTGACTCTAATCTCTATCCTTCAAAGGAGGGGAGCCTGCTCTACACCAGACTGTCTTCCTGATACATAGTACACAGGTATGGGGTTGTCCCAAGCGATCTGGCAGAGGTTACTCCCACTATGCTCTCGATAGTGTAGGTAGTATTAGGTAAGAGTATAAATATAAATGTAATCACAATCACAACAATTATCTTTTTCACCATTCTTGTAATGCTGGTTTCAATGCTTTGTTTCATCCTTCTAATACTTGCAGCTCACACTTTTTCCCACAAGAATACAATTGTTTCAATAAATGTTTGAAAAGACAATTTGTATCATTCTTGTGTCTCCCTTGGGCATGCCTGAGTAACATGAAAGGGTAGATCTGTTGCCATGATTTTCTTGGAGAATTAGAGTGGTTATGTTCTGAGGTTGCAGATATCATCTGGTACCCTGGAAGGTTAAGGGATCAGATGGGGCACAGTGAACTAGTTAGGAATTGCACTAACATACTTTGATGATATGTGTGGACTCAGTCACATATTTTGATAGTTATGTTGTCTGGATATGCAGTCCTACTTGATTCGCAGGAAACATATGACAGGGCGATCTTTTACATTGCTCCTAAAGTGTGGCCTCCCACTCCACATCAGAGCCTTCTCCTCTCTTCTTGAATTCCACAAGAAGCTGAAGACCTGGCTTTTTAATAAACCAATCTACCAAAGGCAGGGCTAGGCAGACACACCTGCTCAGTGCCAGGATACCTTCGCGGGTGATAGTGGGCATTACAAATACACATACATATAACATATGAAAAATGAATTCATTCACTTAAAAAACACTGAAATTCACCAGTTATACATAAATGACCTAAGTGTAACTTGCAATGCCATAGATTTTAGATGTCATCAGTAATGTAATATGTGATGTCATAAGCAGTGCATCATAGTGTTGCAAGTTAGTCTTCCTTCAGTGGCGTATAACTATATATTTTTTTGGTTTTATAATTGCTGTTTTTATTATTAGAAGACATACATATAACTCCACTTTAATCTTTGTTTTTTTAGTAATTTATTTTAAAGTAAGTTAAAATCTACCACTTTACTTACGTATAACTCAACTTTAACTTTTGTTTTTTATCCAGTGGATTTCTATGCTTTTTTTAGCACAAAGTAAGTTCTTATTACCAGACGTCGGCGACCAAGCCCTGTTACACATGAGGCTGGCCGCAGGACCTGGCCATCCCGTGACCAGGCCCAGGGACAACCCCTCTGTGGCAGCTAACACCCTGCCATGCACGGCCTTCGCCACGCATGGCATGGGGTTGGCCCCTGCACCCAGCCCCCTGTGGGTGACCAGCCTCCCACAGGTAGAGAACACCCAGCAAACCTGAATCCCATGTTACTCTTCTTTGAAAAACATTTTTGCAGGATCCATGGTACTCCTGAAGGACCATACAAGGGCTGTGCTAGTTTCCACAGGCAGCAGTACCACAGGACCGTTTCAACCCTTCTATTTTTTTTCATATGTTTAGGGCTGAGGGTTCAGGATTTCCCTACAAGGCCCCTTCATATCTCTTCATGGGTGGCCAGCCAATCACAGCTTTTGGGCCCATGTGATCTGTCTTGGTCCTAAGGGTCAAGCCAATCAAACACTTTATTTTGTCCTTTTTCCTACCGGACTCCTGCTAATTTCTCAAAAACAGCTGAACAGATTTACACCATATCACATAAAGTACATCTGACAATCACGCAGTTGTACCATCACTGGATACTGAATCTTAAACAGGGTAATCAGGACATCTTAAGATACCTGACCTTATTTAATTGGTTAGTGCCGGAAGAAGCCTGGCTAGAAGACAAAAGAGAATCCTTGTTTTACTGTGGCTTAAAGAATAAGAGCAAGAACTTGCTAACCCTAGTGGTGGATCCCCGATACATGTGAGGAACTAATCGATCTTGTCACCAAATTGAATCACAGTTTGTCTGAATGCCGGAGCAAATGTGGAAACACTACACATTATACTGTTGTAGTAGAGAAGCAAAGTGATTTGTCAACGTTACAAAAATCAGAACATATGCCTATAGGAGCTACATGATGGCCATTGACCAAAGAAGATCTAAAATGAAGAAATACACTAAACCTTTACCTCTATTGTGGCTACCTATTTAAGGAATGCCCAACAAAACATAAAATTAAACCTAAGACTGCAGTAGCAACTTAGGAGGCTTTGTAAAGTGACACTACTTGGTAGAGGTAGAGACTATGCATATTTGCTTGTAATCTGTTGAAGTTCCTCACAGATAAGCTCATGTTTGTCCCTGAGAGTTCTATAAGCATCTCCAGATTCCAACGGTACTAACTGTTCAAAATGGAAAAAAAGCAGTCCATTTTAATGGTCAGTGAGTTAAGAGGTATGGGACATTTCATGGAAAGCACTTTAGACATGCCAACTGAAACAAAATAGAAGAAAAGGATACTAAGGTGGCTGGGGTCAATCCGGCACACACAAATAACTATATGTTAGTCGCCAATAAAAGTTAAAAAAACTGGTGATCAAGAAGGGAGAGTGACCAACTAACCAGACCTTAACTAGAACAAATGCAAATATATCAAATTGCATCGGAACAATCAATAACAGCAAAAGATAGTAACATTTGTTAATCAATCTCCTTGTAATTTATTCTCACAGTTCAATCTTCTTCAATGTTCTACAACTGGGAATTGATACCTAGTAGAATTGAGGACCAGTTCGGGAGATAGAAGGCAGTGATCTATCTTCTGGTCACATCACTATGTAAACTTGGGAGCTGACTCTGGTAATGCAAGAAGGTCACCTGGGGCAGTGTCATGATCCCATTTTCTGACCTGTGCCAATGTAGAAGGGGTCTGCATATCTTTATTTTGTCTACAACACATAAATTAACTTGAAAAATCTCTCAGTTAGTGCCAGTAGCGGCTGGTGGTGGGAGTGCTGCCGGGCGCTGATGTGGGGCGGGGAGGGACAGGGTGGGTGGTAGTAAACTACGGATTATGACCGATCAGAGGTAAGTTAACATATAAATAAATAAAATGAATTTCGTTGTGCGCTGCATCGCATTTGGCGATGCGATGGCGGCAGCGGCGGCACGCTTTCTTGGCGATGCGACGACAACTGCTGCGGCGGCGACACGCTTCTTCTTCGTGAGTCGCGCTTCCAGCTCCCAGCAACACGCAGTCTCTCAGAAGGCCCAACACAACAGTAGGCACTTCAAATTCCCAGCAAGGGAATTCAGGGGAGCTGGTTGGTGAAGTCTTGTATCCCTGAGACTTCAGCAGGAGGCAAGCTCAATTTTCAAGCCCTTGGAGATTTTCTGCAAGATGATGAAAGTAGGCACAAAGTTCCTTTCTCCTTTCTTTGGCAATCAGGCAACCACTGCAGGCCAATCCCTCAAACAGCACACAGCATAGGGATAGTCTCCTCCTTCAGTTTCTCTGGTTCCTCTCCTCAGCAAAGGTTCTTCATGTTTCCCAGAAGTGATCTAAAATCTTGGGGTCTGGGTCCCAATATTTATACTAGCAAATCCTTTGTACTCTGAAGGCGGAGGGTCCTGTACCTAGTCCAAACCAGTTCTGGGTGCATTCTGCCAGTGCACACCTTCTTCCTTTGTCAATGTGGGCCAGGGACATCAGACGCACCACAGGAGGTGGTGCCAGCATTGTGGAAGGCAGGCACAGCCCTATTCAGGCCCAGGTGCTACTCCTCCCACCACTCTACATGCAGATAGGTCTATTCAGCCCTGTGCTGACTCACCCTGTCTCCTGGAGTCCCCCAGCCCCTGTCACTCACAAACCCAGACATACAATACACAAGCTCGCAGAGGCAGGCTGGATGGTTAGGCAAGAAAATACCTACTTTCTAATAGTGGTATTTTCAAACACAGAATGTTAAAACCAACTTCACTAAAAGATGTATTTTATCATTCTGAGTTCAGGCATACTAAATTCGTTTTTCTACCATGTTCCCTGGGTCAGTTAGGATTATAAGATGTTATAATCAAACTGCCCATCCTGGCCTATGGGGACAGGTAGCCTTACAATAGTGAAAAACGAAATTGGCTGTAATTCACTATCAGGACATGCCACACACACCAGGGCATGTCCTACCTCTTACATACAATGCACCCTGCCCGCAGGCCTACCTTAAGGGTGACTAACATGCAGAAAAGGGAAGGTTTGGGGACTGGTAAGTGGGTGCACTTACCAAGTCGACATGGCAGTACCAGACTGCACACAGGCTCTGCAATGGCAGGCCTGAGACACACTTTACAAGCTGCTCCTGTGGGTGGCACAACCAGTGCTGCAAGCCCACCAGCAGCATTTGATTCACAGGCCCTGGGCACAAACAGTGCACTGTACTAGGGTCTGACAGAGAATCAAATAGGCCAAACATGGAGTCACTAATCCATACATTAATTTACCATAGGGAGCACTTGCACTTTGGCACTGAATAGCAGTGGCAAAGTGCCCAAAGCATCTAGACCAGCAAAAAAACATATCAACAACAGTGGAGGCATAGTGAAACAAATGGAAGGGAGACCCACGCCAAGGATGCCAGGTCTAACATGTGTCCCCTCCAGCTGAAATGTGGGGAGACCTATCCTACCTCTAGGGAGTTCTCATCACTAAGGCGGAAGAATCTGGACAGACCATCAGCATTGGCGTGTTCTGTACCAGGGCGGTGTTCCACCGTGAAGTCCATCCCCTGTAGGGAAATGGACCACCTCAACAGTTTTGGATTCTCACCCCTCATCTGCATCAACCATCTGAGGGGCCTGTGGTCTGTCTGAACCCGGAAGTGAGTCCCAAACAGGTATGGCCTCAACTTCTTCAGCGCCCAGACCACAGCAAATGCCTCACACTCAATAGCACTCCACCTCTGTTCCCGTGGAAGTAACCTCCTACTGATGAAGGCTACAGGTTGGTCTAGGCCCTCCTCATTTAACTGTGCCAGAACAGCCCCTACACCATGCTCTGAAGCTTTTGTTTGGACCACGAACTCTTTTGAGAAGTTGGGCGCCTAAAGCACGGGTGCCGTGCACATGGCAGTCTTCAAGGCGTCAAAAGCTCTCTGACAGGTGTCAGTTCAAATCACTCTCTTGGGCTGCTTCCTGGAAGTCAGCTCTGTCAAGGGTGCAACGACGCTGCCATACCCCTTGACAAATCCCCTGTAATACCCGGTGAGTCCTAAAAAGGCTCTCACCTCTGTCTGGGTCTTGGGGGGCTCCCAAGCCAGAATGGTATCAATCTTGGGCTGTAGGGGCACCACCTGGCCGCTCCCAAACTGGTGTCCCAAGTACACCACGGAACACTGCCCGATCTGGCACTTACTCACCTTGATCGTGAGGCCTGACCTCCGCAGCGCCATCAACACTTCCCAGAGGTGGCGCAGATGTTCTTCCCAACTGGCGCTGAACACTGCGATGTCATCCAGGTAGGCGGCACTGAAATCTTCCAGTCCAACCAACACCTGGTTGACCAACCTCTGAAAGGTGGCAGGGGCATTCTTCATCCCAAAGGGCATAACCCAGAATTGGTAGTGCCCATCTGGTGTGGAGAATGCTGACCTCTCTTTGGCCCCATCAGTCAAGGCGATCTGCCAGTACCCAGACGTTAAGTCAAACGTGCTCAGGTACCGGGCAGCCCCTAACCGATCGATGAGCTCATCAGCTCTGGGGATGGGGTGCGTGTCAGTCCTGGTGACTGAATTGAGTCCTCAGTAGTCCACACAGAACCGAAGTTCGGGTGTGGCACCAGGCGCGGCAGCCTTTGGGACCAAGACCACTGGGCTGGCCCAAGGGCTGTGAGAGAACTCAATCACCCCCAATGCAAACATCTTGGAGACCTCCTTCTTGATGCAAGCTCTCACCCTGTCAGTCACTCTGTAAGCCTTGTGCTTGACAGGAGGACTGTCCCCAGTGTCCACATCATGGACACACCAATCAGTGACACTAGGAGTCAGGGAAAACAGGTCAGGAAACTGTCCCAACAGTTGGCGACAGTCTTCCTGCTGCTCAGGTGTCAGGGAGTTAGAGAGGTTCACACCCTCTACTGACCCATCTTGCTCTGTTGCAGACAGAAGGTCAGGAAGAGGTTCTGTCTCCTCTTCCATTCCATCATCCGTTGCTAGGAGCATGCCCACTTCGGACCTCTCAAAATGGGGCTTTAGGCGGTTGACATGTAGGACCCGCAAAGGGTTCCTGTGAGATCACAAGTCCACCAGGTAGGTGACCTCACTCTTGCGCTCCACCACCTCAAATGGTCCGGTTCACTTATCCTGGAGCGCGCAAGGCTCCACGGGGGCCATGACCCACACTTTCTGTCCAGGCTGAAACTTGATCAGAGTGGCATTCTGATCATATCATCGTTTCATCTCCTCCTGGCTGGCTTCCAGATTCGCCTCAGCGAGTTGTCTGAATCACCTAGTTTGGTTTCTAAAGGCCAGCATGTAGCTAAATACATCCTGGGGAGGTTTACTGGGAGCTTTCTCCCAGCCTTCTTTCACCAAACTCAGAGGTCCTCTTACCGGGTGACCATAGGGCAGTTCAAAGGGACTGAACCCTAAGTACTTCTGTGGCACCTCACGGTAAGCAAAGAGAAGGCATGGCAAGAGGACATCCCACTTACGCCTCATGGGTTCTTCCAGACCCATAATCATGCCCTTCAGGGTCCGGTTGAATCGCTTAACCAGCACATTTCCTTGGGGGTGGTAAGGAGTGGTGAACTTATAGGTAACACCGCACTCCTGCCACAGGGACTTCATATACTTGGATATGAAGTTTGTACCACGGTCACTCACCACCTCCTTGGGGAACCCCACACGGGAGAAAATCCCCATCACTGCACGTCCCACCACGGGGCCGTCACTGTCCGAAGAGGGATGGCTTCCGGGTACCGGGTGGCATGGTCCACCAAGACCAGGATGAACCTGTTGCCCATGGCTGTCTTGGGGTCCAGTGGCCCCACAATGTCAATACCCACCCGTTCAAAGGGGGTGCTGACCACAGGGAATGGCTGGAGGGGAGCCTTGTGCTTCCTCCCACTTTTCCACTTGCCTGGCAAGTCTGACACGTCCTGCAATGAGTGTCTGAACTCTTGCGCATCTGGGGCCAATAAAAGTGGGTGACAAGCCTTTCAAAGGTCTTGCCCTGCCCCAGATGTCCTGCTAAAGGCACATCATGAGCCAAACCCAGTAGGAAGGCTCTGAAGCGCTGGGGTACCACCAGCACACGGGCTGACCCAGGCTCAGCAACCTTAGGCTCGCTATACAGGAGACCATTCTCCCAGTAGATCCAATGTGATCCAGACTGATCACCTGCTGCCTGGTTTGTGGCCTGTTGCCGCAAACCCACAAGAGAAGGGCACTTGTTCTGCTCCTCACAGAACTCCTCCCTGGAGGGTCCTCCTTCTTGCTGCCAATGGGTCAGCTCAGGCAGGTCCCCCAGTTCGGCCACTTGCTCCCCTGTAGGTTCCAGAGCATCCCCCTCAGGTTCTGCTTCCTCCTGGACCGTGGGAACTACGGGGGCTGGTTTCCAGCGCCCCCTGCCTCTTCTCTCCAAGGCAGACACCTGGGCCACCCTCTCAGGCTCCAGGTCCTCTTGAGCACCTCTACTGGCTGCCATAGACCGAGTGGTCACGCACGCCCACTCAGGCAGACCCAACATCTCTAGATGAGACCTTCTCTCCACCTCTGCCCAAGGTGAACTTTCTAAATCGTTGCCCAACAAACAGTCTACAGGCATGGCTGGCCTCCCAGCTACTTGAAAGGTACCTGAGACCCCCCCCCACTCAAAGGGAACCTGAGCCACTCTGCAGTGGCTCTCTGAGTTGTCCGCAGCAACTACTGGGCAGAATGCATTGGGGATCACCTGCTCTTCAGACACCAGCCGACAACTGACAGCTGTCACACTGGCTCCGGTGTCTCTCAGAGCCTCCACCCTTTGGCCATTGATGGTCACCCACTGCCTGTATTTCTTAGTGTTATCAGGCAGTTGGGCCCTTGGGACCATCTCACTGTCTCCTAAAGAGACCAAGGACATTGCTACGGGACCCCAGCCACCTTGGGCACCCATCTCCTCCCCCAGGGCTACACTAGCTACCTGCCGGGGTGGTGCACCAGTGGGTGCTGATTTTCCATACAAGGGACATCTAGTCTCCCAGGGGCAGTGGCCCACTTGACTACACTTAAAGCAAGTCTTGGGCCCCCTGTGAACAGGCTTATCTGTCGGGGCCCCTGGCTTCTTTTCAGGGGGAGGCTGGGAACCCTTCCCTTGGTTCCCTTGGGGACTACTTTGGGGCCCTTTCTGGAACTCCCTCTGTTTACCCTTGTCCCCCCCACTCCTCTGCTGGGGACCCTGCCCACCTTTGGCGGAGTCTCCCACAGGACCCTTGTGGACCCGGGTGCTCACCCAGGGGTCCGCCTCCTCAGCAAGCTTCCTAGGGTTAGTCAGCCTACTATCAATAAGGTGCTGACGTAGCTCTGGAAAACAATTTCCTGACAAGTGCTCCCATGCAATCAAATCAAAGAGCGCTTCAAAATCATTCACTTTGCTACCCTTCACCCAACCATCTAATGCTCTGCAAAAAAAAGTCACATATTCCACCCAAGTACTGGACTCCAACTTTTTGCAATTTCTAAACCTCTGCCTATACAGTTCAGGAGTCAACCCATACCTAGACATCAATGCTTCCTTCATATGACTATAAGAATTGTGGACTTCAGAGGGCACGTCTAATAAGGTATCCCGCCCCTCACTAAGGAACTGCACCCACAACCTCGCTCCCCAATCCTTCTCAGGGACCCGGTGTGAGGTCATAGCTACCTCATAGGCTTTAAACCATTGCCCAATGTCATCATTTTTATAAAACTCTTTCACCACATCTTTAGGTATATACAGCCTTGCTTCAACAGGCATGGACAGTGTGCTGCCACCAGAGGGAGTAATTTCTAAGCTCCTAGCTTTCAACTCCAACTCCCTCAAACTTCTCTCATGCTCCATTTGCATCCTCTTTTCCTCTAGGGCCAATTTCTTAATTTCCAATTCTAACTGCCCACCCATCTTCAGCTTGGTCAGCTCCATCTCATGCACCCTACTTCTCTCCCTGTCCTCCAGCTCTCCTGAGGACAGGCCCTTGGAAGAAACACTGCTAGCTGCTGGGGAAGGTGCTTTCCTCCCCCCTGGAGCCAATAGCCCATCTAGCTGCCCTCCTGCATCCTCAGCCCCCTCCTCATGCTCTTCCACATGCTCAGGGGTACTCCTTGCTTCCACCCAGACCCTCAGCGCCTTTTGGAACTCATCCTTCTTGGAGATGCCGGTCATAGCAATTTTAAATTTCCTGCAGAAGTGTTTCAGCTGTTTCACAGTGTAACTTTCCAGCCTCTCTTCTTCAAAATCTAAATCCACAGATGCAATGGTTGCTGTTTTGCTCATGGGGACTAAACTTGGCAGTTCTTGGCAAAAATAGAAATCCCAGGAAAAAACAATCTACCAAAATGTAAGTGGTTGCATTTGGTTTGCACTCACTAGTAGTGTACACCAATCACTGTATATGAGTCACAAATGCAAGTCCAGAATCCTCACCGCTGACCACCAATGTTAGAACTGGGGGTCTCTAGTTGGCAGAGGTAGGTACCTTTGTCCAAATAGGAACCCTTGCTTCTAGTCAGGCTAAGGGGGATACACTACTAAAATAACCCCTGCTCACCCCCTTGGTAGCTTGGCATGAGCAGGCAGGCTTATCTCAGAGGCAGTGTGTAAAGCATTTGTGAATACATACAGTAATACAGTGACAACACTACAGATGGACACCACACAAGTTGTAGTATAAAAATAAGCATTTTTATATAGACTTAACACAAGACCCAAAACAACAAAAATCCACAATACAATATGAAAAATATGACTGTCAATGGTAGAAAATAGTTCAGTTCAAATGCAGGTGATAAATGCGACACTCTACGTTCAATGTACCTTTGGATGCGTAACGCGATACAAACAAAAGAGTTGCAGGGAAGGTGATGCGTCGGTTCCTTACATGCAAGAACGGTGATGCATCGGTTCCTTGCTCCGGGGGAGGTGATGCGTCGGTTCCCTACTGCTGCGTAGGGGACGGTGATGCATCGGTTCCTTACCGGAGAGGAGGTGATGCGTCGGTTCTTCACTGCATGGGGAGGTGATGCGTCGGTTTCTTACTGCGCTTCTGTGGCGATGCGACCAGCAGCGCCTCGATGCGATGACGACCCGGTGCAATGAAACAAAATGGCGTCTTCTTCTCGATGCGACAACGAAGGGGGCGATGCGTGCACGCCCAACAGCACACAGCATAGGGATAGTCTCCTCCTTCAGTTTCTCTGGTTCCTCTCCTCAGCAAAGGTTCTTCTTGTTTCCCAGAAGTGATCTAAAATCTTGGGGTCTGGGTCCCAATATTTATACTAGCAAATCCTTTGTACTCTGAAGGCAGAGGGTCCTGTACCTAGTCCAAACCAGTTCTGGGTGCATTCTGCCAGTGCACACCTTCTTCCTTTGTCAATGTGGGCCAGGGACATCAGACGCACCACAGGAGGTGGAGCCAGCATTGTGGAAGGCAGGCACAGCCCTATTCAGGCCCAGGTGCTACTCCTCCCACCACTCTACATGCAGTTGGTCTATTCAGCCCTGTGCTGTCTCACCCTGTCTCCTGGAGTCCCCCAGCCCCTGTCACTCACAAACCCAGACATACAATACACAAGCTAGCAGAGGCAGGCTGGATGGTTAGGCAAGAAAATACCTACTTTCTAAAAGTGGTATTTTCAAACACAGAATGTTAAAACCAACTCCACTAAAAGATGTATTTTATCATTCTGAGTTCAGGCACACTAAATTCGTTTTTCTACCATGTTCCCTGGGTCAGTTAGGATTATAAGATGTTATAATCAAACTGCCCATTCTGGCCTATGGGGACAGGTAGCCTTGCAATAGTGAAAAAGGAAATTGGCTGTAATTCACTATCAGGACATGCCACACACACCAGGGCATGTCCTACCTCTTACATACAATGCACCCTGCCCGCAGGCCTACCTTAGGGGTGACTAACATGCAGAAAAGGGAAGGTTTGGGGACTGGTAAGTGGGTGCACTTACCAAGTCGACATGGCAGTACCAGACTGCACACAGGCTCTGCAATGGCAGGCCTAAGACACACTTTACAAGCTGCTCCTGTGGGTGGCACAACCAGTGCTGCAAGCCCACCAGCAGCATTTGATTCACAGGCCCTGGGCACAAACAGTGCACTGTACTAGGGTCTGACAGAGAATCAAATAGGCCAAACATGGAGTCACTGATCCATAGATTAATTTACCATAGGGAGCACTTGCACTTTGGCACTGAATAGCAGTGGCAAAGTGCCCAAAGCATCTAGACCAGCAAAAAAACATATCAACAACAGTGGAGGCATAGTGAAAAAAATGGAAGGGAGACCCATGCCAAGGATGCCAGGTCTAACAATTCTCATATCTCTTAAGTTGCCTTCTTTCTACAACACGTGTGACTTTTGACATACATTTGTCTGCATGTCATTTTAAGATAGTATTCCTTGAAACTACATTTGCTTCATTTCAACTTCGTAGGCAAACCATCATGACACCTTGAACATTCAGTATAATGTGTTAAGTTCAGTGCAAAAATGCCATGGCTTATTATTGCCTGGTAGGCGACAACGCTGTCTGACTAATACAAACAATTGCTGCATGACTGTGACCTTGGCATGGCAGCATGGGACTGTTTATTATATATACGATTCTACTTTCTTGTTTAAATCAGAGGAGCACTCTGCTGACACTTTGTGGTCACGGCATGCTGGAAACCCAGCTCAGCTGATTACTGTCACCTCCACTAGGGATGTCCCGCACTACACCAAGACAGACAGCCTGATGACGCTTGCCCGCAGGTAATGGGGAGTTAGATCACTCTGCAGGGATTTCTTTGGCAGAGGACCAACATTAGGCAATGCTAGGTTAGGGAGTGCTAGGTAGGAGCACAATACAATTGTTACCCTGGGAGGTTAGGGGTGCAGATGGTGCACTGTGAGCTAGCAGGACTATAGGTCAACATCTCCTGAGGGGGTGCAGGGAATCAGACTCGCACCATCCCAAAGTTTTTGTTGTCCAACAAACGCTGTGGCCTGATTTATGAGGCCCATTGCGTCACCGGAAGGCTACTTTTTTGGCGTTCCGGTGGCGCAATGTGCCCCGACATATATACAAGGCCACGTAAAGCCACTTTATGTGGCTTTTCATGGCCTTGTAAATATGTGCCCCTTTCACGCAGAACACTGCGTTTAAAGGGTATTCTATGGGTGTTGCTGTGGGTGTTCCCACGCAACACCCATGGAATCTGAAGCATTCCCAGATTTACGAGAAAGTGTAAAGCTGGGAATGCATCAGAATCAAATGCCACCCCAGGGGTGGCATTAGGGAGGTGCAACGAGGAGAAATGTTTTCATTTCGCCTCGTTTTTTTCCTTTTTTGAAGTGTGCTGCATTCTGCAGCACACATAGAAAGAGGAAATCGCCTGAATTGATTGATTTTGTGCAGGAAGGTGTCCCTTCCAGCACAAAATCAATCAGCCCCGCAACCATGGTGCAATGGTGCCTGCGTTGGCGCAAGGCAGCCCATTGTGTGCCGATGCTGGGGAAAAGGACAGGAAATGCACAGTATCACATAGATATGGCGCATTCCTCCTCTTTTGTTTTGACGGAGGGCAGCGCAGAAAGATTCCTTGCGGCGCTGCCCTACGCCAAACCCTCATAAATGAGGCCCACTATTTTTACAGATGAGGTACAAGTCGTACAACAGTTCCAGGATATTTTGGAAATCCTATGGTTACAGCAACACAACCTAGTCACCATTTGGGATGTGTGGCAGATATTGTTGGCATTTGCTTTTAACCGTGCATTGTTTGGCAAGTCAGTCAGATAACTACATCGGTGGGCTACCTGCCCAACACCATAACACAAAAAGAGAGGAAGCATTTGTGGTCTTACATTAATGACATTTTGGAAATAGAGTTCATTTGACTCCTCCCTGCTGTGCTTTGTGTCCAAAAAAAGGCGACCAAAAGACATATATTGACTATAAGGTCCTAAATGAAGTGACAAAAAAAAACATTGGTAGTCATTATTCTTGATCCCTACTTTAATTGACCAGGTGAAAAAAGTAATCATTTTCATGATGCTGTATTTCTCCATTGGGAAACGCCCCAAACTGCGAAAGAAGTACAAAGCTTTCTTGGATTCACAAGTTCCTATAGGAGGTTCTTAGACTACTTTTCCACCATCCTTTAACCCATTACTAATTTGTCCAAAAAGCAGTTGTATTTTACTTAAACTGATGAAGCTGACCGGGCCTTCCAGGCTTTAAAGAACAAGTTTGTCTCTGCACCATTATACACAACCCTGATTCTACACGGCCCTTCTTTGTGGAAGCCAGTACTTCACAGGCGGTCATGGAAGATGTTTTTGTCACAGCGATTCCTGGAGACTGTCCACCTGCATCCAGTGATATGTCTATGTCAGAAATTAAACCCACAGAGAGCAATTAAGCAGTAGCAGATAAGGAACTGTTAAAAATAAAAGCAACCTTCGAGGTGTGGCAACATTACCTGTTATTTGCTAACCTTACAGTAGCAATACTAATCAGACCAATAACATTTACAATTCCCTAAATTAGCTGAACTCTGTTTGCATGAGAGTTGTATTGGATGGAATTCTTTAGTAGCTAGGAGTTTGTGATGCAATTCATCTCAAGGTTTAGTTATGATCCATACACAAACACGTAGGTTTAGCTAAGAGGTTTATTAGAATGCATCTCATCCATAGCCAGCCCCAAGCAACTGTCTCTCTTAGAACCAACTTAATAGATGTCAAATACAAAGAATAACACTCGCAATTCCAGGCTCTAAACTCTGCTAATCTACATGTGGTTCTACGATTAGAACCACAGGCAGAAGACATCACACATCTCCCTTCTTTATTTTCCAAGAATAATGAAAACTCTAAATTAACAATATATATAAACATATAGGAACATGCCCTAAGAACGGAAAACACATCCCCAGCCTTCTTATACCGTGATATAGTCTTTAAGATAACGTGGTGACACTCTCTTCCTACCACTCACTCTTATCTCTTCCTTATTCCCAATCCGATCACTCAATTTCCCACACACACACTCTCTCCTCCATCACTTCCCTTCACCACCTTAGATCTCCCTGGTACCAACACCACCCTGTTCATATTCCAAATTCTTCCATCAACAGTTTTTACAGCATTACGAAATAGTTGAACAACCTTTTGCGCCTTTGTGAATTTTGACCATGCCGCACAACCAGCAAGTGCTTTAATTTTTGCGACATCACCAACTTCGACCTCCACATTTTGGACATTCTTTCTCCCGTCAAAACCCTCTTTTCTTTTTTCCATAAGTTTTTCTTCACATCCTCTCCAACCCGAAGGGACCATTGAACTTAATCCCGACCCGGAAGCTGTATACTGGTCGCAGGGAGGCCGTAGAACGCGTTTAAGGTGACAAACAAGAAGTCAGGACCCTTGGCTGTAAATTTATCCATCAGTGATACTACGTATTGAATAAGTGGCACATCAGCCCTAATCGTAGAAACAGACAAATCCGACATCGGTAGGCAATATTCAGCTCCTTTATATTAGGATCTGGACCCTAATTAAACAACGGTGGCACCAGTATACATACCTACAGAACATATTGTTTTGTACCATAAGGCCTATAATTTGAAGAGGAGAATATCAGTAAATCTCCCGTCTTCACGATTTTCTACTCACACTGAGGGTAACTACCAGATGTGTTAGTTTTATAATACACTAACACTGTCTACAGAATTGTTAGAAAACTGTCCTGAAGAAGGTGTCTATTCCACGTATTCACCGAAACGCTGCGTCGACAACTGTTTTCCTTTAGATTTTGTATTTTATTTGTGCTCTCAATATTATGTATTTAACATGACTTTTTAATGATGAAATGTTTTTATTATATTGTTTTTTACAAATGTATTGAATAAATATTATATGCAAACTTGTTGGTTTTTAAGATATATTTGTGTGAACTTTGCAATATGGTATTGTAGTGATGTTTTCCTAATTTTCTTTTTATAACCACCAGTATTAGTTAAGATTGGTATTCTTGGTGTATGGATTGTTTCCTTGCTGCATTTAGGGATTTTTTGATTTTGCACGTATTCCCCCTGTCCCTGACTGGATTCTAGGGGACCTCCCTTTTGGTTTACTTACCATTGAACTTAATGCCATTGTCCCAATCCATCCAACCTGGACGTAAATACGTGTTGGGCGTGCTCCCTTTAAACAACTCAAACGGAGATTTTCCAGTAGTCATGTGCGGCGACATACGTTAAGCAGTTATCCTCCTCTTTAGCTCTTGTTTCCAGTCTATACAGTTCACTCTGGCCAACTGTATTCCTTCCTTGATGAATTTGTTGAACCTTTCAATATCACTATTTGTTTCCGGATGATAAATAGCACATTTCTTATGTTCAATGCCACTTAACTTCAGGAAATCCTCAAATTCTCTTGAGCAAAATTGTGGACAATTATCCAATAAAATGCTCTTTGGAAAACTTGCTTTACTAAACACACCCTCCATAAATCTGATGATACTTGCAGAAGAAATGTCTTTGACATTAATCACTTCCACCCATCTTGAATATAGATCCATCATCACAATCAAATAGGGTGTGGCGTGCTCCCCATATAATGGGCCCACAATGTCCATAGACACCTCCTCCAAAGGATGTTCTGATAAACGCCTGCAAACCATTGGGACCTGAAGTGTTTTCAACACCTTATCACTACACAAACACTCCACACACTCTCTCACAGCCCACTCAATTTCCACATCCATCCCTGGCCACCAAAAACTGTCTCTCACACTCCCTTTGGTTTTTACTATGCCAAGATGACCAACATGAACGTGTCTAATTAGTTTTGCTCTAACTATGATGGTAGAATTCACCTTGTGCCCCTTAATATTAGTCCACTATCCACAGCCAACTCATCTTTAATCAAAGTCCACACTTTCTCTAGACTTCTGAACTTTCCCTGTTTTACAGCATTAATCACCTCTTTTAACATCTCATAATTCTGCAATTCTGCCTTCCACTCTTCCTCAGTCACTTCTCAAGAAGTAATTTCACTCACATCCTGCTCTACCTCACACACATCCTCTTCCAAATCACCAACCTCATTATGTCCTTCTCCCTTTAACTCCTCACACACCAATATTGAGAAACAATCTGCACTTGCAATTTGCATCCCCGGCAAATACTGAACATCAAAATCAAAATCTTGTAAGGCTATAATCCACCTCTGAATCCTTGGAGAAATGCAATCTAAACCCTTCTTTTTAAACACTTCCACCAACGGTTTATGGTCAGATAGCACCGCAAATTTCATGCCCCAAACAAAGGGGCACATGCATCAAGAAATGCTTATGCGAGTCTCTAATTGCAATTATTAAGGAATCGCAATTAGGGACTCGCAAAAGCCTATGCATGTAGAAATCGCTATTCAAATAGCGATTTCTAAACATTCCTTAATTGCGACTCGCTAATTGCGAGTCGCAATTAAGGAATAGCTTCCCATTCATTCCTATGGGCCTACAGGCCCATAGGAATGAATGGGAAATTGCATGCTCAATTTGCGAGTACCAATAGGTACTCGCAAATTGCGCATACAATTTCAAGGGTGCAAAGGTGTCAAAATGACACCTTGTTGCACCCCTGAAATTGTGATGTGCACCCATGTTGCGCACACACATGCCCCAAGGGCATGTGTGTGTGTAACCTAAAACCTTGAAAAATGCACTTTAGTGCTTTTTTCAAGGTATTAGCAAAATACAGACCAGAGTAATTTCTCTGTATTTTGCGGCCCCAAATAGCGAATTCGCTATTTCTAAGGGGTACATGCATTGCATTTAAGGAATCGCAAATTGCAATTCCTTAAATGCAATCGCAAATTAAGAAATCGCAATGAATTGCGATTCCTTAAATTGCGAGTGCCCAACACCTTGATGCATCGCAAAAGGCGTTTTTGCGGGCGCAAACGGCCGATTTTTGCGAATCACACCGTTTGCGCTCGCAAAAAACGTTGATGCATGTGCCTGTATATTCCTAAATTTCTTAAGTGCCCAATAAATAGCTTGTGTATCTCTTTTGATGACTGAATAGCTTTTTTCAGTGTCATTCAGCATTTTAGATACACATGCTATCTGTTTCTCCAGCCCTTTAGACTTTTGAGTCAGTACTGCTTCTAATCCCTTGGAACGGGCATCTGTAAGAATGTAAGTTTTCTCCCCTGGAATATGCATGCAAACACAGTGCCACTTTCAACTCCTCTTTAATCTCCTTGCATTCCACCCCACATTGTTCATTCCATGTGAACTCCTTGCCCTTCTTCAGCAAATCTCTCAAACTCACAGATCTTCCAGCTAAATTCTTTATATATCTTCCATAATATTCCACCATCCCAAGAAAAGAATTCACCTCCTCCTTAGACTTTGGCATTTCCAACTTATCAATGGTATTCATCAACTCTCACATGCAGAAGACATCACAATAACGAAACACAGTTGTGTCAGAAATGCACTCTATTTACAATAATGGGTGGCAAAATAAAGAGTGAGATTTAGGAACATTTATGTTATTTCCATAGAGTGTTGTACCTTCCCACAACTACTCTATAAGATCAATCAGTGTATTAGTGTCATGCATCACCTCTCGCTGGTCACCCTAGTGAAAAGAATTCCTTGCAAAAGTTTCAGTGTTATTTTTGGCACACTTCCATTCAAGGTAAAAGCTGGGAATTAGTACTTGTGTGTCTCTTTCAACCCATACCGGTCCCACCTCAACTATGGCACATAGTGTCACTAGATCTCATTATTGAGTTACCTCCAGCCCATGGCGGTTCCAACCTGATCTTACGTATTGTGGGCTATTTGACCAAAATTGTGCATTTCATACCATTAGAATTTTACCAAATACGGTCACTCTATCAACAATATTTCTGCAAATTATAGTCTAATTATATGAAATATCATCCACCTTGATCATGAATAGAAGCACACAGTCTGTGTCACATTTTTGGGCATTTTCTTTCGGCACTGTTCAGAATCAACACCCATCTGTGCTCCAGTTATCATCTGCAAATGAACAGACTGACAGAAAACGTGAGCTAAAGATTCAAACAATACCTACATTGTCACCTGCTGTAAAATGATGATGCTCAGCAGCATCCTTGTGGGTTGCAGAATTCACATACAACAATGCTCCTCATTCCCTTTTGGGTTTTTCCCCCTTCTATTGCACAGGGGGCTATCCTTCTCACATGGTGTTGATTGATGTCGCTCAACCACAGACCATACCAGTAGTGCAGGACTAACAAGACTACCTCACATGCATCCACCAAGCAGCCTGTTGCAACCTAATGCAAGGCAAATAAAGATAGAAGGAGTGTGCTAATCACCATCCATGAACAACCTCTATGTACCATCCTGTAAATTTGGTGTGGCTGTTTACAAAGCAAGTACGCTTAAAAATGACACACCAAATTCCAACAAAAACATGTCAATCTATTAAAAGTTTAAAAAAATGTTAATACAGTGGCAGTGGAACTGAAATTCCTTCCTATGTTAACTGTCCATCCAGTCGTCCATGTCTCTTTGGTGAAACCTGTAACTGAAGAATTATCTTTCTTACCACATCCACCTCCTTTTCTGGTTGACAATCAGCCAGAATACCAGTTTCATGCCATCAGATTCGAAATGAGTGCAAAGGAGACTCTACTACCTTGTTGACTGGGAAGTTTTGGGACCAGAAAACTTGGGAACCTGTGAGACTGCCCAGTATCTCATCAAACAGTTCTACAAATGGTATCCATCAAAACCAAAGCTAGTGAGAATGGTCTTGGGAGGGGTGTCATGTCATGTCCCCAGTCATGTCTCCAATGTTCTCAGTGCCCTCGACGCTCCGTGAACTCCTAACATCCTGGGGTCACTTATGTAAGAGTTAGCCAGTTTGCCCACGGCCATCATACCTGATGTGTCGCTGGACTATCCCTTTCTCTCACCTGGCTTGGTAGAGGCATGGGACAAGCATGGGGCTACAGGGACTGTGCATCTCAGTCCTGCAAGGCTTCCAAAGTCTTGTGAGAGCAGTGGCCATACTGGACTTGGTTGTGTATTTAAACCATGCGTAGTTTAACTAGCCTTGGTTGCAATAGAGGATATCTATTGGAGCTGTTCTCGATTTCTTTGCTGTAGAAGGTGGTTCTGAATCCCTTTCCATAACCTTCACCAGCGGAAAATCAATAGCTTTCTGCTTTTTCTTTTGCTTCTTTTGTGACTTCTGCTCTCAGCTTGTAGCTATCGGAGAAAAGCAATGCACAAGAACTTTAGAAGTATTCCCGAGGGCAAGGTAAACCGCAAGCCCTTGGTGTTGTACTCCGTCCTCAGGCGAGGCATACATCTTACAAGTGGCTGCTAAATTAAAACCCCTGGAGAAGTAACTGAGAATTTTGTACTACGTTGTTTTTTTTATCAGAGTATAACAAGGCAACACAACATGCTGTGATCACAGATCAGAAAGGAGGGACATTCCAACTAAAGACCAAACATTTTGTATCCAATGTCTTTCAATCATCTACACCACAGGAAAACCACCCCACCCACCCCCACCCCAAACAATTTCTAACTGAGTTACCAAAGAGAGAATATAGACAGCCATAAGTCATCAATAACGTACCATCAATAAGTGAACTAAAAAGTTCCCAACGTTGCACACAGATTACTGGGAAACAATATAGAAAGTTTATTGTGTTAGTTCTAATAGCTAAATAATTTTAGATGCATCTAATGGGACTGCCCACTCATCAAAACATTCCGGAACGTAATCTTGGAGCAAATTAAATCAATCTTAAGATACCCCAGTCTGGCCACACCAGAGTTAATTCTATTAGGCTTAAGCTTCCCGGACTTAAATTACCAAACTTTTTCTGATCGATGAATTACTTAGAAGTGCCTAAGATCCGCAAAAGCCACTATAGCAACCTGTTGAAAGAAAGCATAGTCGTCTCCAACGTCACTATGGTTTTTTGGACTTTGAACATGCTAGCAATAGCTAACGTGAAATGAGTGATAGCTATAAACAATTTGAAACATTTGGAGTCCGCTAATTGTTTACTTCTCTAGAGTTTTCTAATTACTGCTGTGCTCCACATGCATACGAGCTCAAAATCTATTTAGGTACTGACACTGAGACTTTGATGACAATTTGAGCAGCTGTATGGTGCAATGCAACATCACATAATCAGTGACTTTCTTTCGCACAACCAGTGACTTTGTGAACATTTGTGTACATTGCTTTCAGACGTAAAACCCTGGATAGTAGCGTAATGTAATTCTGCTTGGCCATTACCTTGCGGTTGAAACTGGGTGCTAAGTCCAAGCTCTGTGGCATCCATTAACCTCGTCAAACCGAGAAAGACCCTCTCAATTATACATGCAGTACAGTTCATTTATCATACTGGTTCACCAGAGTGACATTTTTTAGGCTTGCTCTCTGAGTAAATGTATCGATTGATATAATCTATGGCCCATATTTATCAAGGGTTTGCTTGGTCACAGATATACTGCAGGGGTGCTCCTGTTATGTACAGATGTGGCTGCTCAGAAGAATGGCTTGGTAGTATCAAGCTGGGACATACACAAGGGTACTAGCCTGGGACAGCCGCTGTCTCCTCAGATTTTCATTCTGTCACTTGAACTGTCCCTTGCTTAATCGATTGCATGCTATTGATGTGACCTCCACATCAACAGCCCTCCAAGCCAGGTGCTATTGATGTGGAGGTCACGTCAGTGAGCCAAGGGCAGGGAATCCTTCAGATGCTGGCACCAGAGGGATATCTTTTTTCATTTTTCAGAATGGGCTACCGGGGACCAAGTTCTGCAGCAACCCGAGGCTGTTTTTTTAATAACGATCAGCACGCATGGTGCACCGATGTTATTACAGCAAAATGGAAAGTAAAATGAACCCAAGCACTGATATAAATGGTGGAGGCAGGGGCGTAACACAGACCCCCATAGCCCCCGCGGTGCGGGGGGCCCCCAAGCTCCAGGGGGCCCCCTAAGCACAGCACTCTGGCTGCAGAGCTCCTGATTGAGCCCGGAGGGGGCCCCCACGTGCCTTGCAGGAGGCCCCTCGAGTTTTGTTACGCCAGTGGGTGGAGGTATTTTTGGAGAAGGCAGTATCTCCCCTTTTCATATGTATATCTCCCTAGTGCGTCTCTAAGAGGGTGATCCCCAAACAGGGATCTACAGCATTAGACACTATGGATTCATTTTGTTTGGGGGGAGCACCTCCCAGGCAGTAGAACTTTTCTTCAGTCTGTCTTCCCACACATGGAGGCCGATGGGGGTGTTTACCACAATCTGCTCTCCTGAGGGAGGAAGTAAGGCCATTAGGGAATTGAATCGAATAAAAAAAGGGTGTGGTGGCCTACTCTGGCAAAGGGCCTTGTCCCGCCCCAGAAGATGGGCAATACTGCCTTTCTTCTCCCCTGAAAGGCAGATTGGGGGTTTGCACTCTATTTGCCCCTTCCCACCAGTGGGGTAGAAAGCTCATTAGACACCAGCATTTCACTTTTCTTAAACATAGAAAAGTGTAGTGGTGGCCCACTCTGGTATAAGGCCATGCCTCCACCTCAAAGGGGAAAAATAGGGGCATATTCGCAAGGCGATATCGCCGCGTCAGCGGCACTTTTCTGCCGCTAAAGCGGCGATATTTTTATCGCCGTATTCACAAGCTGTCGCTAACAGCCGTTAGCAACAGCTTACTGGCGATAGCGGCCGCTAAAAACATCGCCAACGATGTGAGCGACAACTAACGCTAATCATATGCAATGTAGGCATTCCCATGTTAAAACGCACGCTAACCCCTCTTCGCGATATTCTCAACGATCGCCCGGACCGGCGATGCGATAAGAAAACAGCCGCTAAGGCCCGTTAGGTGCAGGAACTTAAGACCAGACAAAAGGAGGTCTTAAAAATGGTGAAAAATAGCAGTATATAAGGGAGACTAGCCCAGAGCCTCATCTGATGATCCACTGATGCCATGGAGGTACTAATCATGCAGCATGGAGCACCAAGAAGGCCACAACAACCACCGCCAATGCCACCTCCCCCAGGACCACCACCGAGGCTGCGCCGAATAAGACAGCGGGTCTATCGCCGATGCACCATCCTCACAGACCTAACGCCAGAGGATGTCATTGCCCACTACAGGCTCAAAAGGACATCTATCCTCCGCATCCTGACACAGATAGCCCACAGGCTGATGGCACCAACACAGCGGATAAGCAACATCCCTCCGCAAACAAAGCTGCTGGCTGTGCTGCACATGTTGGCCTCAGGTACATTCCAGCCAACAACTGCCAGAGTCGGAGGAGTCTCACAGCCAGCCCTATCAAAGTTCCTCACAACAGTTCTGGATAGCATAATCAGCCTGATACCCCAGCACCTTCACTTCCCCAACACTATGCAGGAACACCTGGAGACCAAGCAAGGCTTCTACACCATAGCTGGCTTCCCGCATGTGTTGGGGGCAATTGACTGCACACATGTCCTACTTGTTCCACCTGCGGACACTGCCCACATATACCGCAACAGAAAGCACACACATTCCATCAATGTGCAGGCAATAGTGGACCACCGGGGCCTGTTCACCAATGTCGTAGCCAAGTTCCCAGGCAGTGTGCATGATTCCTACATCTTCCGCCAGTCCATCATTAACCAGCGCTTTCAGGATGGCACATATGGAAATGCACTGCTTGTTGGTAAGTACTAACTGAACACACCACACACCTCAACTCCACAATCATAGAAAACACAATTGTGAGAATGCACACATTCCAAACTCACATAGAACATGACAATCAACATGCCCACCTACCAGACACAACAACACAAGTTACTGTGGTAACTGGGGGCAGCCATGTAGACACACCATCCCCAAAGGCATAGCCCCTCTGCCACACAAATGCAAATGTGGTGAGAGGTGGGAACCAAGTATGTGCGATGGAGGTACTCGACCTACGAAAAAAGAATGTACACAAGGCAGAGTGTTGAGGTGGTGTGCTGGACAGTCTTGAGTGTGCAGAGCACGGACATGTCCATGTGGGCATATAGTGCGTTTCCGTTGGCCAGCCTGATGGCAATGACAGGGATGGTGACTGTCCTACCTGACGGGGGTGGGAACCATGTGAAGGTAGCATGGAGGATGCCGAGGCTGTCGAAGCAGCTGCAGGCCACTGCGAAGACCTGTTTGTACATGGAGAGGGAGGAGTCGAGTACGATGCCTAGGTACCTAGAGTTGTGGTGGGGAGGGCTGCCGAAGGTGCTGGCCCACCAGGTGTTGCCACATGCTGATGGGGTGGTCACGAGGATGAGGACTAATGTCTCCTCTATGTAGAGCACACCCCAGCTGTTGAACATCCATGTTGCAACTTGCTGCAATCCTCCCTGGAACCCCAGTCTGGTGTGTGTGGGTGCCTTGTTGAGGGAGAGTATGAGCTAGGTGTCCTTGTAGGTGGTGATGTCCAATGGTTCCCTTCATGTAGCTCCAGTTCTACACAATGCATCTGCAGATGCATCTGTCATCTTTGATGTTGTTGGTGACCGAGGTGGCATTCATAGCACGCTGTATGTTGGAGTTGCATATTGGTGCAAGTGTGTATGCGCAGTTGGAGATACATGTGTTGAAATCCCGGACAGTGCTGTTGGCGTTGCCTGCAGTGGTGTGGCTGTTGCTGTTGATGGTGGAGTGTACCAGATCCTTGGTGACTCTGCTCCAGTAACTCTGTGTGGTGCCGGCTGTGGGTTTGGGTGTCATGGGGTTTCACGATGAGGAAGTGTATGCTGTGCTGGTCACACCATGTGTGTTGAGTGTTGTTGATGAAGTGGACGCAGTTTCCACATGTGATGATGGGGTCAAAGGTGTGCCCTGCCTTGTGGCTCAGTGTTGAGAAGAGTTGGCTCAGTTCGATGTTAGCAAGCATCTGCCAGAGGGAAATGGATTCTGAGTTCTTGTGGTATGTGAGGTGGAGGCTCCGCTCATGGATGAGTACGTAGTCCATGGAGTAGATGACATGGCATGAGATGAAGTTGATGTTGATTGCGAAGCGTTCCTGTCCTCTGTGGGCCCTGCAGGTGTGGGTGCCGCAGACTGTTGCCTTGTGGCAGGTCTGGATCAGAAACTGCAGGTGTTGTGTGGTGGGGAAGGTCTAGCGGCAGCTTCACCAGCTGAACAGAACGTGAGCCATGTCTGGTGTGGCCCATTGGCATCTAAACGTTCTCCTGGCGTTGACTGCGAGGAGTGCAGATGAGTGGTAGCGCTACACGTTAGGAGAGTCAGGGACCCTGCTGGTGTAGGTGTCAGGCTTGCGGACATGTGCAGACAGGCCTGACATTGGTGCGCTGTTGGAGTGCCAGTGATGCAACCGCGCAGTGCACACAAGCAAATAGGCTCAGGGGTAGGGACAAGCAGCTGTGAGGCAATGTAATTCACATAGATGCTGGTCATTCTGTCAGAAGCTACACAAGGCAAACATCAATCCCAAAATAGCACCAGTCACACACCACAAAACTATTAACACTGCCCACACAGCATGGATGACTACAAATGGACACATCTCTTCATTACATGTTACAGGTGATCAAGGATATGTACTCACCCCATGGATGATGACACCCCTCTGAGCCACCAACACCCAGGCCCAGAGGCAGTATAATTTGGCCCTTGGACGCACCAGGGGCATAGTGGAGCGCACATTTGGCGTGCTAAAGTCACGTTTCCGGTGCCTTGACATCACAGGTGGAAGACTGTTGTACGGTCCAGAAATTGTGTGGAAGATGATCATAGCATGTTGTGTATTGCACAATATATGTGTACGCACCAATGTCCCATGGATCCAAGTACCAGATGCACCGGACGATGATCAGGATGATGAGGAAGTTGAGGCAGGTGGAGCACACCCCACAGCTTCTGCAGCAGGAACAGCCCGAAGGAACAGAATCATCACCAATTTCTTCACCTGAGCACGTCACATCGTAAGTGTCCTCAGCAATCACATATACGTTCAAAATGACCCCTAACACAGTATATGCAAATAAAAAACACTACACACATACCCTGTGTGCATGTTTCTCCTCCGCATTATTACATCACTCTGACAAGTGTAAGTGTAACATTAAGTGGTAACAATATCCCAATTTTAAAATTAGGGGGATATGTCACCTCTGAACAGAGATGCTGTTTAGGGTGAGATATGTTCCAAACTAGACATGTTAGTGTATCAAATGTGTTACAACATTATAATGTTCAGCGTGTCACATGTGGCTAAAAATTACAAATAGGGGGTCAATAGTGGTAAACTATGAATATCAGGGTGTCATTTGGGATCAAATATAAAAATAAGGGTGTCATTTGGGGTCAAATATGAAATTAAGGGTGTCATTTGGGGTCAATTATGAAATTAAGGGTGTCATTTGGGGTCAAATATGAAATTAAGGGTGTCATTTGGGGTCAATTATGAAATTAAGGGTATCATTTGGGGTCAAATATGAAATTAAGGGTGTCATTTGGGGTCAATTATAAAATTAAGGGTGTCATTTGGGTCAAAGCAAGCTTTTCATGGTATTCATTGTGCCAAGAAATGAAATTTCAGCTAAGACTGTTAATCTGTGTAATAACTTGCACTTAGCGTGCAAAACTGCCCGCATTTCCGAGTTTGCGATTTATTTTTCATATCATCGATGGAAAATACATCGCTAAACACATTGAACTATACGAAATGTTCCCCCAAAGCCATTTTGCGTGCAGATTTTCATCGCTAAGTCACAAAACGGGCCGCTTACACAGGAAGTGATGTCTGCATGCTTCCTGTTTACTGGAGGAGTGCTGTGCACTTTCACTTTCTCTTTTGAGCACATTGCTGGTGATTGTGGAGAGTGTTGGAGGTGTTTGGTGGTGTGTGCTGCAGATTTGAGAGTTTGAGAGTGTTGCTGTGTCCTGTGGATAGTGTCTCTGTGAAGTGTGGTGTCCGAGGGGGCACTGGGGGGCTTCCTATGGCTCATTACGTTTTTCCTGCCCTTGATGGTGGAGAGGGGAGGCCGTATCCTCGCCGGATACCCAGTCAGTGTGCGTAAGCAGAGGTGGGAGCATGTGCGGGCGCAGATGCTGCGCCTATTTGGAGTTGACCTCACTGTGCGCCAGTGGAAGCACCGCTGGCAGGATAGCCTGACCTGGGAGGGTGGCCTCTTGGACTACGTGGGACTCATCGGTGGCCTAGAGTGTGGTAAATTCAAACTATAAATCTATTCATGAATACTGTAATGAAAAACAAAATATGCTGTGTGGGACACACTGGTGTCCAAGTGCAAAAATGTTGCATAGTGAGGCGGGAGACGTATGGCGTTCATGCATACTGTTGGCACATCAGAGACACAAGGCTGCATCATATTGGCAAGCATAGGGTGCAAGTTTGTGTTACCCACTGCACTGGAGCAACACTTAGCACTATTGTGCCAAAGCTGGCACACCTGTGCAAAAATACGTGCAGGATAAAGATTGTCTGTGTACAAGAAGGGTGACTGAACATGAACAATCCAAGGCATTGTGTCTGTGACCTGTGTGCTGGCCAAAAGGAAGTGTAAAAATGCTGTCCTCATAAATTGTGGTACATTAGCTACGCCGCCCTTGTACATAGTCTCTGTGTCAATGTATGAGATAGGAACAAATGCTCAAAGGAAATAGGACATCTCCAGAGTGTCATACACCACCAACATCGGTGAAACTGCCGTGTGCGATCTGCAGCGATGCATTTGTACACAGAGCATGTATTACATCATGTTGTGTGTAGAAATGGTGCCTTGTGAATGTGTCACACAACTAGTGTGTGCAGGTTTGCTAGCATTATTGTCTTGTTTGGCCAGACTCAGCATTCACAGGTCTTGTGTGAATGGCAGGCAAAGTATACCCAATCATGTAGCCAACAGGAAACGGAACCCTACAGTTACGTAGCATTTTCAGTAATGGTGATGATTTGTATGATTTGTATGATGAATATGACAGGTGTGATTTAACGTATGATACCAACACAAATGACTTTTGTTGTCTCACAGCTGGACGACCTATCATCACACGGGGGACATCGACAGATTCCAGGACCCACATGCCACTGGTGAGTTCGGTCATCATATATTGGCACAGTGCAGTGTGATAAATGTCTGTGTCAAATGATCAATGTAGTAGTGTGCAGTATGGGTGTGTATCTCATGTACCATGACTACAGTGTGATGATGTATTGTGGAAGTCAGAAGTGTGTACAAATCGGTAAGTGAAGGTGGAGCAATGCATTTGTCTCCCAGTTGTAACTTTGCACATCCCCAGTCAGTGATACACATGGAAATTAGGTCTATGTGTTCGGTCACCACAGCACATGCATGTGGATCACAGAGCGCACTGATAGGAGAGGAGACATGTAAGTGGTGTTGCCGATGAGTATCAGCAGACATGGAATGCATGTACATCCTTGACTGAGATGACTGTGCAAGTGTGCCCGATCATGCACAAGGAGGCAGTGGTTTTCAGGCCGTGCGTGCTCAGACACAGGTCTGCACTGTGATTTCATAGGTATGCTGCATACCAGCTTCACAGAAGTGGCAGTGCATAGCTTTGAGCCAGGCATATCAATGGCATGTTCCCCAAACACCTAGCAAAGATGGCCCTATGAATCTCATTGGCATGTTTGGCCACTGCAATGGTGTTCTCTAGCTGTCTCCTTGGGGTCATTCCCTGACCGGCTCTGGATCAGGTGTAGGAGCTCCTCTGTCCCAATTGCTGACATTACTCCGCATGCATTTACCCCGCATGCTTTGGCTCTGCATTTATTTCTGTGCCATAATTTTTACAATGCAGGCCTCTAGAACGCTGTCAGTGAGAAAGCATTACCCATAACAGCACCATAACCATCATGACTCCAGGGTGCCGTTACAATGGTGAATGCATTGTAACAGTTTGCGTTGTAAAGGCCTGCGTATTTGGCTTTACTACGGAGTGATATTAGCGAATCCAAGACAAGCATGAGTGACAATTTAGAGGAAAGGATGTTTCCCCCTTTCTAGCAGCAACGCGTCACCTATTGTGAAGTAGTGGTGGAGAGAGGGACAGCGCCTCATGTACAAGTCTGTTCAGCCACCCAACATGTTTCCATGTGTGCTGCATGATGCAGAACAGATGAAAGTGTGGGTAGGGCTGTCCCAGGATTGCTCGTGTGCAGGTAGGGTAACCTTCCTACACATTAACAAGACCCCCTAAACACAAACACCCTTGCACTCTTGTGCAAGAGGGCCTGTGTTAGCGCTGACTTGATAAAATGCACACAGTTGCTGTGGGACACACAGGGCTGCACATGAGCACTGTATATATGATGCAGCACTGTGTCACAGGAGAGGATGAGGGTGGTGCTACACACCGAGGGCTAATGCCTCCCTCCTCCGATTCCTTGTACATGTCACCCTCAGTCAGGGAATGTCATGGCAACATAATTTGACACTGTCAGTCTAATTTGGTTGTGACAGCACATGTCCCATGCCATGCACTGTCATGTCATTCTCCCCAGCATGTAGTCAGTGATCCAGGATTCAACATTTAGTTGTCCAGGTCACTCTCTGACTTCACATAGTTACGCTAGAGTGTAGGCTCCCATGTTGAAGTGATCTTGTATTATAGATTTGAATGTAGAACATTGACATAGTCTAAAGGACTCACAATTTCCCATTGTTCACATTTTACAGACAACATGATGCCAGCGGAGTCACACGCCTTTCAGGTGAGGAAGGAGCGGTACCTACATGTTAAGAAGGTCGCAAAAGGGTACCGCAACATGGCGCGGAGGTACCAGGAGGACCGTGCGGCTGGTCTGTGGAAATCAGTGACCGAGGTGGCAACCCGTGGCAGAGGCAGTGGCACACAGGCCATCCCAGGCCCCTTTGGCGTCAGTGGTGGGTCCCAGCGTGGACAGTCAGTATCCCATCCCCCTACAACAACCCCAACCCAGGGGACAATCCCACCTGCACCTGCGGATCAGGTGATACCATTTACTGTACGGGACAGGAGGCTCATAATGGACAATAACGTGCTGCTGGCCGAGATGAGGCGGGAGATGGCCGAGCAGACAAGGCACCTTGAGGACATAAAAAAACACCTTGGACTACCATGAAGTCTGGACATGTTGTGCCCCATCCCCCTCTTCTCCCTTCCCCCAATGTTTTATCTTGTATTTTAGGGAGTGTTAGATAAGTATATCGGGCCCGATTCACAGAACTAACTTACGACAAAATCCTAAACTTACTACCATTTTGGTATTCACAGAATGAACTTACTCATTTTGGTATTCACAGAATAAACTTACTCATTTTGGTATTCACAGAAGACACTTACACATTTTGTGTAACTTACACATTTTGTGTAACTTACTCATTTTGGTATTCACAGAAGGCACTTACTCATTGATGAGTAAGTGCCTTCTGTGAATACCAAAATGAGTAAGTTAATTCTGTGAATACCAAAATTGTTGTAAGTTCATTCTGTGAATACCCAAATGTGTAAGTTCATTCTGTGAATACCAAAATTGTTGTAAGTTCATTCTGTGAATACCCAAATGTGCAAGTTCATTCTGTGAATACCCAAATGTGTAAGTTCATTCTGTGAATACCCAAATGTGTAAGTTCATTCTGTGAATACCAAAATTGTTGTAAGTTTAGGATTTTGACGTAAGTTAGTTCTGTGAATCAGGCCCTTTAAGTGTTAGGTAGTGTAGTTTTAGTGTAGGTATAGTTAGTGTTAGATTTTAAGGTAGTTTTAGTATTTTATTATTGTATAGTATTTGGGGATAAGTTTCCTTTTCCTTTGGGTGGGGGGTTGATGTCTTTCTGGAAAAAATAAAAAATAAAAAACAAAAAAATATATCTTTGTGTAGGTTAAATGTGTAGTTAGTTTATGTATAGCTTAGATGTCTTTGTCCTGTCTTGTGATGTGCCTTAAGGGTGGGAGGGGGTTGATGTCTTAGATATGTTTTGCGTGTTTAGGGTTAGTTAGGGTAGGTAGTTTAGGTACTTTTTCTCTTAATTCTAGTTAGTTTATTTTAGATTAGTTGTAGTTAGGATTATAGTTAGTTTAGGAGAGATAAATAGTTTAATTTTATAATAAATGGTTACTAGTTTGGATTCCTGCTTGCACTTATGTCAAGAGTGATGTGGTGGAGTGTGTCTTTTGACCTTGTATGCATCTCATATCGTCAATGGACTCTACGTTGAATGTGTAAGTGTGGTCATGACATGTTACTTAGCAGGATGGATTGTGTCAGGATACCTTAGATGTGAGCACAGTAAACTTGCATGGTTAAGAGGGTGGCAAGCAGGATTTACGGCCTAGTCTAGGGGCAGTCGTTTGGGAAGTTATACATCTTAAGTGTGACTCACGGAGCTGGCCAGCACATTGTTGCACATTTACAACACAAGATAGGGACATGGCATTGAGAGGATATTGTAGTAGCTACTGTTATCCATCATGGAGCTCGATGTATGCGCCGGGTACCACAGATTGCGTCATAGCCCTGCATCTCACATGCTCCTTGCGCAGAGTCCATCTACATTGCACAGACCTTGGCACACTTGCTGCGTAGTGCAAGTGTGTCAGATTAAATTGAATTACATGTTCCTGTGCATGGAGCCTGAACCTCTGGGCCATGCCAGTAGGAGTCTTTCTGTGGGTCCATTGAGAACTGCATATGGCAGAACAGTGGGCCTGATTCACGTAAGTCATCTGAGAGTAAGTCATGAGTTTAAGTTTTTCGGTATTCACAACTGGCATTGAGGAGTAGTGCATTTATATGTACTGACTTCACTTCTCCTAAATCCCTTTTGTGAATCTCAGAAGTTGGTAAGTCATGATTTTGTCACCGTTAAAGTTTTTGTGCGTGCACACAGTTCTGCTGCACACCAGAGGGGAAATGTTGCATTGCTCCCTCTTTTGCCAGTGTCATGGCAAATTCTCCCAGCTGTTAACTTTTGGCTCATAGTGATGCCACCCTTGAAATGTTCGGGCTGGACTGTTCCCATAGGGAACAGGGTCAAGACTGATTTGCATATGGCTGGGTTCAAACTGGAATGGCATGGTGAGCAAAAAAACGATGGATTTAGGCCCAGATCTCTGTACTGGGGTGAATGTATGACATTGTTCTGCATTCTGTCCATCAATTGTTGTTTTTGCACTTGTCACCCCGAGTGGGACGGGTATGCCCAGACGTGGGTCCCCTGCTCTCCATGCCACTGGAGTCAAGCTATCCTGGCTGATGAGGGGTGAAACCCCAAAACCGGTCCTAGAATGCTTGTTTCCAGTCCAGGGAGAACCTGGCCTGGCAGTTCGGGCTGGACTGTTCCCATAGGGCACAGGGTCAAGACTGATTTGCATATGGCTGTGTTCAAACTGGAATGGCATGGTGAGCAAAAAAACGATGGATTTAGGCCCAGATCTCTGTACTGGGGTGAATGTATGACATTGTTCTGCATTCTGTCCATCAATTGTTGTTTTTGCTTTTACCCTTGAAATGGTGGCACTGCTTCTGGCTATATGGTCAGTGCAGTGCACCATGCATCCCTTGTCACATTGCACGACCCGCTCACAGTGGTCACACCATGTGGGGCTCCAAAGTCAGAAAGCATTGTTCGTCCACAGGAAGGGGCTGACTGACGCATTACACTTTGGTGTGAGTCCCTATTGCCAACTCTGCTTCACTGAGGCCGACATTGTGGTTAAATGAGTGGCTGGTAGACATGTGCCCTTACGTATCTTCATCAATGTGTATATGGTGTGCACCATCTTTGGATGTGAAATGCAATGTGCACCTTCACAACAGGCTTCGTCCACCCTGCAGAGTGTGAGTAGATATGCCAGGAGATTTTCTTTCAGCAATTGTAAGGGGTGACACTACTTGTGGCCTGCAACAGACTTTGCCTTTTTTAAACACATTCCTATTTCCTTCATGGATGTGGGGCTAAGTTGGGATATTGCTAGATTGGTGTATTGGAGCAATGGGGGCACAGCTGGTCCACACATACCCGGTCCTCTCACTGCCTCTCAGGATCACAGCAAAACATGTACATTTGGATTATTTCCCTGGGTGTACCTTTTGGTGGATTCACTGCACCTATATTTTGTGAGACTGCTATACTGGATTGGTCATGGACAACAAACATCTGTGTGATGCAAATATATTTATTCACATGTCTGTTGACATAGTTGGAGGCTGGACCAGTACTTGGCCATGCAATACCCACATTACATTGATGCCCAGTGGAGGGCCAGACAGAGTCCTTTAGGGTTGACAAGTCCGAAGGAGGAGGAAGAGTTCAGTCAGCAGTCTGATTGCTGTGTCATTGGTAACCAGACAAAATATGGCAGTCCATGTCGAGGTCCAAGATGAGTGTCACAGAGTGTATCGGGGGACAGTGGAAGGTGATATTCCGTGGCATGATGCTGAGCCCGGAACCAAGTAGAAACTGGCCATTTGGCAGAGATGAATGCTACCGCTTCCTTCTTTGCAATAAGAGAATCATCCACATCTTCGTCCTCATGTGCCTCACATGTGGGTGGTGGTAGATTGGCTGCAGCACTGTGAGGCACTGACACATCAGGGGGCGGAGATGTGGATGTAGAAGCAGCAGCAGCAGCAGCAGCATTCATCTGCGCCAGACCTTGCTGCAGCAATGCAGTGATGATGATCTGCAGGGCATGGAAGATTCCAGCTACATCTCGCTGGTGTGCAGCCGTGGCAGCCATTTGTTCTGCCTGCATCCGCTCCATGTTCTCCATTTTCCTCCGCATGCGGCCCAACTCCTGGCTGCCATCGCTGGAGCCACTCTGGCTGGACAGTAGTTCCTGTCTCTGAGTCATGACTCCAGCGATGGCAGCCATGGAGTGTTGGAGAGCATTGAGCGGACTGTGGGTGTCCGTGATGTTTTGTAGGTGGTCCCGAATGGAACTCAGACAGCCACAAACGGAATCAACTTTGGCCACCAGGCTGTCAAACCCCACCCGCACCTGATGAGCCATCTCCTGCTGGATCTCTAACACACGGCGTTGGAATGCCAGGTGTGGGTCCGGGAGGTCCTGGGAGACAGCCATGGTGGTAGGTGCTTGCTGCTGTGTGGTTTCTGCAGGGGGTGGGGTTTGCACGATGCAGCTGGGTTGCCCTGCTCCTGGAGATGGGGTGCTGATGGAGTCTAGCAGCTGTTGGAGGGTGTCCGTGTTGATGGTGGCGAATTCCTCCTCTTCATCGGTGAAGAGTGGGACAGGCTGCTGTTCAGGAGGTGATGTTTCTCCCTCTGCAATGTAAAGGGGAGATGCAGTTTAACTGTGTGTTTCATATGTGATGATGCATTGGATGAGTTTACAAGCAGACTGCATGACAATGTACATTGTGACTGTTTGGGAGGAGCTGCCTATTTTTTGCAGGATGTTGACGCTTTCTACTACATCACGGAGATGAGGTTGTACTTGTACATTGTCATCTGACAGTTTACAGCTATGACAAATGTGATTTTACAGTTTATACACACAAGCGGCACCAGTTGTGTCCTCTGTTCAGTTGTGAAGGTGATGGAGTTTGTCCCACATTGTAGTCAATGTTGATGAGTTCCTGTTTTTATGTGTGTGCGCTGCATTGTGGGATACTCGCCCATGCAGCTTTGGTTTTACTACCCCTTATCCCTTTCTGGCAGTGAGCCTTCACTTCTGTGTATTTACAATGCTGAGATGTTGCAGGCTGGGGTAAATATGTATCTTGGTCAGAGTTGGGACACTTGTGCATTGTTTTACAGCAGATGTCTTGTTTACCTCAGGGGTTGAATGTACACAAGGATGTGTCAGAGTGTGACCTGCTCCTTTAGAGATGTGGTCCACACTCAGCCACCTCAGTGACGTGGCCTGCACCATGTTGTGATGTTTGGGGTGCAGGCATGCTATTCATCATGCACTGTCACTTGCCTTGTCAGTGTGGCTCACAGACCCGGACCTTTGCTGTGAACTGCACATATGCATGTGTCTGTTGCAAGATTAGTTATGTGTGAGTAAGGCCCCCTTCAGGCGCATTGGCTACTAAGGCCTACTTGCTGTTTCAATGTGTGCTGCACTATGCTGTACACATGTGCATTCAGGTAGCTTTGTCTATTGTGATTTGTCTTGTGTGCATGTCGTCATTCATGATTCATCTTGCATGCATTGCTTACTGCCCTCCTGTTGGCTTACCCGTTGTGAGTATGGTGCTGCGTGAGTTTCTATTGTTGTTGATGGCTGGACAGACAGTGTCAACACCCATTACCCTCAACGTTGACCCCACGTGTGGTGTGTAAGTGGGCCTGGATTTGATGGATGTGGATTCCCTAATGCGTATTTGTGGTGCTCAGGCCTTGTCCCCGCCGCCCTCCCAACATATGCAAATGGCAGGGTGATGTGTGTTTGTGTATGTGCCACGCAGCTGGTCACATGGATGATACATGCTGTCCTGGTTACAAATATTCAATGCATGGCTTTGCGTGTGGGTGATGACAACCATGACTGCATCTTTGTTCACTGACACAGTTGACTTACCAAACAGATAGGTTTACATGCACATAATGGTGTAATGGGCAACTCTCACCGGGACTGATGTGGAATGGTGTTTTCTGTATGGCAGATGTGTACACTTGAGAGTGTAGGTGTACAAATCGACCTAAGGGGTGAGTGTGCCATTTTTCTAGTTGTCATTATTTGTTGCAACTTTGCTATCCTTGCTTGTTGTCATACTTTGGTTGTCTTACTTCTTTACAGGGACATTGTAGTTCTGTGAGTCTGGCACACAGACAAGTCATGCAGTACAGATTTGGTTGACACATTCCTGATATGCATTGTCCCCGCACTGTGGTGTTGTAGACATAGCCCCCCTGCTCATTGTATTACATCGCCTTTTGAGTGCAGTCTGCTGTTTGTGTGCATTGTGGGATATGCACCTTGGGGCCATTTGGCTGCATGATCAGTTTGTTGTGGCATTGCATGTGTTTCTGGTATGCAAACTCACTAGATGGTTTCTCACTTGGTGTACACACAGTGATGGCTCACAGTGGGAGTGCTGCAGGGCGGTGGTGCGGGGAGGTGGTGTGGGGCAGGGGAGGGGCAGGATGGGGGTTAGTGGAGTTGGACACACGACGGGCAGGAGTTCGGTGAGTAAATGAATGATTTGAACTATTTACCTTGCACTTGATGCATCGCTGAGTTTGTGATGCAGCAAGCGCAAGGTAAATAGTTAGGATTATTTATTTACTCGCCTAACTCCAGCCCGTCGTGTGTCCAACTCCACTGCCCCCCATCCTGCCCCTCCCCTGCCCCGCACCACCACCCTGCAGCACTCTCACTGCAAGCCGTCACTGTGTACACAGGACTGCATCTCATGGACAAGCAGGTGGACACATTTACTGGAGATGTGGCAGGATGTCTACATGGCCCCCTTTCCTCAACATCATGCATATACAAATAGTCTGCACAGGGCCGCATCTCTCTGATACTATGAATCAGGATGCACTGTGTGTGTGACTGATCATGTGCATGAGTGGGCATGCCACCACCAATGTCAGCAGACATGCAGCATTGTGCACGTGTGTCTGCGTTGTGTGCAAGATTGTGTATGTGCAGTTGTGTCCCCCTTGATGCACATGTACATTCTTGCACACAACTCCAACATACGGGCACATGCATATGCATGTTGTTGAGGCAATGGGGCCTTTTTGACAGCCTGCCGCATCTCCAATCAATGTGGGCCTTTGCTCTTTCACGTAGCCCTTATTTTTTGGCCGGATATGATACTTGGACTATATTGGTTTGACTTTTCTGTGCACATTTCCAGGTCTGTGAGCCCACCAATATGTGTCTTGCAATGTATTGGGTGGGTAGGGTGATATGTGCCTATGCCACCAGGGCCAAGGGGATCCGTGACATGATCCGCAGTCACTGTGGGTGTGCACTGCGATATATTTAATTGTACATGAGTGCCATTGGGCCCATCTCCCCCGTCCCCCCAGTCCCTGGTTGGTACTCACCCTGTTGCTGTGGTGTCTGGTCGTGTTGAGCAGTATCCTGTCCCGGAACTCCAACCACCGTCTCCTCACTGATGACTTGGGACACCTGTTCCTCCAACGCATCGAGCTCCTCCTGTGGCGCTGGACTCCCACCTCCAGTTTGCATTGCTGCTTTCAAGTTGGCTGCAAGTTTCTGCTTGGTCTTGCGCTTTACATCATGCCAGCGCTTCTTGCAGTCATCCACTGTCCTCCTCACCTCTCCGACAGCATTCACCTTAGCCACGATGGACTGCCATATTGCATTTTTGGTTGCCAATGACACAGTGGAGGTCACAAAAAGTTGTTGTTGGTGTTCAGTCACCTCCGCAATCAGGACCTGGTTTTCCTGCTGACTGAACCGCGTCTTCCTCTTCCTCTTCTCCTTGGCTTTCCCCTGGGTCCCTGGCTAGTCCTCCTGGGTGGTTGTGGGGTTGTTGTTGGCATCTGTGCTGGGTCCAGCTTCCTCCGTGCTTTGTTCCAAATGTTTCTTCTTTTTTTTGTGTGTGGTATTTGGGCTGCATAGCGGGCGTTTTATAGTGATTTTTCCCGCCTAACGTGAAAAAAGGTGCGCTGACGCTAATTAGCGTGCCGTTCCTGGGCGCTAATTGGCCCATCGCCACTTTTTCACTTTGGCGTGACGATTTTTATCGCCGTGGCGCTGATCTTAACGCCGGACATTTTACCCGGTAAGGGAAACTATCGCCTGTTAGCGGCGTGTTGTGAATACGACGCTAACACAGCGATAATTTCCGCGGTACACGGCGATACGAAAACTATCGCTAACTGAGGTTAGTGATAGTTTTTGCCATTTGTTGAGAATATCCCCCATAGTCTTTCTGCCCAACAGCGGGAGGCAGATTTGGGTTTTACCACATTCTGCCCCCAGGGCAAAAAGCCACCAGAACCAGAGATTTGTTCTGTGAAAAAATACAGGGGTGGGCCGTTGGCCCACCTTGGTACAGGGCCATGTCCCTACACCAAAGGAGGAAATACAGTCTTTCTGTGCCTCCAGGAGGCAGATTGGGTGCAAGCCCAGTAGGGCAGAAAACACACTAGACACAGGGAAATCCTGACAATAAACATAGGGGTAGTTCATTCTGCCACTTAATAGAGGGCAATACAGTACTTCTGCCCTCCTGAAGGGCAGACAGGAGATTTACAGCAATTGGGGGTGTGCCACTAATTTTCACCCGGGGAGGGGGGGCAGAGAGCCCACTGGACAGCAGGGATTTCAAAATGGTGCCAAAACGAACAAAAGGAAAGTTGCGGCCCTACCAGGCATTGGGCCATGCCTCCATCCTAGAACAGGTGCAACAGCCTTAATGTCCCCATGGGGACTAAAGCATCTCCATCTCCATGGAAATTGAGAGGACATTTTGATTCTTGTGGGCGTAGTGTTTGCTTGTGAGCCAGCAGATTAGGAGTAAATCCCAATTTCTTGTCACTTACCAGACAGAATGGCTGCAGTATATTGGCACATGGTCAACAAGCAACCAGGAAAATCTATCAAAACCTAGATATTTTTAAAAGCTAGATTCAAAGGACAGGACAGGGCTGTATGCCGTACATGGATCCCACAAAGTTTTCTGACCCTCAGTGCCATGCAATCTTCAAACTTTGAGTAAAATCACACATTTTCTTCATATTTCTGTGATGGAAAGTTCTAGAATCAGTACAGATGTACAACATTTCTATTACTTAGCATTCCCACACCTTTCCCAACAAAAACACTGCCCCAGCTGACTGTACTTCCACCAGCCAACCCAGAACCTCCCATCCACCTCACTATCACTAGCACACATCCCCCGCATTTGCAGAAGCAGGACTGGAGGCCGCTCGTTCTCCTACCTAGCTGCAAAGACCTGGAATGCCCTCCCCCAGGACATCAAGCAGCTACCACGCTCACAACAATCTACAAGAAGATAAAGACCTGGCTCTTCAACACATGCTCCTGACCTCCCACACCTTATTCAGTGCCTGGATACCCTTGCGGGTGAGTAGTTTGCGCTCTGCAAATCACTTAACATGCAGACATCAACACTTCCTGTAAAAATTACATAATTTGGTGATGAATAGATGTGATAAGGAAAATCTACCATACACAGGTCTTTTTACAAACTAGACACCTGGGGAGTGGCCTTCCTTGGATCTTACAAAGTTTTCTTACCCATAATGCCCTGCACACCTCAACCTTTGCCTAAAACCACCCATTTTCCTCACATTACACGCAACAGGAATTGATAAAACCAGAGGTCATGCTCAGTCAAAATGGTCTTTGCATGATCTCTGGTTTGATCTGTTTTTATTGTGGGCGCAAGGCCCAGTCACACAATTGGGGTACCGGTTTTTTTTCAGAACAAGTGTGGAAATGCTGCATGGTAGGAAATTTGTGGATCCCCCAGATCCGTAACTTTCTCCCAAAGAAATGTGAGGAAAATGTCTGTTTTTGGCACAGTTTATTGTTCGAAGGGCTTTTAGGGTAGGAACATGTCATGGGGTCGACACTAGGCACACCACCCTGAACTCCCCTAGGTGTCTAGTTTTCAGAACAGTCTGTATCTGGTAAGGGTCCCTGGGTGACAGCTGAGCCCAGGCCCAAAATCTACATTCACAACTTTGCAAATAAGGGTCTGCTTTGAGTTGAAAGTTGATCTGTCCATGTTGCCTTTTGGGGCCTGTCCTATATTGGGCTGTAGGCCCACTCACAATTGTGGGCTAACAGGTTTGATTGGGACAAGCGTGGATAAGCTCGATGGTAGGAAATGTGTGGGTCTCCACAGGTTCTGGAACTTTCCCTCACAGAAATGTGAAAGTTTAAGGTTTGCAATGGCTTCTGGGCAAAAAAAAGCATTGTGAGATCCATGAAAGTCATATCACCCTGGATTCCCTTGGGTCTTTAGTTATCACAAATGTCTGGGTTTGGTAGGTTTCCCTGGGTGGTGGGAGAGCCATGGCCTAAAATCCCCAGTTACATACATCATCAAACCAGGTAATTTTTCCTTCAAATTTTTTTGATCTCCATGTAATGTTTTAGAGTGCTTGGTGTTAGGCCCAACCACACAAGTGGGGTTTCATTTTTATTGGGAGAAGTGTGGGCACACTGAGTGCTGGGAATTTAGTGGATCGCCACAGCTTTGGGAACATTCACAGAAGTTGAGTAAATTGGTTTGCAAAGCCTTCTTGGTAAATAAACATAATGCAATCCACATGAGTTACAAAGTTACAGCACCCTGGTCTCCCCAGGGTTTCTAGTTTTCAGAAGTATCTGGGTTTGGTAGATTTCTCAGGGTAGCTGGGTAGTGGCTGAGCTAGTGCCCATAATCCGTAGCTTCCCACATTATAAAAACAAGTGTTTATTTTACTTTTTCATATCTGGTTTCTCCAGGTCACATTTTGAGCTAGTTCCTGTCACGGGTAGTATGCTCATTCACACAGGTAGGGTACTGTTTGTATTGTGAGACATGTGGGAACACAGAGTAGTAGAACATTTGTTATTACCAGTTGAATTTTCATGCATTTTTGACTCCCAAATCTAAGCCAGTGCGCAACAAGAAGATTATTTGCCAAATGCACTCACAATCATATGATAGTATGGGTAACCCCAAATTCAAGGTTATACAAACAACCACTTTTTCTAAACTCAGTATCTTGTGCACATTGCAGAAATACATAGGTTTCCTTCATACCCATTTTTCATTCCTTATATATTACTAAATGAATTGCTGTACAGTCGGTACACAATGTAAAATTGTTCTAAGCTGCAGCTCGGTTATATGCTCTGGGTATCGCATGTATTCAGAAAACCTACAAACATTATATATCCCTATGACCCAAATGGTCAATGAGATTTAACAGTGTACTCCTTTTGTAAATCGGCCATTGTCACAAAAATTGACAGATTAAAACATTGTCACTAATGGCTAATTTTTCTTACTTATTTTGATTATTTTCTTCTTTTAATGATCAGTTTCTTTGGGAAAATCTTGAGGGCCTACACAAACAACCCCTTGCTGAATTCAAACTTTGTCTACATTTCAGAAATGTACACCTTTCCAGGATCCCCCTGGGTTTCAAAACTATTTCCACCACAAATTGCAAGTAAATTAAAAGCACAAAATTAGGAACAGCTCCTAGAAAAATGAAAAACTGTGGTAAAAATGTGTTTGATATAACTGCTTATTCCTTAAAACTAGCAAGATGGAGATCCGAGCACAGCAAACTATTCATTGAGGGCAGTTTTAGAAAAAAACATGTTTTATTGTAGAACACTTTTTACCAAACAAAACCACAAAAATGTAGCTAAATTTTGGTTATTTTCCTGATTCCCTCAAGGGCTACCCACAAACCCTGAATATCTTTGGAATTCCCAGGACTGGAAAAAAGGACGTAAGTTTTGTGAGGATACCATTTGCAGAAAAAGTTCTTTTTTATTTTTTTATTTCTATTTTTATTGAGCAGAAATAGATATAAAATAGCAGAGACCAAACAGGCAGTTTTACAAAAAATAAACCATTAGACTGAAAAGCAGCTTTCACAATTGTTCTCTACAATTACAACACCATAAATTGATTTTATAATGAGAAATACCAAAGCGCAGCAGTGCCTAAATCACCCTACTGGAGCAGGCCATCAAATCACATATTACCAGGACTTAAAGTGATTTTAATAAAAAGTGCATAACATACAAGAATAGTACAATGTGCAAAGTGCAAAAGAGATAAACAATCTAGCCATCCAGCAGCATTTACCGTTTACACAATTTTACCCATCCTAGGAATTTTAGATAAAGAGAATACCTGGAGACAAAACCCCCATCCATAAATAAATCCTGCATGTTGCATCAATGAAAACAAACTCTATTAAGAATCTATGGCTCCGGGTGAACTTCAATACCCTGGAACTGGTGCCATAAAGCAACAAACCTATTCAAACCCCCCACACGCTTTGCATATGCCTCATCAAATTACATGGTTCATATAATCTTTTCCTTCCAGCCCTGAATAGTTGGAACCAGGCTGGTTCTCCAAATTTGAAGAATGAAGGAACAAGCAATCGTAAGTGGGATAGAGATGAAAAACTGCCCTCCCTTATTAAACCGCTGACTTTCTTTGGAGACCCCAAACAACACTAAACTTGCTTCTGGAACTATCCTGGACTGTAAAGCCTGGCTAAGAAAAACAAATAGCCCTTCCCAGAATTTGGATAGTTTCGGACAAGTGAAAAATGAATGAAGCCAGTCTCCTGCACCTTCCTGATGACAACAAAAACATTTATCAGAGACAATCGGATGTAGTTTATGGAGCGTCGCTAGGGTATAATACGCCATCCAGCGGGATAAAAATGACATTCTTTTAAAATGGGCCACTCACTCCCTCTGTTAATTAATACCGTGCCGGCCATCCTAGAATTCACAATGACTTTGTTCTGTGCACCATGGTATAAGTTCACAATCATCGAGGTAAATTGTGGGGGAAACCCAAATTTATGCAAGCTAAAAAACAAGGCTTCCCAATTAACAAGATTGAGCGCCTTTTCGGCATCAATCCTCATTATCACCGCTTTTGTTTGGTTGCTCGAGAAATAGTCTATCACATGTGTTAAAACATGAGTATTTGCTGTCATAAGGCAGTTAGCGACAAACCCAATCTGATACTTATGAATTAAAACCTGGGCTGCAGGCATAATCCCTGTAGCCCAAACTTTCATCATAAGTTTATAATCGGTGTTAAGGAAGCTAGTAGGTCGATAAGAATTCACATTTCTTGGATTTTTTATCTTTCTTGAGAATGCTTACTATAGTAGATTCCTTGAAAGAGGAAGGAACATCCCCACCCTATTTTATATAATTAAAGAGATCTGTTAGAAAAGGCAAAAACTCTTTAGCAAAAAGTTAATAAAACTCAGAGGGAAATTTCATTTCCACATGCCTTAGCATTAGGCATCTTTTGCAGTACTTTGTGGACCTTAATGAGTGTTATTTTCCCCAAAATTGCCTGAGCCAAAGAATTCGGTAGTTTGTGTAGCTGAACAGAGGCATAATATTGTTCTATGCTGCCCAGCGGAACAGAGTACTGTGTTTGATATATGGCTCTGCAATGCTGCAGGTAAACCTGAGCAACTTCATGCTGCTCTGTTACTATTTCAGTGGTAGACGGGTTCTCAATGTGATTGATTGTAGCTTTCTCATTCTTAGTTCGAGTAGACCAGGCTAAAAACTTGCCTACATGCAGGTTTTCTTCATAAAGTTGTTGCTGGTAATCAGTGGAGTTGTTTATTTCCTCAAGTGTATAAACAATCCTGAGATTTTGCTTTGCCCTGCCTACTTGGTCCTCATGGACCTCCATACCAGCTACCCCCTCGACAGCTTTTATAGCAGTGTCTATCACTAATTGAAATCCTGCTATTTGCTGGGTGCGCTCTCTGACTTGATTTGCTTTGAAGATGACAATACTCCCTCTGACTACAGCCTTAAAGGCCTCCCAAACTGCAGAGAGGCAGTATTTTAATAATGAGAAAACACTCTGCAATGAGCCTTTTCATCTCAACCACCCACTCTGGGTTTGATAAAAGAGATCTGTCGAGCTGCCACCTCCACCTCTCTCTGTTAGCAGAACCCAGATCCACCACAATAGAAACCACTGAGTTATCGGAGAAGGCATTTTCCCAAGTATCCGGCCTAGCCCTTTTAATTGCCTGGGAAACCAAAAAAAAAAACATTGAGGCGGGTTGCGGTTTTAAAACGATGTGAAAAACAGGTGTATTGTGCAAAACCTAGGTGTTCTTCGCACCAGGGATCTACTAGTTGAAAATTTGATTTCAAGGTATCAATTACCTTTTTGGTTTTGGGTTTCAGCTGTTTCTTCGAGTTAAAATCAACGCGACGCAGAAAAAATGCGAAACACGAACGCGAAAAAAGTTGCGATGCCCCAAATCGCGCTACAAAAATCAGCGATAACCAGCGACAGGCCTGCAATTCCCACGCGTCATGCGGGAAAATGCACCATAAAAGCAGAAAAAAAAATAGTGAAACTGCGTAGCACCATGGATGCACCCAGACCGAGTGCAGAGGACAACGCGAACCCCACAAGCCCCACAGACGACCAGCAAGGAACCTCAGGGTCGGGGAAGGCCAAGCAGAAGAGGAAGAGGAAAACGCGGTTCAGTCATCAGGAAAACAGGATCATCGTTACGGAGGTGATAGAACACTACCAACAACTGTTCGTCACCTCCAACGTGTCATTGGCAGCAAAGACCCAAACATGGCAGACTATCTTGGACCATGTGAATGCAGTTGCGGAGTTGAGGAGGACAATGGAAGAGGTCAAGAGGTGCTGGAATGATGTGAAGGGCAAAACCAAGAAGAAACTCGATGCCAACATGAAAGCAGCAACGCAGATTGGAGGTGGGGGTCCAGCGGCACACCAGGAGCTGGATGACATGGAGAAAATGGTGGCCACAGTCATCAGTCGGGATACGGTGCCAGGAGTAGTGGATCCGGACACCGCTCAACATGACCTCACACAACATCAACAGGGTGAGTACCGAACAGGGACTGGGGGGACGGGGGAGATGGGCACAATGGCACACATGCACAATTAAGTACAGCACACTGCACACCCACAATGACTCTGGATCATGTTCCTGATCTCCTTGCCATACTGCAGCACACATAGAAACAGCAAGTAGGCCCCCGTCGACAATGTGCCCGGAGGGGGCCCTCCCCACACATCACTAATCTCACAACAAACCCATACACATGTGCTGAACCCATCAAAGCTGCGGGTCCGTGAGCCACACTGACAATGCAAGTGACACTGCATGACGAGTAGCATGGCTGCAGTCCAATTATCATGACATGGTGCACGCCACGACACTGAGGTGACTAAGTGTGGACCACATCCGGAAAGGAGCAGGTCACACTCTGACACATCCACGTGCACAAACAACCCCTGACGTCAACAACACATCTGCGGACAAACCATGCCCAAGAGTCACTACTCAACCAAGAGCCCAATTTACCCAAGTCCACAACATCTCAGCACCGTAGAAGCACAGAAGTCAAAGGCACACCGCCTGAAAGGGAAAAGGGGCAGCCAAATCAGAGCTGCAGGGGCGACTCACCCACAATGCAGCACACACACATAAAAATAAGAGCACCTCAACATTGACAACAATGTGATACAAACTGCAACACTTTCCCAACAGAACACAGGACACAACTGGTGCCGCTTGTGTGTAGAAACTGGCCAATCACATCTGACATAGCAGGAAACTGTGAGATGACAATGTACGGGTACAACCTCACATCCGTGATGTAGTACAAATGTCCACTGTCCCGCATCAAATAGGCATCTCCTCACAAACAGTCACAATGTACATTGTCATGCAGTCTGTATGTAAACTCCGCCAATGCGTCAACATACATGGAACACACTGTGAAACTGCATCTCCCCTTTACATTGCAGAGGGACAATCAATACCTCCAGCAGAGCAGAGCCTATATCACGTCAGCGATGATGGAGCCGACCTCCAGGACATCGACTTTGATGAACTCCAACGGTTGATGGACAACCTCCGCACCCCACCTCCAGTAGCGGGGCAGCCCAGCACCATCGAGGTGATGCCACCCCTGCACAGACCACACAGCAGGAAGCACCCACCACCACATCTGGCTCCCAGCACCTCACCGAAGAACACATGGCGTTCCAACGCCGTGTGTTAGACTGCCAGAAGGAGCTGGCTGAACAGGTGCGGGTGGGGTTCGACCTCATGGCAGCCAAACTAGATGCCATACGTGGGTGTCTAAGTCCCATCAGGGACCACTTACACTCCCTAACGGACACCCACAGTCCACCCCATGCCCTCCAACAATCCATGGCTGGCGTCGCTGGAGTCATGACTCGGAGACAACAACAGCTGTCTAGTCAGAGTGGCTACAGCGATGTCATCCGTGATTTGGGAAACATGAGGAGGGTCATGGAGAACATGGAGCGGATGCAGGCGCAAAGAATGGCAACCACGGCTGCACACGACAAAGCTGTAGATGGGATCTTCCATGCCCTGCAGATCCTCATCACGGGAGTGATGCCACAAGACATTGCGCGGATGAATGCTGCTGCTACTTCTACATCCACATCTCCGGCCCCTGATGTGTCAGTGTCACACAGTGCTGCAAACCAAACACCACCACCCACATGTGAGGCACATGAAACGTCAGAGGACGAAGACGAGGATGAATCTGCCCCAGTGGTAAGGAGGAAGCAGTAGCATTCATCTCCGCCATATGGCTTGTTCCTGCTTGGGTCTGCCCTCTGCATCATGACCTGGAACAACACCTTCCACTGTCCCCCGACACATTCTGCGACACCAACCTTTGACCTCGACATGGACTGCCATTTTTTGCATGCCCAACAATGACACAGCAATCAGCCTGCGGACTGGACTCTTCCCCTTCCGAGTAACTTGTCAATCCCTAAAGGACTCTGGCTGGCCCTCCACGGGGCAACATTGTAAAGTGTTGTCTGCATGGCCCAGTACTAAGACAGCTTCAACACTCCACTGAACGTGAATAATACATTCTAATACACACAGATGTGTCATGTCCATGATTAATCAACTATGAAAGCATGGACGACTGTAGGGGCAGTGATTCCCCCTTACGTTCATGTAGCTCATGTTGTGTGACCTGAGTCACAGGGTGCATCCCTGCATCATGGTGGTACATATTTGACCCCAGACAAAGCCCTGTTGTCAATTGTAGGTCACAAATGACAGCCTACATGTAATGATTTGTGACACATGTGAAACGCTGATGAGTGTGATTCCGTACTATCTTTGACACACAGAAATGGCATTTCTATTACGTGACACCGTAAACAACCTCTCTGTACAGAGGTGACACACCCACCATCTATTTACAATTTATGAGATTGTTAGCACCACATGTTGCACTTACACTTGTCAGAGTGATGTGCTTGTACAGAGGAGTAACGTGCACACAGGGAATGTGTGTTGTAATGAATGTATTTGCACATGCTGTGCCTGTGGTGATTTTGTACTGTCCCATGATTGCTAAGGACTGTGACAATGTGACGTGCTCATGTGAAGAAATTGTCAATGATGGTGTTCCTACGGGCTATTCCTGCTGCTGCTGCAGTGGGGTGTGGTCCACCTGCCTCATCTTCCTCATCATCGTCCGGTGCATCTGGCACTTATAGCCATGGGGACTTGGTGCGTTCACATATGTTGTGCAACACACAACATGCAACGATCATCTTGCACACGATGCCTGGGCTGTACAGGAGCCTTCCACCCGTGATGTCCAGGCACCTGAAACGTGACTTCAACACGCCAAATGTGCGTTCCACGATGCCCCTGGTGCGTTTGTGGGCTGCATTGCACTGACTCTTGGCCTGTGTGTTCGGGGCTCGGAGGGGTGTCATCATCCAGGGGCAGAGTGCATATTCTTGATCACCTGTGACAGTGCAGAGAGACATGAGTCAAAAGTTGGTTCTGCATGATGTGTTGGCAGGCTCACTAGTTCATTGGTGTGTGATATGTGTGACTTAGTGATTCCTGTGTGACAGGTACTGCTTGTAGCAAATGAGCGGCATCAATGTGTATTACGTAGCCTCACTGCTGCTCCTCGCTCCCCTGAGCCTATTCACTAGTGTGCGCAGCGCGGTTGCATCACTTGCACTCCTACGGCACACCATTGTCATGCCTGTCTGCGCATGTCCACAAGCCTGACAACGACACTGTGATGTTGTGCACTGACGGTGGCCGGCCACGTGTTTGTAGGCCTACGGTAAGGATAGGGCGGACACAGATGTAGAGTTCATGGCTGGCTGAACTCGCAATGTGGTTGAGGGTAGTCCTATGGCCTATGCTGCGGTAATGGCGACACACACAACAGTTGGCATGTATGATCCCGGACCCCGAGCGGGCTTGCGCTCCTTCATTTATCCCTTCGGCCGAGCCCACACTCCGGGGGCATGCTACATCGCAACATTGTCCATTGCGGGACAGGTGGCGCCGACACTACAACAGAGACACACGCATTAGTTACCTCCTTGGCAAGGCCAACACATAGCAAAGCCCAGAGCCACGGGCTGATCATCCACACCCCTACGCTGGACTGTCGTACGACAGCCCACTCCGCTTACGCTTACAGGGGGGTACAACACAGCTACATGTCCAGGTCTTTCCCACTGCCGGAGGTGACATGGTTGTGTCCGCTGTACACAGCACAATGTAATGTGGTAGGGACCGGGGCCCTCGTGCATACACAATGACCACACTTAGATAGTTTGTGGAACTGGCTACGGGCACATGTGCCCGGCCCCTTTTATTGCCAGGGTCAGATGTCCAGTGACGCCTGTGCTGGATGGGTGTGGGGTGAGTGTAAGTCAGCCCTCAGGGAGTGGTTGGTGCTGGCAACAACTACAACAGTGATCAGACAATCTGTAGTACAAAGTTCTAACAGCAAGGGTCCACGACTTGAGCTGCACAGAGTTAGTGGCCACGGATGTACTGCGGCCGGCACAGGCACACCGCCACGGGACGGTGACTTGTGGTGCACTGAGGTAGGGCCACGGGAGCTGAGCGGGTCCTCGTGGATGTCCAAGGTGAATGTCGCGGGGTGTTTCGGGGGACAGTGGAAGGTGTTCTTCCAGGGCATGATGCAGAGGGCAGAACCAAGCATGAACAGGCAATATGGAGGAGATGAATGGTACAGACTCATTTTTAAAGCCAAGTCAGTATCAGCTACACGATGATGAAAACAACCCCCAGGCCATAGACTCAGACGCCACCAAAGTTCAAACTGAGAGTGTCCCTGAATTTCGGGGCCCAGAGTTAGTGGCACCAGAGCTGAAAGGGGATGCAGTCTGCGATGAGGCCTGTACAATGGTATGAACTCTGCCATGAAAAAAGCAATACTCAGTTCAAAATGTGTGACCTACTTGACCGCAGTGTAGGCCGAAGGCAGTAGTCATCAAGGGCCCACAGACACGTGTCGTTGGCCTGCGATGCACAGAGTTGGTGGCACCAGATCGAAGGGAGTACAGTGATATAAATGCTGCCATTAACATATGAACTGGGCCATCATGGAATCAAGACTCAGTTCTAAATGTGTGACCTACTTGACCGCAGTGTAGGCCAGAGGCAGCGGTCAGCAGGGGCACACAGCCACGTGTCGTTGGCCTGCGATGCACAGAGTTAGTGGCACCAGAGCAGTTGTTGGAAGTGTTCGATCACCTCCATAACGATGATCCTTTTTTCCTCCAAACTGAACCGCGTCTTCCTCTTACTCCTCTCCTTGCGTGCAATGATATGAACTCGGCCATTGTAAAATCAAGACTCAGTTCCAAATGTGTGACCTACTGGACCGCAGTGTAGGCCGGAGGCAGCGGTGGAGTACGTCAACGAGGAAGGAGTGCTGGGGGCCTGTGTCGCGGAGGCCGTGATGGTCTGAGGAGGCTGCCAAGGTTGCGGGCCTCGGGCTTGGAACTTGCACCGGCATGTGGTGGGCCCTCTTTGACACACGCCGGTGTCGGGAGGTGAGCAGTGAGGCCTGGTTGCGCAGGGGGGGCAAGACGGGTCAGGGGACCAGCGGCCTGGGGTGCAGCGGGCGCACAGGATCGCAGGCACCGCCGCTCACGGCATCAGCCTCGTGGCAGGCTGAGAGGCGCCGCCCTGGCAGACACGTTGGCCATTCTGGAAGAGAACCACGCCCAGAGCAACAGGCTTTTTATTCACACCCCTAAGCTGGCCTGGCATACGCCGGGCCAGCCCACTCCGCTCACGCTCACAGGGGGGGACGTAACAAGCTACATTTCCGTGATCTTCCCCACTGCCTGGGGTGACATGGTTGCGTCCACTGTCCACTACACTCCAAACACCAGCAGTATATGTCGACATGGACATGTCTGTGGTCTGCATACTCAAGTCTGTCCAGCACATCCACACCACACTTGGCATTGTGTACATTCTCATTCATGGGTCACTTGCCTCCTTCGCACATGCCTGGTTCCCACCTCTCCCCACATTCTGCTATTGTGTAGCTGAGGTGCCATGCCATTGATGGCTTGTGTACATGGCTAGCCCAGGTTACCACAGTAAGTTGTGCTGTTGTATGTGGTAGGTGGGCATGTTGTTTGGCATGTTGTATGTGAGTTTGTCACATGTGCATTCCCAGAGTCATGAGTTGCATGGCTGTGTAGTTGAGGTGTGTGGTGTGTTCATTTGGTACTTACCAACTAGCAATGCATTCCCATAGGTGCCATCCTGAAAGCGCTGGTTGATGATGGACTGTCGGAAGATGAACAAATCATGCACAATGCCTGGGTAGTTGGCGACGACGTTGGTGAAGAGTCCCCGGTGGTCCACTATTGCCTGCACATTGATGGAATGCGTGTGCTTCCTGTTGCGGTAATTGTGTGCAGTGGCGGCAGGGGGCACGAGGAGTACATGTGTGCAGTCGATTGCCCCCAACACGTGCGGGAAGCCAGCTATGGTGTAGAAGCCTTGCTTGGTCTCCAGCTGTTCCTGCGCAGTGTGGGGGAAGTGAAGGTGCTGGGGTACCAAGCTGATGATGGCATCCAAGACAGGTGTGAGGAACTTGGATAGGGCTGGCTGTGAGACTCTTCCGACTCTGGCAGTTGTTGGTTGGGAGCTCCCAGAGGCCAACAGGTGCAGCAGAGCCAGCAGCTTTGTCTGCGGAGGGATGTTGTTTGTCCGCTGTGTTGGTACCGTCAGCCTGTGGGTAATGATGGTCAGGATGCGGAGGATGGTTGTCCTTTTGAGCCTGTAGTGGGCAATGACATCCTCTGGTGTTAAGTCTGTGAGGCTGGTGCTTTTTCTGAAGGTCCGCTGTCTTTGTCTGCGCTGAACATCCTGTGATTCTAGGCAAATCACTTAATCTCCCCGTGCCTAACAAAAATGAATGTGTGTCCTAATGTAACGTAACTGGTGCTATGTAAAGCGCTCTGATACCCGATTCGGGTCAAGTTCGCGCTATATAAAACTGTGCAAAAAAAAAAAAATGACTCCCGTGGCACAGAGTAAGTGGCACCAGAGCCGGAAGGGGATGCAGTCTGCGATGAGGCCTGTACAATGATATGAAGTCTGCAATGAACAAATCAAGACTAAGTTCCAATTGTGTGTCCTAATCGACCGCAGTGGGTACTGGAGGCAGCGGTCAGCATGGGGCACCCGCTGTGCAGCCAGCTCCTCCTGGATCTCTAACTCACGGCGTTGAAATGGCATGTAGAGAAGATTCCTGGTTCACGGAGGTGGAGGCACCAGAGCTGAGTGGGTGTTTAGCCTACGACGATGCCGTGTCCTGCCTGTTACGGACTGTATTGGATTGGTGTGAGGCCTGATGGACTGCAGTGTAGGCCGGAGGCAGTGGTCAGAAAGGGCCCACAGACACGTGTGGTCGGAATGCTATGCACAGAGTTGGTGGCACCACATCGAAGGGAGTATACTGATTTAAACTCTGCATTCATATTTGTACTCTGCCATTGTGTAATCAAGACTCAGTTCCAAATGTGTGACCTGCTTGTCCGCTGTGTATGCCGGTGGAGTACGTCAACAAGAAAGGAGTACTGCGAGCCTTGCCCGCGGAGGCCGTGATGGCCTGAGAAGGCTGCCAAGGTCGAGGGCCTCTGGCTTGGAGCTAGCACCGGCATGTGGTGGGCCCTCTTGGAGACACGCCGGTGTTGGCAGGTGAGCAGTGAGGCCTGGATGCGCAGGGGCGGACGAGACTGGTTCGGGGACCAGCGGCCCGGGCTGCGGCAGGTGCACAGGATCGCAGGCCACACCGCTCACGGCGACGGCGTCGGCCTCGTGGCGGGGTGGGAGGCGCCGCCCTGGCAGACACGTTGGGCATTCCGGAAGAGAACCACGCCCAGAGCTACGTGCTTTTTATTCACACCTCTACGCTGGCCTGGCGTACGCCGGGCCAGCCCAATCCGCACACGCTTACAGGGGGGGGACGTCACAAGCTACATTTCCGAGAGCTTCCGCACTGGCTGGGGTGACATGGTTGCGTCCACTGTCCACAACACTACCACCACCAGCAGTATATGTCAACATGGATATGTCTGTGGTCTTCATACTGCAGTCTGTCCAGCACTTCCACGCCACACTTGGCATTGTGTGCATTCTCATTCATGGGTCACTTGCCTCCTTCGCACATGCCTGGTTCCCACCTCTCCCCACATACTGCTAACGTGTGGCTGAGGTGCCATGCCGTTGATGGCTCATGTACATGGCTAGCCCAGGTTTCCGCTGTACGTTGTGCTGTCGTGTATGGTGGGTGGGCATGTTGTATGTGAGTTTGTAACGTGTGCATTCCCAGAGTTGTGAGTTGCATGATTGTGGAGTTGAGGTGTGTGGTGTGTTCATTTGGTACTTACCAACGAGCACTGCATTTCCGTAGGTGCCATCCTGGAAGCGCCGGTTGATGATGGACTGTCGGAAGATGTATGAATCATGCACACTGCCTGGGTAGTTGGCGACGACATTGGTGAAGAGTCCCCGGTGGTCCACTATTGCCTGCACATTGATGGAATGCGTGTGCTTTCTGTTGCGGTAATTGTGTGCAGTGTTGGCAGGGGGCACAAGTAGGACATGTGTGCAGTCAATTGCCCCAACACGTGCGGGAAGCCTGCTATGGCGTAGAAGCCTTGCTTGGTCTCCAGCTGTTCCTGCGCAGTGTGGGGGAAGTATAGGTACTGGGGTACCAAGGTTATGATGGCATCCAGGACAGGTTTGAGGAACTTGGATAGGGCTGGCTGTGAGACTCATCCGACTCTGGCGGTTGTTGGTTGGAATGTCCCAGAGGCTAACAGGTGCAGCACAGCCAGCAGCTTTGTCTGAGGTGGGATGTTGGTTGTCCACTGTGTTGGTACCGTCAGCCTGTGGGCAATGATGGTCAGGATGTGGAGGATGGTTGACCTTTTGAGTCTGTAGTGGGCAATGACATTCTCTGGTGTCAAGTCTGTGAGGATGGTGCGTTTCCTGAATGTCCGCTGTCTTGGTCTGCGCTGCCTCTGTGGTGGTCCGGGCGGGGCGGGGGGGTTGGCGGGCCTGGCTGTGGTGGCGGTGGGTGTTGTGGCCCTGTTGGGGCTGCATGATGAGTAGCTCCATGGCATCTGTTGTTCTTCAGGTGTGGCTGTGGGCTGGGCTCCCTTTTCTGGTGCAGGTTGTCGTCCGACTTTGCACCAGGTCAGAGCAGGTGTTAATTTCCTGCTGCTAACGCGCCTTATCGCATGTTTTGTGATCTTATCGCCGATCTGGCTGGTCGTTGAGAATGTTGCGTTGTGGTGTTGTTGCGGATTTTTGCACAGGAACGCCTACTCCTCATATCATTAGCGTTAGTTGCCGGGATCATCTATGGCGATGTTTTTTGCGGCTGCTATCGCAGGTAAACTGGTGATATCGGCTGTTTGCACCAGCTTGTGAATGGGGCGATGAATTTATCGTGACTTTGGCTGAGATAAAGTGCTGTTAACTCGGCGATAGTTCCTTGAGAATATGCCCCTAAGAGTCTACATTCTGATGGTGACCTCCGCCACCCGCTGACCTTGCAATGAATTCCCTTAAAAACTAAAAGAAATATTGTGCATGAAAAAACACCCTTCAACAAACTTGAGTCACCCCCATCCCCTAGATAATGAAAGATAATGCAAGTCGAGTACACAAAAAGGACCTATCAAAGCCTCAACATGAATGAAAATCACACAAAAGAATATGCATTCAGACATGTTTACACTGCTTACACTTTAGGCCACTGCCTAGGTAGAAGTTCGGGGTCCCTGTAATCCGAGCAGCAAATTCATTCAGATTTTTGCAATGTTTCTCTTAAACTCAAATCACATATTAGTGTGAAGCTGGTGCAACAGCTCATTAGCCTGCTTAACAGTCCCCAGTATCTGAAATTGTCCTTTGGCTAACACCTTCAATTTTGACTGCTGTACCAGGGCAGCTTGTATTCCTTGTTTCTTAAAAAGTAACACCATGCTGCCGCAGACATATCCAAGAAGATATTAAAGTGGAACTTATTTGAAGTCTGGAATCCTTTTTTCTAAATAGCTTCAGAAAGGATTGACTCTTTTATACTGAAATCTCCAAAATTAACCAAAAGTGTTCAGGGATATTTAGGGGCATATTTACAAGCTCCTTGCGCCACCGGTGCGTCACTTTTTGTGATGCACCGGCGGCACATTTTGCTGCCCCATATTTACAAGGACACGTAAAGCAAACCTGCATGGCTTTTTGTGTCCTTGTAAATATGGCCCCTTTTCACGCAGCACTTTGCGTGAAAGGGGCATGCCATGGGTGTTGCTGTGGGTGTTCCCAGTCAACACCCATGGCTTCTGCCGCATTCCCAGATTTACAATCTTTCATAATCCTGGGAATGTGTCAGAATGCTATGCCTCACCAGGGGAGGCGAATCGAGGCACAACGAGGAGAAATGTTTTAATTTCTTCTAGTTTTTCCTCTTTCTTTGCGTGTTGCATTCTGCAGCACACATACAAAGAGAAAATCACCGCTCGTGATTGTTTTTGTGCAGGAAGGTGTCCCTTCCTGCACAAAAACAATAATTCCTGCAATGCAGGCAGCCTTGCACCATGGTGCAAGGGTGCCTGCGTCGGCGCATGGCAGCCAATTGTGCACCAGCGCTGGGGAGAGCAAAGGGTCATATAGTTATAGATATGACGCATCCCTTTGCTTCCAAAGATACGCATCGTGGCGCAGTCGAATGGCTTGCAGCACCGTGCTACATTACTTTGTCGTAAATAAGGCCCTTAGCATGTGGAGGCTGAAAAGATGGCACCCGACAAACCCGCATAATCACAAAACATTCCATCTTGAGTGGACTCTCAGGGAAGATAGATATAACTTTGAATCAGATCAGAGGTGAATTTTTTGGGATCTTGGCCAGACTCCTGGCCTTCTGGAATGCCAGTCAAGCAAAGATCCAAGCATCTGGACCTATTTTCAAATTTTTTAACCTTCAATAGCATTTCCGCAATCACCTGCTGAAGCTTGACTTGCTGCAAGTCAGAGCTCTTCTGAGAGTCTTCAAGATCCGATATGCATTGCTCAGCTTCATTCAGTCTTGTGCTCAAATGGAGTAGATTCTCATTAATTTTTTCCAGCTGCGAGTGGACTTCTTTGTGGGCTTTTTCTTGAGCTCCCTTCATCTCCCTGATTTCTGCAAGAACTACTTGGAGCATTTTATATATTAACAATATTAGAGGATGTTTTTGGGGGCCCTTTACCACCAGAAAATAATGCCTCCTTAACCTGTGCTAGGGGGTTGAGAACCTGGGCTGACTGCAGTTCTTGAGTGGCGGTAAGGGGTGGAAGAATCAGTCCCTGCACTCTATCCTCACTTACGACACTCTTACACTCCCCTTCTAGAGGTTTTATTCCTTTCAAGCCAAATAACGGGTATGGAGGTTTCTCATTGCCACTTAAAACATGCATAAGAACCAAATTACATCCAGACGGCTCATCCTGGCAAGACCAAGAATTGATTTCTCCAGGAGAATCCATCCCCTGGGCTGGTCCAGCACTGAGCAGGAGAGAAAGCTGATTGACAACAAGCAGGGCAGCAGAATCTCCAGGCTTAGGATTGGAGGAATCTCCTTTAATACCAGGGGCGGCTCCTCCACTAGGGCGGAGGAGCGTCACCCCACTGCTTTCTCGCAGTGCGAGAAGCAGAAACATAAAATGGTAATAACTTTCCGTTATTACCATTTTATGTTTAGTTCCGGGTGGGTGGGCAGGGCTGCTCTGCGAGCAGCCAGGGCAGGGGAGGACTGGTGTGCCCACTCCTAAGGGGCAATGACTGTTTGGTCGGCCCTCTGGGGCTGCCCAAACCAGTCATGCACACTTTGCTCTTTCTCCATGCAGGCTGCAATGCAGCCTGCATGGAGAACATGGGCTGCCCGTAAGCCCCTGGCTAGGCGGCATCCCCACCAATCACCAATCCAGTGCAGCGTTGTGATTGGCTTAGGAGAGGGGAGGGGAAGGGAGGGAGGCTGCCTGCTTCCTGTTCCTGCTGGAGGCAGGAGAGCAGGCGCCGAGAAAACGCGGGACCCGGTAAGTTTTTTATTTATTATTAAATTACCCCTTCCTCTTCGCGCGTCCCCTGCCCCCGATTAATGCCGGCCGCGATGGGTTAATACTAATGCTGTTCGTAGTGGCATTCAGAGTACCTGATGAATCGGAGAATGCCCCTCTGAAGCCCATGAATTTATTACACAACTGCAATTCCCCTGTTTGCTGAGGATGGTCATTCTGCTTGCCCCCTGATAGAATATTTTTAGAGCCACTTGGACCACATTGATTATGGTGAAGCTAGGCAAGTATGGTTGTTTTTGAAGCTGCGGCCGGGATACGAGTTCTCCCCGTTAACCTTCAGAGTGCCGCTTTATCAAGATGGGGAGACTAGGGGGATGCTAAAATGTCAACTTGCAGGCTCTTTGTACACCAGAAAAATAATTTAACCTCTTCCCCCCCTCCTGAACACCACAGGAGGGGGGGACCCAAACAAAGATCTGTGACTTTACACAATTTAGGAACTGCTCATGCTTTTACTGCCTGTTTATGCCCTTGGGCAAGTTCCCAGCTGTAGCAGCTGTAGCATGATCCTGCATCAGCTGAATCCCCAGGGTTTTTCTCTAAAGGAATCTTCCTCGGAGCCGATGTTGATAACCAAAATACATGGGGGCCAGGCATCAGCAAGCAGCATCTGCACCTGCGTGGGCCCCCTCGGCCACCACCAGGGCTGCCAATACTTTTGGGGAGCACCAAACGTGCTCCTCCGAGGCTGCTGGCCCCTACTGTTCACGCTGCTCGCTCGGAGCGTGACACCCCTCTCACCTCAGCACAGCTCTGGTACTGTACCTCCCATGGAGCAGCTTTTTCCATCGATACGCAGCCATAATGCTGCCGTAATGATGGCAAAGGCCAGCTCCAATCTGCACCACTGCTCAGGGGCTGAGTCGATTTGCTCCATGATGGGGGCCCGCAACTTCAGCTAAGCAGCGCGGAGCTCAGTAACACACGAAACGCCATTACGCCCAACTGGTATATTCCATATAGGTACCCCGATATAGGCCCGGGTAACATCACAACCTTTCACCTATATTCGTCCCTACATTACATAAATAACGGGCTGCTAGGACTGACCCTTTACCTAGTAACAGTACTACTTACAGAACGTGGGGTTTTCCCTGAACAATAGCCCCATATATTATGCATGAGGATCCTTGTATTCTTGGAAACTCAGCAGGACTACCATCTCCTGCATAATAACTATGTACAAGGTTCATTCCCGACGTCATCCTAAGTCCAACAGTGGCACAGCAAGGTAGAACCCCTAGGGATACCTTCGGGTATACAAACCTCACATCTTGCTGAGATAGTCAGAGGAGATCACGACTTCCATGCCGACACACTGACGCGAGGCGTTGAGGTTCCTGCATGCAGACACTCCAGCTCACAGTGGTCTGAACATCCCTTGCAGGGTGTCCAACTCGAGACCAAGATGGAGTACCACAGTCTTCTCACTTCAGGTAATGGGGTTGACTTTATCCTAGAGGGATTCTTGGCTTAACACCTATACACATGCTAGGTACACTTAGGTACATCTAGTCAGGATTGCATCGTAGGAGTACGCATTTTATTGTCATGTATTTTATATACTTGCCTGTATTCATGTTTATAGCAAGATGGTAGAAATCTACCATCCTTTTACTTTCTTAGTGCTTCTCATCATTTATATCTGTTACTGTCTAGTGGTTGTTTCAGCACACCTATTTTACACTAGAATGACGAATGTTCAATAAATGCTTATTGAAAACGTCCATACCAAAGTGAGCACGAGTGAATGAACGAAAAGTATTACACTGCTTCCACGATTCTGAGGGATCAGGGTTGTCATGTTCGATAGTTGCCAAGAACTTTTCTCTCATTGGTAAGAGGAGTTTCTAGTGGCACTGTGAGCTAGCTGGTATACAGGCTAACATACCCGGGTGTCTAGAATCAGTCCGGACACCAAGCCCACAGTGTATGTTGTCTAAACGCGCAGATCTTGTATAGTTTTTATAGGAACTACACGACATGGCGCCCAACCTTGGTTGGGTACTTATTTAACGGTCAAATCTGAGTAGTTCAGTAGTGCTATTCTCAGAGACCCCTACTCACATTTTCCGCAGAGACGTGTGGAGTGAGGGGAACAAAATCCGCTGTAGCTGAGTAGGCAAAAATCCTACGTATTGGCTGTTGGTTTAATCAAGCTTGAAGGATACATTGTTCCTATTGTGCATAACACCTTATCTCAGTTCCCTTGAAGAGCTCTTCTTAGTAAAAACAATGACTGAACAGGGAGACATTGTGCATGAATTAAATCTCTCAGCCGAGGAAGAAGATGCAGATGCAATACAAATTGCAGAAAATGTTAGAAATGCCATCACCCTAAAACTAGTAGCATACAGTGTTACATTTAGGGGTGGGCAAGTAACATTCGTGATTGAGGCACATGAATTATATAGAACAGAGGTATTCTATTCATGGATTAGATTCCCACTGGCAGATGCACAAACAAAAACAGTTCATAACTATGTCGAAGATGATATACCAAACAAATATTGTCCATATGAGGACATTGAAATTCCACTCACTTACCACGAACATTTGTACTGGTTTAAAGGCACCCTCCCCCATACAAGAAAGAGAGTAAGACTTGGTCCGCTCGGAAGAGACGGAGCAACATGGCCAGTACTAGCGGCCTACATACCACACCCTGACATTGACACAATGCCAGGAGGAGACTTACTTATACATCATAAAGAATTAATAAAACTTTGCAGAAACATGACACAGTTTGTGATGAGAACACTCACACTTCAGCCAACACCAGCTACACAACCAGGACCAGTCCAAACGTCTACAACTAAAATTACACCACAAACGTTACACGCAGTAATGGGTAAAATGCCCACTAGACATGAACAAATGCCTTTCTGGATTGCTCAAAAATAACATAGCTGGAGGCAGTATTCCCACACACTGGTCCACAGGAAAAACATAGAATACTAACAATTTGCTTGCCGATGGGATAGCTCCCCCAATAGAGGATTGTACTTCTTGGGGTATAGTCTTCGCTGCAATATATACCAGGACTCATGGTATCCCTTCATTAGCAGTAATACCGGATGTATTGAGGCAAATACAGAACGAATATGGAGCGGAACCCGCTTTAAACTTAGGGATGAAGTTACTGAATAACTTTGCCCAGGTATCAGCCATAATATTGGCAAACATTAAAGGGAAGCAGCATCAGTGGCAATACGCCAATGCCTGAGAGACTTCACTCCTTTACAACAGGAGACAGAACTACCTAAAATAATTGAAACTGCTTATGCAGAATTAGGTAGAGATAGTCTTGGAGCTAGACCAGTAAAACCTCAACTAATGGGAGGTCCAGAAAAAGAACAGGCAAAGCAAACACCAGTTTCTTCAAAGAAGAAATGGGACAATAAAAAACAACAAAAGAATAGATCTCAATCCAGGGGCAGGTCTCCTCAGCAGGAGCCCCCCGAAAGGAGGTATAACCTTAGGAATAAAGATAACATTAAAAACCTGACAGGTATCAGGACACTGATACATGTTCCTCTCGTTCCTTTCAGGGTTCATCAAAAAACTCCGAGAGGGAAGGACGGTCAGAACACAGACAAGAAGAGCGTACAAAGTCCAGAGACATGCAGCGCACTTCAGACTACGCATCCAAAAAAGAAGAAAAGCCTAAAGCAAAACCTCAATTCAAAAAGAAGAAAGTAGCAGGTCTCAAATATAACATGCCCAGAATTCTGAGGACTCAACTACTGAACGGGGAATGGGCTCTGACGATACTAGACAGCGCAGCAGAAGTAACAATAGCTCGCCAGAACCTGATGGAATTTCTGGTGACAGCGGAGTTGAGTGAGTAAATCACGGTGGAAACACCTGATACTAGGGTAAGTGTCCCACATAGGATATATGAAATAATACTGAAAATAGAAGGGGACAAGCCCAGGAAAATTAAAGGTCTCTTTTGGGAGAACCTGACTTTCGATATGACATTCTCTTAGCTGAAAGAGATTGGCCGCCTGCTATTGTTATGGATTGCGCAAAGGGAGAGATGGTAATTATGCCAGCCTATTCCGACCTCGTTCCCCAATACTTAAAATACACATACGTGCGGGAGTGGGCGGTAGCCCTTGCTCATGCACTATATCGCAACCATGTTGGGTGGGATGAACAACCAGCTCACCACGTGATACCACTAAAATGTACTCCAACTCCACAGAGACAGTATCCAATAAAACAGGAAGTGAAAAAACAGGTCAGGGAGATCTTAGATCAACTTGAATACCAAGGTGTGATTGAAACTTGCACCTCTTCAATCAATAATCCATAGTTTCCCGTAATGAAACCCGACAATTCATATCGTCTAGTTCTAGATTGCAGACATCTGAACTCATGCACAAAAACATTTGCAGTACAAAACGCACATAGTGCCGCATTAATGAATAACATTGTGCGGCAAAAATACAAAACTACATTAGATATCTCAAATGGATTTTCCTGCCAAAATATAGCACCTGAGAGCTGATATTTGACAGCATTCTGAGCGCTGGGGTCCCAACAGCAATTTTGTCGACTCGCCCAAGGGCATAAGAACAGCCCGGGGTTATTTTCCGCCAGGGTAACTGAATTACTTCAGAAATTGGACGAAGAGGCATTGTCCTATGTAGATGATATTTATCTGACGGATGATGACCTGGAGGAACATTTGACCAGGGTAAGCACCATAATTTGGGGATTTGCCTCTGAGGGCTACAAGTTTAACTTAAAAAAATCTAAAATAGCCCACCTCAACGTCCTATTTTTGGGATATGAACTTTCAAGTGAAGGGAAAAGCCTGGCAGCCACTTTTTTTGAAAAGTGTGCGCTGCTCCATCCTCCAAAATCATTGAAAGATTAACAATCAATATTGGGATTCCTAAATTTCGGTAGAACATACATTTTGGATTACGCAGAAAGGGTTAAACCTTTCTACGACCTCATAAGACCTGTTTGTTCAGTTAGGCAATGGACACATGAACACACAGAAATCCTTCATTCCCTACAAGTTGACATGATAGCTTCCAAACACTTACAGACACGCGTAAATGTCCACAAGCTGGTGATCCGTATAGTTGCGGGTCAATCTGGTTACACCTACTTGACATACAATGAAGGTGAAACAGTACCAATAGCATACAAATCACACTTGTACACAAACGCTGAGATGCATTTTGCATCCACAGAAAAAATTCTGACAGCAGTACAGACTGCTGTAGTGAGAGAAAGAGCACTGGCTCAGGGGAAATAAATTATTGTTGTAACTCCGGTACCGGCCTTAGAGGCTGCTAGAAAGGCAAGCGTTCCCAATGCTAAAGCCTTACATCCGCGATGGATACATTGGGCTAATTCTCTCACTGCATCAGATGTAGAATACAGATATGATTCAAGTCTTAAAACACAAGCATTTCTGCAATACGAACAAGAATATCCTCTCCCGAATGAAATTATGCCTCTAGATCAGTATGAATTCATAATTTACACTGACGGATCTGCTCAACCGGCCATAAGGAGTAAATAACAATACAGAGCCGTGTGTGCGATTGTTAAAGGTTGTATGAAGGATGGCAAGTTCCATCCGAGCTGTACAAAGACTCAGTCCTTAGGAGACTGCACGGCTCAGTTAGCAGAACTAAAAACTCTTTTACTGGCACTGATTAATACGGATAGAGAATTCCCCACACTGATTGTGTGCGATTCCTTTTACTGTGTCCAGTCATATAGTGAATATCTACACTATTGGGGACAAAATGGGTTTAAAGACTTAAAAGGTGGCACAATAAAGCAAAACATGCTATGGGAACAGGTAGCGGAGTTGAAAAAAGAGCTACCAAGAGCTCACATGATACACACGCTGAGTCATCAACGTGATGGCGTAAACGTTGAAGGGAATTCATTGGCTGATGAAGCCGCAAAGGGGGCAGTACGAACTGCGTCCGTAGCTGCAATCACTCATTCAAAAACGAGAATAGACGGACAGATAATGGTAGCTGTCATTGCTGCACGCAAAGATAACAAAGCACTGCTGAAAGGTTTTCCACTCAAGTACTCCTACAAGTTAGATGCAAATAACGTTCCATTTGCTCAGATTCCAGGAGTGGGGGATATAATAATACCAAATATGGATCGCAGATTAGACTTAATTTTAGCTGCACACGAGGGTCTAGGTTCTGCACACGCAGGAGTTAAGGCAACAGTTTCTTTACTAAAACAACGCTATTGGTGGCCAGAGTTAACAAAGCACACCAAAGACTATGTCTTCAAGTGCGACATCTGTCAGCAGATCAAAGGCTCCACCATCACACGTCCAGCGCAGACACCATTATTGATATCAGATAGACCTATCACGTGTGTCTATTTGGACCACTGACGCTCGAACTGTTATCAAAGATTTACGAGTCTTTATAGGGACATACACAGTTGGCACATTACATTCTGACCGTGGCCCCGCGTTTAGTTCTAGGGCTTACAAGGAGGCCATGGGAGGTTTGGGTGTAGCACTGCGGTACTCCTCTCCGTACCATCCAGAGAGAAATTCGGTTGTGGAGAGGAAAAACCAGGACTTAAAGCAATCATTAACAGCTAGGGTATTAGGCGCGGGTAGTAGTTGGGTTAATCACCTATATGGGATCCGGAGGGCCTTAAACAACATGCCAAGAAGCTCTCTAGGGGAGGGGTCACTCCTTATGAGGTCCTTTTTGGGACAAGAATGTGGGTACCTGACCTAGATTGTGAAGGCACAGTGGTGGATGAAAAACCTTTTGACATCAGTAAACATTTGGCTGTTTTACAGGAACTGAACGAATCACTGGCACTACAGAGCAATGTCCAAGTGAAAAGGTTCGCCACTGGGGAAGTCAAGTCAGTCATGGCAAGACCTGTCTGGATTCCTAAAGTCGGGGATCTGGTCAGAGAAAAGATAACGGACAAAAAAGAATTTGGGCCATCCTACAGAAAGCCTGTACCTGTCCTGGCAGTTGAAGGAACAAGAACTGTACTTCTGCCCCCTCTTGCCGGCAAAAAGGAGAAAAGGTTTGTCTCCATTGATCTGATAAAACCACGCTATGTGGCCGATACTGAATAGTAGGCCTCGTGGGCTCCTGGGTAGCCAACGTTCTCCTCTCGCTACCATACAGGAAGTTCAGACAGAAAGGCTCATCACGTTTGAAGAGTCGCCCTTATAAAGCACTGGAATAAACAACAATGCAATAAAACTAGTTCCTCTTGAAACAGAAAATCAAAATCAAAATGAAAGACAAATTTCAATTTGATCTAACACTGATGTCTACTTAAACATGCCTCAACAAGAGCAATCTACAAGTTCAACAAAACCTGCTGAGCTACCAAAGATAGATCGAACTGCATCTGGCTATTTCATCGACTTTGATACCTTTTCATTGGATCCAAGTGAACCTGAAATGATGCCAGCCCCAAAAACTCATCAACAACAAATCAAAGACTTTTTCACTTTTCTTAAAAAGACTTACCTGGTGTCACCTTGGATAGAACTTTGGATGATCACCGGGATACTTTTCTTTCTTTTCTGGGTAGGTCTAGTTGTTACCTTCCACTTACTTATTAATGGGTCTTATCTTCGCCAAAGATATGCAGCATCAGAAGTGAACTTGATCCTTAAACCTCATGTTTCATCACATCGTGAACAAAGAGACTTGTCATCAGTGAACATTACAGCAGTTCCTATACCTGATGGTATAGTATGGGACAAGGTTAATTATGATATATTTGGCCTGACAGAACTTTTAAAAATACCACATTTATTTAAAATTTCCTTAAATTATATCATTACCTCCAGTACATTTTCCGATGATTGGGATTTTGAAACTGTGAATAATATGGTGTCTGATTTAGAACAATCTGCCGCATTTTCTAGCAATGAAATGTTGGAAGACACATCAGATTTTAACACTTTGTATTGTTATCAACATTATGGTCATCACTTTCTACACAAATTCAGTAGCCCTAGGAATGTATTCAATTTTCACCAATGGGAACATTGCCCTACACCACCAAAAAGCAGTTAAAAACGTTTGCACAGAAATTTTCATATTTTTCAGGGTTTAACATTTCTGACCCGACCTCATATTAGTATAAGGTTGCACCCACATCAGCACAGAAAAATATGCTAACCAACACCAAACAGATTTACTCTGCTTCCTTCATTACCCAACTGTCTGTACAGGGTTTCAACTTATGGAAAGATACTATAGACTTAAAATCAGTCTGGGTTCTAGGGATTGGCAAGTCCAGGGAACAGACGTTCTATTTAAAGCATGCCTCATTCCCCAGCAGATGATTTTTCTAAATGAAACTGTGCAACAAACTTTCTGTCTTGGGATAGCCAAGAACAAGGACTTGAACACACCTCGGATTCCTACATCAACATATACTGAGGGAAATATTACATCAGATGAAGGGGCTACGATAGATGACATCCTACAATACAATAGATCAGACCCCAATTGGAAGGGATTGTTGGTTTGACCCACAGACACTAACAGATGTCAAGAGAGATTCAGGGGTACCACTGAAGGGTACAGTATCCATAGGCCAGACCCACGCTATGTACAAAGAGAACATCTGGGGGTGGTGACATCATACAGTGTTGGGAAGTTATGCCTCGATTGGCTAAAAACCTCAACACTAACACAGGTGAAACAACACTTATCCTTACTATCAGCTGATGTGGACCTAAGGGATTTTTTATTAGGCCCCAGAAAGCCACATCAGAAACGTTTCATATATGCTGTCTATAATAAAATGTGGAAAATCTCCCAACAAGAAGCAGCAGAGAGACTACGAGAAATAGATAGGATTAACTTAGAAAAGGCATTAGCCGTAGTTGACAATGGTATGACTATGTTAACATCCAGGATTTATGCACTGGGCAACATTGTATCTTCTGCTATTGATGTACTGGAACAAGACTTGTCCATACTACAGCCCGGGCAATCACAATTACGTTCTATTATGTTATTAGGCTGGACGCTGCAATCATTGCGCGCAGGTTATGTGCCTTGGTGGTTTATCAACAGTACATCCCTGTTTTCTGCATACAATCTAACAGAAAACAGATGAAAATAGCACAGAGGGAAGAAAAATATACAATGCTGCGTATTGAAAAACTGGACAGATTAGCTTTTACTGTGGCCGAGTCACCGTCCACAGAGTGGTTAATCCATGGCCACATAACTTTATCGGTCACAACTTTCCAGTTTCTGTATTGCCTAGAACAACAACAGGCAGGCAGATATGAAAAGATGGGTAAGGAATTCATCAGGGAATCTTGGGAATTACCGTACAGATTTCGATGCAGGAGTGGGGATCTTGAAGTGTTTCTAAGCTGTACTAACTGTGAGAATGCTCTGAGTGGATCTCTCATATGCCAGGATATTATGCTACACTGAGCTTGTAATGGTTCGGTGGCAAACCTATCCTGTCATTTGAAAGGTGCCCCGGCAGCTGTGATCACTCCGGTATTCAGGCTTCTCTCAAATGGGAGTTACTTGATGCTGAAAGATCAAGGTTGTTGTGGGATGCTTCCGGGCATCGCATATCTAGTAACTGTGAGCTCCAGGGTTACTCGCTGTATGCAAGTATTGTTTCCACTGACACATACAGTCAGGGAGGCGCCGCTATGGGCTTCATTGAATGTTTCTCTTATACGGTTTGATACTCTGAGCAGAATGAAAGCCATGCTTTTATAGAAAACCGTGACCTTAACCTCCGCCCGGGAGACTTTTGATCTCCAGATCGCAAGGTCGTCGACCGAGATACAGGCACTAATACGTACAAACTGCCCTTTCCATTTCGCAGAAATGGTAAATCGTATCTTTAACATGTCTGATACGACGGGTATAGTACACCTATTTAAGACCTTAGGTTCGGGACTATTAAGCACCTTTCAGACGGTCCTCGGAGTTATACCGAACTTTATACACTCCGTATTCTGAAGCATTTTTGTGGGACTTCCGCTGATGCTGTTTCCAATAGCTGGTATCCTGATTGTAATTTTTCTGCTATGCAATGGACGTCCCAGTCACCAAGGAGATGAAAAAAGCACTCCTGGAGCACAAATACTGTGATCGCATGGTACAACATCTGGGCACACCTCGCCTACGGGAACTCAACGCATCTTGTTTCCTGTCATTTAGACCAGTCTGGATGGACTGCATCTTACCTGATCTCTGAAGCCTGTTCTGCGGAGAAGAATGCGTGTTAGATCTCTGTCTGACACTTCCATCAGTTGCGCAACCGGACGGTGATGTATTGCTGGACCCGATAACGGCCCATGTTATGCAGTGTTTCCAGCGTATTCCTATGTTGATGGCGGCTTTCTTAGAGCCTCCACAGGAAGTCTCTGCTCCTGTTGAAATGGACACCGGCTCCTCCACTAACACCCAGGCTTTGGATGGCGCACAGGCTGCCCCAGCATCGGCTGCAGGCAGTACGGAAGATCATCTGTGCTCAATCGACGTAATCTGCGAGGTGTGACAGGGATCGTCGTCTGCGGAGGCAGGCAACAGCGATGTTGCGTCTACCAGCCAGGACACATAAACATTTGGCCCGTCGTGTGCTGGGAAAAATTCAGCCTTTTTTTAAACAAACTCCAAATTGGAACTCAAAAACAAATTGACACTTTTTATGACCTGCATGGCTTTCCGATGCTTGTAGTCGTTCGAACTATATATACAGACACATTAGAGCTATTGCTTGAGTGACAATATCTGTTTTAGCCCTTTTTAGAGTTTTTAACATTTTTTAGCAGAAACTATTGTTTTTATTACATATGTTTGCATACCAGTACCTAGACAGGTAGTACGTTAGAATTAGGTTATGTCGTCCAGTCGGATGAGGAGTGGGTGTTATATTCCATATAGGTACCCCGATATAGGCCCGGGTAACATCACAACCTTTCACCTATATTCGTCCCTACATTTCATACATAACAAGCTGCTAGGACTGACCCTTTACCTAGTAACAGTACTGCTTACAGAACGTGGGGTTTTCCCTGAACAATAGCCTCATACATTATGCATGAGGATCCTTGGATTCTTGGAAACTCAGCAGGACTACCATCTCCTGCATAATAACTATGTACAAGGTTTATTCCCAACGTCATCCTAAGTCCGACAGTGGCACAGCAAGGTAGAACCCCTGGGGATACCTTCGGTATATAAACATCACATCTTGCTGAGATAGTCAGAGGAGATCACGACCTCCATGCCGACACACTGACGAGAGACGCTGAGGTTCCTGCATGCAGACACTCCAGCTCGCAGTGGTCTGCACATCCCTTGTGGGGTGTCCAACTCGAGACCAAGACGGGGTCCCACAGTCTCTCACTTCAGGTAATGGGGTTGACTTTATCCTAGAGGGATTCTTGGCTTAACACCTACACACATGCTAGGTACACTTAGATACATCTAGTCAGGATTGCATCGTAAGAGTACGCATTTTATTGTCATGTATTTTATATACTTGCCTGTATTCATGATTATAGCAAGATGGTAGAAATCTACCATCCTTTTACTTTCTTAGTGCTTCTCATCATTTATATCTGTTACTGTCTAGTGGTTGTTTCAGCACACCTATTTTACACTAGAATGACGAATGTTCAATAAATGCTTATTAAAAACGTCCATACCGTTTATTCTGTGTATATCTCTGAGGCAAAGAGAGCATGAGTGACTGAGCAAAAAGTATTACACTGTTTCCACGATTCTGAGGAATCAGGGTTGTCATGTTCGATAGTTGCCAAGAACTATTCTCTCCTCGGTAAGAGGAGTTTCTAGTGGCTCTATGAGCTAGCTGGTATACAGGCCAGCATACCCGGTGGGGGTGTCTAGAATCAGTCTGGACACCAAGCCCGGAGTGTATGTTGTCTAAACGCGCAGATACTGTATAGGTTTTATAGGAACTACACGACACAACAGCGAGGCAGTGGTCCCAGGAAACGGCTCTCTAGGTGAGGAGTATGACGGGAGCTCAACATGCCTCCTCCAGAAAAAAGTTAATACGGTTTAATCGCCAACCACCCCAATCATCCAAAAAAGGACTTAACACTGACGGGATTTGAAGATAAGCACTATCAGTGCAGTGGATAATTCCTGATGTCCAGATTTGTAGATGCGTGAAACTAAGTGAGAGAGGACACATTAGTTTGCTGTGTGCGCATAAGCTTCTATTACACTTTAGGTGTTCCAACACAATAGTCCCAAAAAAATAGGAGACTATAGAGGAGTAGGGAAAGGCATACAATTTACAAGTGAACACATATAATTCTGTGTTGTACTCTGCTAAATCCATTGATACAGGAGATTGTCTATATGCCCATAAACATAAAGAGCCAGTCTTTGCAATAACTGGAAAAATACATGAGTCAAGACATTGCACGATATGAAGTTACCATCATCAATTCTGAAAGCAGCAAAAATAGATGTTTTGTGTGTCCTTGTCAATGTCCCTTACAGATGAACAGCATTGGCTAAAATTTTTATTGTAAGCAATGTCTAAAATGATTAAAATGATATGCACAAGGAAATATCCCAGGAAATATATAAGGAGCTTAGTTCACCACTGGATACATTTCTTTGGAAGGAAAGACCACAACATATCCCCTTTGCCACACGTAAACTCCCATGGGAAGGTATGGGGATGCAAGCCCCAGGGGACTGCAATATTGTAATAAATATGATCAAAGAGGTGATCACACCAATGTTATTGGCACTTTCTGATGCACATTGAATCAATTTCCAGTGAATTTTGACAATGTTTGTAGGATATCAAACATGACTACTGGTTTCTAATTTGTGCATGTGCCACCTTTAGAATTCTGGAAAACTACATTGCTTCTGTAAATTCCCTATGGATAATCTCAACAGGTGATTGCATGATGGCCAGCACATGCTATGTATATGTGCATGGAGGGAAGATAATTAGGGTGTGCATGAAGTAAATACAATGCTACTTCAGATGGGTGAGGGGATTGAACCATAACTGAATTCTACAAAATATGCATCCATACAACTACATGTCCATTACTGTTTAAGGGCAATATGGGATGCTGATCTGGGAAAAGACGGACAGTTGGAAGAGTGATGGCAGAGGAAGGCCCAAGGTAGTAGACAGAAAGAGAATGGTTAAGGATTGTGATCTGTACATCTGGGATGCGTAGCTATCGGACTGCCTTCTGCTATGACTAGTAGTACAATTAATTTGTTGTTATATGAAACACAGAATAGATGCTAATAAAATTGCAGTAGTCTTGCAGAGGAGAGTGACATACTAAGGGATCTTGGTGAAGGAAGTTGCACTCTACTGCTTGTATAAAATGAACATGTTTTAAAACGGTCATGCAATATAGATAATGCTTTTTTGCAGTGAATGTAAGCTCTTCGCTTTGATGTTATTTGGGGATTTGGTTGAATGCTGTATCTTGTTACTAATGGAAATCACTAAACGGTTAAAACACAGAGGACCATGGCCGTCTGTTTTGGGCCTGTTCAATTGTCCTATGTTTTGTCAGTGGACTTGGTCCTTGGTGCATACAAAGGGAGTGGTCTGACATCAGTTTCCTAGGCTGAAGGATTCATGCTAGCCTGGCTGATGAGGGGTGTTACCCCGAAACCGGTCCCCGGATGCTTGTTTCCGGTCCAGGGATGGCCTGGTTTGGCAGTTTGGGCTGGACTGTTCCCATGAGGCACAGGGTCAAGATTGATTTGCATATAGCGGGGTCTGAACTGGGGTGGCGAAGTGAGCTAAAGAACGATGATGGATTCAACCCAGATCTGTGACTGGGGGTGAGTGTCTGAAAAGTTTCAGCGCACCGTCCATCATCTCCTTGTGTTTGCATTCCTGAAAAAATCCCAGTCTTAAACATTTTCATGAACCTGTGGTTGTGTATTTAGTTCAGCATGTGTGTCTGTTTTGTTCCATAGTTGAACTCTACAGGCTCGCACTCTTCTCCCACCATGGTTTGTCTGACAAGCCCTCTGTTGAAGAACTGAAGCACGGTAGATTGCAGAAACTTGGCTGTGACAATGCGTGGCAACTCTTTCTGCAGCTGCTGGATCCTGTTTTGCCCAAAGGGTCTTATGCAGATGCATTTTATTTTACAAAGGGCCACTGGATAGCTGATGAAAATAAATCCAGGGCCATCATCCTTTGTAAGCTTAAATGCTGTAGTTTTTTTTAGCTCGCTCACCATTTAATTTCTGAAGCTTTTTATAGGGCACTACAGTCTCCGGACGGAAAGAGAAGCTTATGTTCACAAGGCATGGCTGAAACTCTGATCAGCCTATTCATAGGAATTAAGACTCAGAATGCTGTCCAGGGTTTGAGAAAATCACACTGCAAACTCGTGATTTTCAAACCAAATTTCCATACCAGGTTGGAATTCTTACTCATAAAATACTTATTGTTCACTAGCAGATGTTTGTCATCCGAAATCAATTACTCATTTTGTGCAACTGAATGAATGCATCGTTCAAATCACACCAGTCTGTTCCCCACAATCATGTGCTCATACACCCTTCTACTCACACTTATCCACTCATCAATGTAAGCTTTCATCCGCAGACATTTTACTACCTTTTCCCAAACTTCTACCCACGCCTTCACATTCATCCACTCATCCTCATGGATAAATCATCCACTCCTTCTACGGAATATATTCATCGACCCCTTCCCACACATTCATCCATCAACGTACTTTAGCACCCATCCAGGTATGCATCCTGCAGCCACCCAACTGCCCACTCAAACATCATATGCATCCACAGTCATCCAACCATCTTTTTATTCTAATATACAACCATATACTCATCAATAATTACGTGCTTCAAACCAATATCTATCTGTTTCTACATATGACACGTGTGTGCCTTCATGTTTGTGTGCATGTGCATTGTCTGTGTGCACGTGGATACCTGCATGTGTGCTTTCTGTTTTGCATCTGAACATGTCACACAACAACATATGGCCATTATTACGAAGAACACATCAACATAAAATAGACAGACATATTGACTTTGCCAAATGATTATTTTATTTTGTTGTTGCTAACTTTCAATTTTAACTTTACTGTTACAGTTTGTATTTATATCCACTGTAGTTGCTCACAACATTAATGTGTGTATCAAAACTTTTTATCACTTTTTATTTATCGACCAGAAGAATTATTAATAGAGGTACAGTATTTGAAATAAGGAAAACCTAAACCGAAATAGCGAGTTGAAATGTAATAAGTCTATGATCCTGATTACAAATTTGGGATTCCGGCCATTATCCATGCACCAAATTCTGACTTTTGTAAGTTCTCTCCCTAGAATGGGGAATAACTAAAGGCCCTAAGAATAATGGGGCCTTTTACATGCATTTTACCCGAAAAATCTGGGGACAACCCTGCTGGTAGTCAAGTCAAAACAAAGGTAATGTATTTTTAGGCCTTCGGTCCTTAAACATAAAATAATAAGAACAATTTCAATCTTTCCATAATACAATGTCATTAATCATTTATACACTATAAAATTATAATACCATGATAAATATTTCATTTTCTAATCTAATTCCTAGTGTCCTTATATAAAATCATAAAATCCCAATTTTATAAACACTAAAAACTTTTTTAACTACAAGCATAAATCTCCCCAGTGCACATGCTATGTCCAAATAGGTCATTTCCGTTAGCAATTCTGCTGCCTGTGCACGGTTCTTTACCCCATATTTAAAAAATATTGGTCTTAAAAACAGTTTCCGTGTGTCAAGAACCTTATGACAATCTAATAATATGTGCAATATATCGCATTTCGTGCCTAAATTGCAGGTGCAATTTCCTTCGGGATCCATCATAACCGCCTTTACCCCATCATTCATATAGCAAGGATTAATTCCTATTTGTAATCTTAAAACTTCATTCCTAAGGTAGCGGTTGGGTAGTATATCTATATACGGGAACTGTTGATCAGATTTCCATGATTTAATCATAAAACCCACCGATTTTTCCCCTTCTGGTACTGGCAATCCTGATCTCGAGACATTTATTTCCCTAGCACCGTCAATTCTCGTCTTACAACATCAATTTGTAAGTCCTGAGGGTTCAGTTTAACTCCTAGTTCCCTGCATACTATTTCTAACATTTTCCTCACCCCTGATGCCCATTTCAAATCACTCTGTATAATTTCCCTTTTGCACCATTCTGCGATTTTTTGCTCCTCCCCATTTCCCAGGCGTTGCCAAAATCTTATTAATGCCATACGTGCCGTTACCTTCCAAGAAACCATGCCTGTTTCTATTCTTACCGCCTGTATCATAGATGATCTAGGTAGGGATAGTAAACTTTTTATACATTTTCCCTCTTCAATATCCCACCTTCAGCTCCATATTGGAACTGAGGCGGTATCATGGCCATATAAGCTTTCAAGACAGGTCTATCGGAACTTTCTCCATAATTCCTATAAAAAAAATTCAACCCGTTGACTGAGGCCTGCGCTCGTATTCTTAATGCATTCAAATGAGTTTCCCATCCTAGGGATCTTTCATACCATATCCCTAAATATTTATACTCATTCACTTCTTCCACTTTAGTGGAACCCAGAAACCCACTGAATTTCTTCCTTTTCTTCTCAAAGCTCAGGACCTTAGTTTTGTCTAGGTTTACAACAAGTTTTTTCTGGCTACAATATTCATTAAACACAGTCAGCTTCCTCTGCAGACCTATCTCTGTTCGATCTAAAATTACCAGGTCATCTGCATAGAGTAGGCAGGCTATGTGTTTCCCATCTAATTTAGGGCTGGCACCCCGTACCTTCTTTAATATAACTGGTAAGTCAGCAGTAAACCGGGAGAAGAGCATGGGGGCCATGACACACCCTTGTCTTAACCCATTTTCAATTGGTATCTTCTTCGACAGTGTCCCATCTGTATCCAGAATAACCTGTGCCCGATTGTTTCTATGGAGCTCTTGTATAATGGCCAAAAGGTCTTTAGGGATGTCAATGTTTATCAACGTCTCCCACAACCGATTTTGGTGAACCAAATCAAAAGCTGCCCGGAAATCGATGAAGCAGCTGAACAGCGTACCCCCCTGCTCCACCGACATCCGCGCGATGGACCAAAGGGAGAAACAGTGGTCTATTGTAGAGTGCCCCTTCTTGTAACTCCCCTGTTCCAGAGGTATTTTTTGGCTAACCTCTACCCATTCTTGAAGTTTTCCTAAGATTACTTTAGAAAATACTTTCTCTCCCACATCCAAAAGTTTAATTAACCTATAGTTTTTGGGGATCTTTACATCTCCTCGTTTTTGGATGGGTCTAATGATCACACCTTTCCAAGTCTGGGGCATCTTCCCTGTCTCCAGAATACCAGAAAACATTTTTGTAAAAAATGTTGCCCACCAATCTGATTGGATCTTTATAATTACCTCCGGGAGATTATCTGGGCCAGCTGCTCTAGTCAGTATTAAATTTGCTATGATGCGTTTAACGTTACTTTTTGAGACGGAAAACCTGGTATCCTCCCTCATCTCTGGCCATATTACATGTTCAGTAGTTACTTGCCGTTCTCCTATACTATATATTTCACCTAGATAACGTTCCCAATCCTCTTCTATCACTACGCAATTCATAGTTGCCTGTGTCTTCCCAGACCAATCTTGGACCAGCTTCCAAAACATTTTGCATCCTTAGTTTCTATTGCCTCTAGCAAGTTCCCCCAGCATTTCTCTTTATATGTTCTTTTATGATCTCCTATGACCTTTTTTATACGTTTTCTTTAAATTCTGTAGACTAATCACCGTATCTATATCATACTTCAGTTTCAATCTTCTTTCCCCTTTTCTTATATTTGATTTTAGTTTCCTGCATTCCTCACTAAACCAGTTTTTTTTATATGTCCTTTCTTATTTCTGTCTCCCCTATAGCTTTTCCCTTTTAACTTAACTCTTAGACATTTAACCACTTGAAAAATTACATTTTTTAACCAACCTATGTTACCAATCCTTGGAATGTCATCTAATATTTGACACTGCTGAAATGACCTCAATTTCTCCAGGCTCTCCTCCGACATACGAGTGGTCAACCTTTTAGGATACTCTATTTGTATTGGGTAAGTTGTATCTCTTGATTTTTTATTTCCTCCGACTATCTTAGCAGTAAGTGGAAAGTGATCACTTCCTTCAACCCTCATCACCTCAAAATCTCTTATCAATTCAAAGTTCCATGCATGGATAAAGATGTAATCTATTGAGCAAAATTGGTTGCCCATCTTGAATGTGCAACTAGCTGGCTGATCTGACTCCATCCTTCCGTTAGCACAGACTAGGCACATTGAGCCCACAAAATTACATAAGGCCGTATCTCGTGTAGTAAACCCCCCCCAGGGAAGCTGGCGACATTTATATTGTAGGCCATCAATATCTCTTTACATCCTAAATCTACTCTACAGGGGTCTAATTTGTGATTAAAGTCACTTAGTACTGAAACCAAGTCCTTCTGATAGGCATCTGAAATCTCCTCAATATCCTCTTTAAACTTGCTCAGGTCTGCTTTATATTCCTTATATCCACCTCCCTGCATATAAACATTTACGATGATTATACCATCATAATCGGGATTAGGGTCCGGGAGGTGCACTCTACCGGCCACCAACCATTTGCATTTGACTTTCAGAGGATCCACTTGTTTGGCTATTTTAGTCGATATCATGATTATTTGTCAGTCCACCGGACGGCCAAACTGGCTTCTCCTAGCTGGTATATTTAGTTGTACGTACCCTTCCTGCAAGGGGGTTTCGTCGCACAGCCAAGTTTCTTGCAGGCACACAATTTCAAAACATTTGATTGTTTTTTTAAAATCCTCTATTTTAGATATTCTATTATAACCATTAATATTCCAAGTAAGTATGCCCAATCAATCAATCAATCAGGGAATTGTAAGCGCGCTACTCACCCGTGAGGGTCTCAAGGCGCTGAGGGGGGGGTCGGCAGATCTATTTAGCCGAAGAGCCAGGTCTTGAGGGTCTTCCTGAAGGTGTTCAGGGAGGGGGCGCGTCTGATGTCTGCCGGTAACTCGTTCCAGGTCTTGGCTGCAATGTGAGAGAAGGATTTTCCGCCTGCTCTGGCTCTGTGGATGCGCGGGGTTTTGGCCAGTGCGAGGTTGGAAGATCGGAGGTTTCTTTTGGGTACATGGAAGTTGATTCTGTCGTTGAGGTATTTGGGTCCGTTGTTGTGTAGGCATTTGTAGGCGTGAGTGAGGATTTTGAAAGTGACTCTTTTCTCCACAGGGAGCCAGTGGAGACTTCGTAGGTGTTGGCTGATGTGTTCGTGTCGGGGGATGCCGAGGACGAGTCTGGCGGCGGTGTTCTGTATTGTCTGGAGTTTGCGGAGTAGGGACTTGTTGATGCCGGCGTAGAGTGCGTTTCCATAGTCCAGTCTGCTGGTGATGAGTGCCCAGGCTGTGCGACGATCCTGCCTCCTTGTCGATTTCACCTAACCAGCTTTTTTCATCATTCTCCAATGATGTTAAAGGCCTATATCTATTTATTAATTTTAATCCTTCTCTGTGCTCCTCCTTTTCGTCAGTTTGCAGCGTAATTTTTAGATCTTCCTTATTTCCATATGCCTGCTCAATCAATCGAATCTGCCTCTTTTCCAATCCTGCATGATTTTTTAGGAAGGGTTGCTTACCTGAGTCCCTATCCATTACTTCTTGTTCTGGGACTAATCTAATTTCTTCCTCGAGCAAGTCCAGTTCTGCGCACATTAATGCTACCTTTACCAACCGTGAGTATAGCAGGACCTTTGTTACTTCATGACCCTTTCTATTTTCTGTAAATCCTACTTGTCTGAGGTCTTCTGTCCCTATATCTTTCAGACCTCCACATTTAGAGAAGGTGTGAAGCAATTGGGTTCGATTTAAGGAAATTGGTTTTCTTCCTCTCTTTCCACCATTCTTACATTGTGTTGACTCAAGATATAACAATAGATCATTCTCCATTTCACTTTCATTTTCATAAGTTCTTCTCCTAACCTCCCCTCTCCATTTCCTCTCTATTCCTTCCATACCCTTCCCTCTCCCTTCCCTCTTTCGTTCTTCAACTTCTCCTTTTTCCCCATTACTTCCCACCCGATCATTTTTGTTCATGGGTTGTATTATAGGGTTCAGTGTCATTCTCTTTGATTTGTTTTCCTTATATTCTTCTCTTAATATCCATGTGTTTTACATCTGTATTCCCTAATCTCTGTTCCTGATATTTTTTTGTCTTTCACTGGACCTTTATATCCTTCCACTATAATCACATCCTCCTTTTCCTTTTGTTTTGTGATCGATCCCTTCTTACCCCTTTCTTACTTGTCTCCTTGTTCTAGGTATATATTGTTTATATCCCGTTGTTTCTCCCCGTTTTTTTATAAGCATCGGGTCTCGTGATATATACATGCTCTGTTTACCCTTATACGCCTGATCTGCCTAATCCCTCTGTACCAATATTTCTTCTCCTGCAACCGGTCTCACTATAGAAGGCATATGCTCCTTTATTTGTTTCAACTCCCACACAATTATTTGTAATTGTTCTTTTTGATCTTTCAAAATGTCATTATTCATTACAGAGACTTCCAGCATGCCTTGCAAGGTCTTCTGTAAGATCAACATTACTTCTATCATTCAGGCACTGGGCGACGCTGTAATTTCTAGGTTGGCTATTGACCCTTCCACAGGTTCATTCCCCCTAGCTAGGGGTGAGATCATTCTCTGTTGCTCCTCTTCCTGTTCTTCAACTCATGTGTTATCATGTTCCATATCTGTACTCCTCTCCGCCTCCCCTTCCTCTGCATTTTGCCTCTCAAGTTCGCAGAATAGCCGAGGAGACGACGACAGTCTTGGTTCGAGTATCAGATCACATATATTTGAGATGTCATAATGTCTTGAGTCTGGCATTTCCAGGTTCTGTGTAACGGAACTATTAGATACTAATTGTTTTCCCTCATCTATAGTAGTCTCCAATAATTGGTTCTTTTTAAAATGTTTATCCACAAAATCTTTTATTGATTTGGTGACTGATGCTCTGCCTCCATGTCCTCCTCTTTGTTCCCCTACTTCAATACCCTGTGGGGTTTTAATCTGGGATAGTTTTTTCTGGTTTTTGCAACTAGTTCCTGGGGTTGTTTCTTCCGTACAGCTTTTACTTCTTTCTTTTTTATTACTCCGTAGTTCTTTCCCATTTTCTCCCTTCTCTGTGGGACTGTTTGCTTTTCACGACTATTCTGTCTCTTGCGTACTTTGGATTTCCCGAGTGCCATGTTTTTTCTTAGCTCGTCAATGCTTCTGTTACCCTAATTTCCAAGAGTCAGTTTAAAATGCATCTTATTCTTACTCCCACGCTCCGTCTTCCAGCCTTTCTTGTCACTTTCTGATACTAGTCCTCTTCCACACGTTTTATATTCAATCTAAAAGATTAGTACTTGCCTCTGCTCACCCACCGTTCACCTTTCACTATTCCCTACTTCTTCGCTCTGCCTCTGCGCTCACCACTTTATTATTCCCAATTTTCCATCTTCCAATATCAGGCCTGGTTTAACCCTCTTACTGTGGTTCAATGCCTAATTCTGCATACTGCCACACTCAGTTAGAGGATTTTTAACTGTGGAAGTCTATGGAGAGTAGGTAATTTATAAGCTGAGTTACCTTATCCACGTCTTCTCCACACCAAGTTTTCCCCTGGTAGTTCGCTGGGCTGGGCTAATCACTCCCCAGCACTGGTCTTCCTGGTGTTTTTTACGGGCCTCCGGCCTCCGAGGTCCCCTAAATGGGGCCGGGGCCAGATCCTCGCCCTGCGCTGCCTGCGCAACCACCAAATCCCCCGAGTCTGTTGTACCCGCCGCAGGTGCAACGGGGGTACTCAGGCGGTGCCAGCAGCCTTGGGCTGCCCCGCAAGCCTTCCGCTGCCTCCTGGTCCTCCTCGGGGGCCGCTTCAGTGAAAGGCGTCTATCTCCATGCACCGACGTTAGGCGCGAACAACGTCTGGGTCACACACCAGCGCCCTGCTTCCCGTCCTGTCGGGTTCCGGCGTTTGCTGCATTTGTGGCGTGGCGTAGCAGAGCATACGTCATATGGGTGAGCAGAGGCTGAACGCTCTGAACGTTCTACAGCTATAACAGTAGATAAACCACCACTGGTAACTGGTATTTTGTGCTGGCTCACAGTAGGCAGAAAAAGTCAGAGCGAAGGCCGGTTGGGGCCTGGAATTGGGTATGAGAAGTCCAGAAGAGCATTGCTGTTCCCCATGTGTTGTGCTCTGAGGAGGAGAGTAGAGGGGTATAACTCAGCCCCATGCTCTCCTATTGGACTGAGGCTATCCTTCTCCTTTGGAGACCATACTATACTCCCAACCTCCCATTGTGCTGCCGGAATCTGGTAGGGGCCGGTCTATACACTTGCCTGCAGCAACTGCTTCTACCACTGCAGCGGTTTCACCGGGTGCCCAATCGCAACCAGTGAAACTGGTCCTGGAATTTTCAGGCCCTGAAACATGGGTCTCAGAGTTTCTGGATCCAAGGTTGTCAGATTTATAGACACTGGGTCACTGAGAAATGCCAGTGGCAAAATTCCACCTGGAGTTAACTCTCTGGTTGGAATGCCATCACTCGTAATGATGGTCTAAACGTATAATTGTTCAATGTGATTTAGGTCATTTAGATTTCCTATTGTTCCTTTTTAGGTCTTGTCTACTAGACAGCACACATTGTGTCTGTTGTGAGGAGTATTGTGAGCTTACAGTGGGTTAAGTGTCCACTCCTTGCTTTCCATTAGTTAGCTTCATTGTCACTTTCATTTACTTGCTTCTTGTTCCTTAGCGTGTGTAGCTTCATCTTCTTGTGTTTGACCCTCTCCTGGAGTATTGATGCATTACTTGTATCCTTCTACTGCTCATGTTTCAGGCACTACACTTTTCCTTTTGTTTAAGCACTCCAGGAGAGTGCATGTATTTTCCAGCTATATCCCTAGTGTGCTTCTCTTCCCCTCTACAATCTGTGTTGTGTTCTTTTGCACATGTGCTTCTTTGCCCATTCCCATTGCTCTCTTGCCTGTTTACTTTTCCTCCCCCACACCCCACATTGCTCTTTCACCCTGTTAGTTTGCTTCCCGCCCTGCATCCTCCCTGTTGTTTCCACCATCCACACCCCGTGTTGCTTCCATCCCACCCTCTGTGTTGCTTCCCTGGACCCTCATCCTATGTGATTCCACCCTCTGCCGTCTATATTGCTTCTGTTCCCACTCTCTATGTTGGTGTTTCTTTCCCGTCTCTCTGCCTTTGTGCTGGACTCCCAGAGAATCTTAGGATATTGTGATGTGGTTTACCAGGGAGCAAATGACTTGTATGACTTTTGGATGAACTTCATTGGGAACAAATACTGCAGCCCCATTTCTAAAGTGGAATTGTGGCACCAAGAGCCCTGGCCTGGGGTGTCACCCTGGAGTAACCCTGGAGGAGGTCAGGCCCTCTGCTTTCTTTCACTGACGTGTCCAACACCCTCCTCTGACGCGTAACACCAGCTGTGCTCCTGCCCTCTCAGAGAAGCTGTAGAAGAAGTGCCACAGACACGCAAAGCAGTTGCTCCTCCTTTTTGCTCCACAAGCTCTCAATTTGACTCCAAGGACTCCACAGTTTTGCAACATCACACTTTGTATGCTTCTCCTATAAGACAGCTTTCAGCTGTTTGGAGACAAAAGCCTTTTGTGGACCACTGTGCTTTCAGTGAGATGAAAACGGTGCAGAGGTCTCTAAAAGGGTTAAAAAGTCTTCACAACAAACTTGTGATTTATACAGCATGCTACCTGACCAGCATTTAAGTTCCTCTTTGTGAGTTTTCACAAAACAACAAAAGTGCCAAGAAGTTTGATATAAATGAGTAACAACAATGATTTTGTTGTAAATAATGAAAACAGGTAATTTTAGTGGTGACCATGTGACCATCAGTATGCATGCATTAGAGAAAGGCCAAGATTGGATGAGCAGGTAATCTGAACACTGTTGTGGCCCAGTGACTCATGCTGCCTTCGCTCCAGAGCACTCAGTCGTGCATCATTATGAACACCCTCCCACAACCAGAACTCACCTGAGACTTTAATGCGACTTAACTCATGTGTACTCTTCAGATATAGGAAAACCCAATAGCTTAGCCTTTTAGAGCCACAACCTTTCAGCTCTGCCAAAGCATAGTAAAGTAAATTGCTACACCACCAGATTCAAGCTAGCTTGGCTGATGAGGGGTGTTACCTCGAAACCGGTCCCAGGATGCTTGTTTCTGGTCCAGGGAAGACCTGGCCTGGCAGTTCGGGCTGGACTGTTCCCATGGGGAACAGAGTCAAGACTGATTTGCACATGGCTGAGTCTAAACTGGAATGGCCTGGCGTTAAAAAAACCTATGGGTTTAACCCAGATCAGTGACTGGGGAGTGAATGTTTGATTAATTCAGCATTCCATCCATCATCTGATCTTTTTGCATCTGTCGTCACAAGATCAATCAATCAATCAGGGGTTTGTTAAAGCGCGACTACTCACCCGTAAGGGTCTCAAGGCGCTAGGGGTGTGGGGGGGTGCAGGTTCCATCCATCAAGGAGGGGGTCTGTCGAAGAGCCAGGTTTTGAGGTTTCTTGCGAAGATGGGGAGCGATGTTGTCTGTCTGAGGTGGAGCGGAAGGGCGTTCCATGCTTTGGCCGCGAGGAAGGAGAAGGAGCGGCCTCCCGATCTGGTCTTTCTGGTGCGGGGGACCACGGCGTAGGAGAGCTGGGCTGATCGTAGGGTCCTTTGGGGTGCGTGGAATTTGAGTCGGCTGTTCAGGTATGCTGGTTTGGTGCCGTGGAGGGCCTTGTGTGCATGGGTGAGCATCTTGAAGGTGATTCTCGCCTCGACAGGGAGCCAGTGGAGGGTGCGCAGGTGCTGGGAGATGTGGCAGTGTTTTGGCAGGTTGAGGACCAGTCTTGCGGCGGCGTTCTGGATGTTCTGTAGCTTGCGGGTGAGGTTTTTGTTTATTCCGGCGTAGAGTGCGTTGCCGTAGTCGAGTCTGCTGGTGACCAGGGCGTGAGTGACGGTCTTTCGGTGTTCTAGGGGATCCATTTGAAGGTCTTACAAAGGAGGCGGAGGGTGTGGAAGCAGGAAGACGAGACAGAGTTGATCTGGCGGTCCATTTTGAGCTCGGAGTCCAGGATGATTCCCAGGTTGCGTGCATGGTCCGTGGGGGTTGGTGGGTTTCCGAGGGCGGGGGGCCACCAGGTGTCGCTCCAGGCATTGGGGTTTGGGCCCATGATGAGTACTTCTGTTTTGTTGGTGTTTAGTTGTAGGCAGCAGTTTTTCATCCATTTGGCGACGGCTTCCATGCCTTCTCGACAGTTGCGCCTGGCGGTGTTGGGCTCGTTGGAAAGGGAGAGGATGAGCTGGGTGTCGTCTGCGTATGACACGATGTTGAGTCCGTAGGTTCTGGCGATGGGGGCGAGTGGAGCCATGTAGACGTTGAAGAGCGTCGGGCTGAGGGAGGAGCCCTGGGGGACTCCGCAGGTGGTAGGTGTGGGGTCCGAGAGGAAAGGGGGAGTCTGACCCGCTGCGTCCTGCCGGAGAGGAAGGAGCGGATCCAGTCGAGGGCCTTGTCCTGGATTCCTGCGTCGTAGAGTCTGCGTATTAGTGTGCGGTGGGAGACTGTGTCGAACGCCGCTGATAGGTCGAGGAGGATGAGGGCTACTGTTTCTCCTTTGTCCAGTAGGGTGCGGATGTCGTCTGTTGCGGCGAGGAGGGCGGTTTCCGTACTGTGGTTTTTTCTGAAGCCGGATTGGGAGGAGTCGAGGATGTTGTGTTCTTCAATGAATGTGGCGAGTTGGCTGTTGATGGCTTTCTCGATGACTTTCGCTGGGAACGGGAGCAGGGAGATGGGTCTGTAGTTTTTGAGGTCGGTGGGGTCCGCTGAGGGTTTCTTTAGGGAGGGGTTGACCTCGGCGTGTTTCCAGTCGTCCGGGGAACCAGGCGGTCGCCAGGGAGCGGTTGATGGTGTGGCGGAGCATGGGTGCGATGGTGTCGGCGGCTCTGTTGAAGATGTGGTGGGGGCAGGGGTCCGTGGGGGCCCCTGAGTGGATTGACTTCATTGTCTTCAGTGTGTCTTCGGTGGTGAGGGCTGTCCAGTCATCAATCGCTGGTTTCCGGGTGTCGGGGGTGGTTGGTGAGGGTTCAGTGTGTTGGTTGTCTTCGTCAAAGTTGTCGTAGATGCTCTTGATTTTGTGGTGGAAAAAGGTGCTGAGTTTGTCGCAGAGGTCTTGTGAGGGAGGGATGTCGGTAGACTCGCTAGTGGGTTGGGCGAACTCTTGATGATGCTGAAGAGTTCCTTGCTGTTGTGCGCGTGGGTGGAGATTCTGTCTTCAATCGCTTTTTCCTCGTTTCTCTGATGAGTTGATGGTGGGCGTTGGTGGCGGCTCTGAAGTTGTCGTGGGCTTCTGTGGATTTGGTGTTCCTCCAGGCCTTTTCGAGGCGGCGGCATGTGCTTCTGGACTCTCGAGTTCGGTGGTAAACCATCTGGCTTTCTTGGCGCGGGTATTGTTGTTTTTCTTGAGGGGGCTATGGTGTTGGTGCTGTCCGAGATCCATCTATGCAGGGTTCGGGCTGCGGTGTTGGGGTCGTCGTTTTCCGCGATGGTTGGGGTGGAGTTGTTGAGTGAGGAGGTGAGCTGGTCGTCTGTGATTTTGGTCCAGTTTCTTCGTGGAAGCAGGTGCTGGTGTCTGTGGATGGTGGGTGTTCTGAAGGTGAAGTGGATGCAACGATGGTCGGTCCATGGGAGTTCAGTGGTGTGGCTGAAGGTGATGGAGTTTCCTGTAGTGAAGAGGGGGTCGAGGGTGTGTCCTGCTGAGTGCGTGGGCTCGGTCACGATCTGGCGCAGTCCAATGTTGTAGAGGTTGTTCAGGAGGGATGTGGTGTTGGGGTCCAGTTGGTTGTCGAGGTGGACAGATTAGACAGATATAGTACACATTTCCAGCTGTACATTAAATCGATCTTTTTGTTTCAACAAGGCCATTTTGAATAACCGTGTCGTTTCGAGTCACACCTGATCCAGCGATCTGGGACTAATAATTTTCTATAGATTAGGCCCAATTTCATTACCCAATAAATCCCTTCACGCTGGGTTAGTGAATTACTAAACAATTACCAAACTTACCAAACTCCAATTTGTATCTTCATTTCTATTATACCAATTATGGCGATGCAATCTTTATATAGTGACAGGGTTTGGCAAACTAATACTTGTTTCTTGAAAAGTCTCATAATCTAAAGAAACACCTTTAATAAAGACAGACCCATTTATATATTTATAATGTTTATCTAAATATTGTGAAATAACTGCTCATCAATACCAAAATACAGTACAAATCATAGATCATGACAGAGCAACAATATCAGAGAAATAATGATAAAAACACATCTCATTTGACAGCGCATAAAGGAGTGAAAAGGCGAAGAGACAAAAGGTTCAGAGACAAATTACATTTGCAAACGATTCTGCAAATTCACTTTTCTGTCTATACTAACCCAATTGAAAATAGAAAAACTACTCCCTGGCCATGAGAGCAGTAAGGCCCCTCAAGAAGATTTGAAGAGGCAAAGATTAAGTCAGGAATCAGCAGACAGGAACAGCCAGCTCAAGAATAAGAGACAAGGCCTCTCCTCACGCAGGTAGGAAAGCAAACCACCAACTAAAACCTAACCCCTCCCACCAGGAATCTCAATTATACCCTAAAATCCAAATGTCCAACCCACATTTGTGTCAGAACAGAGGATTTCTCTACACATGATTGGTTAAGGAAGGGGGTGTACTGTCACACCACTCTCGTCATGTCCATCTCACTCAATGTCTTATTGTTTATTTATTCTGTATATCTACTTCCATCCCAGGAAATACAAATTCAAGCCACTGTCTTAGTATTCGTTTCCTCCATCCCGGTCATGTAGCAAATTCTGTGTCACATTTATCCACTTGTGCCGCATAAAGAGGCAATGTTTCTTCACTCGATGAAGAAATTGTTTCTTTCAGCTAACTCTTGGCAGGCACACAGAACTTGTGAAGGACACTTGTCTTCCACCTTCCCACTATCGTTCAACATTTTTTTCAGAATTTATTTTCATTTCATTAACCCAGTGTTTCCTGCAGAGCAGAAAACCATACTTCTATGGAAAACAAACACAGGCATTATTAATCTCTTATAATGCTTTCCATTACGCACCCACCCAGTGCTGCATTTATCCATGCGCAACCCAAGTTAGTATTATTTTCCTAGCAAACATTAATAAAATGCACAAAAGCAGCATTAGTCCTTTTATTTTTCGTTTTGTCAAGAAGCATTTGCGGCCTACTCCAGTGCTTTAGTACGCGCTTGCGCAGTAGCATTTTCCCTCTTGTTAGGCTCTTTTCCATAACAGTTTTTCACCGCACACTGTTAGTAAATGTTACTGAGGGTTCAATTCGAGCAGGTTTTATTTCGCGAAAACCCTGCTCCATCACACCGAACGGCCGCGAGACTCGAGGAGCTCGGCTCCTGCTGCGCACACGAGAGGACGGTAACCATGAAGTTCGACCTCTCCAACCTCCAGTTTGATTTGAACCAGCAACCAGGAAGTGTTAGGCTCTCCATCACTGTTAAAGCATATAATTGCTTCAGTTCTGCTAATTGGTTTGTACAATTCCACCCGCATTGTGATCCACGCGAGCTGGATTCATTTAGCAGCTGCTTGAATGCTCCTGCCATGCCTACAATCCCTTTGTGCAGGCTGTTTGATCATCTTTTCATATTTTCAACCCGACTCTAATTTAATACAGCTTTTTTCATCTCATTCCATCAAGTTACAGCTCATTATATAATGACAATGATACCGAGCCTTATACACAGCACACAAATACAAAGGAAGCCAGGCTGTCAAAACGGCAAACAAGATGCTTTATTAAAAACGTGCAACTCTTGTCAAAATGATGAAAGATAATAAGACTCGTGCCATTTTACATAAAGGAGGTATTATCTTCAAGATGAAAAACATTAAGTAAAAGCAGCATTGCTTTGTTGTTGGAACATTCCCTTTGATGTTCAGATGTTTTTTTGCATGGATAACCTAATTAACTATATATGTTGCACTAGAAAGAAATTATAATAGGTTGCCTAATGAATTGTCAGGTGGAAAAGTGAGTTCTGATAAACATTGCATATGCCACCTTTAGCTCTGACATAAAGTATCCTTATTGTTCGTTGAAGGAGTGAGGTTTAGAAGACTTTGTAGACCTATTTTGTTCAAATCCTTCTGCTTCACCTTTAGCTGGAAGGCTTCACCTCTTTCACACTCGAACCCCTTACTTTTAATAAGCATGTCAGCGTTTAAGTATTGGCACTTAAAGGAGAGTGCTTGCTCTTCAATGCGACTGTCATACATATGATTCTCAAATACTAACATTTCCTAGAATATACAGTGTAAAGGCAGTGAGAACCACACTTGTTTTAATTCATACATTGCTGGCACTTCTGAGCAGTCTGTCAGAAAGTAGTACAAATAGTGCATTCTCTGCACCTTGGCTTGCCTTGATGTACAGAGGAGCTCATATAGACATACAAGTCACTACAATACATTGCCTAGCTTGTTATGAGCTTTGCCAGTCTGGGGTGTTATAATTAAATGGCTGCTTTCTAGCAACAGCCATTCTGCTCAGCTTTACTTTAGGTTCATATATGAACAGCATGAAGACAGGCTAAAATAGCCTCCCATCTAATCACTCATGATGGGTCTAATTCACAAAAACTGTGTCTGTTTAGGGGTCATATCTTACACCTTTGGTGAATTTAACCATTTCTTTCAGGTTGAACAACTGCCGCATAAATTGTGGTATTGAAATATTTAAAAATGGACAAGTTTAAGGTGCAAATACATCTTACTTTTCACTAAATGGAAAAAGATGAATTCCTTCTCTACATTCATTGAAAATATAGGGGCATCTGAAGGAGTGGACAGGCCGTTTATTCCACCGGGCATTTCCCTGGTGGGCTGGAACTCTTGAAAGCTGGTTTTCACAGCCAAGGCCGTTCTTGGTTCTTCTGTCACTTTCGCAGTTCCCCAAGGTAAAGTGCAAGAGGCACGATGAGGCTTCATAAGGGAGAAGAGAGTGAGAGAATGGATGAATGGAAAGAGAGAGTGCGTGAGAAAGGAAAGGGAGCAGGGCTGGTTTGGGCATTTTTGCCGGAACTGCTTTTGGTTCCCTGGTCTGCCTGGGTATCTGTCACCCAGTTTGCACTGTTTCTCCAGAATTTTTTTACCACGAGTTTAAGGGAATCAAATTGGGTGGTCGCCAATGTTTGTATCAACGAAGTTACAAGTTTGTGGGTGTTCATCACATTTCACACAGCCCCACACTTGGCAACACACACATGCACACTACTAAACTAAATTTACTATAGTGAAAGCTCTGCAATAACATCAAATTTTCTGCAGACATGAGTGAGATTTAAAGTCGTAAATGTCTTTACATCCCCATACTTTGATATTAGCAACTTCAAAACTAAAATCACTCTTTGCAGTGCATCATAAAACCCTTTTGCCATTAATTATGCTTCATTGTAAAAGCTAAATTTAGGTTTGGAATTCGTAATCCCTGAAAAGATGAATGACTGGCAGACAATTGTTTGTGAGTCATTCAGAAGCCGGCTCTTCCTCCAATCGCAGTGTGCAGTGGCTACTTTCCCACTCACATTCAGTGGAATCAACACTGCTTTAGTTTGTATATGGGACAGGGTGTCACCTGCCATCTTTTGTGTCTGGGCACCAGAGGGGCCGTGGGATGTGCTTTTCTACCTCTGGTATAATTGATTGTATATCACCCCTAACGTATATAACGATAACTCTCCAAAGAGTAGAGTTTTCCCAGTCCATGTTCTGCAAAAGCCATATACCAAGGGAAAAAAGGATTTACCAGTTTTGCATTGAGAGCTCCTCCAAAAGCAAACGAGTGCACTCTTCCGCTGTAAAGTGCTGCTGCGGTTAATTCATTAGCAGTACATAGCTCTTCTGTAATATAAATGCATTCTGGGGCTGAAGCATATGAAGCAGCACAAGTATTGGTACTCACTTATGTGTGCCTCCTAAAGTTTTGTAACAGGACTCATGATGTACAAGTTGTAATATTTTGTGCTTTTTGGAGCCTAACCTATCATATTTCCCAACTAAGAGGATGATTTCGAAGTGGGCAGACAGGACATTCTGCCACGGGTGGAGCAAATATCTCTAAATATGGTGGGTGGTAACCCACAACGGTTACTGCCGCCATATGATTGGTGGGCAGCCCACCAGGCCCACCCTAGTGGATGGTGGATAGCGCACTAATCTTTAAAAACCTTCCTAAGTCCATTATCAATTATGATCCATGTAGACGTTCTCATCTTTCACTCTAAACTGAAATGACTAGCCCATCAATGGGCCTCACTTGGATGCAAATGTATGTATCTAACAAGAAGGGACATCATCATTTGCTAAGGTACAGAGGTTACTGTGATGTGCCATCTTTTTAAGTTATTGTTTGCAGGAAAATGTTTTCTAAGAAAACACTGTTCTTATGTTATACCTTAATCTAATTGTAATAGAGAATACAGGACCGCTTTCAAAATGAGCCCCTGTTAATAGGAAGTTGCTGGCTGTGAAATGATTCCTATTTAATTGTTCAGCTACCAAATAAAGCTCGTGGAATCACTCAATTTCATTTGCAAGGCTAATGACTGAAACAAGCATTGGCAAAGCCAATAGGTATGCTTTTATTCCGCTGATCCATGCGTATTAAGCAAATTAAAGCCATACAAAGAAATGAAAGGTGGACTGTATTGAAGACGCCTTTGCCTTCATTACGCTTCTGTTTTTATTTCCTTGACAAATATTTTGAATGGCGAGGAAACTTTTGTTATGGTCCTTCTTTAGTTTCTATGACATGGAAATAAAGGAAAAACCAAAGGGTACTGTAAACGTGTGTTTGAAAGTTGTGCTGTCAATCTAGACTTAATGAGGATTGTGCCTTGAAAAAAAGTGTCTGGACAGCAAAATCTTGCATTTTGGAAATAATCAGAGGGAGATGTTAAGGTGGCTATTAGAAAGAGGTCGCAGGTTGGTGGGAGGTCTATCTACTTTGTTTACAAACATTCACTTATAGAGCAATATCAAATTCCCTCAGTCATAAATTATGTCAACTTTGCAACTGTTCTGGCTGTGATGTCTGCAATTCTCGGCAGATGGCAAGTGGCTGACTAAAGATGCTTGCAGTAAAAGCGATAAATGTAACAAATTGTTGAATAAATCCAGAACTGGCCTGTGTACAAATATCATGAAGGTAAGATTATCCTTGCGATTGATACTTCTGCATTTCAATTTAACATTTGTAGCGTCTCTCATTTCATCAGAGGTCAGGCGAGTCTCACTGTTCTACTGGAAAGAAATTTTTGTAATTTAGTTTGAATATTCACTCCTTGTTTAACCCTGTAAAAATTTGTAAGCTGCAAGCACAACAAAAAGCTTGCTTCTTTTCCTATAGAATATACTTCCTCCAACATGAATCCCTTGCCACCTCAAAGGTTTTTTCAGTTCTGTTTTTATCAACGTGACAGATATATGTTTGACACAAGAGTTTATTTATTTATCAACCTGTTTTAGTCCATGACACCATGTAACAGTTTGTTGTTGTTGTCACCAGCATAACATAATATCACAGTTCTGCTACGATTTTCAAGCTGTTTAAAATGTATAGTGTAATTTAATTATGTAAGTTTTCACCCAGCACCAGGATTCAAAAAACTTTTCGACAGAAGATTTTGTCAATTTATCAATGTAATAATATTTTGTCGATCTGGCTTTTCATCAGAATGATTTGTCATGTGGCTGATTAATTTAGAAATGTTTACCTTGAGTTTGCATTCAATTAGAACAAGATGCGGCTTCTGACACCTTACATATTTCACCATCACTTTTAACTGTCCTACAACATTTATTTTTGTGTATATATTTTTTTACTGTTTTTTTAAAGTAATACCAGCTATCCTCCTTGGCCTCAGAACACTATATAGTGAACGTACATGCAATGAAAGGGTAGAAGAATAGTTATTCGAAGAACCTGATGATGTTGGACCAGGTAGCCAATCAAGGAATCGCACGCATAGTCAGATGTGTCCCAAATGATAACAAAGCATTAAACAACATAGGGCCAGATATACGAAAGTTGGAAATACAGATTCCTAATTTGTGAATAGTACGGAATCTCAATTTGGTAAACGCTATTTCCTGTGTGCTGATATCAACCTTTTCCTTAATGCAATTCGGATTGATTCACATTTTGCAATATACCAAATTGCTAATAAGAAATTGCAATGTGTCACTGTTAGACCTGCCATTCATGGTGTGTTTTTCCCTAACGCTTTGCCTTCAAACCTCCTATTTTACTGACTTCATTTTTGCTGGTTTTAGGATTCTGTGCACTTCACCACTGCTAAAAAGTGCTAAAGTGCTTGTGCTCTTTCCTTAAAACATGGTAGAATTGGCTTACGTCCAATTGGCCTAATTTACTTGTAAGTCCCTAGTAAAGTGGCAGTACATGTGCCCAGGGCTTTAAATGCTGCTAGTGGGCCTGCAGCACTGATTGTGCCACCCACTTCAGTAGCCCTTTAAACATGACTCAGGCCTGCCATCGCAGCTTGTGTCTGTACTTTATCCGCCATTTCGACCTGGCAAAAGGTTTTGCCAGGCACAAACCTTCCTTTTTAATACATATACGTCACCCCTAGGGTAGGCCCTGAACAGCTAGAGGGCTGGGTGCAAAATATTTAAAAAGTTGGACATGTACTTTTAAGTTTGATATGTCCTGGTAGTGAAACACTCTTAAATTAGTTTTTCCCTACTGCAAGGCCTACCTCTCCCATAACTTTGGAGTTACCTTATTACATATAATAAGCTGTAACTTTCAATTAGGAGAGAGCAGATAGACAGATCGACTTTGGTGTCTAAAGAATTGTAATTAAAAGCCCTCTTTAATGGTAAAGTCGGATTTTTGATTATAATTCCGACAATGCCACTTTTAGAATGTTGGAATTTTTCTGTCCTACCCAGTTGGTGCCTGCAGACTGTTCCTGAATCACACGACTAGGTTTAGCTGGCAGTTAGTCTTTGTGTATTGCTCCCAGGCAGACAAACAGAAGATATGTGTTGGCAGAACAAGCTACTCTGAGTTAATGAGGGGGAGGAGCTGTCACCTACCACACTTGCACATCACAAAGGCTCTGCCTGAGCACTGTCACAAAGGGTTTGGCACTAATCCATTGTGACCCCAGAAAAGCTGGGAGCAGTACAGGGAGGAACTGGATACCTGACACATCCAGGGATTGGAAACCTCTAGAAGCTTCCTCCATTTCAAAGTGGGCACCAGGAATAAATATTGGATCTCAGATCCAACTCTTTGGTAAACTTCTGGACCTGTAGACTCTGCCAGGAAGATGGACTGCAGTGCTGCTGAAAGGACTGCCCTCTGCTGGACTGCTGCTCTGAAAGACTGCTGCCCTGCTGTGTGGACCTGCTGCATGCTGCCATCTTGTCTGTGTGAGAATGACTGGACCTGCATCTGTTGAACCCAGGACCCGAAAGTGACTCCAAGGCTAGTTGGATGGCCTCCTGACTAGAGCCACAGGGACAGAAGGATCCAACAACCTTGAACCCAGCACCTGAACTCTGCCATCTGTGAGTCTGTGAGTCCTGCCCTGCTACAGGGTGCCACCCCAGTCCTAGACCTTTGGAAGTAGACCTGAAGGTGCTCTGCCAGCCGTTCTGTAGAACCTGCAGAACACCAACACATCTCCTCCTCTGCGGTTCAACCCCAAGCAGAACAGATGCATCGCCTTTGCTGCGTGGACTTTCCAGACGCAAGGACTTTGCACCACAGGCCATGAGAACTGCTGCTGCATGATGCATCCCTCTCATCACAAGCCTCTTCGTTGATGGGACACTTGATGACGATGTAGAATCTCACATCGCAGCCTCAAAGCTCCTTGGAACAGATGCATCACCTCGGCTGTGTGGAACATTCTCGATGCTGGACTTCTCATTGCAAGCCCTCGTCAACGACACAGGATCTTGCACCGCAGCCTCGCAGCTCCCGACACATCTTTGCTGCGGGACTCTGCAACTCCTCGCAACCAGGATTTAAGGTACTTTTGTTCAGCGGGTCCAGCTGGGTACCTGTAGCAGGCCCGCGCTGCTCCATTGCAGTCAGCCTGAACTTGTGACTTTGTCCCAGTCCGGTGTAATCAAATATCCCTAGTTGGTGCTTTGTGCTTTCTGACGCTATTTTCACTTAAATCTTTAAACTTGCATATCTCCAGTTCTACTGATTGGATTATTGTTGTTTTTTTCTTGATTTATTTATTAAAATCTATTTTATTGTTCTAACTTGGTGTGGGATTGTTCTTGTGTTGTGTTTTTACTTTATTACTGTTTGAAGTGCTGCAAGAATACTTTACACATTGCCTCTAAGTTAAGCCTGCCTACCTGCACTGAGCCAAGCTACAAGAGGGTTGAGCACAGGTTAATTTGGGGTTTGCTTGTGCCTCACTGTTGGATTATCCCCAAACTTTTTGACTTCTTCTTCCTATTTTTTCTAACCAGTTTTTTTGGCTTTAGACTCTGGGCACTGCTAACCAATGCCAAAGTGCATATGCTCTCTGTCTAAATTGTATTTGTGATTGGTTTTTCCATTGACATATTTGAATTATTAGTAAGTCCATAGTAAAGTGTACCAGGTGTGTCCATGGCCGGTAAATCAAATGCTAATAGTGGGCCTGTAGCACTGATTGTGCCACCCGAATCAGTAGCCCTGCAAACCTGTCTCAGACCTGCCACTGCAGTTTCTGTATGTGCAGTTTTAAACTGCCATTACGACCTGGCAAGAGCACCCACTTGCTAGGCCCAAACATTCTCTTTTACTCCATGTAAGCCACCCCTAAGGTGGGCCCAAGGCAGCCCCAATGGCAGGGTGCAGTGTATTTAAAAGTCAGGGCATGTGCTGGTGTATTTGACATGTCCTAATAGTGAAATACTGCTAATTTCGTTTTTCTCTTTTGCAAGGACTCTCTCTCCCATAGGGTAACGTGGGGATTGCCTTGAAATATCTTTTAAGTGTAATTTCCCATTGCGAGCAGATAGAGATTTGGAGTTTATGGTCTCTGAACTCACAATTTAAAAATACATCTTCTGGTGAAGTTGGTTTCTAAATTGCGTGTTTGAAAATGCCACTTTTAGAAAGTGAATTCACAGAAATTGTTCCCATAGGAAATATTTCTCCAATGTTCATCACTTTAGACGGTCACACAAGTGATCCTTTTAATAATATTTAAATAATAATGAATCAATACAAAAACAGATGTATTGTTATCAAAAAGAATATATTTTTAATATATTTTTATCTCAATTAATATTTCATTAATTCAATTATACATGACATATGTTCAAAATATATTCCATACTTCAAAATTCCACAGCAGTACATATACAAATTCATATGTTGATAATGGCGCTGCCCTATCTAATCAAAGAGATGGATTTTGACCCGAATAGCAAGTTCCTACTAGGCCTAGACATCGAGGCCCTGTACACCAACATTCCACAGAGGGAAACTCTTCGGGTACTGGAGGAGATCCTTTTTGAGGAGGAGTGGAGGTACCAAACCCCACAAGCCTTCACCCTGAATTTGGCGGAAATATCCCTGACAAGAAACTTTTTTGAGTTCGAGGGAACCCTGTACCTGCAGACCAACGGGACCTCGATGGGCAGTACTTTTGCCCCGAGCCTGGCGGGTCTGTACGTGGGTGCTTTCGAAAGAACTGTGATCTACAATCCTCAATGCCCCTGGACGGATAACATCAGACTGTGGCGTCGATATATAGACGACGTCCTGTTGATATGGAAGGGAGACGCACAAGCGGTCACCAATTTCCTTGAGTGGCTGAACAACAGGAATCCCCTGCTCCAATTCACGTCCACAGTAACCAAGACTGGGTTACCTTTTTTGGATCTAGTGATCGAACCTAAAGGAGTTAAACTCCACACCAGGGTCTATCATAAACCAGCTGATAAAAACTCCCTGCTAGCATATGACAGCTTTCACCCGAAATCCCTCGGGGACAACCTGCCTGTGGGTCAATTCTTTCGATTGAGGCGGAATTGTACGGAGAGAACCACATTCAAGGGAGAGGCTACACTCCTCACAAATAAGCTCACCCAAAGGGGATACCCTGCACACACTTGTGCAAGAGCCAGAAAAAGAGCGACAAATGTCAATAGGGAAAACCTTTTGGAGAAGACCAGTAGACCACCAACTGATAAACCAGTGTGTGTCACTACTTTCAATACGGCCTCCCATCAGATCAAACAAGCGGTATTAAAACATTGGCGCATACTGAATTCGAATGGTATGAATTTGGCTAGACCTCTGTTTTCATTCAAAAGGAGCGCAAATCTCAAAGACCTTTTGGTGCACACCAGACCAACTACACCTCAACAGAGGAGGACCGGGGGTTTACCTCCTCTACAAGGGCATACACGTTGTGGATCATGCAACGTGTGTCACCTCACGAACAACACTAAAACTATAGATGTGGGACTTACATATCCATGGGAACAGAGATCACAGACTAACTGCAACTCCGACTTCGTGATCTACCTGATTACCTGTCCGTGCCGCATGCAGTATGTGGGCATGACCAGACGCAAAGTGAAGACACACATCATGGAGCATCACAGCACAATAAGGTGTTTGAAGTCCAACACAAAACTTACAGCACACTACCTAGAGAAACGCCACACTGTCGATGACCTTACCTGGATGGTAATTGAAAAACCCGCTCTGAACCCGCTCTGAACCCAGCCACAGGGGAAAGGACGAGGGCCCTCCTCCTTAGAGAGCAGAAATGGGTATATCGTCTGAAAAGCCATTTAGTGGGTCTTAACTACAACATTCCGTGGCATTCCCTGAATAGGTAGACGTCCATCAAAAAACAACCCCCCCCCACATAGAGATACTGGAGACAACTATGTGATTTGTTGGCCCTCTAGAAATGATACCCTTGCACCCATGACAGTGAGTCTCCACTATGTAAGAAATACCAAGACTTGTGATGAGACTTATGGAACTACAATACATGAGGTGGGAGCCGCATTTAAGAATGGGTCTACAACTTGCACTTCGTGGGGTAGTAACCATTCATCGCGATGGTGACATCCTGACCCCATACATTAATGAAGATGAATCTAGGACATGACCAACATGACCAACATCATGTGCCTTTCATCATAAACGAAAAACTCCTAGTATTACATTGAAAGGGTCTTTTCTTCTTTCTGTAGGAATTTTAATGGTCCCCACGAAGGGGACGCAAGTAGGTCAAATACCACCATGGCAATACCATGTATGGGATTCCCCACACACTACTTATAATGAGGAGGAATCGAGGGTGTGGCACCTATTGTTGCTGGAATGGTTTCCTTTTTGCTGAACTTTGAATGGTCCCCTTTATGAGGAAGCAAGAGGATCTATTGCCACCCAGGGCATCATCTGTCATATGGCGGTCCACGAGTTAAAATCCTGCTCGCGGTTCGTTCCCCCTGTGCCATTGCACCAGAACCTAGGGGTACCCCCAGCGAGTGAGTAGCTTAGCCCTATGACACCACGCATATGTGCTGCAACCATTACTGTAAACATTGGTCTGTACCTTTAAAAACGTGACCAGATTGGGTAGCCCTGACAACAAGACGCCCAGCACCTTCCACTGTAGCCGCCGACTGCGTGTATGTCATTACGGCGCCCACGTGACCCGAAGCTCATCGGGCAGGTCGGGCTTCATGGAAACTTTATCAGGACACACTCCCCGCTCTCCCGCATATCTACACGGCGAGAGCAGACAAGCTGTCCAGAAGGAGGAGCACCCACCTTGAAGTAGTAAGGGGTCGGGCAGTGGGGCACATACTACGGGCTAAACGCTAGGCACCAGAGCATGGAAGGGGATTTTTCCTTCCTAAGGGCCAAAGAGCCGGGTTACCTTTGCAGGATGCGGCACACGGGGACTTTCGAAAGCTAATACCCGTAGTTTCCCACATACCGCTAATAATGATTATCTGACAGTGATTCTAGTCTTGCAGTAAATAACGCTCTAGCGGTAACCATAGAGACCAGTTGGACGACACGGATCCGATCACTGCATACCACGAATCATTACCTGGCTACAATATCTGACACCCGGTGCGACACGCACATCGCTAATTATCAAGGCCATGTCCACCGCATGTAATTGATCACTGCGGCCGCTTTTATGTCCTGAAAGACATGGACTCCTCTGACAACCCTATATAGGGAATCACGAACCATATATATTGACACTAATAGAATATGTTATTGTTACCATTAACTACGACGATGTTGTTCTTTTTTTCTTTTAACTTTCTTCCCCTAGAGTGGGACTACAGGGGGTCTCTCCTTGTCTCCCGCCAGTTTAAACATTGTTTAGGGGTAAACTCGGTAAGTGAAGAGACACCGAGTGAACTTATGTTTGTTGATTGTATGTATAGATAGTGTGGTGCACACGTCGCTTTGATCTACACCTACATTTGGGTGGAAAAACAAATTATTGGTTATGAGCAACTGGCTTGATTCCTACGTTTAGGAGTATAATTAGGGTAACCTACCCGTGTCTATGGTGGAGTGTGTTTTTTAACAGGTCATTGTAACACATAGAGCCACAAGGGAGAACCTTTTTAATGACCGCTTTGTTCTTATGTCTCTTGTCCCCTTGTTCCTTTGTAGTACATCAACAGAGTACTGTCGAGGGAATTCCTCGGGACCAGAACTAGTGGTTCTGACACCATCCTACCTCAATACGAGGTGAGAGAGATACACAAATATTCTGGGACCGGCAGAGTCCTGAAGAAGGCCGGCGTGACCCCACTCGAGGGGCACAAATACACGGCCGAAACATGTCGACGTTTTGGCAGTAAGGAGGGGTGTAAGGAGCACATTACATCTCCCAATCACCACCATCCTTCATCGCTAGTACGAATTGCGGGTATTTGCGAGAGGAGATTATATTTTTTACGGAGAGGAACTTATCAGGGTTCTCTTACTGCCTGTTTTACGGACGACTTCATGAAGAAATTTGTACCTTGGAGTCTTTGCCATTGAGACTTTGAAACTCTTCCTATTGAGAACAATAGACAATTTGGGTCTACGGGTATTATGCTAGTTGGACCAGGAGTGTTTTACCAATCGCCTTGATAAAGTCTAAGGGGAGATGAAACACGTGTTGGCATTGTCACAGTCTTTCATGCTGGATGTTACATCAACAAAAATAAAGAAACATCTTTTCAAGAATTTGAACTGTTTGGACATTGGTTAATAGCCAATAAAAAACCAAGTGAACTCTACAGGATACTTTTGAATTAGGATTATCTTGACTGGTTTTATATTTATAAGATATTTCAACTGTTTAAGGGTGTGCCGAATGATGCTCTCTTTTTTACGTTTTTAATCCTGGCCGGAGGGTCCAGGAATAAAGTAGAGGCACAGCGACACCTCCGAGCTAGTTTTAATCTACACTGCACTTTCACTCCCGGTGATCCCAGTCACTTTAGAAATCATTTGTTTCTCTTTTGTGTTGTGTTTGTCTTCCCCTACCCTATTGCTCCACCCCAGGCGTTGGCGGCGCAGGGGTGTTTTGTAGCAGCCCTATGATGAAGCATGTCACACAACTGTGTGAGTGAGGGCAGTATTATGACACACAGCATGTGCCACCACTAGACAGAGACACTTTTTATCACTCCCCACTCCTTCAGGTCTATAAAAGTATTGTCTGGGGATCCGGAGTAGGTGAGTTTGTTACCGTCACCCCTCCTCTTTTGTGTGAATTATTGCTGCCCTATAATCACTTAATCACATCAATGTATATTCAATATAGGGATCTAGGGTAGCACTGTCAATCCTCTTAACACAGTTGTTTCTATGAAATCAAAAATGTCCCATCAAATCCATATTAAACATTCAAATAATCAGATGGAACTCAATCTAACAGAAAATGTAATTAGTAAGGTTAAGGAGGATGAATTGTCTTTTAGAAAGTGGGCATTTTCTTGCTTAACTATTCCTTGCCTCTGCCTGTCTATAGAATCCACGTCTGGGTTGGCTGACAGTTGACCTCTTGTGCATTCACTCTAGACAGTCACACAAAGGGAGCTGAGGTGTGCCCTTCATATCCTGATGGCCCATCACCAGGCTGATGGGCCTTCCAAAGCTAGCGTGGTGGGTGGAGTTGTCACTGACACCTGAATGGGGCTGTGCCTGTCCTCACACAAAGCTGTCTCCACCCCCCTGTAGTGTGTCTGGAGCTAGGTCATGGCAAGGCAGGGTCTTGTGAACTACAAAGACTTTCCTTTGAAGTTTGCCTACTTCAAAGGCAGAAAGGGGTATAAGTATTGGACCTCTGACACCCCAAAATCAAAACACTTCTGGACTGAGGACATTCTGCCAGGATGAAGAGATGGACGTTGTAGGAGGGACTGCCACTCTGCCTGTTGCTTTGTTGTGCTGGCCTGCTGTTTGCTGCTTCTGTCCTGGGAGTGAAAGGACTGGACTTTGCTTTCTGTATCCAGCTTCCAAGGTTCTCTAAGGGCTTGTGCATGCTTCCATCCTGTTAAGAAATTTCAGGGCCATCAAAGACTTTACCTACCAGTGCCTGGGCTTTTCTGCTGAGAACCCTGGCTTGCCAAGTGGTGCCAAATCCACTTCCTGGGTACTTGGAAGTGTAACCTGGTGAGAAAATCCACGCATCGACTCTCAGCACCCATTTTCTCGGCTCATTACCGCAGTGTGGCTAAAGAATCGAATCAGCACCTGCTTTGCGGCTGAAAAATCACCGCAGCCCGAGTCCCGAGCACTGTGTCGCTGATGTCTGTGGCACCCGCTCCGACTCCAACGTAGCCCCTGCTTCACCCCTGAAGAATCGACGCATCACCTGCCGTGTGGCTGTAAAATTGAAGAAGCGCCAGCTTTGCCATTGCCGCATTGGCACAGCACATCTGGATTTTCGACACACCGTCCCTCGACACCGTCTCTCCATTGACATTGCCCAGCAGTAAGGAACCAAAGCTGCTTGTCTGGAGATCGACGCGTCACGTCCCCTTTCAGTAAGGAACCAACGCATCACCTCTCCTGACAGTAAGGAACTGACGCATCACCTCCCCTGCCTAGCAGTAAGGAACAGAAGCATCATCTCCCCTGGCACTAAGAAACCGACGCATCTCCTGCCCTGGCAGTACGTAACCATTCCATTGCTTTGCTTTTCTGACGCCTCACCTCCCGTGCACCTGTTTCATCTTTGAATTTTGACGCATCTAAGGTACTTTGTGCTAAAAGAAATGTATCCATAGATTTCTATGGATTGAACTTATTTAACCTTTGAAAAGTGATATCTTTACTTGTGTATGTTTGATTTTTGTTGTATTGGTCTTGTTTTATTCAGATAAATATTGGCAATTTTTCTAAACTGGTGTGGACTCCTTTTGTAGTGTTGTCACTTTCTTACTGTGGGTGTATGCACAAATGCTTTGCACATTGCTTCTGAGATAAACCAAGCTACCAAGTAGGGGTTATCTTAGCTATGTGACTCCCATACCCTGAGTAGAATGAGGGTCCCTACTTGGACAGGGTGCAAACCACACAAGGGATTTGGACATGTACACACAGTGTCTGTGCTCGGAGACTAACCTAAACGCACATAGGCTGACAATGGTTATATACTCTCAAGGTCCGCACACGGGCCCCGTTTCAATATCGCAGGACAATTGACATGCAATTTATCTCACACTTGAGAATATACTCATGGAACACAGCCTTGAGGAAGTCATAGGGTGAGACACCCACTGACGAAACACGTGTTGGCTGGTGGAAGAAAGGAAATAAAAGAAAAGATTGAAGAACATGATGAGAACGGATTGACTTACAATTGTGTTTATTGATATTGCGCGTGCTGGGAGAATTTTGCTTTTCATATCTGTGTCAGTCATCACATGGGTTGTGCACAAGAAGCCAGGATACCTCTGATGAAGGAGCATGTGCAGGAATTGCCAGAATAAAGAGGAGAGTAAGGGAGTGATGTTTAAATTACTTTTATTAGAATCAGTCTTTAATTAAAATTGGAGGACAACCCAGTTTGTAAGGGTGAGATACAGAGAAGGGGGAGCGATTGACTGGGCACAAAAGTAGGATTTCAATATTATCTCTCTTGAAGCATAGCAAGTTATTCCGCATCAAATGGTATAGCTGTGCAAGCCAGTGAGACATGTTATGGAACTTGCCAGGTTCATATTCAAGCTTGAAACGGAGAGTTTGAGGCTTATCTGCTATAGCGCCCGACTTTGAAGCTGGGGAACCAAGATTGCGTCTGGCGGGTGGCTCAAACATCCTGTGATTCTGGGCAAATCAGTTAATCTTCCCGTGCCTAAAAAAAAATAAAAAAATAATTGTGTCTGTCTGTATTACAACTGGTGCTCATTTAAAGTGCTCTGATACCTCCGGGTCAAGTTCGCCCTATCTAAAGCTGCAAAAAAATCAAAAAACGAAACAGAGCTGTGTCTTGTCTGCATAAATTTGCTAATCTAAGAAGAGTGCGCCATGTAAATGTAGAATATCTTCAGTGACAAGGTAGAGAATGCTGTATTTGATGTTGGCTTTACTGGTTCCTGAGGTGGAAATAGTGCGGTTTAAGTTGGGGGTCAGTTTTTTCAATGCAATTTTCCTGATGTAGGCCGAATAAATACTGTTTTGATTACCGCCTGATGATCAATGTTGTTAAAGCAGTAGAAAGGTCTAAAGGATCAATGTGCAGAGGTGGCTTTGGTTGCATGTGCTCAAAAGTCATTCCCTGATGTTTGGAAGAGTGATCTCTGGTCTCTGACGGGGCATGATACCTGATTGAAAATCACTCAGTGGACCATTTTCATTCAGGTAGGCTCGAGAAGGCCAACTAATAGGACATTTTATCTGGGTCTGTACTGGGTTTTCTTAGGAAAGATATGAATGTTGCTTAAGGGACAAATCCCTGTGGAGCGAGCAATTTACTACAGTGATGAGGATCAGTGTCAGAGCTGTTAGGCCCAGATTGATGATGATGAATTTGGAAATGCAGATAAATCCAGCATAGGGATAGATCTTGAAAGATGCCATGATTTTGCTAATGGTGGTTTCAGATGTTGGTGCTAACTCGCAGAGTGGGGATGCGCAGGACGGTATAGGAGAGCCAAGAGCCAGACTGCACAGCCGTGTGGTGACAGTGGCGATGCACATCTTTAGTGTGCTAATGTTGTCATAGAATGACAAAAGGTTGTCACAAAAGTCTTTGAAAAAGCTAGAATAAATGAGACAGTGTAGATAGCCAGCCTGAGTGATCTAGATGTAGGCATGCTGCTAGATTACGATGTATATTTATGGCAATTAATTATTGTCCCACCTTTCATCTGTAAATATGACGTGCACATTTTTTTCCTGCATTTATGGATTAGAGGAATTACTCACATTTTAAATGTGCGACCAAGATGCAATTGAGAGTGGGGCAGGGGACTAGTAAACTTGTTTATTTTTGTTCAAGGCATGAGGCTGTCCATCTTATTCCAGAGGTGCCTAGACGAGGCTTGAAGCTTGTACTGGCCATTTGTCTTTGAATGTGATGAGTAGCTAAAATTGCAATGCTGCATGTGGCCAAAGGGTGAGTTTGGTTTGTGTAATTTAGTAGCGAACCGTTGGTCAAATTGTTGCATTACTAATGTACAGCAGTTTTTTCCATGTAGATGTGCCTGAAATGTTGCACATTTTTGCCTGCAGGCCAAGGATGAGTCAAGACGTATAATAATCTGAGCCACAGGGATCTAGTTATCATTCACAGACAGATCAGTGTACATTGCTTTTCCATGCTTCATTCTAAACCCCTAAAACACCTCACCAATGTAATAAGGTACAAGAAAAACATAAAAATTAGAATAAGAATAAAAACATTAAACACACCCATTTCATAGGATAAAATACTAAAGATGAACATTTAAGAAAACAATCACGAAAAATGGGACAATAGAAGCAAGAAAATAAAAAATTGGCAAGAGTTAGCTACAGAGCTCTAATGCCCATCAGCTTGAAATTCCATATTTTAAGAAGATAAAAACATCAGACAATAGAGCAACCTTTCCTGGGTGTGTTCTCGCGGTCTGGAACTCCATCTATTCTGACATTAGATAATTTTCCTCTTACGATACATTTAAAAAAGAATGAAAGCTTAGGTTGTTGAGATGCTACCTCAGACCTCAAGGGAATCGAATCAGTGACAAATGCTCTCGTTTCTAGAAAATCTGTATTTTGCAATTAAAATTGACATAGTCCCTCTTTTGTATTCTGCTTATATAGTGGTTAGAGTAGACCTCTTTACTCTCTACTCATGTATCTATTTAAATGCAGCTCCTAATGTATTTTATTGTTTGCTATATTTTGTTATATTTGCATCCTTATTATACATGGTCCACCCTTGTTACCCCTCCTTTTCAGCTAGCTGGCAGTCACCTGTGGGTACTTATAGTTAGGACCATGTTGCCATAGGAAAAGCATTTTTGTAGTGCCTATATGACGAATCTTCACCAAATTTTCCTAAAAAAGTGCCCCGGTGATTCTTGGTATGCAATGAAAAGTTTTGCAGTGATCCGTAAAGCAGGAGCGGAGAAAAGGGGGGTCACAAAATTTGCGTTTCCCATGTTAATTCCCGTAGGAATTTCAGACACAACTACAGCCTGTACCGCTGAATGGAATTACACCAAATTTGTCAGAAAGGAAGCTGTTGGTCCTGAAAGCGACCTTTATGTAAATTGGTGTAAATTTGTTCAGTAGTTGTGGCGTTATTAAAGGAAATTCTAATTTTATATATAGGGACGAGGATCCTCCGAGAATCCGACAGTCCCATGTTAAAATTTGATTGGCTTCCAGCACTTCAACCAGGAAGTGTTGGCAGCCATCTTGGGACTCGCCTTCTGTTGAGTTCCACAAAAAACATTTAAAAAAAAGAGAATGGGCAGGGTTGGAATGCACAACCTCATGCACAGCAAATAGATACCAACAGTGCAAAAAGAACTGAGAAAATAAAACACAGTGTAAGAGAGTGCTAACAGCTCCGACAAGGCAAGAAGAAAAGACAAATACAAGGACATATGATATTAACTCAGCAGAGATGTTAGGAGAAGGCCATTTTGGAAATGTGCTCCACCATGTCTGCAAGGACCAAACACATGATATCAATGTTAAAGTGAAAAAGAATTCAATTTACACATGAAAAGTTTGGAACAAAAAACAGGGTGTTGCCGACTGACACAGATCAAATGAATCAGTAGATATCGATGACCCTAAACGCAACGAAAGAAATCTTAATGGAAAATTCTTTTGCCTCTAGAAGCTGAATTTTGGACGTATAGTTTTGCACCTGCCTTTATAATGTCAAGGAAGTTTAAATTCTTTAGGAGACATTCATTTTTTTTAGGTATGAATACACATTTGTACCTATGCATATGTAGGATGGGTGACATTTGTTTGTTTGTGAGGTGCTTTTGTTTTATTTTTATACAATATTAATTAGGTATTGTCGATTTTGCTTCTTATTTATGTTAGTTGGTCATCACTGTATTTCTTTATCTCCCCTATTACTGTGCCACTTGTTGATTTTATATATATGTATACATTCACTGAAAAAAACAAAGGTTAAAGTAACATTATAGTTAGGTGGGATGTTCAGTTACAACGTAACATTTTAAACTCTAAAAACCACGGCCATTTGCCAATTAAAGCTATAGTTATCTCAAGTAACTATAACTCGTGCCCTAAGGTACGAGTTAACTCATAACTCATACCCCCTTCATACTGGTGAATGTAAATGGTTTTTAGAGTTTAAAATGTTACATTGTTACTGAACATTTCACCTAACTAAAAGTTACTTTAACCTTTGTCTTTTTAAAGTGAATTTCTTGTTTTTTTTTTAATGTAAAGTAATATTTAATTACAATACGTAAATTCAACCCCGGGCAAGCCCAGCAGCTAACCCCCCACAGCCGCCAACACCAACCTGTGCACGGCCTGTGGGCAGTCCCAGTTGCCAACCCCCCACCATACAGCCAACCCCACGCTGTGCACGGCCCACAGCGGTGGGGGGTTGGCCATAAGGCCTGGCCTATGGACGGTGCCTGCGGTCAACCTCCCCAAAGCCAGCCAACCCCACACTGCCCTTGGCCTTAGATGGTGGGGGTAGGCCTATGGGCCTGGCCCGAAGAACCCCATCCCCCAGGGCATATTTTTTTTAAAGGGGTGGGGTCCGAGTGGCCCCTCTTCCCTAATCTGTATGGCCCTGGGGATATAATCCCCCAGGACCATATATATTTTAAAGGGGAGGGAGACCGTGTGACCTCCCCTATATGAGCCTTATTAGGCCATGGGGACTCCATCCCCCAGGGTCTTTCTTTTTATTATGGGGAGGAGGGCCGTGTGCCCCCTCCCTGTGCCTTATTAGGCCCTGGTGACCCCATCCCCCAGTGCCACTACTTAAAATATAGTGAAGGGGGGCCACACGGCCCCCCTCCCCAAGCTCGTTATTGGCCCCGGGGACTCCAGGGCCTGCATTTCTTAAAGGTGTGTACCCAGGTGATCACCTAGGGCACCCACCATATGCTCATTGAGGGCCGTCTGGGAAGCCCTAAGGCCCCCGCGGCCCCAGCTGCCTCTCTGCATGCAGCAGGAGGCGGCATTGCTCCTGTCTGCAGGGAGCAGCTACTTATGCTTCTCCCTCAGGGCAGGAGCAATATTTTGATCTGTTTGCCTGCCCGCATCACTGCGGATTCACAACCTCATCACACATTTGTGGCAATTTATTATTTTTGTTTAACATTTTTTTGCCCTGCTGGGGCCCCTCTGGGACAAACAAATGCCACCCATCCTGCATATGCGTAGGAACAAATGCATATTCGTACCTAAAAAAAAAAAAAATTGGCTCTTAAAGGATATTAGCTTCCTTTACATTATAAAGGCAGGTGCAAAACTATACGTCCAAAAAATCCAGCTGCTAGAAGCAAAAGAATTTTCCATTAAGATTTCTTTGGTTGCTTTTAGGGTCATCAATATCTATTAATTCATTTGATCTCTGTCAGTCCGCAACACCCTGTTTTTTGTTCCAAACTTTTCATGTGTAAATTGAATGCTTTTCACTTTTACATTGATAACATGTGTTTGGTCCTTGCAGACATGGTGGAGTACATTTCCAATATGTCCTTCTTCTAACATCACTGTTGAGCTAATATCATATGTCCTCGTATTTGTCTTTTCTTCTTGCCTGGTCGGAGCTGTTAGCACTCTCTTACATTTTGTTTTATTTTCTCTGTTCTGTTTGCACTGTTGGTATCTATTTGCTGTGCATGAGATTGTGCATTATTAATAGTAGGGAAGACAGTGCCTTATGTGTAGCCATGTGAAATATATATTGTGGCTGCTGGTGCTCCCTTGTTTTGGTATGTGAGCTGTGCCAGTTTGCTTGGTGCTAATCTGTCTTTTTCTTGAATTGCATTTTTAATATATGTTGATCAAAGCGAGTTTTGCATTGAAAAAGTTATGCCTCTTTATGAACTTTTTTGTTAATTTCTGAAACCTAGGGTTGGATTACAAAACTTGATTTTATCAGTGTCATGACATGTCCTATGTGATAAATAACACAGAATGCTTGGTTAAAAAAAAACATTACCACTGTATCACTAAAGCAGATATGTGTCAGTGAATTACATGTGGCAAGAATGTTTGTGCATGTTTAAACATATAAACTGCTGTTGGGGTACAACAGCAAAACAACACATTGCAATAACACAACACTAGACAAATTCTAACAGCAATATCACATAACAAAACAACAATATCACAGCATAATAGTAAACAACAAAAAAGAGCAGAAGAGCAATACCTCAAGCAAAACACAGGAAAAAAACAACAAGAGCACACCAATACCACAGCCACAGCATAACAGCAGACCTGGACAACACAAAGGCATACGAACACAACACAGCAGCATGCCAACACAACAGCACAATAGTACACGACACACAGTAAGACAAAATACAGCAACCATAGCACAACAATGTAATTGCATATATCTTTGAGCTAATTTTCTGTTAGGGTACCATGTGTTTTTGAGTTGTGTTGCTACTTTTTTGAGAAAGTATTTAGTTGTGGCTGTGCTCTAGTTGTTTTGGATTTTTTGTGGTGTGTTGTTATTGTGGTGTGCTATTGCATTATAGTTTGCTTCTTATTGTCACTTTGCTTCTATGTTTTGATGTAGTTGTTATCGTTTGTTCCATTGTAGTTGTTTGGCTATGTTATATTCTATTGTGTTCAATTGTGTTATTGTGTGATGATGTTGTATTGTTTTGTATTGTATTCTGTGCGGTGATGTAGTGTTATTGTGTTGTGGATTGGTGACATTGTGTTGTATCATGTTTTTGCACAGTTGTTTTGTTTTTGTACTGTATTATTTAGCTATTTTCTCATGATGGTTTGTGTTGTTTCTGTATTTTACCGTGGCTGTATTATTGTGTTGTTGCTATGTTATGTTATTTTGTGGATGTTTTGTTTTGTTATGTTCTGTTTTGTGGTGTTGCTTTTGCAGTGTTTTTCTTTTTTGTATGTAGCTGTGCAATAATAATAATAATAATAATCCATAGTTGTAAAGCGCAAACGCTATTGCCCAGAGTTACGTAGAACTAAGCTGCCATCGGCCCCTGGGATCAAACCATGAACCCCGCGCTCTAGAGTCAGCCGCTCTGGCAGCTGCGCCACACCTCTCCCTTCTACTGAGTTTTTATTGTAATTTGTTGAGATTTGCAGTTCCTCCACAGATTACAACTGATGCTGATATGATTCCATTAATAGCAGAATATTCCATTAAAGTTCCAATGAAAAATACCCATTTTCAAAGCACACCATCTCTCTAACTCTTCAATCTTTCAAAATACCCATCAGCCTAAAATCATGACACAATGCTTTAAATGAGCACTTTTCACACTCATTTAATGCAATTCAACTCCTGCTTGGCGGTGCTTAGTACCCACCATTTATAAATGTTTTTGTACATTTTTGATGCTCATTTCTTTGTGGGAACTGCTTTGGAGTTTTTTTCTCTTTCTTTGCGTGATAGCGTTTCCTTTTTTGAAGGGTTTTTAAGGGATGTTTGCATATGCATTTCTCTCTGAAAATTCAGGGGCATATTAGCAAGACCCACGTTAATTATCGCCGTTTTAGCGGCAGGAAACTGCCGCTAAAACGAGCGATAATGGGCTTGCTAATATGCGTTATAGAATTCCAATAGAAGCCCAGGTTAGATGTGCAGGACATCTAACCTGGGCTTCTATTGAATTCCATAACGCATATTAGCAAGCCCATTATCGCCGTTTTAGCGGCAGTTTCCTGCCGCTAAAGCGGCGATAATTTTAACGTGGGTCTTGCTAATATGCCCCTCAATTGTATAATTTACTTTCATTCAGTGTTCTTAGGACATAATGGATTACTAGTGATACGTGTAATTCTAAGCACCAAAATCATAAAAAACATTACTCATGAACATAAAAGGTACTGATCAAGTCAAGGCAAGGCAACTTACTCTCTCATTATTTTTTGTAATTGAGATCTCTTTAGTGCACCTTATTCCATTTTGCTTAATTTCTGCATTTTTCGTCGGTAAAACAGGGAAAATGCAATACTTTTTCACATCTAATAAAATTCAACACTAAAGAGTTCGGAAATTGTAGGTTCGAGAAATATTAATTATTGCTACTTTTGCCCAGAAAATTGGGAATAACATGCAGATTTTGGTGGTTACTGCAACAAAATCTGCATGTTCCAGTAATTACCAAATCTTTCTATTCAGCTAAATGCTGCTGCGTTTTATCTGATGAAATTTAACAGGCGCTGTGAACTTTATCGCATCCAGTAATTATTGGGTGAGATAATGTTTGCACCGCTCATAAGTCCCACCTTTGAGTACACAGGAGTTTGGGCAGGGGTCAGAATTTTCCTGCCCACTTGTAAGAAGGTCCATATTGTCTTCTGAAGTCCATTATATTTAGTGATTAAAAGAGATCTAGGGGTATATGTACTATGAGTCAACGCCGCGTTAGCGGCACTTTTCTGCCGCTAATGCGGCGATATGTTTATCGCCCTATTAACAAGCTGTCGCTAACAGCCGTTAGCGACAGATTTCTGGCGATACCGGCCGTTTCCAGCATCTCCACCTATGTTAGCGATAACTATCGCTAATGATATGCAAGGTAGGCGTTCCTGTGCAAAAACGCACACTAACCCCACTTCGCGATATTTACAATGATCGCCCGGACCCGCGATACGTTAAAAAAAACAGCCGCTAAAGCCCGTTATCGGCTGTGACTTAAGACCAGAAAATAGCTGGTCTTAAAAATGGAGAGAACACTTGGGGCCTCATGTCAGCAGGTTTTGGTGCTGGACAGCTCTGCAAGCAATGTTACTGCGCTGCCCTGCGACAAATCTACAGGGCAGGAATGCGCACAATCAATAAGATAGTGCGCATTCCTGGGCCTCACTCATGAAAAGTGTTGCAGTGCTGCAACAAGACAGTGTCGCAACACTTTTCACTACGCCCTTCTTGCGACTCCATGGTTGAGCTGTTTTCACTGGACAGCGCTCCATGATTCAAGTAATGACAGATACGTCTGGAATCCTGATGTATCTGTCTGCGCTAATGTCATGCATGTGTCACAAGCATGATGCAACTCCAGCAATGCATGGGGCCAGCCTATCCCAGTAGCACTGCGTCACCCTTCCGCCTGCCATCAGGCAGGCGTAAGGTACTGACGCAGTGCCGTCCTACAATAGTCGCAGTGAAATCTGAGGGATTTCACTGTGCCACTCCTATAAGGCCTTGTTGCGTGTGAACGCACACCCTGTGTACATCATACCTGATGCAGGTATGATGTGGCACAGGGCTTCACAAGGTCACGCATATGCCTACATGCGTCACTTTGCAAATACGGCGCTACGTGGTGCTAGTTATGCCTGGTCCATTCTTGAGGGGTGCCAGGATGTCGGCGCAGTTGGAGATCCATCGGTGGCGGTCGGGCACTGCAGTGTCATCGTCTGTAAGCGTTAGCGGAGTGGTGGTGCTGAGGGAGTTGACGAGACGTTCTTCGGTGGCCTTGATCCAGCTGCGAGGGGGGGCGATGATGGAGGTGGTGTACAGTGGGCATGGTGAAGACGTGATGTATACAATGATGGTCGGTCCAGTCCGGTGGTGTGGCTGTAGTTGAAGTTCCCGCTGGCGGAGGAGACGTGCTTGACCGTGTGTCCTGCTTTGTGACTTGCTGCGGTGACTAGCTGCTTGAGTCTGATGTTGGTGAGCTTCCCCAGGAGGGGGTTGTGTTCTGGTCACTGGGGAATTGAGTTCACCGAGTAGGATGTAGTCAGTGGTTGGGAGAGCCTGGGGTGCAAGGAGGTCTAAAATGGTATCGGAGAATGGGGGGCCATGGACCGGGGGGCCTGCAGATGAGAGTGCCGCAGAGGATGGGCTTGGGGTTGGTCCGGATCTGGGAGTTGAGGTGCTCCATGGTCACCGTTGGGTCATTAAAGTGCATTGTCAGTTGGAGTGTGCTTCTGTAGGTGATGGCAATGCCTCCTCCTGGAGCGTCGGGGTGGTCCTTGCGGGTCATTCAGTAGCCATCAGTGATGGCGATGTCCGGTCCGGAGCAGAAGTTGGTCCTGGCAGGCGATGTGGCATCCAGCGTTGATGGCGAGGAGGGTGCTGGCGTCGTAGCGGTGGAGTGTCCGAGAGGAAGGGGCCTTAGTGCTGATTGCGGTCCAGGGGCAGATGGATGCAGACGGGCTTGCCTATGGCTTGCCTTTGGCACGGGAGACGTCCATTACAATGCAGGCATTACATCGTAATGCCTTTACAACGCTACTTCAACCACGCAGCTGCCTTTACATCGCATTCCATTACAACGCATTGTGAGGTCAGTAATGGAGTATTTTTAAGTTTTAAGGTGGGTATGGGTTTCGTGTGTTGGAGATGAAATTTGGGGTGTGCATTTGGGTCAAATATGATTTTTAGGGTGTGCATTTGGGTCAAATATGATTTTTAGGGTGTGTTTTGGGGGCTCACAGATGAATTTTAGGGTCCACGGTTTGCTTTGGGGTGCAACGGTTAGTTTTAGGGTTGCACTCACTGAAGTGGGAATAGTAATGTTTACATCTCCGCTATGCAACACCTTCCCTACTGTTGCAATATGCCTAGTATTAGTATGCATTGTAATGGAATGCGATGTAATGGTATGCGTCGTAACTTCATATATACCTTTGGCACACCAGTGGTACGCCCGCTGCGCATGGCTGCATAGCGGCCGCCATTGAGAAGTGCTGCGGGGGGGACTGGACAGCTGGGAGGTGGGAAAGGCCGGAAAGAACACTGGATGGGGCGTGGACGCGGGGGTGTGTGTGTGAGCGGGTGTTGTAAATATTTAAATGAGGGAAATCTTGCCTCTATGCCGGTTCCCGTGTCTTCGTTGCTCCTTCTCTCCTGAGTCTGCTTCCAGGAACAGTAAGTAGGCAGCCAGGCTCCCTCCCCTAAGCCAATCACAACGCTGCAATGTGGCGTTGGGATTGGTCATTGGCGCCGGGACGAGGCGTTCAGCCAGGGGCTGGAGGTGTGGGCATGTTCTCCACGCAGGCTGTAATGCAGCCTGCATTGCGAACAGGACAGTGCGCACGACTGCTTTGTGCGGCCTAAGCGGGCCGACCAAACAGTCACTGCGCACTTGAGTGGGCATGCCAATCCGCCCATGCCCTGCTCTGTGCTTGGAGCAGTCTTACCCACCCTCCCACCCGCAAAGGAAACATAGCACGATTACATCAGTAAGTTATCATCATGTGATGGTTGTTCCTCTTCTGCACTGCTTGAAAGCAGTGGGCGATGCTCTTCTGCCATAGCGGATGAGCCGCCACTAGGGGTGCGTCATCTATGTGTGCTAGGCCTGGCGACTCGACCCCCGGGCCTCCTGCGCTACACGTCCCACCTTCTCCTTACCTGGACATTGACACCGTGGCGGAATCCGCTGCACTCTCCCCAAATCTGTGACTCAGCCAGCAGGAGCCTCAGCCAGGTGTGATTTCACAAGTCTGGGTACAGCAGTCACCGCCAAGTCCGCTGGTGAACCTCCCGATGCAGCTGATGCAGCAGGGCCCCCTTAGGCGTGAAGTTGCAGCGCTCCCGCCACACAAGTTCGGCGCAGCTCAGGGGCCTCACCCTCCACAGCGTCCGGCCAGCCCAACATCATCTGGCCTGTGATGCAGAGAGGCGGCACCCACCATTGGTAATCCCCTCCGTGCACCCCGGTGTAGTGGTGGATCGTAGTATGCGATGCAGACCTCCCTACGTTGGTGTGCAGGAGTGCCTCTACCATTACCAGCTCCAAGGGGCGCAAGGCGGTCTTCTCACACAGGGCAGCGACCTGCCAGACTTCACCACCAGGTACGGGCGATCATCGCACCTTAATGTCTACCACCACGGCTCATCGACTCCACAGCTCCTCCGCATCCCACTCCAGGCTCCAGATGTAGGTCCAGCGTGGCATCCAGGCTCCAGACGCAGGTCCAGCGAGGCATCCAGGCTCCAGACGCATGTCCAGCGAGGCATCCAGGCTCCAGACGCAGGTCCAGCGAGGCATCCAGACTCCAGACACAGGTCCAGCGAGGCATCCAGGCTCCAGACGCAGGTCCAGCGAGGCATCCAGGCTCCAGACGCAGGTCCAGCGAGGCATCCAGGCTCCAGACGCATGTCCAGCGGGGCATTCAGGCTCCAGACGCAGGTCCAGTGAGGCATCCTAGGCTCCAGACACAGGTCCAGCGAGGCATCCAGGCTCCAGATGCAGGTCCAGCGAGGCATCCAGGCTCCAGACTCAGGTCCAGCGAGGCATCCAGGCTCCAGACGCAGGTCCAGCGAGACATCCAGGCTCCAGACGCAGGTCCGGCGAGGCATCCAGGCTCCAGACGCAGGTCAAGCGAGGCATCCAGGCTCTCATCCTGGTCATCCTGGATGTTGGGTGGCTTGCAGGGGTTGTTGATGTGTGCTGCACTTGTCCCTGGCTGCTACATTCAGCATTTTTTTGGTTGTTATGCCTATTTTCTATTGGAGGTTGCAGATAGGCTATTTTTTTGCATTAGAGGCAAAAAACCTCACTTTGGGCTGACTAACGTGAGTTTATTTTGCCGCTAATGGGCCTATCGGTAGTTTTCGCCCGCTAACGCCGGAATTCCTATCGCCATCGCGCTAATGTTAGCGGCAGTTTTCACCGCCGATCCCTGATACTATCGCCATGTAGCGACGGCTTGTAAATACGCCGCTAACATGGCGATAGTTGTCAGGGGTAAGCGGCGATAAAAAAACTGCCGCTAACTAGCATTAGCGATAGTTATCGCCAGTCCTTGTACATATGCCCCTTAGATCTTTACCATAGTTTACTTAAGAGGACTAGGTCGCACACAAATCCTTGATTGTCGAGTCTGTACAAGCAAAAGAAAAACCAAGAATCCCAAAACCTATGAAATTGAATGCAAAACTATGGCTTTCCTGCTCATATGACCGAGAACTTCCTTTGTTAAACCTATTGAGGAAACAAACATTGACAGAGTTGCTGAGTCTATTTTCAATCTGTTGGTTCGTTTATTGATGGAAAAGTTTATGTGCACTTTTATGGGGGAAGGGGATAGATGAGAGTGTGAAGGTCAATGAAAGAGTTTAAGGATGGGGAGAATGAATGGAGAATATGAGCATGGGAGGATGTTAACATGGAAGATTGGATACATGGATGAGAGAGATTGTGGGTGTGGTTTAATGAATAAAAGTGTGATAAAAAATTAATGAGTTGGGACAGATAAATGCATGTAAGAGTGAGTATGTGAAGAGTAATGTATGAATAGATGAAACAATGAGAATGTGGTTATATCCAACAACAAGAGTCTCAAAATGGATGGATCAAAAGTGTAAGAAAGTATGACTGAATGAAAGTGTAAACTGATGTGTAGATGGATGGATGAAAACAAGGCTGTATTAGTATAGCTGATGTGCGTGTAGATGAGTGAATGTTAGTCGATGAACAGAGCAAGTTTGAGTAATGTTTGAGGAAAGCACGAATAAATGAATGTGAGTGTGGGGATGGATGAATAAATAAATGAAGGAGTTGGAGTGCAGGGATGCAATGACAAAGTAATTGCATTTTTAGAATATATGATTGAATGACTGTATAAATAACTGGCTGAGGGCATATGGATAAGTGAATGATAGTGTGAAGATTGAGGGATGAGAATGTTTGGATGGGTTGGTGAATGATTGAGGTTGTGAGCATTATTGGAAGACCAAGATTATAAAAAAGGCTGTGTATGATGCAAGATATCAGAAACATGAATGAAACCTAGTGCCTTTCCTTGGCTGATCAGCAATCACAAATTTTCACATTAGTTAGCAAAATTGAGTTAACCAATTTAGTGGACAATCACACCTTTCCGACCATCGGAAAAAACTCAAGGGGATATTCACATGGACTTATCTCCTATTTATCTCCACCTTAACTCATCAAAAGTGGAGATAGATTTAACACCCCATTCACAAGCGGGTGCAAACTGCAGACATCGCCATTATTCCCGAGATAACTGCCCCAAAATTTATCTCCACGGAGGACACCACCAACTAACCCTAATGAGATGCAGAGTAGGTGTTCCCGTGCAAAAACACACGAAAAAACCACAACACCACTTTCACAACGAACTGCCAGATCCGCGATGTGAACCAAAAACAGGCGATAAGCCGCGGTAGCAAAAGGAATTTAACACCTGCCTTTTGCTGGTGCTAAGCAGGATGACTACCCGCAGCATGAAAGGGAGCCCAGCCAAGAGCCATACCTGAAGACCCACAGATGCCATGGAGACAATGATCATGCAGCTCCGATACCCATGAGGGCCACAACACCCACCTCCACCACCCCCAGGCCCGCCACCACCCCCAGGACCCGTCCCGTCCCCCCGGGAAACACCACAGAGGCAGCGTACACAAAGACAGCGGACCCACCTGAAACGCACCTGCCACCCAGACCCAACGCCAGAGGAGGACATTGCCCACTACAGGCCCAAAAGGACAACCAACCCCCGCATCCTGACCCACATCCCCCACCTGCTGACGGTACCAACCCAGCGGACAACCAACATCTCTCCGCAGACAAAGCTGCCGGCTGCGCAGCACATGTCGCCCTCTGGTACCATCCAACCCACTACTGCCAGAGTCGGAGGAGTCACACAGCCAGCCCCATACAAGGACATCACACCTGTCCTGGATGCCAACATCAGCCTGGTACCCCAGACCCTCCACTTCACCCACACTGCGCAGGAGCAGCTGGAGACCAAGCAAAGCCCCTACGCCATAGCTGGATTCCCTCACTTGTCAGGGCCAACTGCACACATGTATCCCTCGTGCCCCCTGCCAACATTGCACACAACTACCACAACTGAAAGCACACGCATCCCATGAATGTGCAGGCAAAAGTGGACCGCCCAGGACCCCTCAACAATGTCGTGGCCAACTCCCCAGGCAGAGTGCCTGATTCTCACATCTCCTGCAGTCCATCATCACCGAGCGCACCCAGGATGGCACCCATGGCAATGCAGTGCTCGTTGGTAAGTACCAAATGAACACACCACACACCTCCAGCCCACAGTCATGCAAATCACAACACTGGCAATGGGCACGCAGAACAACTACATTCAACATGCCACACAACATGCCAACCGACCAGACACGACAACACGACTCCATTAGGAACTTGGCCTTGCCATGCCCAAAACCCAGCCACGGCATGGCACCACAGACACACAATAGCAGGATGTGAGGAGAGGCATGGAGCAGGCATGTGCGTGAGCGGCAAGTGACTAAGGAATGTGAACCTATCCAATGCCAGATGTGGCGTGGAGATACCGGACAGACCACAGCGTGCAAATCACGGAAATGGCCATGTGGAGATCAACTGCTGGTGCATGGAGTGTAGTGGCCAGTGGACGCTACCATGTCCCCACAGGCTGTGGGGCAGAACGTGGAAATGTTGCACGTTACGTCCCCCCCTGCATGTGCAGGCGGAGTGGGTTGGACCTGCGTACGCCAGGCCTGCGTAGGGGTGTGAACAAAAAGCCCGTTGCACTGGGCGTGGTCCTCATTCGGAATGGACAACGCGTCTGCCAGGGTGGCGCCTCTCAGCCCGCCACGAGTCCAGAGCCGAGCGCGGCGGGGCCTGCGTCCCTGTGCGCCTGCTGCACCCCGGACCGCTGGGCCCCCGTCCCGTCATGCCTGCCCCAGTGCACCAACGAGGCTCCACTCACCTGCCGACACCGGCGTGTGTCAAAGAGGGCCCACCACGTGCCGGTGCAAGCTCCAGGCCCCAGGCCCGTGACCTTTGCAGCCTCTGCAGCCCCTCCCTGGCCTCCACGGCGCAGGCCCACAGTACTCCTTTTACATTTACATACTCCACTGGCGTCCTCCTCGGCCCAGTGGGTCCCACATGTGGAACTGTGTCCTGAGTCATGAATGGCAGTGACCCCAAGTCCGTGGCAGCGGCCACAGCACCAGACTCTCTTCGATCAGTGAGGCATAAGTCCATATCGCAGGCCGGCGACACGTGGTGCCACTAACCCTGTTCAACGCAAGCCGGCGACACGTGGTGCCACTAACCCTGTTCAACGCAAGCCGGCGACACATGGTGCCACTAACCCTGTTCAACGCAAGCCGGCGACACGTGGATGAGGGCACAGGCCTACACAGCGGCCCAGTGGGTCCCACATGTGGAACTGTGTCCTGAGTCATGAATGGCAGTGACCAGATGTCTACTGCAGGGGTGATATCACTAAACTTCCTGCTATCAGCAAAGCAAACTAATGCATCACAAGCACACGACACGTATCTGTGGGCCCGTGCTGACTGCTGCTCCCGGCCTACACTGCGGTCCAGTAGGCCCCACATCCAGCACCCAGTTGTGATTCATGGATGGCAGAGTCTATACCAGTGAACGCACGGAGAGGAGTAAGAGGCAGATGCGGTTCAGTCCGGATGAAAGCCGGATCCTCATTACGGAGGTGACCGAACACTAGCAACAACTGACCTGGTGCCACTAACCCTGTGCAATGCAAGTCCACGTCCCGTGGTGCCACTGAACCTGAACTACGCAGGCCGGTGGGACCATCCAACCTGAGCCGGTGACACTCGGTGAATGGCCCCTGCTGGCCGCTGCCTCAGGCCTACACTGCGGTCCAGTAAGCCACACATGTGGAACTGTGTCCTGGGTAAGATATGGAGGAATCCACACCACTGGACACGCCTCTTCGCAGGCGGCATCCCCTATCAGCACAGGTGCAACTAACTCTGTGCACAATGACTCATGGGCACTCTCTGGTTGAACTTTGGTGTCGTCTGAGTCCATGGCCTGGGGGTTGTCTGCATCATCATCTGGCTGGGACGGACTTGGTGTCCGACATGTGTTTGCTCCACTCATCTCCACCATGGTGACTGTTTCAGCGTGGTTCTGCCCTCGGCATCATGCCCTGGGGGTACACCTTCCACTGTCCACCGAGACACTCCGCGACAATGCCCCTAGTCATCTGCGGGAACCTGCTCTGCTCTCGTGACCCTGCCCCAGTGCACCGCAAGTCAGCGGCCCGTGGCGGTAGGCCCGGGCAGGACGCTGTGCATCCGGGGCCACTAACTCTGTGCAGCTCAGGTCATGTGTCCTTTACAGTTGAATGGTTGTGTCCTTTACGATGTACACTGTTGTCGATTTCTGACTGCACCAGGCAGCCCTTGCCGGCTGGTGTGCACACACCCCTCACACATCCAACACAGGTGTCACTCGATATGTGTGCCTGCTAATAAATGTGGCCGGGCACACGTGCTCGTAGCCATTCACACCATCTGAGCAAGTGTGTCCATGTGGTCGTTGTGTCAGCATGATGGGCACGGCACTGCAACATCACAGTGTGCTATCCTCAGCGGACGATACCATGTCACCTCATCATTGGCAGTGACCTTGGACATGTAGCTTCGCCCGGCCCCCCCTGCATGCACAAGCGGCGTGTGCTGGTCCGGCGTACATCAATTCAGCGCAGGGGTGTGCTACATCGGCAGGGGGAGCAGGGCGTGGTTCGGACCTGGCCTTGGGCAGGATGTGCGGTAAGTGTGTCTCTGTGTTGGGGTGTTGTCACCACCAGGGCCACAGTAGACGATGTTACAATGTAGCATGCACCAGGAGGGCGGGCCCGCACTGACGGGGAATTGTAGGAGCGCAAGACCGCTCGGGGTCTTGGCACATGCATGCCAAGTGTTATGTGTGTCGGTCCTGTGGCTGCATGAGTCAGTTGCCTAGCCTCATTCGCAGCGTGATCACAGCCAGCCATGGACTGTACACTTGTGTCAGCCCTGTCCGGACCATTGGCCTACACTCACTTGGCCGCACACCTTCAAAGGCCAGCGTCACGGTGTTGGTGGCATGCCGCTGGACATGCGCGGACAGGCATTTCAATGGTGTGCCGTAGGAGTGCACGTGATACAACCACACAGGGCACACAAGTGTGGGGTCTCGTGGGAGGGTGGAGCAGCTGTGAGGCAACGTAACAAACAGTGAGGCCGCACATGTGCCACGTGCTGGGCATATCATCCATGATTCCCAGGGTCGCAGACATCCCACCCCCACCGCAGGCTTCTGTGCGTCTCCTGAATGCATGCAGATGGTGTAGTTACTGTAGGGATGAATGGTCCTTTGTCTGCACTATCTGGCAGTAGCATATCTGCAGCTCCTAGATGTGACTTGCATGTGCCCAGCACCCCCTGACAGATAGGATAGCATTTCCAGGCGACTCCCACACTATGAACTGCCAGACGTGAGGCCAACGTGTACACATCCCACACGCAGAAGTCCTTGGTCGTAGTTTGCGTGCGTGAAATGGCCTTCACTCGTACTCCCACCACACCCAAGGCCTGCACCCGTTGCACACAGTCACTGCTCATTGCTGCGAGCTGTGGCGTTTCATCCACAGGACTGGCACAGGTCCTCACAGTGCCGCTTCAAGCAGAGCCACTGACGCAATGGCAGACCATCCCGGACACATGCTCTACTCCAGTCACGTGGACCTGTACCATGCACGTCTGCTGCATGTACTGGGGGCACTGCCATTGGCAGTGCTGCGGATCAGTTACAGGCTGAGCTTCCGCCTTGCCAATGTCACCTGCGTTCAGCCTGTGTTGCACTGTTGCTCGTGCATATTCGACTGGTCCATGGATGTCTGCCTCTCCATCGTTACGGTAGCTGACCTGGATTTCGACGTGTGTGTGCGCCCCCGTTAGACCACGACCAGGAGTGTCACCGTGATGCCCGTTTATGGCATGCCTGGATGTTTGGCATGCATGCTGGGGACTGGACCTGGGAGATTGCAGGAGTCATCGTGTGCAGTGACCACATTGAGCCGCTCCCGGATTGGGCTTTCGTGCATATCGGGGCCAGGGGTTGGAGAGAGCACATCTGTCCGGGACAGCTGATGGGTTACGTCGCCGAGATGTCAGATGTGGTGGACAACGATCTCGGATTGGAAATGTAGGCCTACGCTGCTGCACTCGTGTTCATGGACGAGTGACAAGATAACTGTAGCCAGGACTGCATGTGACCCATTGCATGTGTACCGACGCCTGGTTGCATGTTGGGGATCTGGTCACATGACCCTCGGAGACAGTGGACATGGCTGCATTGGCCTGGACTCCTGATCCATGCGCGGACAACATACGCTGGTTGGCAATGACTTGTGTTGGTGATGGACTCCCCCGGGGTGGACATGGGCGCTTTCCAACGTTCCTCATTCAAACATGCTGCTGCATTGGTCTGCATGTCGTGGCACTTCCCTTGGCCGTACTGACACGCAATTGTTGATAAAGTTTCCGCACGTTCACTTGTCTCCAACTGTGTTGAGTGTTTATTTGTCTGCCAATGTGTGTGTCACGGCCTATCTGGGTCCCTGCCTTACATGCATTGCTGCCCCATCAGGGCTGTGGGTTGGTACTTGTGCATTATCATGTCCCTGTTTCGTGCTTTGCCAGATGCGTATGGCCATTTACGGGCCACAAGCGGGTGCACTTGTGTCCTGTGTTCGGTTGTGCAGATGTTGGTGTTTGTACCACATTGTGTTGGATGTTGGGGTGCTCTGCTTCCTATGTGTGTGTGCTGCATTGTGTGTGAGATGTCCCTTCGGCTCTGATTTGGCTCACCCTTCTCCCTTTCAGGCAGTGTGGTTTTCACTTCTGTGCTTGTTCAGTGGTGTGATATTGCCGAGTTGTGTGACTTGTGCGCTTGGTTGGTGTTGTTCCTCTTGGGCATGGTTTGTCTGCAGTTGTGCTGTGCTTACTTGTGCATGAGTGCCATTGTGCCCATCTCCCCCCGTCCCCCCAGTCCCTGGTCGTTCCTCTCCCTGTTGTGTCTGTTGATTTTGAGCAGTTTCCAGTCCCCGGCTCCTGCCACCATCTCCAGACTGATGTGGTGGACACCATTTCCTCCATGTCATCCAGCTCCTGGTGTGGCGCTGGACTCCCACCTCCGGTGTGCATTGCTGCCTTGTGGTTGTTGGCGTGTTTCTGCTTGTTTGTGTGTTTCACATCATTCCAGCTGTTCTGGTTCTCTGCCATTGTCCTCCTCCGCTCTCCGGCTGCATTCACCTTGTCAACGATGGCTGGCCATGTCTAATGTTTTGTTGCCAATGGTGCTTGTGGGGTTGTGTGCTAGCTCCGACTGCCTCCATTGCGCTTCGCTGTTTTCTGTTTGGTTTGTCTTTCTTTTTCCTGCTTTTGTTATGCTTATTCCCGCATGCCGTATATGTGTTGCGGGCCTTGCGCTCCTTATTGCTGCTTTCCTCCTCGCGAATGGGCTCATCGCATGATTTTTGGTGTTGGGGTTTGTGTTTTTATCTCCATCGAGGTGGTTGTATCGCGGACATTGGCCGCGGTTTCGGGAGACTATTGCATGGTACCGCCATGTTGTGAATTCCACGTTGACACGGGGTTGTTTTCCCGCGATAGGCTGCGATGTGTAAAGTTGCTTTAACATTTTTTGGAGATGTTTAGCACACGTTCTTGTGAATATGCCCCTCAGTTTGGAGTTTTGATTTTGAAACACCCTTCTATTGTTATCAGGGCATTAAAATGCATACCAACTAAGAATGTGCCAACATGAGCACATTAGGTCATTCTAGAATGGAGACACTGCAATTCCAGTGATCAGCATCTAAAAGAAACTGAATTCAAAGATGAATGTCAAAATCTGCTGGTCATTGTAGAGTGCCGTAAAGATGCAGCCATGCATAATCTGAAAGCTCTTGTCTGATGTACAAACAAAACAGCATCAAGACTCCGGACGTCCGAAGATGTTCAAGATAGTACCGAAGCTAGGGACGGTTTCTCCATAGGGGCTCTGGGGCTGCATCCCTCTGAAATTCCTACATATTTACCTAAAAAACATATTAAATAGATCGATATATTTAGAGATATGATTGTATCTCTAAACAGATTGATGTATTTAAGTCTTGACTGTCTGTCCCAGGCTGCCTGCCCATCTCGCTCTGAAGCAGGAGATGGAAGTCAGGCAGTAAATCAACTTTCTGCACTATGACGCATGACGAAGGGCTTACCATTCTAAAGCCCTTCATTGCCATTGTATTCAATAGTGGTATCCACCATAGGCCAGTGACACTGTGAGTGCCACGGTTTCGGGTGTCGGAGTCTGCTTCTCTGCGTGAGGCCAGCCGTCCATCATTCACATACATAGATCTCACCATTTCCCATTCATCGTAGAACTGGATGCAAGTCCTTGTAATTTGGTGCCTTGTCCCCAGTAATGGTAAGTGTTATAATGCTAATCTTGTGTTATGTATATTATGCTGAGACCCCTAGTCACACTAACCTCCCTCACTGTGACACCCCAGGCCCTCGCTGCATGTCGCTGGCCTCTGAAGCTGTGGAGCTGCTGTATTTGTTCCCCTGCAAAATTGATCCAAGAGACAAGCAGGGTTTTTGTTCCCTTGCAAAGAAGACCCAATTATCAGAGTCAAGCGCAAAGGGAAAAATATGTGCCTATAGTAAAGACTGTCATCTGCTGTATGGTGTTAAAACTGGCCCTCTCATCATGCCTTTAACATTAATGCCAAAAAACATGGATTGATTTACGAACAATGAGTGTTAAAAACTTTAAGGGAATACATGTCACCGATTTAGTTCCTGTCTTATTTTGTGTTTTACTTAATCTTGCATTCCCCAAGAGTGTTAGCTATTTCATAATGTTGCATTTCTGTATTTTATTTAGCATATTATTACTCTTGCATAGTGCATCCTTTGAGTTGTGCCAGGTGTTTATGAGGGGCTTTGATTGAAAGCTCTGCACCGAGGCTGAAGGCAAAGTAAAGTGCCTATCAGTGGGTTGGCCTCCCTGCAGAGCATACACAACAATGGTCATGCATTCCAGTTGCTGAAGAGGAAAGAGAGGCTGGTGAAGATGTTCAGATGGACAAGATGTGCAGAGAAAATGGGCATACATATCTAACATAAAGCACACATAACTGAAGGCCAATAATCCTTCCACAGGCCTCAAAAAATGAAAATCACAGACTCGCAATTTCAGAATTGAAAGTTTTCCAAAGTGAATTATAACAAATCATTGTTGTTACTCACTTATCTTAAATAGCTAACTACTGTTGACAAAGCCAATCGAACTGACAGATTTTAGGTGTATGCCAGTTGTTGTGTTATATATCTGGATGCAATAACATCTGAGATAGAAACTAAAATATTGGTCAGGTGGCACACAATGGGAATCACAGAAATGTATTTTGCATGTTTCCTTTTAGAGAGCTCCCACTTTTTTCATCCCACAAGACCGTTGTGCACATATTTCAATATGACTGATTGCAGCCAGCAGCTGTGAGTGCTTCATGAAGTCTGTTAGAGCATTTTCTTCCAAAATTAATGCCTCATGCCACTGGGCAGGTACACACTTCAAAGGGCTGAAGTTGTCACGCTGTACAATTTACACATTACAGTAACTGTTGAACATATTAATGCAGTAAGATACAGGGCAGTTTTTAATGTGTTTAATATTTCATGACTATACATTCCCACTGCTATATACACCTTTCTTTCTCACTAAATTTGCTTTAAAATGCCCCATTTGGCAATATTTTTTTAATTTATTCTTGGGAGGGGACTTACCTTGGACCCCATGTTTGTCCATTAATCTTGCTCACTTTGCTTGCTACATAAAAGTCATACTCAACTTTTACACCCGTCCACTTTCAAATGCCACCATCTGCCACTCATGGGAGCACATGGATTTAGGTTTTCAGAGCACTACTGCAAGAGACAAAACCAAATAGCTTTGGTTAGAATGAAAGATAAAAGCTGTGCTGGGCATATTGTCACAGTTCCAGGCATAGCACTGCTCTGGGAGGTTCTTTTTAAAATTCAGCACAATATACGTGTTAGACCTGGCATCCTTGGTGTGGTTTTCCCTAACATTTTGCCTTCAGACCTCCAGTTTTTGCTGACATAGTTTTTGCTGGGCTTAGGATTATGCGCACTTTACCACTGCTAACCAGTGCGAAAGTGCTTGTGCTCTTTACCTAAAACATGGCAACATTGGCTTATTCACAATTGTCATATTTAATTTACTTATAAACCCTAGTAATGTGCACCACCTGTGCCCAGGGCCTGTAAATTAAACACTACTAGTGGGCCTGCAGCACTGATTATTCCACCCAATTAAGTAGCCAGTGCAAAGCCTGTGTATGCAGTTTTAAACTGCCATGTCAACCTGGGATATAAACCTCTTGCCAGGCCCAAACCTTCCTTTTGAATACATATAAGTCACCCCTAGGGTAGGTTATGGACAGCTCAGAGGGTAGGGTGCAATGTATTTAAAAAGCAGGATATGTACTTTTTAGTCTTACATGCCCTGGTAGTGAAGGACTCTTACATTCATTTTTCACTCTGCCAGTCCTATATCTCCCTTAGGATAACATTTATATTACCTTATTACATTTTATAAGTGTAATTTCCAGATGGGAAGATATAACTGGGTCTTGTGTTGTGTCTCTGGAATTCTTATTTTAAAAATCCTAACTTACGGTAAAGTTGGATTTTATACTACAAGTCTGAAAATGCCACTTTTAGAAAATTAGCATTTTCTTGCCTTAACCATTTGGTGCCTGTAGTCTGTCTCTGATCACATGACTGGATGTAGTTGACAGGCGTGCTTTGTGTATTCCACCTAGAAAGCCACACACAATGGGAGCTTAGGTGTAACCTGATGGACCATCCTGACAGGATGGGTAGAAGGAGCTGGGCACAGCCTCACTTATACCTGTAAGGCTGTATCCTATCCACACACAAATGGCTGCATACCCCCCTGTACTGAGTCTGGAACCAGGACAGGAAGGGAAGAGATCTGTGGACTTCAAAGGCATCTCTTTGAAGTCTCCCCTCTTCAAAGGCACCACTAGGTATAAGTACTGGACCTCATACACCACCACTTCAGTACACTTCTGGACCTGTGGATACTATAATCGTAGACAGGGATATGCAGTTCCTCTAGATAAAAGGGGCAGAGATTTTGTTGTGTTCTGGGTTAAAGGATTAGGTACCAATAGGAGCAAGTGCCCTCACATACCCAGAGGGGTGTCATGCTTCATCATTTGGGCATGCTCCTCTTCGGGCCGGCGCTGCAATGCCCGACGGGCACCAACCTGGGGGCTCTTTGTTGGAGATCTTTTGTATGCCGTATGATGAGGTGTGGATGTGTGGGTTATGTTGTGTGTGTAGTGTGGTAACCAAAAGTGGATTAAAATAGGTATAGTGATGCTCAATATAAGAATATTTTAATAATAAAGCTCCCTACCCTAATTAAAAGATGTGGTGCTCAATTGGGATGCAATCGTCCAAATGAGCAAGGTGAGTAATTAGTTGTATACTGAGGTGAACACAAAGGGGCACACATTACATAGAACACATATATTTTGATTTTTAAGTTTCCGCATTCTCTGTGGTAATCCATTTGCATGCAAATGAGTGCACATTTTACCACTATCGGCCATTTCCCTGATGACCTAAAATGGACTGTCCTTGAGACATACCCATTAATGAGACAGGAAGCCCTATTCAGAAATGAACAAAACTGGATTTTCCGATTATCCACACATAGGGACTGTTTGAATGATGACATCCCGTGGGTAGAACTAAATAAATAATCACGCTACCCGGGTATGTCTATCCATACAGATGGCGATAATATGCAAAAAGAGATTTACTACATTCCATCATTAATAGTAAACACACTGCCTCTGTCATTAAGGTTTGCTTCACAAAATTGATGATACATGACAAAATCCCCAATGGACATACCAATTGCAAAATGCACTCATGGTTTTTTACATTAAATCGAATCGCAATTCACCCAATGAGTATTAACAGCCACCATCTGTCCAAAATTGAAGAAAAGGATACATTCATACATCTCTAATATGATGGAGCCATATTTGTAATTAATCCTTCCAACACTGCAAACATGTAAGATTGCTAGCAACTCCTAAAGTGAGGTTAGGTGTCTGAAAAAGACAGTCAGGCATTACTGACGTGACTAGTCCACAAGCCTGTCTTCTGTTTTCCTCATCATCCCCATTAACATTAGAATGATCAATTCTGCCTCTTCCAACATGTCAGACGAGGTTGCTGTTGAATGCGTTACACGCCCACATGCTCTAATGTAGACACAAAGCGGATGCAAAGAAATAGACCTCCCCCCACCACCCCACCGGCGCTCACGTCTCCATGAGGAAGCAGAGCGGGGTAGGTCTCAAGGCAGACGCCGCTTCGCGTCTGAATAAGTACAAATCAGAGGTGAGGGTACCTGCAACAGAACTAGGGTAAGAGGATTATATTCTCACAAATGTGTTTTGCTTGTTCCCTGTAGGACGCTAATAGGCGTTTCACTCTGCCCTATCCTCCTGGGGTCCGATCTGGCCCTATTGAGGGTAAGTGTTTTTTTATATAAATATTCGGTTGCAGACTAATTGTTCCTAGACACAAATTATCCACGGCATGATTTCATGAATGGTGGTGGGTGTGCAAGTTATTTTTATTCGTTTTAACCACTTGGGGCATGCAGTCAAAACCTAAACGCATGCAAATGGATTACCACAGAGAATGCGGAAACTTAAAAATCAAAATATATGTATTATATGTAATGTCTGTCCCTTTGTGTTCCAGGTTGTTATCCAGGTCAAGGTACAAGTGCACTTTGTTACCTGATGTTTGACTGATTACTTTAGCACTTAACACAAACTACTGAATCAAGTCACCGAGTAGTGTAGGTTAATGATATTAGGTCCTGAAGAATTGCCATTTGATCAATTTTTCGACAGGCACAGGCAAGAAACATGTTGACCTCATTATACAACTAATTATTCACCTTACTCATTAGGACCATTGTATCCCAAGTGAGCACCACATCTTTTAATTAGGGTGGTGAGCTTTTTAATTAAAACATTCTTACATCAATCAAGTGGCTTGTAAAGCGTGACTACTCACCCGTAAGGGTCTTAAGGCGCTGGGTGGGAGGGGGGGAATGACTGCAGATCTGCCGCAAGGCACTGTGGTTCAGTCGAAGAGCCAGGTCTTGAGTTCCTTCCTGAATTGGGGCAGTGACGGTGATTGCCTTAGGGTGAGAGGCAGGTTATTCCCGGTCTTTGCTGGAGGTAGGAGAATGATCTTCTTCCGCTCGCAGTCTTGCGGATACGTGGAATGGTGGCTACGGCCAGTTGAGCGGAGTGAAGGTCTCTGGTGGGTGCGTAGAATGAGAGGTGGTTGAGATATGCAGGTCCCATGTCGTGTAGGACTTTGTAGGTGTGGGTGAGGAGCTTGAAGGTGATCCTTTTGTTGACTGGGAGCCAGTGGAGGTCTCTCAGGTGGTTGGTGATGTGGCTGCAGTGAGGGATGTTGAGGATCAGTCTGGCTGAGGCGTTCTGGATGCTTTGCAGTTTCTTGGGGAGTTTTGGGTGATGCCATTGTAGAGTGCGTTGCCATTGTTGAGTCTGCTGCTGATGAGTGCGTGTGTGACCATCTTTCTGGACTCAGTGGGGATCCGCTTGAAGATCTTTCGGAGCAGGCGTAGTATGTGGAAGCAGGATGACGAGACAGTGATCATCTGGCGGTTCATGGTGAGCGGGGAGTCCAAGATGATGCTGAGATTTCTTGCGTGGCCTGTGGTTGTGGGCGGAGGTCCAAGATCTGCAGGCCACCAGGAGTCCTCCCAAGCAGAGGGGGTGGAGCCCAAGATAAAGACTTCGGTCTTCTCTGAGTGTAGCTTGAGGCAGCTGTCCTTCATCCAGGTGGCAACAGCCCTCATCCCATTGTGGAAGTTGCTCTTGGCGACTGTGGGCTCATTGGTGAGGGAGAGGATCAGCTTGTTGTCGTTGGGCGAATGAGACGATGTTGAGTCTGTGCTTCTTAACAATGGCTGGGAGCGGGGACATGTAGATGTTGAAGAGAGTGGGGTTCAGGGAGGAGCCCTGAGGCACTCCGCAGCTGATTTCTATGGGTTCTGAGTGGAATGGTGGTAGCCTGACTCTCTGTGTTCGACCGGTGAGGAAGGATCGGATCCATTCCAGGGCATTTTCACAGTTGTCGGAGTCACGGAGTCTTGTGCATGGGGTGCGGGGGGAGACGGAGTTGAAGGCGGTCGAAAGGTCCAGGAGGATAAGGGCTGCAATTTCGCCTCGGTTGAGGAGGATGCGGACGTCATCTGTGGTGGTGAGGAGGGTGATCTCCGTACTGTGTTTTCTTCAGAAGCTGGATTGCGAGAGGTCCAGGATGTGGTTCGCCTCGATGAGCTCTGAAAGTTGGGCGTTGACTGCCTTCTCGATGACCTTGGCTAGATAGGGGAGCAGAGAGATAAATCTGAAGTTCTTGAGGTCCTTTAGGTCGGCAGAGGGTTTCTTCAGCAAGGGGTTGATCTCTGTATGTTTCCAGTGTTCCGGGAATGTGGCGGAGCTGATGGAGCCGTTGATTGTGCCGCAGAGTTCGGGGGCAATGGAGGTGCCGGCTCTGTTGAAGATGTGGTGTGGGCAGGGCATCACTATACCTATTTTAATCAACTTTTGGTCACCACACTACACACACAACATAGCCCACACCTCATCATACGACATACAAAAATTATCCGGCAAAGAGCCCGCTATTGGGTGCCTGTCAGGCATTGCAGTGCCAGTCTGATGAGGAGCATGCCCAAATGATGAAGCATGAAACTTCTCGGGTGTGTGAGGGCACTTGCTCCTATTGGAGCCTATTCATTTAACCCAGAACACTACAACATCCCCCCATTTTGTCTAGAGGAACTGTACACCCCTGTCTATGATTAGATTATTGTTACAAGGAGCAAGTGTGCTAGACCTTCTCAAGCTCCTGGTTCCTCTTTTTTAAGGGCCTCTGGATACTCTGCCAGGAAAAAGGACTGCTGTGCTGTGGAAAGGACTGCCACTCTGCTGGAGTGCTACTCTGCTGGACTCTGCTTTGCTGTGCTGACCTGTAGCCCTCTTGCCTGGGTGAGAAGGACTGGACCTGCATCTCTTGAACCCAGAGAGACTCCAAAGGCTGGTAGGCTAACCTCCAGATCTAAAGCCTCAGGGACATGTCAGGTTTCCAACAACCTTGCATCTGCACCGGAACTCTGCCAACTGTGAGTCTACCCTTCCAAGTAGTGCCACCCCAGTCCTGGACCCTTGAAGTGTGCCTAAGGTGCTTACCAGTGGGGCCGGTGCATATTCTCTGCTGAGTGGTGAATCTTCAAGCCAAACCGACGCATCTCTGCAGCTGAGCAACGCATCCTCAAGCAGAACTGACACATTGCTGCTGCTCATACTGCCTGGCAAGAGGTCAAAAGCCTCTCTTGGCAGCAGCTGGGCGAGAAAACCCAGCCAAAGCACATGTCAGCTGGGGTAACCAGAGTAGCCACCTGAGTGCATGCCAGCCTTCTCTTGATACCAGATTCATGTCTGGGGAGAGAAGACACATTGGGGCATATTCACAAGAACGTGTGATAACTTCCGCAAAAGTTGCTTAACGCAACCCTTCACATCGCAGTCCATCGCGTGAAACTAACACCTTCTCAACGTGGTATTCCCAACCCAGCGGCACCATGCAATAGTAGCAGGATAAACGCCAAACAACAAAATATACATGTATAAAAAGATTTATTTTATCAAGAAATATTTTTGCAAGCATACAAAATTTATCGCATGTTTATACAATTAATGTAATAGCACTCCTCCCTAAAAAAAAAAAAAAAAAGTTTTTAAAGTTTTCATTCTTCTTTGTATTTAGATTGTAACCTCTATAGGGAGGAGTGCTATTACATTAATTGTATAAACATGCGATAAATTTTGTATGCTTGCAAAAATATTTCTTGATAAAATAAATCTTTTATACATGTATATTTTGTTGTTTATGTTGATAAAATGAAAGTTTTTCCAGCTCATCCTGTGTGCTAGATTGGTTGTGTATACACAGGGACACTTGATCCAAAGTGAGGCAGTTTTGCCCTTTCTATAATCTATTGAAGGGACCGTTAGTGTTTTCTTTCTAGTCCATCATCACCAACATGAATGCAGTCGGAGTGTCCAGGAGGCCAATGGAGGAGGTCAAGAGGCACTGGCATGAAGTGCACAGCAAAACCAAACAGAAACGCGCTGCCAACATGAAGGCAGCAAAGGCGACTGGAGGTGGGAGTCCGGCACCACAGGAGGAGCTGGATGAGCTGGAGGAGCTGGAGGAAATGGTGGCCACAGTCATCAGTGTGGAGATGGTGCAAGGAGCCGGGGGTCTGGACACAGCACGATATGACCGGACCCAACAGCAACAGGGTGAGTAACAACCAGGGACTGGGGGGACGGGGGAGATGGGCACAATGGCACACATGCACAAACATGTACAGCACACTGCACACCCACAATGAGTGCGGAACATGTCCCTGGTACCCTTGGCACACCGCAGCACACATAGAAACGCCAAGTAGGCCCCCGTCCACAATGTGCACAAATGGGCCACCCTCCATATTACTAATGGCACAACCCACCCATGCACGTGCCCAATCCATGAAATCAGCGGCTCTGTGAGCCACACTGACAATGCAAGTGACACTGCATGACCAATAGCATGGCTGAAGTCACAAGACATGACATGGCGCACGACACGACATTGAGGTGACTGAGTGTGGACCACATCCGTAAAGGAGCAGGTCACACCCTGACACATCCACGTGTACCTACGACCCATGACGTCAAAAACTCATCAGCAGACACACAATACACAAGAGTACACATTTTCTCCAGTCGCACAAATGACCCAAGTCGCAAACATCCCATCACCCGAAAAGCACACAAGTCACATGCACACCGACTCCAAGGGATAAGGGTCCGCCAAAGCAGAGCTGCAGGGGCGATTAGGCAACAATGCAGCACACACACATAGCAATCACAGTACCCCAACACTGACGACAATGTGGTACAGAGTGCAACCCCTACACCACAGTACAGAGGACACAAATGGCGCCGCCCGTGCGTAGAAACTGGCCAATCACATCCGCCAATGCCTGACACTGTGAGATGGTAATGTACGAGTACAACCACACATCCGTCATGTAGTCGAAATGTACACTGTTTCCCACCAAATACCCAGCTTCACCCAAACAGTCACAATGTACATCGTCATGCAGTCTGAATGTGAACATCTACAATGCGTCAACATACATGGAACACACTGTTAACCTGCATCTCACCTTTACATTGCAGAAGGACAATCAACACCTCCTGCAGAGCAGACCACACAGCTCTTCAGTGATGATGAAGAGCACACCCTGCCCATTTGCACAGACACCCTCCAACGGCTCGTGGACAGCCTCTGCACCCCACCCCCAGGAGCAGGGTAGCCCAGCTGCATCTCGGTCACCCCACCACCTGCACAGCCCACACAGCAGGAAGCACACACCACCACGGCTGGCTCCCAGGACCCCCACGACCAACACATGGAATTCCAACGCGTGTGTTAGGGTGCCAGGAGAAGGTGGCAGATCAGCTGCGGATGGGTTTCGACCTCATGGCAGACAAACTCGATGCCATACGTGGGTGCCTGGGTCCCATCTGGGAGCACCTACAGTACCGAACGGACACCCACTGTCCGCACCATGCTCAACAACAATCCTTGGCTGATCTCGCTGGGTCCATTACCCGGATACGAGAACTTTCTAGGCAGACAGGCTTCAGCGATGACAGCACAGAGTTGGCACAGATGTGGAGGACAATGGAGGCCATGGAGCAGATGCAAGCTGGAAGTATGGCTGCCACTGCTGAACACCAGCGAGATGCAGCTGCGATCTTCCATGCCTTGCGGATCCTCATCTTGCCATTGCTGCCACTGAGCCTGTACCAGATGACTGCTGCAGGAAGCTCAAAACACACATCTCCAACTCCTGATCTGTCAGTGGCACACAGTGACGCAGCCATAACACCACCACACACACCTGACACACCGGACACAGAAGACGTCTTAGAGGAGTAAGATGTCGAGCGTAATGACTGTGTGAGGAAGGAGGCAGTAGCATCAGTCTCCGCCATATGGCCTGTCCCTGCCTGGTTGTGCACTCTGCATCATGCCCTGGAACAACACCTCCCAATGTCCCCCGAAACACTCTGCGACATACACCTGGCCCCCGACATGGACTTCCATATCTGCTCTGGTACCAAGACACAGCCATCCTGAACTCTACGTCTTCAGATTCACTTTGCATTCCCCCAAGGACTCTGGTTGGCCCACCACTAGGCAACAATGTTATGTAGGCCTGAAGTGGCCATGTACTGCTCCTGCCCTGACACCCCCCAGAATGTGAATAAAACATTCCAAATCACACAGATGTGTCATGTCTATGTTCACTCACGTATCAATGTTTGGATGGGTGCAGGGACATTGATTTCACCATAAGGTACACCCTGGTAAATGTCCTCAATGCGCATGTTTGAGCCTGACCCACATGGCCAGTTAGATGACTGTGAAGGTATGGACTAGCTGTGGCCTCATTGCACATTAACGACAATCTCATTACCCCCCAACATAGCCCCACGTCCATGTGTCAAATCGGCCTGTGTGTAGAAATCTCATGATAGGTAGCAGTCCTGAAGTGGTGTCTCCCATCACATGTGACAACAGAACATGTCTTCCCATTCCTACTCACACACATCTGTGTGGACACAGTTTGTATTGTGGCTGAGCTTGCTCTACATGGCAAGTAGCTGGCCACCATACGCACATTGCTGGTGACACGTAAGAGCACAGTTCTGCCAGCAACTATTCCAGCCACAATGTCTGGCCTATGGAGGTGGAGCTGTCAATGGGGACCCACACGCAGTCCATTAGCATCAGTCAATCCCTCCATGTATACGGACAATGCACATGTGGGCACACGATTTGTCATCATGATGAACACTCATCACAGTAGTACACAGGTGCAGTGGCGTAGGCTTTATTGACATGTGCATGTCAGTACGGGCAAGGCAAGGGCCACAACATGCAGACCAATGTTCAAGACACTTACAGGCAGCTTAGGGACATGTCGAGGTGCAAGTAATGGGGTGGCAGGAATGAACACCACACATCACGGATGTCAACAGTCCCGACCCACCTTGCCTTGCTGGACGAGCCATGTGATGTTTGGCGTCTGCTCATTGGCCCGTGTCAGGGTGCACGACTCACAGCCCATGGGACTGCATCACCTTGCACAAGTTTGTGTACACACGCGTAGGTCCACGCACATGCATTCTGAGTCCTGCCGAAGGCAGACATGTCCACTGTTGTGGTGGGATATGTGGCCATTCCTCCAAGGTGCTGCAAGGTGTGGTGAGCTGTGCTGTGGGTGACAATCAGTTGTTCCTCGTTGTCGGGGTCAAGGTACACGAGGGCGAGCCAATCCATTTCCTGGTCCGGGCAGCTGTGCTCCGTCCACGCCGTTTCACCAATCCGCAATACAGCCCAGTTGGGGAGCGCATCGATGTGGTCACTGCACACGAGGAGTTGTGCAATCTCCCATGCCCAACTGCCTGCACATACGCCCAATGTCAAGGCATCCCATGCACGGGTATCACGGTTACACTCCTGTTTGTGGGCCAATAGGGGGTGCACACACATGTCATAATTAGGCCTGGGCGGAAAACTACGCTACGCTCGCGTAGTTTGCGAAGTTTGCGCTACTTCGCACTACGCGAATTGCACGTAGCACAGTGCAAACACGCGTAGCGGTCATTTTTTGCTTGCTCGCGGTCCTCAACGTCAAGTTGGCAACCGCGAGCAAGCAAAATGACATCCTGGCGAGACTTTTTCCTCGTTCGCGATCAGCAACATCAAGTTGCCGATCGCGAGCGTGGAAAATAAACCTCCCGGCGAGATTCTCAACGCGGGGAGGTCAGGTTTCTCATTGCGAGTGGTCGCGTATGCTCGCGATCGCTCGCGATGAGAAACTACCAGTCCGCGTAGTAAAAATCTACTCGAGCGGCAGTAAAAGACAGCTCGCACTGTGCAAGATGCCGTTTTCAATGATTGCACAGTGCGGACAAGCATCCGGCACTGTGCAATCATTGCGAACACGCACTACGCAGTTCACGTAGTGCTACGCGTAGCTCGCGTAGTGCGAACTGCACTTTGCGTAGCTTCGCGAAGCGTTACTTCGCGAACTACGCCCAGGGTTAGTCATAATCCAGTTCGGCTACCGTTGTGTTGGATAGACAGACATCCATGGGCCACTCAAATGTGCATGTTCGACAGTGGAACCAGGGCTGGATGCAGGTGACGTGCGCAAGCCGGAAACTCAGACGGTAAGTGATGCGCAACACTGCCAGTGGCAGTGATCCCAACAGATGCAGCATTCGTGCACGGTACAGTTCCACGTGACAGGGGTTGTGCATGTGCCAGGTATTTCCAGCCATTGCCTTTGTTGGTCTCGTGGCACCGGCACTCGTCTGACAGGCGGCAGTCATGTGGATGGTCTGCCACTGCTCGGAGCAATGAGTCATATTTGTGTGCAACGTTTGTGCGTATGGGTTTTTTCTTACTTATGTGTCAGGGGCATCCAGAGCAGGTGTATCCCAAGCAGGGACAAGTGTGTGTGGGGTGTGGACAAGTTGGTCTTTCATTCGTGCAGTTCGTGGTGTGGGAGTCATCAGGATCTGGTATGGTATCTCTCGCAGGGGGTGCCAGCCGCATTCAGGACAAAGGTCGGGGGTTCTGAATGATGTCCTTCGGCCTTGTGTGTTGGGACAAAGGATCTTTCATTCCTAATGTTGGTCTGACTACTCCTTGCATTTTTGAACAGTGATGTTGCCTTCGCGTTGCTATTGCTGCCGGGCCTTTAACTTGGTGTGCACCAATGTCGAGACACACACAACATTTGGCATGTATGAGCCAGGAGCCCGATCGGCCTTGCGTTCCTTGTACATTCTCTCTCTTTCTCTCTCTCACTCCCTCTCCCTCTCCCTCACCCTCTCTTTCTCTCACTCTCTCTATCTCTATCTCTCTCTTTCGCTCGCTCTCCCTGTCCTTTGGTGAGCGCATGACACACCTTCTTATCTGTCATTTTGTTTTGCAGGCCTGGGGGACCCGCCATGACTATTCAGAATGTTTGTTTTGTGTTTAGTCTGTATTGGGCGAATTGTTTGCTAGATCTAAGATGTATGTCTGATTCTCATTTGTCTGACGGCACATGTATGTTGGGTGTTGTGATTGTGCGACATCTGGCACATTGTTTTGTTGATGGTTTCGTGACGTTGATGTGCCATATCTTTGTCCGGGGGTGGTTGGGGGGTGCCGGGTGTGGGGCCCCGGGGGGCATTCCTGGGTGTTGTGGTGGTGGGTGTTGTTGCCCTCTTGGGGCTACGGGATGCATGGTGGGTGGCTCCATGTCATCTGTTGTTCTTCATGTGTGGCTATGGGCTGTTCTCCCTTGTCTGGTGTTGGTTGTCGTCCAACTTTGCACCAGCTAAGAGCAGGTGTTCATTTCCTGCTGCTAACGCGCCTTATCGCATGTTTTGTGCTCTTATCGCAGATCTGGCTGGTTGTTGAGAATGTTCTGGAGTGGTGTTGTCGCGGGTTTTTGCAACGGTACGCCTACTCTGCATATCATGAGCATTAGTTGCCGGTCTCATCTGTGGCGATGTTTTTTGCGGGTGCTATCACAGGTAAAGTGGTGATATCGGCTGTTTGCACCAGCTTGTGAATGGGGCGATGATTTTATCGCGACTTTGGCTGCGGTAAAGTGCTGATAACTCGGCGATGTGTCCTTGAGAATATGCCCCATTGTTTGACACCACATGCAACAAATGTAGGTGGTACCATATGGAAGCTAGTAACCCGGGTCTACAAGTCCTATGTTATCCTATGGACCCCCTATCCCTTATAGTGTACTTCAATGGTAAAGCCACCATAGAGACATATAAGCTTGCACGTACATGTCTACACTCTTAATATATTGCACCCTGTCTCCTGGGCACAAGAGACCTTCTCCAGGGATGACTGACATATACTTAAAAGCAGTGCTGTGACCCTGTCACACATGCTGAGGACAAAATCAAAATGGAGCAATGAACATTGTTCCAGCAGTCTGCAATGGCAGGACTGCTGTCATCTGTTTATCTGGGTTACTCAGGATGGCACAACCAGTGCTGCAAGCCCTGAGTAACCCTTTACCACCCATTCCTTGGGTACCACAGTAACACTTACCAGGGACTTACAAGGGAGCTATGGTGTCTGTCACTTGGGGATAATTATTATGGGATGAGCCATATTCGACCCTAGGTACCCCATCCCCATGGCCCAAAGTATATTTCAAGATGAAGGGGCCATGTGGAACCCCCTCCCTGAACCGTTTAAAGGCCCCGGGGACCCTATCACATAGGGCCGCTACACTTAAACTGAAAGAGAGGGAGCAGCATATATATAAATACATATATATATATGTACGTACGTACGTACGTATGTATATATATATATATATATATATATATATATATATATATATATATATATATATATATATATATATATATATATGTAGTCTCAGGGAGGGAGGCCATGCCTGCCTCATATATATATATATATATATATATATTCACTGAAAAAACCATAGGTTTCAGACACGTTATAGTTACAAATTAGCATTTAAAAAACCTTTGAAATTCACTGAAAAAACCATAGGTTTTAGGGACAGTTATAGTTACTTGGACATTGCACTCGTACAAAACCCGTGAAATTCCCCGTTATAGTTAGTTCAGCTAACTATAACTCGCTGCCTCGCAATGCACTGCTGATGACGTCACATATTACATCACTCATGACATGGTCAGTGACATCACTGATGACATCACTGATGACATCTCAAATGACATCACTGATGACATCATCCAGTGACTGTGTGTTTCTGTAAAGTTTAAATATTTTTAATATATATAGGAAAAGACGTATTGAAGAATGAGTGGGTGTGTAAGTGTCGGTATGGATGATTTAGTAGGTGCGTGACTGACTCTATAAGTGAGTGATTTAACGTATCTTACTGAATGCATGGGTTAGTGACTAAACTGGGTGAATGTCTGTATCCGTCTGTCTGTTGCTGTGTAAGTGGCTGCATGTGTTTGTGAATAGCTAAATGAGTGTCTATATGAGTTATTGAATGCTTGTCTGAGTATCTGTATGGGTGCCTGAGTGTTTGTGTGGGAGGGGTGTGTGCAACTCTGTGCATAGATGTGTGAGTGGGTGATTCACTGGGTGGATGGTTTCAAGAGTGCATCTGTGATAGACTGTATGGGTGGGTAAGTGTGTGTAAGAGTGTGTTAGTGAGTGAATGTATGTCCCAGTGGTACATGTGTGAGTAACTACATATGTGAAAGGCAGTATATATGTGTGTTGGAGTATATAAATAGCTATAAGCGAGAGTGACTGATTGTGATAGTGGCTGTATGGATGAGTGTGTGCTTGTATCAGTGATTGTATAAGAGCGTAAGAATGTGCTAGTATTTGTATGAGTAAGTGGGGTGGTGTGTGTATAACTGTATAGGTGAGTAAATGGTAGTGTGTTTAATTATTTGCATGACTGACTAGGTGTGTGAGTACCTCTATGGATGAGTGGCGGTGTTTGAGTGTCTATATAGGAGTATGAGTGCATATGATAGTCCTGTACTGAGTGACCGTAAGTATGAGTGACTGTACGGGTGAGTGAGTGGATGTGTGTGTGTAGACCTAAGAATCAGTGAGTGGGTATGTAGTTATTGGTGTTGGAGTGTCTATGGTTTTGCGAATGGCAGTCTGTAATTTAGAGTGGGTGTATCAAAGGTTATATTAGGGTGTGAGGAGGTGCATCAGATTATCACGTGGATGATGTCATCAGTGATGTCATTTGAGATGTCATCAATGATGTCATCAGTGATGTCACTGACCATGTCATGAGTGATGTAATATGTGACGTCATCAGCAGTGCATTATGGGCGCGAGTTATAGTTAGCTGAACTAACTATAACGGGGGAATTTCACGGGTTTTGTACGAGTGCAATGTCCAAGTAACTATAACTGTCCCTAAAACCTATGGTTTTTTCAGTGAATTTCAAAGGTTTTTTAAATGCTAATTTGTAACTATAACGTGTCTGGAAACCTATTGTTTTTTCAGTGAATTTCAAAGGTTTTTTAAATGCTAATTTGTAACTATAACGTGTCTGAAACCTATGGTTTTTTCAGTGAATTTCAAAGGTTTTTAAATGCTAATTTCTAACTATAACGTGCCTGTAAATGACAATTTTTAAATGTATTAATTGTTATATTAATTTTTTTCATACTGTTTTACTACATTTTTAGAAACAATTTTTTTTACATATTTTATTTTTTAAATTACATTGTAATTACATTATACATTACATTACAAAAAATACTTTCTCTTAATGAATTAATTTAGTTTAAATACTTTGCAGATAGGCAATAGACTTTTAAGTACAGTAGTTACAGTTGTTGCAATGGGCAACACATTTCCAAACACAATGCAACATTCAGCTCAATGTGAATTTCTAGTTAAATGCAATTAGTTACTTTATGGATTACTTTTCTAACCACAGGACTGGATCCTAGATTCAGTCCTGGTACATCTCCTGTAAACAGTTGAGTAAAAGCGTTTTGGTTACAGTCGTGATTTTTAAGGAATATTATTGTATTTTAAAAGTTGACACTTAGAAACTTTTTCTCATAGAATCACCAATGTTATCCTATGGAAGGAAATTCACTTAGCAGGTAAAAACTGTTATCGTTACTTTTTCTTACTCAGTGTTGGATCCTGGATCCAGCACTGGTGCATCTCCTGTAAACAGTTGAAAGAATGCGTTTAAGTCATACAGGCGATTTTTAAGGAATATTTGTAGTTTGTGAAAATCAACACTTTGAAACTTTTTGCTGAAAACCAGTCAATGTTAGCCTATGAAGGAAATTCAAGTTACCGGTAAGTACGGTTAAAATTACTTTTGAGGATCAGTACTGGGCTGAAACATGCAGCACTGATGTCTCTCCTGATAACAGGTGAGTAAATCGAATTCGTATTTCGGCTGATTTTTAGGAATATTTTAAAGTTCCAAAACTCCACACTTAGAAGAATTTCCATGTGAAACCAGTCAATGTTAGCCTATGGAAGGAAATTCAAGTTACTGGTAAGTACGGTTAAAATTACTTTTCAGGACCAGTACTGGGCTGAAAGATGCAGCACTGAGGTCTCTCCTGATAACAGGTGAGTAAATCTGAATTCGGATTTCGGCTGATTTTAGAGGAATATTTGTATGTTTCAAAAATCAACACTTAGAAGAATTTCCAAGTGAAACCAGTCTATGTTAGCCTATGAAGGAAATTCAAGTTACCGGTAAGTACGGTTAAAATTACTTTTCAGGATCAGTACTGGGCTGAAAGATGCAGCACTGAGGTCTCTCCTGATAACAGGTGAGTAAATCGGAATTCGTATTTCGGCTGATTTTAGAGGAATATTTTAAAGTTCCAAAACTCCACACTTAGAAGAATTTCCAAGTGAAACCAGTCAATGTTAGCCTATGGAAGGAAATTCAAGTTACTGGTAAGTACGGTTAAAATTACTTTTCAGGACCAGTACTGGGCTGAAAGATGCAGCACTGAGGTCTCTCCTGATAACAGGTGAGTAAATCTGAATTCGGATTTCGGCTGATTTTAGAGGAATATTTGTATGTTTCAAAAATCAACACTTAGAAGAATTTCCAAGTGAAACCAGTCAATGTTAGCCTATGAAGGAAATTCAAGTTACCGGTAAGTACGGTTAAAATTACTTTTCAGGATCAGTACTGGGCTGAAAGATGCAGCACTGAGGTCTCTCCTGATAACAGGTGAGTAAATCGGAATTCGTATTTCGGCTGATTTTAGAGGAATATTTTAAAGTTCCAAAACTCCACACTTAGAAGAATTTCCAAGTGAAACCAGTCAATGTTAGCCTATGTAAGGAAATTCAAGTTACTGGTAAGTACGGTTAAAATTACTTTTCAGGACCAGTACTGGGCTGAAAGATGCAGCACTGAGGTCTCTCCTGATAACAGGTGAGTAAATCTGAATTCGGATTTCGGCTGATTTTAGAGGAATATTTGTATGTTTCAAAAATCAACACTTAGAAGAATTTCCAAGTGAAACCAGTCAATGTTAGCCTATGAAGGAAATTCAAGTTACCGGTAAGTACGGTTAAAATTACTTTTCAGGATCAGTACTGGGCTGAAAGATGCAGCACTGAGGTCTCTCCTGATAACAGGTGAGTAAATCGGAATTCGTATTTCGGCTGATTTTAGAGGAATATTTTAAAGTTCCAAAACTCCAAACTTAGAAGAATTTCCAAGTGAAACCAGTCAATGTTAGCCTATGAAGGAAATTCAAGTTACCGGTAAGTACGGTTAAAATTACTTTTGAGGATCAGTACTGGGCTGAAACATGCAGCACTGATGTCTCTCCTGATAACAGGTGAGTAAATCGGAATTCGTATTTCGGCTGATTTTTGAGGAATATTTTAAAGTTCCAAAACTCCACACTTAGAAGAATTTCCAAGTGAAACCAGTCAATGTTAGCCTATGGAAGGAAATTCAAGTTACTGGTAAGTACGGTTAAAATTACTTTTCAGGACCAGTACTGGGCTGAAAGATGCAGCACTGAGGTCTCTCCTGATAACAGGTGAGTAAATCTGAATTCGGATTTCGGCAGATTTTAGAGGAATATTTGTATGTTTCAAAAATCAACACTTAGAAGAATTTCCAAGTGAAACCAGTCAATGTTAGCCTATGAAGGAAATTCAAGTTACCGGTAAGTACGGTTAAAATTACTTTTCAGGATCAGTACTGGGCTGAAAGATGCAGCACTGAGGTCTCTCCTGATAACAGGTGAGTAAATCGGAATTCGTATTTCGGCTGATTTTAGAGGAATATTTTAAAGTTCCAAAACTCCACACTTAGAAGAATTTCCAAGTGAAACCAGTCAATGTTAGCCTATGGAAGGAAATTCAAGTTACTGGTAAGTACGGTTAAAATTACTTTTCAGGACCAGTACTGGGCTGAAAGATGCAGCACTGAGGTCTCTCCTGATAACAGGTGAGTAAATCTGAATTCGGATTTCGGCTGATTTTAGAGGAATATTTGTATGTTTCAAAAATCAACACTTAGAAGAATTTCCAAGTGAAACCAGTCAATGTTAGCCTATGAAGGAAATTCAAGTTACCGGTAAGTACGGTTAAAATTACTTTTCAGGATCAGTACTGGGCTGAAAGATGCAGCACTGAGGTCTCTCCTGATAACAGGTGAGTAAATCGGAATTCGTATTTCGGCTGATTTTAGAGGAATATTTTAAAGTTCCAAAACTCCACACTTAGAAGAATTTCCAAGTGAAACCAGTCAATGTTAGCCTATGAAGGAAATTCAAGTTACCGGTAAGTACGGTTAAAATTACTTTTCAGGACCAGTACTGGGCTGAAAGATGCAGCAGTGAGGTCTCTCCTGATAACAGGTGAGTAAATCGGAATTCGTATTTCGGCTGATTTTAGAGGAATATTTTAAAGTTCCAAAACTCCACACTTAGAAGAATTTCCAAGTGAAACCAGTCAATGTTAGCCTATGGAAGAAAATTCAAGTTACTGGTAAGTACGGTTAAAATTACTTTTCAGGACCAGTACTGGGCTGAAAGATACAGCACTGAGGTCTCTCCTTATAACAGGTGAGTAAATCGGAATTCCTATTTCGGCTGATTTTAGAGGAATATTTGCACAATGGTGAAGGGAGGGGCGGGGCCTGAGGTGACATCTTTGCAAACGCGCCCCGTGGCGCGTTTTAAGTTGGGGGATTAAGTCCCCTTGAATCCTGAGGGTCCCTAGGGGCCAACTAGACCACCAGGAACCTCCAATATGCGCCAGGGGCTGCGTTGCAGAGACGTGTAGAGAGGCCACACCCCTTTTACACCTCTCTGCAACGCAGCTCTGTGGCGCATTCTGGATGTACCTGTTGGGCTAGTTGGCCCCCAGGGACCCTCAGGATTGAAGGGATTTAATTCCCATCTTAAAACGCGCCACGGGGCTGTTTGCACACGTCACCTGAAGCCCCGCCCCCTCCTTCACCACTGTGCAAACGCGCCCCGTGGCGCGTTTTAAGTTGGGGGATTAAGTCCCCTTGAATCCTGAGGGTCCCCGGAGTCCAACTAGCCCACCATATACATCCAAAAAGCGCCACAGAGCTGCGTTGCAGAGAGGTGTAAAGGGGTGTGGCCTCTCTACACGTCTCTGCAAGGCAGCCCCTGGCGCATACTGGAGGTTCCTGGTGGGCTAGTTGGCCTCAGGGACCCCCAGTATTCAAGGTGACATTGTTCCCCTTCTGCAAACGCGCCAGGGCGCGTTTGCAGAGTGGTGAAGTAGGGGCGGGGCCTGCGGGCCCGATCGTTTTTTTTTTTGTTTTTGTTTTTTAGTCCCATGAAGGGGGCTGTGTGGCCCCCCTTCCTTTTTTCTGTTTTTGGGCCCTGGGGACCCCATCCCCCAGGGCCTTACCCCTTTTTAATTACCCAAAAAAAAAACGGGAAGGGGGCCGCATGGCCCCCTTCCTTGGCCTGTATTGGCCCCGGGACCCCATCCCCGGGGCATGGCCTTTTTATTTTTATTCTTTGGAGGGGGGCTGCGTGGCCCCCCTCCTCTGGCCATTTTAAGGCCCCGCGGACCCCATCCCCCGGGGCTGGCCTTTCTATTTTAAAAAAAAATTTTTTTTTCCTTTTTTGGGGAGGGAGGCCACGTGGCCCCCTCCCGGGCCACTACTTGCCCCGGGGACCCCATCCCCCGGGGCTGGCTCTCTCCGTTGGGGACTGTGGGGGTCCCCAATCCCCCACAGTCCCGCCGGCTCCCCACGTCCCTTGGGAGCCGGCATTGCTGTCCCACATGGGGAGCAGCTGACATGCTGCTCCCCATGTGGAAAAGCAATCGCTTTGGATATTGGAAGAGAGAGCAGGTTTCCCTGCTCTCTCTTCCAATATCCAAGCAGTTTGCTATGGCAGGACGGAGCCGCGAGGCTCCGTCCCTGCCATAGCAAACTACAGTGTCCCGGGGTAGGCACCCGGGACACTGCAGGAGCCGGCCCTGGGGGTGGTGGTCCCCAGGGCCATCAAGGGCTCCAGGAGGGGCCGCGCGGCCCCCTCCAACTCAGTTCAAAGCCCCGGTGAGGTGGTGGTCCCCGGGGCTCTGGGGTCCGTAACGGACCCCCATATTTAAATGTTTAGTGCCCCGGGGAGGTGGCGGTCCCGGGCGTGTGGGGGCTGGAGCCCCCCACACAGGTTTTGTCATTATTTTAAAAAAGCCCCGGGAGGTGGTGGTCCCCGGGGCTGCGGAGGGCTCAGAGCCCTCCCGCACCATTTTTAAAAAGCCCCGGGTGTGGCGGTCCCCGGGCTTGGGGCCCTTTGAGGCCCCCACACATTAAATTATCCCCCACCATGCCCCCGGGACTTGGGCCACCCGGGGGCCAATTAACATCGAGCGCGGAGACCGCGCTTGATTTTTCGGCAGGATTCGCGCACCCTGAGCGCATCCTGCCGATTTTTAAAAAAAAAAAAATTTTTTGCCCAGGGGTCCTTGTGGGACCCCTGAGCAAACCTAGGGGTCAGGGTGTTTCTACCCTGCCCCCTTTGTGCGCCTTGCGCACTTAGTTTCTGTCCCTCGGTTCTACCGAGGGACAAAATGGCTGCCAACATTTCCTGAATCGGAATGTTGACAGCCAGCTGACAGCCAATTAACATGCAGCTCGTGATCGGGAGGGTACGCGGACCCTACTCGTCCCTAGATATCACTAACTTTTTACTTTTCATTTTCTCAGCAACTACTGAACGGATTTACACCATTTAACAAAAAGGGTTCTTTCTGAACCAAGAACTACCTCTTTGCCAAATTTGGTGTAATTCCGTTCAGCAGTTCGGGCTGTAGCCGTGTCTAAAGTTTCCTATGGAAAAGTGCATGGGGAAAACACGTTTTGGGACCCCCCTTTTTTCTCGGCCCCCGCTTGACGATTCCCCCCGAGACTTTCAGGGTAGGAGTGGACCGGAGCGCCCCACGAAGTTTGAAAATTTCGCGAAGATACGTCAACCGGCAAGAGAGTTATTTCAAATAGAATGTCGCGGATATCCTATGGATAATAGGTTGTAACTATAACTATCTACTGGCGACCGCTAGTAGATATATATATATATATATATATATATATATATATATATATATATATATATATATATATATATATATATATATATATATATGTATGGTGGTCACCAGTAGGTAGTTATACTTAGGATCGAAGTTTCCATAGGGAAAGCATTTTTTTGTTTTGCCAATAACTTTGGCGTCACTTGACGAATCTTCACAAAAGTTTCACAAAACTTCCTTGTTTTGGTTCAGCTGCTGTGTTGAAAGTTTTGGGGTGATCGGTCAAGCGGGAGCCAAGCAAAAATGGAGGTCCTAAAACGCGTTTTCCCCATGTTATGTTTGTGCGGATTTTTCATTTTTTGAACATGACTACAGCCCGAACCGCTGAACGGAATTTCACCAAATTAGGCAGAAAGCTAGATGTCTGTCCAGAAAGCGTGCTTTTTGTAATTTGGTGTAAATCCATTTAGAAGTTTCAGAGATATTTACGTTTAAAAAATATAGATATCTGGCAGCCCAACAGCCTACTGAAACCCGTCTGAAATTTGATTGGCTGCCAACACTTCAACCAGGAAGTGTTGGCAGCCATCTTGGGACTCAGATGAACCGAGTCCCACAAATAATATTTTTTTTAAAGAAATGGGGGCAGGGTTGAAACACCCTGACCCCCTAGGCCTCTTGGGGGATCCAACTGGGATGCCCCAGGGCAAAAAAAATAACATTTAAAAAAAATGTTTCGGTGGGATCCGCGGATCTGACTGAATTTTTTTTTTTTTAAATTACACGAGGGCCCCCACACATCTTTTTAAAAGAGCCCCCGGGTGGGCCAAATCCCGGGGGTATGCAAAAAATAAAGGAGGTTACACAAAAGACCCTCCTCCTAGGGTTCAATTAAACCCCAGGGACTGCCACCACCTCCCCAGGATTTTTCTATTGTAATATACACAGGGTGCCTGCACGGCACCCCCACACCCCAGGGACCACCACCTCCCCGAGGCTTGCTTCTTTAATAAATGGGGGCTCTTGGACTCCCTCCCAGCCCTGAGGACTCCCACATCCCCAGGGCTTTTCAATGATAAAGAAATGCAGGGGGGGCGCGCGGACCCCCCGCAGCCCCAGGGCCTCCCCCTCCCTGGGGCTACATGAAAGAAAGGAGGGGGGCACGTAGCCACCCTCATGGAGTCATTGAAGGCCCTGGGGACCTCCACCCTCCGGCTCCCGCAAAGTCCTGGGGTGCCCATCCATGGGACATTTCTGTTAGTTAAGGCTTGGTGGGAACAACGCTTCCGCCAAGCCATAACAAATGCTGCTCCGCTTCTAGTAAACGAGAGCAGAAAATGCTCTCGTTTTCTAGAAGCAGAGCAGAATTGCTTTTACACACAGGGAGCTGCATGTTAGCAGCTCCCTATGTGTAAAAGCTATGCTGGCTCCCGCAGGAGGTAAGTAGACAGAAGGGACTGCAGGGGCCTTCAGGCTCCCCCACGGTTCCCAATTTTTAAAAAGTGGGTGCCTGGGTGGGACCTGGCCACCCACACTACATGCCGGGCCCTGGGGGAGGGGGTCCACGGGACCGAAATTGGCCCTAGAGGAGGGGCACGCTGCCCCCTCCCTTTTAAAAAAATAAAATAAATAAAAATAAAAAAATGGGCAGGCCCTGCGGAATGGGGTCCCTGGGGCCAAAAATGGCCCAGAAGTGGGGCCGCTCGGCCTCCCTCCCTTTAAATAATAAAAACAAAATAAAAAAGAAAAGTGGTAGGCCCTGGGGTTTGGGGACTCCGGGCTGAAATCAGCCTGGGGACGGGGACAATGCAGTCCCCTCCCTTAAAAAAAAACAACAACAAAAACTGACAAGTCGCCGGAGGTCATGCCCCCTTCACCACCACTCTGCAAATATGCCTCCTGGTGCAATGGTGGTTGGGGGATGAAGTTCCCTTAAATGCTGAGGGTCCATGGGGTCCATGAACCCCTTCTGTTACCTTCAGTAAGTCCCAGACAGCTGGATTGCTGAGAAGACTTGGGGGCCACGCCCCCTTTCTCCACCACTCTGCAAACTTGCCTCCTGGCATGCTGCTGGTTGGAGAATGAATTCCACTTTACTCCTGAGGGCATCATAACTAAAGTGGACTTCTTCCCCCAAAGCAGTAGTGCGCCGGGAGGTGCATTTTCAGAATGATGTCGAAAGGGGGCGTGGCCTCTGATGACTTCTCAGCAATCCAGCTGTGTTGGTCTTACTGGAGGTAACAGGAGGGCTAGTTGCCCCCATGGACCCTCAACACCCAAGGGGACATCATCCCCTAACTAGTAGTGCGCCAGGAGGCCTGTTTGCAGAGTGGTGGAGAAAGGCGGAGTGGCCACTGAAAACCTCTCAGCAAACCCACTGTGTGGGACTTACTGGAGGTAACAGGAGGGGTGGTTGACCCCCAAGGACCCTCAATAGACAAGGAGAGTCCATCCCCCCACTAGTAGTGCGCCAAGAGGGGCGCTTGCAGAGTGGTGCAGAAAGGGGGCATGGACTTTGACAACCTCTCAGCAATTCTGCTGTGTGGGACTTACTGGAGGTAACACGAGGGATAGTTGGCCCCCAAGAATGTCCTCGGGGGGCCAACTACCCCTCCTGGTACCCCCAGTAAGTTCCACACAGCAGGATTGCTAAGAGTTCTTCGGAGCACACCCCCCCTTCTCCACAATTCTGCAAACATGCCCCATGGCGCACTACTGGTTGGGAGAGGAAGTCCACTTTACCCCTGAAGGAACTTGGATGCCAAGATGTCCTCCTGGTACCTCCTGTAAGTCCTACACCGTGGGATTCCTGAGAGCTGGTCAGAGGCCCAGCCCTTTTTCTCCACCACTTATTTATTTTATTTTATTTATTTATTTTAAAAGTTTTATATAGTGCTACATGACCACATGGGGTATCAGAGCACTTTAGAGATTGGCAGTTATGAAGGTACAGGAAGTGGTAACAATAGACCAACCATCAATAGGAAACAATCATAACAGTTCAATATAGAAAAGTATAAACAAGGGAGCCCTTGGGTGCCTGGGGGCTGGGGAACTAGCCCAGAAATTTCTTCAGCAATATCGCTTTAACGTCCCTTTTGAAGGAAGCCGTGGAATTATTCAGTCTTATTTCAGGTGGCAGAGAATTCCAAATTCTTGGTGCAAAACCTGAGAATGCTCGATTGTAGGTTTTATTTTTATGGAATTTCTGTGGCTTGAGCAGTAAAGTGCTAGAGGATCCACAACCCCCAGAAAGCTCAAGTTTTTGTGTCAGGTATATTGGGGTGTTGATTTTTTTTGTTGATGTATCCTTGCTTTATATGGGAACCAATTTAATGACTTCAACTCAGGTGTGATGTGATGATTACATTTTGAGCCTGTAATGAGCCTTGCAGCAGAGTTGATAGAGGCCCTACGTGGTGCCATCTTTGATCTGGGAAGGCCACAGAGGTTTGCGCTTCAAAATCCAGTTTAGAGATCACTAGGGCTTTCACCGCAGTCTTGAAGTCATTGTGGGGCAGGAATGTTTTTATTTTCCTTAGGATGCTCAATTGGAAGTTCGCTCCTTTGGTGAGAGCACTAATGTGCTTCTGCATGTTTAGACGCTTATTTAGCATTATTCCCAGAGAGCTCGTGGAATCAATGATGTTTGGAGTACAGTTGAGAGCTGTTAGTTGATGCATCCATTCTTCAATGTCGTGAGACTGTTTGGCTGGGGCGTTAAGGAGGAATTCTGTTTTGAGAGCGTTTAATTTCAGGTGATTTCACATTTTCTGAAGTCCTGAGTTGAGGGACCTAATGTCCTCTGGGGAGGAGACTTTCAGGTACAGTTGAGTGTCATCGGCATACATGTGATAGTGGATGTTGGACAATTTCAAAATTTCTGTTAGAGGCTCCTTGAACAGGTTGAAGAGAGTGGCTGACAGCATGGACCTTGTGGCATCCCCAGAGTGAGCGGTGAGGGGTTAGACAGAGACTGATTCACCTTGAGTCTTTGGGTTTGGTTGTGTAGGAATGAGGAGAAGCAGTTTAGCACAGTCCCTGATAGCCCCATTCTATGTTCCAGTAGATCAATAATGGTGTCATGTTTGACCGTATAAAAAGCTGACGATAGGTTGAGGAGGATCAAAAGGCATGATTCATTTTGGTCCAGCACTCATAGCGCATCATCAACAATATGAGTGAGAGCGGATTCCGTGCTATAACCCTGATGGAAGCCGGATTGGAATTGGTCTAGCAGTCGGAATTGCTCTATGTGGCTGCATAGTTGGGTGTGGACGCATTTCTCGAGGAGCTGTGCCAGAGTAGGAATATTTGAAATTGGACAAAAATTGTGAAGGTTAGTGTGATCTGCAGTTGGTTTTATAAGGAGAGGGGTGACCTGCCCAAACTTTCGACAATCCGGAATTGAACCTTGAAGTACAGAGGCATTAACTATCTTCGTCCAAAAAGGGAGTAAGAATGATCTGATCTCATTGAAGAAGTTCGATGGCAAGGGATCACTGAAGTGGTTGGTTGGTTTCAGTGCAGCCAGATATATGCGAATGGTGCTTTCATCTAAAGTTTTGAATAGGCTCCAGGAAGCATTGTTTTTGGGGGGGAGAGCCAGAGCGGGTAGGGGCACTCCAAACCCAGAGGGAGGATAGGTGATAGGTAGATTCTCCAAAGCTGACCGTAGTTCCAATTCGATCTTTGTTGTCTTTTCACAGAAGAAGGCGGCAAATTCCTCACAATTAGGCTGCAAACAGAGTTCTATTGAGGGAGGGTTAGTTTGGCTGTTTGATTGAAGCTTGATGAGTTCGAACACATTTTTCAGTCAGTTTTTGGCTTGCTCCCGTTGTTTTCTGAAGTAACTAGCTTTAGAGCATCTGATGCGTTTGTTATATATATTGCTCAGAGATCTCAGCTGAGTGAGATGGTCAAATGAGGGAAAGGATCTCCACAATCGTTCCGCCAGTCTGATTTCTTCTTTTAGTATTTAGACTACCATTATACCAAGGTTTGGAGATGTTGGAGGACATTCTTTTTAGCTGTAGAGCTGCAATTGAGTCTAAGATGATAGTGATGGAGCGATTATAGTGGTCTGTAAGGTAGCAGACATCGGACATGTCCAGAGGAGGGGGCAGGATGTTATCACTGAGGGAAGTCAGATCATACAAGTTAATGTTTCTCAGACTTCTTTGCCAGTGTCTGGGTTTCTTTAGCTGAGCTTTATTGGTTCTCACCGATTCTGTGGCGAGGAAGGAGATGCAATTGTGGTCCGTCCAGTCACAAGAGGCGATAGAGTCAAGATGAATGGAGTTGATCTTACCGATGACCAGATCTAAGGTAGCTCCCTTGATGTGAGTAGGACTATCACATATTTGAGTGAGGCTGAGGTCTACGAAGAAGGATTTGAGGATATTGACTGACGAGTCATTTGTGTCATTCCAGTGGAGGTTAAAGTTTCCAAAGAAGATCTGGGTGCCGTGACACTCAGCGTTCGTTGAGATGATTTCCATGATTTGTTCTATGAAAGGGAGATTGTCTCATGGAGGGTGGTAGAGGGCGTGGAATTTGCATGCTCGCCTGTTGTTATATGAGACCTCGAAGCACAGATATTTGCATGATGACAAGGAATCTGATTGTAGTTGTCTAACTGATAGATTATTACGATGTATACATGCAATGCCTCCACCTTGTCCACCAGATCTATCTAGCCTAATGATGTTGTAACTAGGGGGCACTAGTATGTTGATAATTGGTGCAGATGAATCATTAAGCAAGGTTTCCGTCAGCACTAAGATATCAGGGTCATGAGGAAGGATGAGGGCAGCAATGTCTGCAGTGTGTCGTACTGTTGATCAACAGTTGAGAAGCATGCATTTAAGCTTTGGTTTGGGATCATCTGAGAAAGGCATAGTGGTGGGGACTCGAGTGAGGTTGTTCCTATTTAAGAATCTGGAGTTTACCCTTGGTTCTCTGAATGGGTCAGAGTGGATTGCTTTAATTTGGCACAAATTATCTGTGTTAACAGCATATGATGGGTCATAAGAGAGTAAAAGGGATATAATATCCTTGTCTTGGAATGGGTTCTTTACTCTGAATAGCCGAGAGGGGTCATTAGGGAGGGGTGAGGTTTTCCAACTTTGGTGGGTTGAGGCCACTAGTGGTGAGGTCCCAATGGGTGTGGGACGCGCAGAGCCTGGAGCAGGATTTAGAGGGATGGGTGTGGTTGAGGCAGTTAGCCTTCGGCGATCAACGCAACCTCTAATTATCAGATAACTCGGAGGTGAGGTTTAATAGGCTTTGGACATCAGCCTTGAAGTGTTGGCAAGTGAGATCTCGTCCAGTCTGCATTCTAATGCTGTGTGGGAACGGGTTCCCGGTACTTGGGAACAGGGGCTGTGATGGGGGGTGAGCTTGGGGAGGGAAGGTTAGAAAGATGCTGGTCAGGCAGAGCCTGTGGAGGTTAGGTAGAGTTGTGAAGTGTGTTGCAAGGTGGGAAGAGTAGCAACTGGTTACGAAGAGGTACTAGGGTCTTAGTAGTCACGTTGCTGGCTCGGTTAGGGAGATCAGAATATGGGTGTGACAACTGTATATCTATGGGGAGAGTCTTGGGCACTAAAGTAGTGTCCACAACAATGTGTATGGGGGCAGGGGTGTAGAAGGGGTGAAGGTGTGCCTTATGTGACTCTGATCTAATTGCTCTAGAAGAGTGGTGAGCATGCAGACTAGTTTGGGAATGGGGAGAGAGAGAGATTCTGACCCACCTAGTGTCATAGAAGAGTTGCTATTTAGTACTCAGGTCCCTACGGCGGAGCAAGGAAGGGAAGGGGTAGGGTGATCTGAGATGTCAAGGTTGTGAGAGGATACATTTTGTGGATTTTGGGGGTTGTCTGAGGAAATAGGAGGACCTTGGGAGGGAGAGATTTCATTACTAGACAGTGTTCTTGATGATGGGGAAAATGTTGTCGAAGATGACCAGTTTGTAGTAAGATGATTGTATAAGGATAGTCCCATTGTTGTACAGGGAGATGGTTGCTTCTATTCTGTAAGATGGTGAGGGGGCAACCATAAGTCTAAGTCCATGAGGAGCCTTCTTGGATGTGATGATTTGGAGCAGTGAGTAAAATGCCAACCTCCATTGAGCACGTCTTTTCGTAAAGTAGATAAGATCGCTTATTGTCACACCTTTTTTAAGCAGAAGTAGGGATCCGTAATAAGGGTTTCTGGGTGCGCTTTTAGGAGACTGTGTTTGAAGTTTTTGGATGCATTTTTTGATAGGTTAGGCAGGTATTTAATTGTATAAGCATTATGACCAGAAGGCTTCAAATTCGTAAGGATAGGTCTTAAGGCTTTTGGATCCATATTCGGGCTTCTAACAGCTGTTGATTGAGAGACAGAAAGCCTAAACAGATATGGTCATGGAACCAGGTGATAATGAGTGCAGAGATCTTTGTGTTCCGTATACCTGCTAAAGGCGTGCCAGTGTGTGGCGTGGACGTGGTGACTATGCAGGAGTATAATGGAGAAGGCTGTGTCCACCACTGAGCATTCAGAGGAGCATGTAATGATTCAGGCAAGAGGGTAGAAGCAAGGGTGAAGGGGGAGAAGCTCGGCGGCAATGTCCGCCTCTACGCGCTCCAAGTCCTCTTAATCACTTTCGACAATAAAGCTCACTCCATTTTGAGCTATTAGGATAAGCAGCCACTGCTAGAGAACATGAAATGCAATTAACATGAACAGTATAAGGAAAGACATTATAAGGAGAGCAATGTATTCTAGTGGATAGGGTTTAGAAAGAGGCTGACCTATCCAAGATGGCCGTCACTCCAGGAGGATAAATCATTCCTCTTTCTATTTTTGTGACCCTCAGGAGAAATTCAGGTCGAAGAGGAGCAGTGAGTGCCTCTTCTATTTCTATTATTTCTAGCTCTGTATCTGTAATCATGAGCGATGTAAGACATAGAATAGCAGAGAGTGCCTCTTCTATTTCTCATGCTTTTGGCTCTGTTTCTGTGGAGGCACAAAATGGCCAAATTGTGGGAGGGCAAATGGCTGCCAAAGAGTTGTATCGGGAAGCGCAGCTCGAAAAGTGCCCAGCCGAGACAAAGAACTCAAAGGGTGGCGTGTCAGCCCCTATTCTGGCGATCAGAGCAGCCACTGTGCTTAGAACACAACCAATAACCAACAATGAACCGGGTCTAGTCAACGTGACACAGTGACGAGGAGGCAGCGAGCATCCGGATATTCAGCTGCCCTCAATTGACCCTCCAACTCCTCGAAAGCAGGGCACCACCCCTGTGAGCAACAGTGGAAGCAGTGCCTGTAACTCAGGGGATTGAGCCGGCTGACTCCTCGGCAACAGGGTCCCCTCGCAGCAAGTGATGGAGGAGGCAGGGCTCACAGTTCAGAGTGGATTACACTGACCATCGCAGTAGGCAGGGGGAAGTGGGGGAAACAGGGAGTCCCCCAACAAGGTGAAGCGGGGAAGCAGGGAGTCCCCAACAAGGTGAGTGCTTTGGGGATTGGTGAACAGACGTACATCTAGACCTGATGATCTTCAATGACGGAGGCCCACAGCGCCTCAGTGCGGCCCAACCAGCCTTCACAACACGATGGGCACCATAGTGCCAATGCTGGAGCTAGCAGCCCCACCGCTGCCGCAGATCACCAAGCAACGATCACCCACTGTGATTCTCAGGCCCTCCACGTCTCAGCGCGGCCCCACCAGTATCCACAATGCACCAGGAGCCTTTTTGCGGATGCGGGAGCAGGCATTTCTCAGCTACCGCAAACCCCAGGCAGCGATCCAGGCTAGTACGTGGGCCCGGGCTACCAGGGACTTCCCCTCGTTTATGTCCTCAGCCACTCAGCTAGGGATAGGCCAGCATTTGTCCCTGGTAAAGAGCATCTGGAGTGCGGTAAGGGCACATGGTTAGGGCAGTAGTAACCGGGCCAAACATCCAAAAAAGGTAGTCTTAGATTGGTAGTTCTCCTCCTATGCTCAGTTCCAGCACTTCAGAGGGCAGATGGCGTAGGGCATACAGGGATTTCACCGATGGTGATCCAGGCCCTCAGGAGCTCACAGAGAGTGCTCCTGTATGATCGGCCATCTTGTCATGCACCACTCTTCAAACGTGACTACAACATAAAAAAACATAGGAATTCACTGAAAAAAACAAAGGTAATAGAAATGTTATAGTTAGGAATTAGCATTTAAAAAACCTTCGAAATTCACTGAAAAAAACAAAGGTTAGAAGGATGTTATAATTAGGAATTAGCATTTAAAAAACCTTAGAATTCACAGAAAAAAACAAAGGTTACAGGGATGGTATAGTTAGGCTCAGGTTTTACTCGTACAAAACCAGTGAAGTTCAGCTGTTATAGTTAGTATGCTAACTATAACTCGTGCCCCCACAATGCACTGCTTATGACCTCACAAATTACATCACTCATGACATGGTCAGTGACATTACTGATGACATCTCAAATGACATCACTGAGGACATCACTGTTGACATCATCCACAGAATCTCTGAGGCACCCACTCACACCCCCATATAACCTTTGATACTCCCATTACCATTCTCAAACCCATTAACACACCCACATCTGTACTTACACAGCCACTCACTGATTCATAGATCATCACACACATCCACTCACTCACCCATACAGCCACTCATACACCCACTTACTCACTAATACAGCCACTGACATATCCACTCATGCATCCATATAACCACTCATACACTTAGTCAGTCACCCATAGAGCTCCTAACACACCAACTCATTCACCCATTCAGCCAATCACACAGCCACTTACTCACCCATACAGTTACACACACACTCACTCACTTACTCATACAGATACAAACATGTACTCATTCATCTATACAGTCACTGACACAAGCACACACTCACTCATATAGCCACTTTTACATTCACTCACTCACCCACAGTCACTCACATACCCCATCACTCACCTATGCTGCCTTTCACATACCCAGTTACTCACCCATATACCACTGACACATGCACTCACTCACCGATACAGCCATATACATAATCACTCACCTGTACAGCCCCTCACACAAACACTCACTAAACCATACAGCCACTAACTCACCCACTCACTCATCCATGCAGGCAGTCCCACACACCCTCCCACACAGACATTCAGACACCCATAGAGGTAATCAGATAACCTATCACTCACCCATACAGAAACTCACATACCCACTCACATACCCATACAGCCACTTAGACACCAACTGACAGATACAGACATTCACACAACCCGTCACTCACCCGTACATTCATTGAGACAGCTAATCACTCGCTTATACAGTCAGTCATGCACCCACTGAATCACCCATACAGGTACTCATACACCCACTGATTCACCAATACACCTTGGTATATATATATATAACACTCATAAACGTTTTAAAAACACTCACAGTCACTGAATGATGTCATCAGTGATGTCATTTGAGATGTCATCAGTGATGTCACTGACCATGTCATCAGTGATGTAATATGTGAAGTCATAAGCAGTGCATTGCAGGAGATGCAAGTTATAGTTAGCTCTGCTAACTATAACTGCTGAATTTCTCTGGTTTTGTATCAGTAAAACCGGAGCCTAACTATAACATCTCTGTAATCTTTGTTTTTTTTCAGTGACTATATATATATATATATATATATATATATATACACACACACACACACACATACACGATAAAACCAAAGTTACAGGGACGTTATAGTTACAGAACTTACACACACAAAACCATAGAAGTTCAGCAGTTATAGTCACCTGAACTACCTATAACTTACGCCCCATAATGCACTGCTTATGACCTCACATATTACATCACTCTTGACATGGTTAGTGACATCACTGATGACATCTCAAATGACAACAAAAATCAAGTGTGAGTAGGATCTGTATTTCGGAGGATCCCTTTTGAAAAAAGTCTGTGGGACCCTCAATAACTACTTTCGGTTGGTGGTATATTCTTTGCCACTAACGTACTAGTAGTTGATAGTGTCATCATCGGGTCTTTCTTCCTCCAACCAGGAGGTGATCTCTTGTAATCGAAGAGATTTTTCGTGGAGATCCACAACAAACTGTGTGCTCTAAAACTACCTCCTGTCTATTGTTTAAAACTTAATAAAGGTTAGACAGGGGTAAGGGTAAAAGAAAGATAGATTGGATGTGTGTAATGGATGTGTAATGTATCCATTGCATCCTTTTTTCAGAGTATCCCTTAATATTAATTAGGTAAGGCGTAACATTTTCCCTATAGTGGTTAAGAATCAGTGGAGTATTGTCCCCTAAGTTCTATTGCGATATGGTATGGCTATTTCCATCCTGTATGGAGAGAGCAATGTTCCCATCTTCATTATTTTCTATTCGGGTCCCATAGGAACACAAGGATGACGTGGCTGCTGCCCTCTTGTTGTGCAGTACCTTCGTTTCATAATTGTTCCTCCTGTCCTGGCCGTTGTCAAATGACATCACTGATGTTTTTTTAATTCTATTTCCTAACTATAACGTCCCTGTAACCTTTGGTTTTTCCAGTGAATTTCAAAGGTTTCTCAAATTCTATTCTCAAAGTATTCTGTAATGTTAGTTTTTTGTGATAAATTCTAGGGTTAATTTTTAATACTAATTTTGCTTTTTAATTTTGTAATTTTCTTTAAAGCTGTAGATTTTTTTAAAATGAATATACTTTATGTTTTAAAAGGTAAGAATATGTAGTTAATGTAAAATATATAATGTTATTTTAAATGTAATTGAACAAGTTTTATATTTTTAAATTATTTTTGGTACCGCAGTACCTCCATGTGTCTGAAAACATAAATGTGACTACTAATACTCTATGGTTATTAATTCCAATCATGTGATCGCAATGAATCCGCGAATTACAATTCGCGAATTTGGCAACATTTTTAAAATTAATTTAAATATGTACATCCCTCTACTTTCATAAATAACATCAGTGCGGACATATTTATAAGTATATATGGCATCCTATATCTATTTTTCAAGAAAGTTACTTGTTTTACAAGTTTCACGACTTCGCAAGTCACTCAATGACACACCCAACCCCTATCTTTTGATTGGGAACATTACGACCCCACACATGTACATGAAAAGCACACCCAAAAAGAGTTATTTCTCCAGTGAACTCTGTAGAAAGAGAATTCAGATGTGGTGGAGCTCTGTTTTTTGTTCACTTTCTTGAATAATTTGATAGAATGGCTGAAGTTTCATCTTCTGTCCACGATGAACATCCAGAACCTGTTGAAGATGAAGAGCAAGATACACCACCTCCAAAGTGACGTCTGGAAGCATTTTACAATACTTTCAGGGCAAAAGAAGATTAATGCTAATTATGTACAATGCAGTATTTGCAGAAATCAGTTATCTAGGGCACTGCAAAGAAATATTCACATGGGATGAGTTCCATGTGGAAGCACTTAAAAACAATTCATAAAAGGATGATGTGGTAGAAAGCAGGTGCAGCAGGACAGTCCACCTCTACAACACCCTTGGGAGAACCATCATCAGCTGCAGTCATTACCATGCCAGCTGCCTGTGAAGAATTAAGTGAGAAAATTACTCGCTGTGCGAAATGCCACATGCTTGTCACTGCAAAAATGTCTTCTGTGTGTGCTTTCTTGGGTACAGTGAAGAAGCATCGCTGTTAGTTTTTTTTTGCTTCTAGTTGCCACTTAATGTTTTTTTAATACTGAAGACAATTGCTTCTTTACATTTCCCTTACCTTACCCTTTTAGTACCCTGTTTACTTTTTGTTGAAAAAAAAACCAAGTAAAAAATAAAAAACCCTTCTACAAAAAAATGGTTCTTTTAAGAACCACCATCTGGTCAAACAAAGAGCTAACTCTCTGTTTTTAATGTGTCAGTGAGTGTATCGGTCTGAGACTGTGTGTGTCAGTGGCTTCATCAGTGTGTGCCTGTGTGTGTCAGTGGTTTTATCAGTATGTGCATGAATGTATAAGTCTCTGTATCGGATTGTGGCTGGGTATGTAATTTGAACTCCACTCCAATCTACCCCAATTCAATTTATCATACCCCATTCCCATTTACCCTATTCCACTCTAAATTTCATTGCAATCTATCTAATGCCTCTCTACTCTAATGTACCCTGCCCCACTCCAATCTACCACAGTCTACCCCATGTCACTCAATCTACCACACTCCAATATACCAAATCTACCCCACTCCACTATAATCTACCCCACACCACTCTACCACACTCAGCACGCAGCTCGTGTTTTCCTTCAAAGATTGCTCAGAGGTCGGTTTTTCAAACTTTAGGCAGTGTCTTATGGACATTTCAACTTGGATGTCAGCTAACTGCCGAAAGCTGAATACAGATAAAACAGAGGTGTTATTTTTCAACCAGCCCTCACCCCCACTATCTGATCTCTGGTGGCTTTTAGAACTCAATCCTCCCCCTCTTCCAGTCTCATCTGCTAGGAATCTAGGGTTCAAACTAGATACCTCCCTGTCATGTAAGACCCAAATCAGCCAAGTTTCCTCATCCTGCTTCTGGAAAATGAAGGCCCTCCGGAGATTCCTCTACTTTCTACCGATGGAATGCAGGAAAACAATAGTCCATGCAGTAATCACATCACAACTTGATTATGCAAACAGCCTGTACTTGGGGCTGCCAGCTTACCTACTTAGAAAACTGCAAATAGTGCAGAACGCGGCAGCTAGGCTCATTAGAAACATCCCACTAAGACATCATATATCCCCCCACTTGCGCAGTCTCCATTGGCTGCCTGTTAAGAGAAGAACTGAATTTAAGGCGCTAACTCTTGCATACAGAGCTCTCAATGATACTGGCCCACAATACTTAAAGAAGAGAGTTCGCAAATACCATCAAACTAGGACCCTGAGATCTAATAATCATGAGTGCCTTTTTATCCCTCGTTTCTCTAAATCTAGAACTGGAGGACGGTCCTTTGCCGTCAAAACTGCAATCTTATGGAACTCCATGCTCGACCATATCAGAAAAGCCAAGTCGGAACGCATTTTCCGGAAGGTGTTGAAGACTTGGCTCTTCAGCCTCCCGTAACAAACTAGGGACTGACAACTACAACTCACCTCTTTCGTGTCCGCAGGCGCCGGGACACCCCCGTTGGAGGTAGCTGTGCGCTATATAAGCTTAAATACATACATACATACATACATACACACTCCGCTTCACCCAAATCTACCCCACTCCACTTTATCCAATCTACCCCACTCCAATCTACAAACTCCACTCAAATCTACCCCACTAATCTACTCCACTTCTATCTACTCCACTCCACCCCAATCTAACCCACCCCACCTCAGCCTACCCCAACACACTGCAATCTACCCCACCCCACTCTACCCCACCCCTCTATATCCCACCCTACTGTACCCCACTCCAATCCAACCCACTCCACTCCAATCTACCCCACTCCACTCCAATCTACCCCACTATATTCCAATCTACCCCACTCCAATCTACCCCACTCTAATCTACCCCACTCCATTCCAATTCACCCTACTCTAATCCACCCAATCTACCCCACTCCACTCCACCCTAATCTACTCCACTCCACTACAATCTATACCACTTCACTCCACTCTTCCCCAATGTATCTCATTCCATTCTGATCTCAACTACACTCCAATCTATCCAACTTCACCCCACCCCACTCCAATCTATCCAACTCCACTCTACCCCAATCTGCCACACTCCATTCCCCTCTACCCAATATACCCCACTCCAATAAACTCCAATCTACCACATGACACCCGAATATACCCGTGTATTAGTTTGGGTTCTCAGGGTGAGTGGTAATGTGTTCCATAATTTACAGGCGAGGTAGAAGAAGCTTCTACCACCCCATTTTACAGTCTGTACCCTGGGAATCTCAGCGCAAGGAGGCCGATAGTGATCTAAAATTATGTCGTTGGGTGTACCGTCTGATGTGTTTATTGAAATGAGCAGGACCAACGCCATAAAGTGTCTTGTGAACAATGCACAATGATTTGAACGGAATCCTCTCCATAACAGGCAGCCAGTGCAGATCACAAATAGCTTTTGAAACAGGACTAAACTTCGGGATTTTAAGTAGTAAACATGCTGCTGTATTTTGAAGTGACTGTAACTTCCGTACAATCTGTTTTTTTGCTCCCAGGTAGAGTGTTACAGTAGTCTATCCTTGATAATATCAAGGCTATGGTCACTGTTTTCTGTAGATCCATCGGGATAAACACGAGGACTTTTCTACGAATTTTCAGAGTAAGAAAACAAGATGATGTGGTAAGGTTGACCTGGTCCGAGAAAGTTAATTGATCATTTAACATAACTCCCAGGTTCTTTGCCTTTCTCACAGGACATGGACATTGACCCGCCACTGCTGGCCACCAAGAGACATTCCAAAATAAGGTATTTTTACCAAATTGTAGTACCTCTGTTTTTTCTGTATTCAATTTTAAACAGTTATTGTGCATCCATCTAATGATATGGGCCATGCAGACATTGAACTTCTTCGCTCCTTTATCCGGCTCTGATGTCAATGATACCACAAGTTGTGTATCATCTGTGTAACAAAACACGGTGTACCCATATGAATGGATAAGTTTAGTCAATGGGGCAACATAAATGTTAAATAACGTTGGGATAATGAGGACCCTTGGGGAACCCCACAAGGCAAACAAAGGGGTGTGACTTATGTCCTCCCAACATTAGGGTTTGCTCTCTATTAGCTAAAAAACAAATCCACCCCTGTTATGTTATGTTATGTTATTTATATTTAATATAGCACACAACTCACCCGGGGGCATTTCGGCGCTGTTGCGGAATCAGGGATCAAGAGAAAGAAGAGAGATCAGAACAGGTGGGATTTGAAAAGATTCCTAAATTTGCAGTAGTTTGGACATGTGCGAACATACAGTGGAAGCTTGTTCCAGTAGTGGGGAGTAAGATAGGAGAAGGCTTTTCCTCCGCTGTGAGTCAGGCGAATGCGGGGAACACACAATAGGGCTTTATCCAAAGATCTTAGGCAACGGCCAGGAGTAAAAGTTTTGATTCTTTGTTGCAGATATACCGGGCCTTTTCCTTTTAGGGCATTATAGGTAAGGCAGCAGATCTTAAAACACGATCTTTTCTTCACTGGTAGCCAGTGCAGTTCCCTCAGCAACGGAGACGAGGCCATGCCTGATGGACGGTTAAGAACAAGTCTGGCTGCAGTGTTTTGAACTCTATCCAACTCCACTCCAATCTACCTCACTCCATTCCAATCCACCTCAATCTACACCATTCCAAACAACCTAACTTCAATCATATCTCACTCCAATCACCCCACTCCACTCCATTCCAATCTACCCTTCTTCACTCCAATCTACCCTACCATAATCCACTCAATCCACCCCATGCCAATCTCTCACACTACACTGTACCCCATTCCTTCCTAATCTACCCCACTCTACTCCAATCTACTTCTATCTATTCCTATCTATCCCACTCCACTCCAATCTAGCCCTTTCTAATCTACCCCACTCCACTCCAATCTACCCCACTCCACCCCAATCTACCCAAATCTACTGCACTGGACTCTTCCCCAATATACCCCACTCCATTCCAATATACTCCAATGTATCCCATGCCACTATATCCCACTCCAATTGACCCCACTCCAATTTACCCCACTCCAATCTACCCCACTCCACTCCAATATATCCCAAGTCAATCTACCCCACTCCCTCACTCCAATCTACCCTACTCCAATCTACCCCAATCTACTTCAATTCAATCTACTCCACTCCACTCCAATCTCCCTCACTCTACCCCAATCTACCCCACTCCACCCCATTTTACTCCACTCCAATTTACCCCACCCATCCAATCTACTGCACAACACTCCAATCTACCACACACTCTCCAATCTGCCCCTATTCACCAACCTACCCCACTCCATTAAATTCTACACTACTATAATCCATCCACCCAATCTACCCCACTCCAATCCAATCTACCAGAATCCATTCCAGTCTGCCCCACTACACTCCAATCTACCTCAATCCACCTCACTCCACTCTTCCCCAATCTACTCCACTCCAGTCTACTACAATATAACCCTCCCCACTCTACCCCAATCTACCCCACTCCACCCCAGTCTATCCCACTCCACCCCAATCTACCCCACCCCAATCTGCCACGCTAATCTACCAACACCCCCACTCCAATCTACCACACACCAATCTACCCCACTCCACTCTACCCCAATCTACCCCATTTCATTCTACCCCAATCTACCCCACTCCACTCCAATCCACCATAATCTACACCACTCCAAACTACCCCACTCCAACCTATCTCCTTCCAATCTACCCCACTTTTCTCCAATCTACCCTGCTTCACTCCAATCTACCCTGCCATAATCCATTCAATCCACCCCCACCAATCTACCACAATACACTCTTCCCCACTCCTCCCTAATTTACCCCACTCTACTCTAATCTACTTCTATTCACTCCTATCTATCATACTCAACTACAATCTACCCCTCTCTACTCTACAGCACTCCACTACAGTCTACCCAAATCCACTGCACTGGACACTTCCCCAATCTACCCCACTCCACTTCAATATACTTGAATGTATCCAACTCCACTCTACCCCACTCCAATTTACCCCACTCCAATCTAACCCACTCCACTCCAATCTACCCAAATTAAATCTACCCCAAGCCCCACTCCAATCTACCCCAATCTACTTAACTCCAATCTGCTCCACTCCACCCCAATTTACCCCACCCCACCCCATTTTACCCCACTCCAATTTACCCCACCCCATCCCTATCTACTGCACACCACGCCAATCTGTCCCACACACTTCACTCTGCCCCTATTCACCAATCTACCCCAATCCACACTACCCCAATCTACCCCTCTCCATTAAATTCTACCCTACTATAATCCACCCAATTTACCCCACTCCACTCCAATCTACCAGGCTCCACTCCAGTCTACCCCACTACACTCCAATCTACCCCAATCCACCCCCTCCACTCTTTCCCAATCTACTTCACTCCAGTCTACTCCAATATTTCTCACTCCACTTTACCCCACTCCACCTCAATCTACCACATTCCGCCGCAATCTACCCCCATTCAACCTACCCCACTCCAATCTACCACGCTGATCTAGCCACTCACACAGAAGGGGGCCCCTGAAGGCGGATAGCAGACAGGTTGAACAGGGGAAAAAGCCAAATACAATCTGAAAAAACCCAAACTGCCTGAAAAATGCTTATAAAGCGCTCAAAAGTCACTGATATGTTAGAACCTCGCCGTACAAACAGAGAAATTCCCCAGAGTAGGAAAAACGATATATGAAAAAATATATACTTTTTATTTATAACGTTTTATCAAAATTCATAGAAAAAGACATATAACATAATCAAATTCCCACATAGGTAAACATATGGATGGTCCCACACATACACTCTCTTAATACACACAAACAACCACAGACCCAGACATACTCATGCACTCTAAAAACTCATAATGAGTTCAAAATACTGAACATTGCACAGATACAAAATACATGATCGTTCCAATATGTGAATCAGTTAGAACTAGACACAGAGATGCATGATGAACATCAAGCTGTCATTAGTTTAGTGGGTTGATACAGTCCATAATCAAGTGTCTTCTTATTGGGGAAGGTGGAAACAACGGAGGCACGTGGTTCTCCAGCACCAACGCGCGTTTCGGTGTCTAACCCGGGTATGGGTCACACTTTCATCAGGGGAGTCAGATCATGTGTGGGACACAAGAAAAAGATGCGCCTGAAAGGATAATGGAATTGATGTAAACATATAACATAATATAATGTGAGATACATCTAAATATGTAACCATAACCAAAGGTACAGTTCCTACATACAAAACATGAAAGGGGGAGAATTAAACGTTTGCAGGCTAATAATAAAGGTGGTCAATGATAAAATTTCGAATCACTAACGTGGGGAAGAGCACACGCAAAAATATAACAGAATATAGAAAATCCAAAAGACACCGGTAACAAAGAATATATAGGTTAGAGAAAAGTTCACCAGAAAATCCCATTGTGGAAAGAACTAGATGTAGCAGTGTTAATAGATTCCAAGAAGACAACACAAGTCCAACAAACTACCTGGGTTTAAGACCTCTAGGACGAGTACTGGTGGTCAAGAAATCAAAAAAATGGAGAGCTCAACCCAGGGGTCTAAAGGAATAAAAACATTATATGTAAATGTTAGATCAGGGGGTCACAGGGGAGGCGACTCCAGGTCAGGAAGTGTTTAGGAATAAGTGTCCTGCTTACCGAGGTAGTAAACTAGACACAGCTGAGGTAAGGTCAGGAATGTACGTCACGTTGATCCGAATGTTGAACAAATAAGATGCGAAGAGGTAGAGATAATCCATGCTCCACAGGGCCAGCACTTAAATGTGTGAATTCAGTAGAGTTTAAAGTTCATCTGAGGAAGGGATAAAAACACGAGACTGGTACCAATGTTAAAGACAAACCGGACGCAGGTAGAATACTATAGGCTAAAAAAACTGGGAAACCATTATACTCTCTAGAGAGGTATATAAATGGGAAAAAAAAGCAGTCTAAGAAAAATCGCGTAGTGTCATACGGCAGAAAGATGGTGAATAGCCTGGACTGCAGTGTGGAGCAATATAAAGCGCGCAATACAAAGATGGTCGAAGTGCAGAATAAAGCGATATTCACAATCCATTTATGAATGGAGGCAAAAAACAACGATCTGTAAGGAAGCGTGTAGTTTCATGTGACAAAAGGTGGTGAATAGTCTAAAATACATTGTAGAGCATTATAAAGAGCGCAAAACAAAATTAATCGTAGTGCGAATTACAGCGATTTCCACAGTACGAAAATTATACAGAGGGGGCATAAAGCCCTATCCGGCAACATAGGGGGGCTGGAAATGGTGACTATAACATGGAATGTCTGCCCCAGTTAGTACTAGAATGCAGTGTAGAGCATTATAAAGCGCGCCAAACAAAATAAATCGTAGCGCACATTACAGCGATCTCCAAAGTACAAGAATTACATAGAGGGGGCAGAGAGCGCTATCCGGCAACATCTAGGGGCTAGAAAAGGTAACTATGGCATGAAATGTCTGCCCCACCAGTGCTAAACAGTTAAAGGAAAGATAGAAGACAGATGAACTAAGGGCAAACAATTCCCCTATCGTGGAAATATCAGAGTATGGGGAGTGTAACTTACCCGGAGTGCTATAAGATCCGTGGCAGCCATGGCCATCCGGCGGCATGCGGGGGAAGGAAATCCCACCGATAACAGAATCAGCTGAGCATCGAGTGAAGCGCTCAGCGAGTTTAAATAGAACTGGCCAATATGGAGGGGCCGTTCGTAGCGTGAGGGATGCGCTCCTCCCTCGGGTCAAGAAAGCCGATATAAAAAGAGGACTAGACCTCAGGATGGGAGGAATAAAGTCCACGGGTGGCCATGTTGGACAGGAACAGGAATAACAGTGAGACATATAGGGAACCAATAGGAGGAGCCATTTGTAACGTGAGAGATGAGCTCCTCCCTCGGAGTCAAGAAGGCCAATATAGAAAGAGGACTAGACCTCGAGATAGGAGGAATAAAGTCCACGAAGGCCATGTTGGACAGGAAAAAGAATAACAGAGAGACATACCACATTACCAAAAACTAAAAAAGGGAACAGCGTCCCTGAACTATATAATGTTAAGAAAAATTGCAAATCTGTAAAGAAAAATATCTGAAATATCCAGATAGCGGGAATATACCCCAGGTGATAAGATAAACAATAAAGATAATAAATAAACACTGAAATGGAAGGGGGAGTGTTAGAACTGGGGGTCTCTAGTTGGCAATGGTTTGCACCTTTGCCCAAATAGGGACCCTTGCTTCTAGTCAGGATAAGGGGGATACACTCCTAAAATAACCCCTGCTCATCCCCTGGTAGCTTGGCACGAGCAGACAGGCTTATCTCAGAGGCAGTGTGTAAAGCAGGGGTAACAAAACCGACCAGAGGAGACCCCCAGTTCAAATGGAAGGTAGACAAAAAAAATAAAGAGTGCAAAATGCAGATTAAGCAGGTACCACGGAACTATGGGAGAACAGAATCCAGTCAGGGTGGATCTAGCATAGGATCGCGTTCTCCCATGGACAGGCTTCATTCAATCCTTTCTCTTGCGAGTTAAGGGTAAAGATCCAGAAAACTTCTCTTTTCCTTCTAGTGGTGGTCGGGTCAACTCCTTCACTCCAATCTATCCCACTCCAATCTACCCCACTCCAATCTACGCCAACCTACCCCACTCCACTCAACCCCAATCTACCCCATTTCATTCTACCCCACGCCAATCTACCGCACCCCACACTACTACCTTTTAGCCATGCTGAACAGCAGCCACACTAGTGTACATAATGGCTAAAAGACATCGCCAAAGCCAATAGCTCCAGTATAGGCGATACCTATTGGCTTTGTCAATGCTTATTCATTCCCCTACGGTAAACACCATCTTCCCACTCTGTGCCCTTGTTACACGCGGCCAAATTGAAGTCAAATTCATGCCCTGAAGGAGAGTTTCAGCCTGTTTGCAGCCTAGGCTGTAGAAGGCGGTGGAGATGGGTGGTGGCTGCTGAAGCCCATTTAGCCCAATCGTCGTTGCGCCCCTGCATAAAGGAGATTCGAATGTGCATGAGTATGTTCGGTTGCTGAAAATATGTCTCTGTGCACAAAAGGTATTTTTCGGGGTCCAGTGACCGTGACCTCTCATCAGTTCACGTGGATTAGCATTGGCCATCTTGGCGTTGGTCTATCTCGGTTGCTCAGTGGCTCACACGTTATCATTCAGAGGTCAATAAAAAATAAGTGATATTCAGTTCTCTTAAAGAATATATCTTACCTGCAGGTGTCAAAAAGTTCAACGTGTGTCCTCGAAAGTGTCATATAATATAAAAGCTCTTATTATCATGATTCAAGCATATTTCCTTTCCGTTGCTTTTAACAAGTGTTTTCAGTTTCTAGTCTTTCGCCTGCATGCTAACGTTTTGTTTGATTTCGTTTATCTACTGTGTGCCAGTAGAAATACAACGTGTAGGGCGCACACCTGTTTAATACATTAAATAGTTCTTAAATACGCACCTTCCAAACCCATACATTAGTCATATATTTTGTCGTCTTTAAGAAGAAACCTGCGGTCGTGAGGTCTTGCACAACCTATTTGTGAACTGTGGAGTCGGGCTAGTGAAAAGGTGTCCCAGAAGCCCTGCCTGGACTTGCCTTCGTGTGTTTTGCCGCCTGATTAGGCTGTTCGTCTGTAGCAGCCAGCTTTGCGCTGAATGCTGTGAATGCCTTTAATTACAAGCTGACATGTGTATTCTGGAGAAACAAAACGCTCTGAGCTGAGACCGGTGATTAACTGTCCCACTAGATAATTGCTAAAACCACTACTTATGGTATGCTGTATTGTCTCTTTTGAACAAAAGCGATTATTGGTCCTTTGTGTAGCTATTATACAATGTAGCTGCAATTTTGGTGTTGTAACTGTGGTCAGAGTTTATGTTTAACGTGCCCTAGCTGTAATGAGGTGCATGTCTTTAGGGGTTTATTTGACGGGTTTGTTTTAAAGTGATGAGATGTGATTAGAACTCTTTTCAGCGTTATGTGTGCAGAAATGGCTTACGCATGCCTCTTAGCATCGGAGAGAGCAGATGGTGATACATATTTGGATTATTATCATTGCATCAAACTGGAAGTGAAAAAGATGTGTCTTTTAACTATCTTCCTCCACCCCAATTCCCACAAGATATAAGATTGGGATGGGAAGATGATTATATACTGGTGCATTAGGCCAGAATTGTGGATGACGAGGGTAGCCTTCAGGCATGTGCATTGTGGGGGTGGTCGCAAGGCCTGCACCCAACCCCCCGTGGGCAGCCAATGCCGCTTACCCTGCTTGTGCCCTCAGAAATGACATTGCTAATGACATGTTTAATGGCTGTGGGCCTGATTCACAGAACTAACTTACGTCAAAAACGTAAAGTTAGTACTTTTTGGTATTCACAGAATACACTTACTCATTTTGGTATTCACAGAATGAACTTACTCATTTCGGTATTCACAGAAGTTAGTAGTCCTAACTTTAGGACTCCTAAATGCCTTTGTGAATACCGAAAGTCTTAAAGTTAGGATTTTCTCAGTTTAGGAGTAGTAAAGTTAGGGCTCCTAACTTTACTACTCCTAAACTGAGAAAAATCCTAACTTTAAGACTTTTGGTATTCACAGAAGGCATTTAGGAGTCCTAAAGTTAGGAGTCCTAACTTTACTACTCCTAAACTGAGAAAAATCCTAGCTTTAAGACTTTCGGTATTCACAGAAGGCATTTAGGAGTCCTAAAGTTAGGACTACTAACTTCTGTGAATACCGAAATGAGTAAGTTCATTCTGTGAATACCAAAATGAGTAAGTGAATTCTGTGAATACCAAAAAGTACTAACTTTACGTTTTTGACGTAAGTTAGTTCTGTGAATCAGGCCCTGTATTCATAGCATCCTTAATCACATCTGAAATTATATCATTGATAACAACACCGAGCACAGCGGGGTGCAAGTTATAGTTACTTTAGGGCACGATTTACTGTTTCTTTTTTTAAATTAGTTTCTTTTTGCATTGTCAGTTACATAGCAGCACAACAAACATTGCCATCAATATCGACATATCATCACTTTTACATTAAAAACATCAGGCCACATTGAGTGATTAATTAGTACAATGCTTAATTTCTATCCAGGTATCAGTTAGAGACACAGCATGGTTCACATCTCATCCTACATTGTTAGCAAGTATGTGGTGAAGGGACTCCATATATCCTTTGGCCAAGATGCACGAGGTAGTTCTTCAGCATACCATTCAAGTTGATCATGGCAATATGCCATGTCTTTTAGCCAATGTTGGGGTGTTTAGGAGACAATTTTTTCCCTCACTGCACTAAAAAAACTCTGTTTCGCTAGCAATAGCGCGATTGCCGTCAATTTGCGATTAGCAGGTTGCAGAGATCTAACAAGACTTAATAAGCATGTTTGAGGAGTGCAGTCTACTTTCTCCATCACTATTGCTGTGAGTGTATGCATTACTTATTTCCAGCATTGGTGGACTAGGGGGTAGCCCCATGCTAGGTGCAGGAAATCAATGGGCGGCTACCCACAGCAAACACAGTTTGACGCCTCTCGGAGGCCAAAATTACATAGTTGAACCGGGGTATAGCGCATTTGGTGAAGATATTTAAAATGGATAATTCTGAGGTTGCAGTTTGATGTTAATTTGCCTGTCAATATATAACAGAAGTCCCAGTCCTCTACACTGAGCACAGCAGTAAGTGTGGTGCTCCACCTGTCAAGTGGCCCTGTTAGGATCGGTTGACTTTCCACTTGGGATGCATTGTACAATTGTGTGATTAAATGTCTACTTATATCGCTCGGGAGCAATGGCTGAAGTGCCCCCAAAGCTTGTGGTTCTGTGGGAAACTGTGGGTATAAACTTTGGAAAGCTGCCCGAAGTCTACTGTAAGTAAAAATTAGCATTGGGGATGGATACATTACTATTGCGGTGTATGTCAGTCAGGGTTATTAAGGTTCCTCCCGGGTATGCATCGCCTAGTGTTCTCGGTCCTGCTGCCCCCAGAACAGTTAGAGATCCAGGCTCTTTCATCACCGAAATCTCCGGATGGTGCTCAAGTGGTAGGGCTGGTGCATAAAGTGACTCCGCTCACGCCGTCTGCCCCAACATCCTCCATGCTTGAGGGTACAGTGTATTGTATTAATTTCATTTTGTGGGACACCAGTGTGTGCGTATGATATCATAGCTTTGAGTGGAACGGGATAGGCATTGTCACTTTCTATTGCCACATGTGGGGTGTATTTTGGCGGAGAGAGCAAGTAATGGGCAAAGTGCACCTAGGTAATATAATTGCAGGTCCTGGGCTCCAAAGCCTCTCTGACTATATAGCTTTGTCAGTGTATCCCAGCCTATCCTGGTTTGCTTACCTGCCCATGCCAACTTAATTAACAGTGAGTGTAACGTTCAAAAGAACGTCTGCATCAAGAGTATAAGGATATTCATAAGAAGTACAGAATTTTGGCAACACTGTCATTTTCATAAGTGCTATTCTGTCTGCAAGAGACAACAGTAGTCTGGACCACCATGCTACCTGATCCTCAAGTTTTGAGATAGCCTTTCCATAATTATAACTTACATCCAAGTTTGGGTCCCTATGCACCCATATCCCTAAATACTTGACAGGTCATCACACCATTCGAGTGGATATTCCAACTCATGTTGCACAGTGACCTGCAATAAGAGAAAGATTGATGACTTCGACTAATTGATGCCCAGTCCTGAGTGCCATTATATCTGAGAGATAGCAGCAGCAGTAGCAGCAGTCACATGTCTTGGCGTTCTCAGCTGCTGGAAACTTCGGCAATGGCTGACTGTAGATTCCAATGGCTGCACTCCATTCTACAACAGCCTCCCTCTGTTGTGGGATAGGAACTCCAGCGGTCACGGACAGCCTACCCCCAGGAGGCGGGACTATCAAGGGGAGAGAGAAGGTGAGAAAGGAGGTGAGGGGTGAAATACAGGACCAGAGAAAACTCTGGGAGGACAGTGGTGCTAGAGCCTCTGCACTAGGTACTCGCCCTCTGGCTGAGGAGGCGACCCGCCTAGGTGCTGGTGCAGCTTGTGGTCAAGGTGTGCTCCCACCCCAGTGTGTACTCTGGCATTTTCTTTGGCCTGGAGCCCTCACATCTTTGCAGCAGCCAGACAAAAATCTCTGCAAGGGCTGCCTTAGTCACGCTAAGACAAGAGCCACAAGCTACACAGGAAATCTTGCAACTCAGCCCGAGCCCAATTAATTACTCTGACGGCCGCATTGAAAACCCCCAAAAGAGAGCAGTTGGGCCAGCAAGAAGGGCCCGGGTGGTGATTGTCAGCAAGCCAGGGCCATGTGCTTCGCAGCAGGCTGGAAAATCGCTCACAGAGTCTTCTTGCAGAGAAGAGCAGCGAGCATGGCAAAAGGGGGAAACAGAAAGCAACAGAGAGAGTGTGCCCAAAGGAGTACACAGAAGGCGGCAAGGGGTCCAATGACCCTGGACGATTACTACAGGAGAATGGGTTCAACATCTGACGCTAGCTATGCCATGCGTTTGGATAAGGATAATGATAACGATAGTGCGCCAACATCAGGTAGCTGCCTAGAGATGCCTCAGACAAATAGGGGGCCAACTGTCAATACTGAAAGGGTTCTAGAGGCCTTTAAGGGCAAATGTGAAGTTTAAGTTCCAACACATGATACACTCACCATGGATAATGTTAATAAGGGTGATACTTCTGTCATTTTCATCCAGGCAAGTGTGGATGTTTACAGTGTAATAGAACTTTCTTCAGGCTCACTAGTAATGCCTTGCCTGGAGTGTGATCTATCCAGTGTTCCGCTCTCAAGGAGGTCATTCCAACAGAGAGGGGATGGGGCAACCACGGCAGAAATACATACCAAAGTGGCAGATGAGGCAAGCGATAAAATTGAACCAATTGAAGTCACCCAAACCAGACCACTGTGCTCAAGGAGGTGGGATGACCTGAGTGGAAATAGACTCACTGCATGGTTGGATGAGGAGGAGCGACAGCAAGGAGCAAGGCTGACTACTAGGATGGCTACAACTGATACACTATCCGCAAACCCCAGGAGATGGGCAAAGAGACAAGCTATGACTTGTTTAAAAATCAAGACAACCTGCTGTCTTCGATCAACGTCACACTTGTGGCCGGTACTAATGCTCTCAATTGGCAGTCACACAAACTGGAGGTCCAAATGGACACCATGCAAACCTTAGCATTGGCCATTGCAAACATAGTCGCCAAGCTAGAAATTTTGAAAAAGATTCATTGTAAAGGACTGCCACTGCAGAGCCATTGTGGAGAAGCTTTCATCACAGCTCAAAGTTCTTCAAACAATGATTATAGATCCGAAAAACCTTAATTTAAACAACTGAGCTAAAACAAACCTAGAAATAAACTCAGAAACAGAGGCAATGATTGTAAAAAACAAGGATCCTGAAATTCCAATAAGACCACAGAGCCCTAGAAAAAAAAGACAATCAGCTGAGGCCCAAAGAACAGTTATCCCCCCACCTAGAGCCTGTAAGAGACATATATCCGTGGCAAATAGAACCAGTAGTACCAACAATAATAACAGCAATAACTCCCGAGCCAATGGGTACGACCTCAGATGGTAACAAGACTAGAGGTACAACCATCACAATCCCCACAAGCAAGGACTATAAACCTTTGACAAGATATGAGAAAAAAGGCTAAAGAAAAGGCAAAAAATGCTGAGGCAAACCCTTGCCCAAAGGAGCTGGGAGCAGCGCCACATGACCGAAGAAAAAACAGTAAAGAAAGAAGATTCCCTCAGCACAAAACTTTCATCGATTTTTGAAAAACAAAAGAGGGCTCCCATGAGGTTTGCAGGAGACCTCAAAATAATGGCCGTCGACGTAGAGGGAGAAAGTGCGGACCAAGCTTCAGGCCAAATGTTAGAACAAAAAGATCTTAGGCCAGCCCAAGTGGAGGCTGGAGGGGGCCTGGAACAAGATCTTAGGCCAGCCCAAGTGGTGACTGGAGGGGGCCTGGAACAAGATCTCAGGACAGCTCAAGTGGCTCCGGGAGGGGGCCCAGGACAAGTAAAAGCATTGCGCACAGATGCAGCCTGTCAGATTATGCAGGAAGATCTACATTAATCAAAAAGAAAGATCACTGGGCCAGTAGTGATACACTGCGATCAACCACATAACGGACTGCAAAGTGTCAGATCGAAAGACATCAAGTTGGAAAGTACGACCAAAGAATGTTCTGCAAACAAAGAGGTTGACCCCCAGGCCTACGCAGTGGCCACACAGAAAGTAATGTTTTGCCCCCAGTTCACGTCACGGCACTCTTAATAGGGGAATTATCTTGAAACTGTTTCAACACATCCCCTCGGTGGCACAAATAACAAGCAGAGACCTCCTCAGCATCCACTTTGAGGAGGGCAAGCAGTGGAACACCTCTGAAAATATGATGTCAATATGGAAAACAACCGCCCTCGCTCACTTGGTCTTGCGGGAAAAGAATAGTTTTGAGAAATGAGGCGTACTGGTTCAGGAACTGGGTTGCTAAAAATAGCTACAGGTGCTCGACATCCAAAAGGGTGGTCGTCCTAGACATCAAAGAAACGGCGCAATTACACAAAGCTTGCTACTGGGGACTCCCCTTCCCAATTTCATCATTGAATATAGTGAAAAAGACGGCCGACGTGGGAGAAAAATAACTAAAGGTAATTCAGTAGACGAAGTCTGGAATGTGATCCAGACTCGCAAAGCATCTACAACGCAGCGCAGACATAATAATTACTCTTAGCCCACAGACACAAAAAAGGTGAGATCAGCAACCACACAAAGAAACACAGGTGAAGGCCCTCCAAATAGAGCAAAAAACTCCAGCTTCAAGTTGATATCATGGAATGTTGCAGGCATTGCAAGTGTACTAGACAGTGAATCAGCAATAAAAAAGATGCAGGAGGGTGACATTCTCTGCATACAGGAAACATGGACAACCGCTCTTTTTTCTTAAATTAGGGTTAGGTTGCGTCTGCTTCCCACTATGTTCTGTGGTTAATTTTAAAAACTTAAATGTAGTGGGATTCAGGAGGTATTTTGCTTATGAGCCGGCTGCTACTGAATTGCCTTTTGCACAGGTCTGGACATGCCCATGTTTTATCTTGCCTCTAATTCTAAATTAATTTTCTAGCTGAAATTGAACTTTTGGACTTTTTAAATGAACTGTCAGCTTTTTAATGTATTATGTACATCTTAGGAGTTGTAATGTGGAAAATCTTAAGTACTGTATGATCTGGGCTCTGATATACCAGCTAGAAAATTACACTCCCATGGCAGGCCCTCGGGCGTCCTCACAATATATGTGAAACATGCAATAGAAGTTTCCATCAAAGAGGTCATGAAACCACTGGATATGCTACAGGGCATTGTAGTAGAAGGGCTATTTGAAGGCAAAACTAGAAATTAAGTTTTAGTCATCAACGTATATCTCAACAGTAATGGTATTTCGAAGCTGGAGACAATGAAACAGGTCATTACTTCTAGAGGAGGTGCTATGAGAACATGCAGCCATGGGCGGGAAACATCCATTACAATGCAGTCATCACAACGCACTACCTGTACAACGTGGCTGTTACAACACAACAGCCTTTACATCGCATGCCATTACAACGCAGCCATTACAACGCATGTCACTACAAAACATGCCATTAAACACATGTCACTACAACGCATGCCATTACAACGCATTATAAGGTAAGTAATAGGGATTTTTTAAGTTTTAGAGTGGGTATGGGTTTTGGGGTTTTGGGGTACATGGGAATAGTAATATTTGCCCTTCACTATCCAACACTTACCCTACTGTTGCACTCACTGGAGTGGGAATAGTATTTTTTACCCCTACACTATCCAACATTTACCCTACTGTTGCCCTAAAAGTATTATGCGTTGTAATGGTATGAGTTGTAATGGTATGCGCTGTAATGGAATGCGTTGTAAGTGTAATTTCTAAAAATGCGTTGTGATGGCATGCGTTGTAAAATCATGCGTTGTAATGGATGCTGCGATGTAAAAATCGTGTTGTAAAAGCATGTGTTGTAAATGTTTGCGTTGTAATGTCATACGTTCGCCATGGACACGATCATCACAGGGGATTTTAATCTTCATCACTTGAGCTCTGAGGCAGCCAATAATGGGAATGGTACGCCTGCTGAAAGAGCATTCAACAGCTTCCTAAGCACTTAGGAATTCATCTCAGCAGAGGCTTGGGCGAAGGAATCTTACTTAAAGAAATCTAAGTCTCTCACCTGCAATAATCATACAATAATTGACTACACCTTCATAAGGAAAAACATGAGGATCTTAGGCTTCGAGACGTATCAACACGAAGCAAGTGATGACGCGATGCTCATAGTAGATTTCAACCTCCAAAGTAAACATCGAGAAGAATTGGAGGTCATAAGCTATAGAAGAGGAATGGAGGATTATAAACTACTAAGGAGGATCAAATAGAACCCACCTAATGAAGCAAAATGGGAGACTTGGAAGTTGGAACTAGGATGCATGGGAAGTAGTGAGCTACGTGTGGTCCTGCTAAGTTGAGCCAACACATAAGAAGGTAGGGAACCTAGAACAAAATTGGAAAAATAATAGAAGCCTGAGGGGTAGAACCCACACTCTCAGACACGTCAAAAGGGTGTATGAAAAAACTGGGACCATGGAAGCAGAGAGCACTCATAAACAAGCTAACCGGGAGCACAAACACCTCATATGGGAAGAAAACAAACAAAGATAGAGAAGGAATGGATCAGAGTATTTGATCTGTGTAAAAGCAACAAACAGAAGCGGTGCTGGGAGTACATAGCTAAGATGGAGAACGAAAAAACAGACAGGTGGAACTCGGTGACGACGGAAGCCTGGTTATCCCATACAGTGGAAAAATACATGACGAAACCCGGGCTACAAAGTAGCGGTAGGATCCCATGGCCAGAAGGTGTGGCATTAGAGGAAGAGATCCCACCGAATGAATGTGGTACAGCGCAGGAACCCAAAGAGGTCATAAAGGTCATAAAAAAGATAAGAAGTGATGGGGTCACTGGGCCCAATGGCCTACCCGGCAGTTTGTTTAAACAGGACCCTAAAGTTTGGGTGGAGATTCTATCTACTCGGTATACCGAATGCAGAATTTCGGGGGACATACTGGACTCCTGGCGAGACTTCCTGTTGCAGCAAATCTTTAAGAAGGGTGAAAAAACAGATGCAAAAAACTATAGGCTCATTGCCTTGTTGGATATTGAAGGCAAAGCGTATGCCAGCACCTTGTTGCAGGAGCTAACAGATTGGATTGAGGACAATGGAATTTTACCTTTCTATCAAACCGGATTCCGGAAAAGCTGCTCGACTATAGACAACATAGTGGCACTATCTTATCTAGTGTTACAGCAAACAAAAGATGGACGGAATGCTGACAATGCAAACATTCTCCCCCAGTCAAAAGATCTGGATTAAATCCATCGTTCTTTTGCCCACTATGCCACCCCAGTTTGGACCCAGCCATATGCAAATCAGTCTTGACCCTGTGCCCCATGGGAACAGTCCAGACCGAACTGCCAGGCCAGGTCCTCCCTGGACCGGAAACAAGCATCCTGGGACCGGTTTCAGGGTATGCCACCCTTCTTCAGCCAAGCTAGCTTGAATCCAGTGGCACAGTGAGCAAGCCCGAAACCGGTCATAGGATGCTTGTTTCCAGTCCAGGGAGGACCTGGCCTGGCAGTTCGGGCTGGACTGTTCCCATTGGGCACAGGGTCAAGACTGATTTGCATATGGCTGGGTCCAAACTGGAATGGCATGGTGAGCAAAAAACGATGGATTTAGGCCCAGATCTCTGTACTGGGGTGAATGTATGACATTGTTCTGCATTCTGTCCATCAATTGTTGTTTTTGCATTTGTCACCCCGAGTGGGACGGGTATGCCCAGACGTGGGTCCCGTGCTCTCCATGCCACTGGAGTCAAGCTATCCTGGCTGATGAGGGCTGAAAGCCCGAAACCGGTCCTAGGTTGCTTGTTTCCAGTCCAGGGAGGACCTGGCCTGGCAGTTCGGGCTGGACTGTTCCCATTGGGCGCAGGGTCAAGACTGATTTGCATATGGCTCAGTCCAAACTGGAATGGCATGGTGAGCAAAAAACCGATGGATTTAGGCCCAGATCTCTGTACTGGGGTGAATGTATGACATTGTTCTGCATTCTGTCCATCAATTGTTGTTTTTGCATTTGTCACCCCGAGTGGGACGGGTATGCCCAGACGTGGGTCCCGTGCTCTCCATGCCACTGGAGTCAAGCTATCCTGGCTGATTAGGCCCAGATCTCTGTACTGGGGTGAATGTATGACATTGTTCTGCATTCTGTCCATCAATTGTTGTTTTTGCACTATCTTATCTAGCACAGCAGGCAAATTCCCAAAACAACCTGCCAGTATTTGCATGTTTCGTTGACTACTCAGCAGCCTTTGATGGCTTGTCTCGTAGTAAGCTTTGGAACAAACTGAAAAGTTGGAAGATCATAGATAACCTCTTTTTGTATAGCAACACCTGGATGAGAATCAAATTGGCAGGGGACACGGCCTCTCATAAGCTGCTTACTGACCTTGGCCTAAAACAGGGCTGCGTATTAGCCCCAACTCGTTTCAACTTGCATATGGCGACCTAGGGAAAGCCCTAAAAGGTGCAACCCCGCTCACTCCAAAAACTGGGCAGCAACAACTAGCTCCAGTAGAGTCAGACTGCAAAGAGGATTGGATGCCCTGAATGCCTATAATGAGGTGAACGAGCATGTAGTGAATCCTAGTAAAACCAAAGTTGTGGTCTTTGGACACCACTTGAAAAAATCTCTCCCAGGGTAGAGGTTGGGCAGCAAGACCATAGCTACAGAAAGATCATACAACTACCTGGGGGCATGGCTAAATGATACAGGAAAAGCAACCATGCACCAGTCAAAGACAAAGGCTAAAATACAAGCTACCATCTATGCAATGTGTAAACTACAGGGTAAACTAATATAGCCCAACTACAGCACCGATAAAAAAAGCCACAAAATCGAAACTGTTTGCAGTAGCTGGGTACACATTGCAAACATTCCCAGGGAAGATGGATATGATAATGGAAAAAACACAGTGCCAGTGTTATAAAAGACTTTTTGGACTCCCTAAATTCCCACATAATGGCCTGATTCATCTTGAGTTTAGTCTAGTGCAACAAAAATACGAATGTAGGAGCACCCTGGTGAAATACTGATGTAAGACACTGAAAGCCCAGAAAGGATCATTAAAGGAGGTACTGAAAATAATATTTGAAGGGGGACCTAACCCATGGCAAAACTGCGTTCTTTATGCTGTGGCAGAATTGGATCTAGCTATAGCAAGTTGGTCCCGAGAGGAAGTAAACTACTCAGCACTAAAGAAGGCATTAAACAACCAAATTCTCCAGCTATCAAGAGATGAAGATATGGCCAGATTCAAGGCCATTGGTGTGTTGTCAGGCCTAATGAAGTCACACAAGGCAAACAACATTCAGCCATATCTGGATAGCGGCTTAGGAAAGAAATGTCTGAAAGAGATCCAATGTGCTTGTATAGTGTTACTACCCATAAAGGAAAAAAACCCTGGTTGGAAATCCTTGCTGAAGAGTGACAAATGCAGGATGTGCAACTACAGAGCAGAGTCCATGGAACATCGTATATCCTGTTGTCCCACCCTACTCCAACACCTCCTGGAGTTGCTCAAATCGATGTTCACAAGGTATGGTGTTAGAACATGCGCAGATGCAGTTTATTTGCTCTTGTCTTGCACAGTGCCTTCGGACCAGGCTAAATTTGGCAAATTCATGAGTGTCACCCAAAGGTATCTGAATGAAACAAAACTAGATCACCTTGTCGAAATTGATCAATCCAAGACCCTAACATGTGGGACTGAAGACAAAGATTGGAGAAGCCGGGGCAGTTGTTGGACCAGAGCCGCAGGGCATACCTGGCAACAGTACACCCGAAAGCAACTCCATGGTGCATTACAATCAAATGGATGCATTGAATAGTCGAAACTAGCATGCATGCACTTTGAAACAGTTTTATGTCCGATAACATATCAGCTCCAGGATAAATAGACTCTGGGTCTACACCACGCAAGGTTCCTAGCAGATCCATTAAAGTGGCCTAAAACCAACTGGAAGCAGGATTAGAGGCAATTATCATGCTGGATTTTACATAGAGACATTACATATAACCAAGGGGATGACTTTTGTACTACCACTTTTCATTCCAGGTTAACTTGCTGGGTTTATAATCTTGGGGATTAACCACTTAAAAATCACTCTGGCTGAACCTGTATTAGTGCCTTTTGAGCCATGAGATAGAGACATCATTTATAAATGCAGGAATAAATTGTATACAATCTTGCCAACTGACATTACACTTGCACATTTTACGCCAGGTTGACCCTCAAGGGAAAAGCGCGGTCTTTTACGACATCATCGGCTGATGCCGTATGGCATCCCTGAAAAGGAGCAACTATAAAGCTGCGCTGTCATATGGAGTTATTGTTTACTAAGTTGGGGATGCACCACATTAGCATCACTCAGGCCGAGACATAGAGCCCATGTTAATAAATTGAGGACGAATAACTCATTCACAATTTTGGCAATCGACACTGCACAAGTATTGTCCAACAAATGTTAACTCGCAAGGGGAGAGCTTGGTTTTTAATGGTTTGGCTTTTAATAATAGATTACATTTTAAGGACTTTTGACTTTTACAGGCCTGAAATGTCACTTGTATAAGCCTGGTTCCAATAGTAGAATTTTCCATCAAAAGTTGGCTGGAATAGGGGTAACCAGGATGGTACTATGGTATATTTTTTGAAACACTTAGCTATACTTCATTGTGAGGCAGCATTATAGGAACTAAACTTAACTTTTGTCAGGATTGGCAAGTTTAAATCTTTATGGTTAACTTACTGTCACACTATTAAAAGCAAAAAGCGGTGTTAGACGCTTTTAAACTTTTTCAGCCTACCAAATTAGGGCCTGATTACGATATTGGTGGATGGGATACTCCGTCACAAGCATGATGGATATTCGGTCTGCCGCATTACAAGTACTATAGTATATAATGGAATTGTAATTTGGTGGACGGGATATCTGTCATGTTTGTGACGGAGTAACCCTGTCTGCCAAGATTGTAATCAGGCCCTTAGCCTAAAAGGGTCAGAGGCAATCATCATAAAAAATATCCTATTGGTCGTGTACTACTTAATACTATTGTCAGGAATGTAGTATAAAATATATGAGATTTCATACACTCATGCCTAACTTCAGGTTTTAACCACATCTGCTTTGCTTATTCTGCCTTCTGGTAAGTTGGACTGACCTAGTGTTAATTTCTTTGTAAGAACCTGCTTTCTGGAAATCCTTTGTAAATGCTGCATACTCACAATACTGGGATGCAATTTTAAAGGCAAATATCCCAGGGTGGTACTGGGGTCTGACTCACAGAGAAACGAGTAACTTCATGAATGGTAAGCTTCTGCCTACAGTTTTCATAAATTGGCCATTTCTATAGGCATTCACTAAATCCCGAATACTAAATACACAACTTCCAAAGATATAAATATGTACACCTTGCTGTTAACTAGTATTTGCCACTGGCAGAAAATACTTCTAATTCCAGTTAAGATTCAGTTGAAAATGATCTTTATCTTTTTTTTTCTTTTTTATCTGAGGGGGGGATCTCTTCTTCTAAACCTACATTGATGTGACTCGTTAGGTCTCGCCTAGCGATGCAGCGCAAAGCGCTGCACGCTATTCGAGATCTATTGTTGCCGACTTTTGCTCCGATGCGGGACACGAGATGTGCACGCGCTTGGTGCGAGCAGGAATTGTAATAGCGCCGCAAGCCGTACGCGTGCACATCAACTGTCTGTGCCGAAACTTAAACAGACAGGAGATGTGCACGCAGCCGATGCGCACGCTCACGGCGTGTCTTCAGCTTAACTTCCCGCTGGTTCCGAGGAGTCAACATGGCTGCGCCCTGTGAGTCGGATCTGCAATCCGATCCCGCTCCGCCGCCACTGAAGATTCCAAAGCGCGAGGCTATGTCCCCTACTTCACCTGGGCTGAGCGATGGACGCCCATCGTTGTCGGCGCCTTCTACCCCAAGCCATTCGTCGCCTCTAGAGGGATGCGCTGGTGGTCCGGGCCTTGCCTCGTCGCCCTCAGTCTCCTTTTCCATGTCGGCCGCTTGTCGCGGCATGTCCTGGACCCCAGCAGAAACTAACGCGCTTATAGCCGTATGGGGCAACGAGCGATTGGTGGAGGCGCACTACCAGCAACTGGAGGGCTCAGGCACCCTATTTGCCAGCTGTTTCTAGTAAGTGCACTCCTTGTTTGATTTTGAAACTGTGCTCCAAAAAGGAAAGTTCAGATGTAATTTTTTGTGTTTACACCCTATGTAACAGAAAGGAACTCCAGCATTTAAAAATCTGTTCACACTGAGGTCACTCAAACTGCGAGCTCTCCTTCTATAGCTCTTGCGTGTTGTCCCGCGTTTTGCTGTTTCCCTCTCCTTCCTCAGAGAGCTTCACACTGGGCGTAGTTATGTTTTCACATATTATTTCTCCCTCCTGTCACTACCCTCCTCTAACTCTGCCTCATGTTACTGTCCTCTCTCCTTTCACTTCCCATGTCCCTCTCCAATTACTGCTCATCTCTCCGTTATACAACATGTCTCTGCCACTGCCCATCCTGCCGTTGGCATTGCCCTAAATTCTGTAATCATACACTGTCCACCCTCTTCTGTCACTGCCTCACTACAGTATATAATCGCCTTTCTATTGTCATTCCATTTCCTCCTGTCACTGCTTATCTTTCTCTCCTATAACCAGGGCCAATGGAATTATGCAATTATGTGGCTGCAGCAATTTTCGCATAATTATAGATTTGCCGCATTCGCCACATAATCCATCATCTGCTGCAACTGCAGATTTTGACGAAAATGTTTTTGTTTCCAGCTCAAACTGTTCAAAAGTTACTAAAATGCTGCTTGCTTACAGCAGTTTTAATATCTTAGAGTTTCTTGTTGCTCAAATAGGTGTAATTTCTATGATTTATATATGTTTCCCTTGTCTATATTGCTTGATTTTGCTTGTAAGATAGTGTCACTCATAATCTTTTATGCATGCCCATTTAAAGTTGGTGCTGTATAAAAATGCACAAATTCTACTTGCCACAGCTGTAGAGGCAGTGGTTGTGTAGGACGGGACAGTGTACTTCAGCTGTATCCACGCATATAAATTACAAGACATTTAAAGGAGCACTTGTTGTAGGTTTAGTGACCTACCTAATCCAGTGAGATATTTCACTGAGCAGTTCAAAGCCGCAGCAGACATCACAAAATAATTCTACTATGTCTGTTGTTGGTGGTTGTTAGAGGTTGCGGACTGGGGAAACAGGACTATGTGTTTTTCTCTGCCCCTTTATATCTAGTGCTTCACAGACCGTGCATATATGTGTGCATTAATTGCTTATCCTATAAAATACTATTTATGTATGGACGACATATTTTCAAAAGGGACATTTTTGCATTACATTTGTTTAAGGTGTTTCTAATACAACATATGTTTTTAAGTTTGAAAAGCAGAAGCATCAATTGCTGATCAGAGATCGAGTATTTTTGGTATTTACACGAGTTTGAGCTATTGGTATTGTAAATGCCAATGCGTTTTATTTATGTTTCTTTTTTAAAACATGGATAAAAGGCATTGTCATTTACAATGCCAGAGTTTAAGCTATTGGCATTGTAAATGACAATGCCATTTATTTATCTGTTTTCAAAACCAACACATGGATGAAGGGTTTGTCATTTACAATGCCAATGGCTCAAACTTTTGCGAATGCGAGACCTATTGCATTGCAAATGCTTGTTTTTTTTTTACATCCAATTTGAAAACGTGTGTCACTTTTTTTGGGCAGGAGAATCACGTGTGAAAATGGAAACAAAATGTATTTGGCCAGGTGGTGACTGCCAGTGAAACTAGCACTTAGTGGGTGATCAGTACTTTCCCAATAGCCACCCTCCTCCATATACATGGATATACCCATGCGCCCATACCTACCATAAACATTTGCCATACAAAATCTGCACTACTTGAAGATTCTCCCCAATTGTAAATCCAGCATGTTGCTATCCATTTCCAGAGATCCTGCTTAAGTGATTCAGAATGTTAATTTTATGCTCACTGGTGGCATTTTTCGTGCACCTTAGTTGAGCTCATGTATGGAGGCCAATTTATGACTCAGGCCTTTGATGACTAAATGAAGTGTGAAAGGTTTTGGGAATTGTTCAAGATCGTGGTCTCTGATAAAAGGTTGAACGAGTAGTAGCTTAATTGCTCTTATATGTAAGGGTCATCAGTGTCATTGTTTTCACTTTTCAGCTTCTATGAAACTATTGGGCTAAGAAGGTCACATATTGCAGGTCACGTATATATTTCATAGAGAAATAGTGTAGTATAGGATTGAGTTTTTTCTTTCTTCACAAACAAATCTGCATTTCAGACGCTTTCTGCTTTCCACAAAATGCTTTTTTGTGCTTTGTATCTGTGAAGGGCCAACGTCAACTTTACCTACCTGTGAATCCCAGAGGATTGCCCTGCCAGTCTAACCCTATGATGCCCTTGGAGTGAATGGTTCTTAGCCTACTGACAAAAATATTTGAAGATCACACATACATTTAGGAACTCAATATCACATCTGCATCCCTTCTGCAAAATATGTTGTTAAAATGTATAAAATGTTTCCTCTGATTAGCGATCATTTTCCGTGTGACATATGAAAAGTACATTTTGCATGTAAACGTGATGTTCTAAACATGTTTAAAATACATTTTCCCAATGATTGAATGCAAAATGTTATTTTACTTTGAAAACATGTTTTTGCTCTGGCATAATATTCGCATAATATTCTGATAACTTTAGTGAAAAGCAAGGTTCTTTCTCTTGCAACAAATTAAAGTCAAATGTTAATTGTTCCAGTGGCGGAGGCGGAGGCAGGTTTTAAAGCTAAGAGGAGGAGAAGGGTTCCTCAGGGGACTCGATCCAGACCATTTTTCTGCTTTGGGAAATCATGTAATATGTTTGGTCATCAAGCGCAACATTGAAATGCCTTTTTTCAGTAGGAAAGGATATATATATATATTACCTACTGGCGGTATTCATAAAGTGTTTTTTCTTTTGCCAATAACTTTGGCGCCGTTTGACAAATCTTCGCGAAATTTTCAAAACTAATGACCAGCTCAGGTCAGCTCCTGTCTTGAAAGTTTGGGGGTGATTTGTCAAGCGGGGGCGAGAAAAAAGGGGGGTCCCAAAACGCATTTTCCCCATGTTAATTTCTATAGGAATTTTGGAACAGGCTACAGCCCGAACTGAATTACACTAAATTTGGCAAAAAGGTAGCTCTTGGTTCAGAAAGCACTCTTTTTTTTAAATGGTGGAAATCCGTTCAGTAGTTGCTGAGAAATTCAAAAAATAAAAATATCGATAACTGAGCACCGAGGAGGAGCCGCGAATCCTCCCGAGCACGAGCTTCATTCTTATTGGCTGCCAACACTCCAAACCAGAGTGTGTTGGCAGCCATTTTGTGACTCGGTAGAACCAAGTCACATCAAAAAGGTAGAAAAAGGTTGTAAATGTAGGAAAGGGGTCATGGTAGAAACACCCTTACCCCCTAGGGCTGGTCGGGGAGACCCACAGGGACCCCCAGGGCCAGAAAAAGCATATATTTTTTGTTTTTCGGCAGAAGTCGCGCTGGGTGCGTGAATCCCACTGAGAAAAAAAAAAAATGAAGTGGGTCTCCCGCGCTTTGTTTTCCATAAGCCCCCGGGTTGGCCAGGTCCCGGGGGCAATGCTAAATTAGTTATCGGAGCCCTGGGGACTGCCACCTCCCCGGGGCATAGACAATAGTATGCGGGGGGTACGCGGCCCCCCTGCAGCCCCGGGGACCGTCCCCTCCCCCTGGGCATTTACATTTTTGTGTGGGGGGCCTCGCAGGCCCCCCCAAGCCCTGGGGGCCGCCACCTCCCCGGGGCTTTGATTAATTATTTGCGGGGGGCCTCGCAGGCCCCCCAAGCCCCGGGAACCACCACCTCCCCGGGGCTTTGTTCATTTTTGTGTGGGGGGGCCTCGCGGGCCCACCCAAGCCCCGGGGACCACCACCTCCCTGGGGCTAATTTGATCGCGTCGGGTGCGCGAATCCACAAAAACATTAAAAAAAAATATGTATGTATAAAAAAAAAATTATATTCACTATTATGTTATAGGGTGGCTCTAAAAAGAGCCCTTGTTTTCATTATGAGTGTGTTGTAGCTACATGTAAGTGTGGATGCACAGCTTTAGGTTGTTGAGAAAGACTCTGTTTCCTTTATCTGGGAAGTGTAGTCTATCACTTCTGTAGATGTCATCCATATCAAAACGTAGATTGTTGTTATAGATGGAGCCCATCCTACGGTCTCTTAGGTAAGCAGAACAGCTTTATTGACATTCTTCCTAGCTTTCTCAATCTATGGACAGAATTGATTTGACCGCTTCCATTTCTGTCTTTGGCATATATTAGAGTATACAAAGACAGTTTGAGGCAAAAGCAACATCAATTGTGCAAAGGTGTCTTTCATTAGCATTTCCAGACCTACCCCAGTCAATGTGCCTAGGTCATTGCCACCACAGTGCACAATCATGAGGTCAGGGAGTTGGAGATGCAAAAAGGTTTTAACCAAAGGCATCAATTGGTGCCACTTTAATCCTCTCTGTGCAATCCATTTAATATCCACATTTTGCAAAGCTAGGTCATTGTCAATACCTCTGCGTTCAGCATACCTTTTGCACCAGAAAACATAGCTGTGTCCAACAATCCATTCTGTAAGCATCTTGAAGGGATGTCTGGAAGTAATGAAAAGATGTCTGTAGCTGAGGTAGTCAGTTGGTAGAATGAGAGGTATCTAAAATGGTGGACAAGATGCTGTTTTTTAAAAAGTAGAGAATTGATTGGCTGTTTAAGAAGATTGTACACTCAAAAATAGGATGCATGTTACTTTTTTAAAAAGCATGTTCGTTATTGGTTAGTAAAAATGTTTCAAAGGTACAGTAGATAGGATAAGCTCATATTTTGCAAAAGTCAACCACACCCACTGTTTGCATTTGTAACCTTGTGTGCTGAACTTGAAAATATGGTGAACTTGTGACCTGTTTGTTCAGTTGAATGTTCTATGAACTGTTACTATGGAAACTGGCATTAAGCAGAATGGGGGAAGGGTTGAAACTTAACTGTGGACTTAAAATGTGAAATTGTAATTTATATATAAGTGATATGTTATTAAAGTATAATTTCCCAAGTCAGTACTATCTTTAGAAGTGGTGTGTTGTTAAAAAATAGTGGTATTTTTATTTGTAATACATTTTTGAACTCCTGTATGGATTCGCGGCTCCATCGCGTTGGTGCACGGTGGAGTCGCGACTCCAAAAATTTCCAGAACCAGTTTGGGCACTTTTAAAAGTCAGTTGGTAAGGGTTAATATGTCTAACCAATAGAAATGTGTTTTACAATTTGAAATTATGTAGGAAGCAATGTGATTTGTTACTTACATTTATTTGTGTGGAGAAAGAGAGGGAAAGTTTGCTATTACTGGTTTTACCTTGTTGAGAGTGGTGCATTACATTGATTGTGCATAAGAAAATCTTTTATGAATTTCTGATACTTTATATTCTACAAATCAATTTGGAAGGTGAGTCATAAATTTGTAAGGTGTATTATGTATTAGCTTTATTTGTAATCTTTAAAAATTATTGATGAACTGTGATGTTTGAAATATATTATTAAATGTAGAGATGTGTATTGTAGTTTGTTTTATTGTAGTTAAATGTTGTTTGAAATAGATTTTGTATAGTAATATGTGTATATTGGAAAAAGGATTAGTGATTATGGTAGTTTGTTTTAGTGTGTGGATATGTACATTTGTAGTATACCGTATAATTTTAGGTGTTGCTTTAAAATTGGAGGTGGAGTCTGTCAAGTTTTAAGATGTGCATGGACTTCTGTCTCAAGTATGTCTCTACTTGTATATGTATTTTCATATGTCTTATACATTTGAAGGTGCATGATGTATAACAAAGAGGTGTTGTTGCTTTTTATGTGGTAGGCTCAAGACTGTGAGTAGTAGTGGAATGGTAAAAATGCAGCATAATAGTGTGGTTTAAAAGATGTTGATATACAGTATTAGTGATTAGGCTTCTTTTTTTAAGTTTCTAGAGAGGTACAGTTGAAATATGCCACATAATTTTGGTATTTGCTTGAAATTGGAAGTTTGTTCTGTGAAGTTTTAAGGTTTGGATAGTGTTATGCTACAGACATATTCATGTATGCTTTTAGGAATATGGTGAGACTTTTAGTAAAGACATGTGAAGGGTTCCTGCTTTGTATTTGGGTTGGTGTAACATTATAAGTAGTTGTAGAATGGTAAAGCAGCAGCCCAAAAGTGAGGTTTGAGATATGTTTGTAGAGATGTTATTTATTAGAGTAATTTGTATGATGTGTGGAAAGGTATATTTCATATATACCGCATAATTTTCAGTGTCTGTTTGAAAATTGAAGTGTAGTCCGTGAAGTTTTGAGCTGTGGATGGTGTTGTGACTGAGATATGTGTCTACTTGCACATATATTATGGCATGTGTTATGCGTTTGATGATGATAGATGTATAAAATACAGGTATACATTTATCTGTATATTATTTTTATATATGATGCTGCTGTCAAAAGGTACAGACATATGCATACATGCTTTTAGAAATGTGGGGAGATTTTCATGAAAGATAAGTGAAGTGTTGCTTTGCTGTTAGCTATGCTCTATACCCGATTAGTACTAGAATAGTGAAGCAGTAGTGGCAGAAAAGTGATGTTTAAGATAAATTGGGAGAGGAATTATTGATTATGGTACTTTATAAGAGTCTGTGTAAAAGTTCACTTGAAATTTGCCGCATAAATCTAGGTGTGTTTGAAATGTTAAGTATAGTCTGTCAAGTTTTAAGGCCTTTATGGTCTTGTGAGTGTGGTTATGTTTCTACTTGCACATGTATTCTAATATGTGTAATGCTTTTGGCAATAGGTATAGATAGAAGCATGCATGCTTTTAGGAATATGGTTAGAGTTATGATAGAGATATGTGATAGGTTGCTGCTTTATGTTTGACTAGGACCAATATTCGTAGAATGGTGAAGCTGCAGCACAAAAGTGAGTTTTAAGACATGTTAGCAGAAGGGATTACTGATTAGGATACTTTCTCTGAGTCTGGGGAAAGGTACACTTGAAATACACTGCAGAAATGTAGGTGTGTCTTTGAAATGTAAAGTTCAGTCTATTTGTTTATTTCTGTTATATATGATGATGATTTCAAAAGGTAGACATATATGCATGTATAGTTACAGGAATATGGAGAGATTTATAACAGACTCATGTGTAGCTTTTATGCTTTATTTTGAGTACGTCCAACACCCTGAGTAGTTACAGAATTGTGAAGCTGCAGTACAACAGTGTACACCACGTGATAGAACTATGTGTTAGCTATACACTGGTTTAATTATGCAGGCACTACCCTTGCAATCCTCCAATCACCCTGTCAAGATCTATGCACTCCTCCAATCAGTTAGCCTGTGCCTATGCACTTATAAAATCACCCAGGCACTACCTTTACACTCTTCCAATCACTGAGGCACTACCACAGTATTACTCCAATCACCCAGGCAGTACTGATGCACTTTTAAAATCACCCAGGCATATCTATGTACTCTTGTAGTCCCCCAGATATTACCTCTGAACTCATGCAATCACCAATGCATTAGCTAATCACTGGTTCAATCACCCAGGCAATACCCTTGCACTCCTCCAATTACATTTTCAGGATCTATGCACTCCTCCAATCACTTACCCAGTGCCCATGCACTTATAAAATCATGCAGGCACTACCTTTGCACTCCTCCAATCACTGAAGCACTACCACAATAGTACTCTAATCACCTAGGCAGTATCGATGCTCTTATAAAATCACAGAGACACTTCCTATGTACTCTTATAATCCCCCAGATATTATCCCTTAACTCATGCAATCACCCAGCCATTACCTATGTACTGCTCTAATCCCCCAGACATTACCTCTGCACTCATGCAATCACCAATGCATTAGCTATATACTGGTTCAATTACCCAGGCAATACCTTTGCACTCCTCCAATCACCCTCTCAGGATCTATGCACTCCTCCAATCACTTAGCCAGTGCCCATGCACTTATAAAATCAACCAGGCACTATCTTTGCACTCCTCCAATCACTCAGGCATTCCCTCAGTACTCCTGCAATCACCCAAGCAGTACTCATGCAGTTATAAAATCACCCACTCACTTGCTATGTACTCCAGTAATCCCCCAGATATTACCCCTGTAGTCATGGAATCACCCAGGCACTAGTTATGTACTACCCTTGCAGTCATAGAATTATGCAATGTCTACCTATGCACTCATGTAATAACCCACACACTACCCTTGCAGTCATAGAATCACCCAGGCCCTACTGTTGCACTCATCTATTCACCTAGGCACTACTCAGTGACTCATCTATGCCTTCAGGTGCGATTTATACACTTATCCATGAACTCAACCTTTATGTGTGCACTCATGCAATTAGCCAGTCACTATCCATCTTCTCCTGCAATTACCCAGCGACTACCTTTGGAGTCATACAATCACCCAAGCACTATGCATGGAGTTATGCAATCACTCAAGCAGATCTATTACATGTTTCAGTTTCTAGGTTTCTCTATATTCCAGAAATATTGTATATATATTTCTTTTAGATATGATGATGATTTGAAAAGGTAGAGACATATGTATGCATGCTTTTAACAGTATGGAGAGACTTATGGTTGAGTCATGTAATAGTCTGCTGCTTTATATTTGGCTAGGCCCAACACTCATGCAGTTATAAAAACACCCAAGTACTACCCATGCAGTCTTCTAATGATCCAGGCACTAGATATACACTGCTGCAATCACCCAGGCATTAGCCCTGCAGTCATTAAATCACCCAGGCATTACCTATTCACCCATGCAGTCATCGAGGTTTACCCATTTACTCTTTCAATCACCCAGCTACTACCCATGAATTTATATAATCTCTCAGGCACTACCCTTGCACTCTTTCAATCACGCATGCACTATCCTTGTACTTATGTAATCACTCAGCCAGTACACATGCCCTTATAGAATTACCCGGGCACTACCTTTTCACTCCTCCAATCACTCAGGCATTCCTTCAGTACTCCTGCAATCACCCAAGCAGTACTCATGCAGTTATAAAATCACCCACTCATTTGCTATGTATTCCAGTAATCCCCCAGATATTACCCCTTCAGTCATGCAATCACCCAGGCACTAGTTATGTACTACCCTTGCGGTTGTAGAATCACCCAGGTCCTACTGTTGCACTCATCTATTCACCTAGCACTACTCAATGTATTTCTTTATTTAAAGATGACAATATTTGTATATAATTATTTTAATAATATTAAATAATTTTTAGAAAGATAATAAACTTTACCTTTTTTTAGATATTCTCTATAATTATTAAGAAATATTCAGTATGGCAAGAAAAGTTGAAAAGAAAAGACAACAAAGAAAGCAGATCTATTTAAAGGAGAAGGAAAAGAAGAAATTAGATGAAGTACAACATGTGACGTTGAAGAAAAAGTCTTTTGGTAAGAGAACTAAAGAATTTGTTAAAAGTCTTTTAAAAAATGTAATCGATTTTCAAAATGGGGAAAAGAGAAGGAAAAGTACTACAAGCAATCAGAAGCAAACGAAAAAAAGACAAATTAATGCAAAATCAGGTTATAGGAAAACAATCCATGTTGAAAAAAGGATGAAAGAATATAAAGACATTAGGAAAAGAATGTATAAAAATAGAGTACTACAAAATTTATTGAAAGATTGCAAAAAATATAAAAGAAGATCAGCATTTTACAAGAAGAAAGAACAGATTGGCAGTGTAGTCGAAAAGGCTTTTGAATTGAAAAGAAAATTGTTTATATTAGTATTGAAGAGAATAAAAACATTAAATAAAACAAGGCACTTTTTGAAGGAGAAAAGTAAAAGAAAAAGACTGGTTAATAGAACTAACTTTTGCAAAACATTTTCGAGTGCATGGAAGCACACTTCTATTACTGAACCTTTTTTAATGAAGAAAGCTATTTTCAACAAAATACGTTAGTTCATGCAGTTGATACCAGTGGTCGTTGTTATGAGGGTAAAAACGGTTGTCCAATTGAAGAAGAAAAGATGGTTCCTAGAAATGTGGAAGAAGTAATAGCTGAAGAAGTTCAAGGGAGACGTACACAAGCTCCAGTGTATAAGTGGGATTGTAGTAGTATTTGTAGTATGCAACAGGAATCTATTGATATATTACGACATTTCTTATGAGATTATGGTAATAAAAGTGTTAAACAGAAGATTAAGATATTGCAAGGACTAGATCCCTGTAAAGTGAGAAAATATACTGGCTTGCAGGGTCATTCTCTGGCTTGTCTTTCTAGAATAGTGTGTCAAAGTACTTTTCATCATTTAAGAATGTTAGCAGTACATCATTCAGAAATGCGGAAGTTAGTAAGAAGATTGTACTATGTAAAAAGTCCTGCATTATCTTTAAGTGAAATAAACACAGCTCTTTTGCATGGTTCAGTATTGGATGTTAAAAAGTTTCTGATGATATACAGTTTCGTTTCTTTGGTCCTCAAGAGGAGTGTAGAGAAAGTGAGAGTTTCATAAGTGTAGGTGTTGACGAAGAGGTCGAAAATAGCACTACTGAGAAATTTGCAGAAGAAATTACAAAGTTTAAGGTAGTTTCTTGTGAAAAACCAAACTATGTTTGTATTTGTTGTTGACGTACTCACTATAGAACTGAAACTAGGGGGGATATGTACAATAGAAGTGGCGGATCGTGTCGTTAGCCTCCTGGGCTTAACGACACGCTCCGCCACTTCGGAAACCCAAGGCTGCACCATATTTACAAGAATGTGGTGCAGCCTTGCGTTTCCCCCTGTGATGGCGCTAAGTTTAACAACTTAGCGCCAACGCAGGCACCCTTGCACCAGAGTGCAAGGGTGTCTGTGTGCAGGGGAGGATTGGTTATGTGTAGGAAGGTGTCCCTTCCTGTACATAAACAATCCTAAAATGCCATTTTGTAATTTTCATGTGTGCTGCTTCATGCAGCACACATGAAAGATACAAAATGGCATTTTTAAAAGGTTTGTTTATGTACAGGAAGGGACACCTTCCTGTACATAAACAAACCATGGCATTTTGCTTTTCTATGTGTGCTGCACAAGGCAGCACACATGGAGAAGCAAAACGAGGAGAAATAATGCATTCCTCCTCGTTTCGCCACCTAAAGACCAGGGTTTTCCTGGTCTTAATTTTGGCGCTGCCTCCTATGTACGGCACCCTTGTACATAGGGGACAGCGTCAAATACAATGGGTGTTGCGGTGGAACGCCCACCACAACACCCACTGCACGCCCCTTTCACGCTAAACATAGCGTGAAAGGGTGCCTTATGTACAAGGCAGCGTTAAGCCACGTTAAGTGGCTTATCGCTGCCTTGTACATAAAGCAAGGCCCCTATCGCCACGGGAACATCACAAAAAGTGACGTTCCCGTGGCTATAGGGGCTTGTACATATGCCCCATGGAATGTTAATGTGTATTTAAAAATAGTGATCCCTCCGGTATGAGGCGTGGCCTTTTTCAGAGCGCAAGACCCCTCTATTCCGCTTCTGCATGGAGACAGGGAATCCAGAGTTGCTGCTTCTGAGGATGGGAACAACGCTGTGATGCTGACAGGTTTCGGAGGTTTGATCGAGGGAATTCAGATTTGGCGACGATTTGGGCACTTCTGCTTACTACTCCAATGGACTTTTGAACTTCAAGACCCCTGGTGGGACGAGGGTCCCAGGGGCTACAGTGCTGCTCCTCAACGCTCCAGAAACCCACCATTACACCTGGGGGAGGACTTCAACCTCCAGAGTGCACCGCACCATCACGCAGCTGCCACGAGTGAGGGGGAGGCGTGTCCAACGCGCTTATAGCGCAGCCTCTACCCCCGTGGCGTGGGTGACTTCTGCTGTTTCCTTTTTTTTTTCTTTTGCCGTCCATCCGCTGCTCCTGTCCCCTTCCACGAAGGTAGACCCCTGGTGGCACGAGGGTCCCAGGGGCTACAGTGCTGCTCCTCAACGCTCCAGAAACCCACCATTACACCTGGGGGAGGACTTCAACCTCCAGAGTGCACCGCACCATCACGCAGCTGCCGAGAGTGAGGGGGAGGCGTGTCCAACGCGCTTATAGCGCAGCCTCTACCCCGCGTGGCATGGGTGACTTCTGCTGTTTCCTTTTTTTTTTCTTTTGCCGTCCATCCGCTGCTCCTGTCCCCTTCCACGAAGGTAGACCCCTGGTGGGACGAGGGTCCCAGGGGCTACAGTGCTGCTCCTCAACGCTCCAGAAACCCACCATTACACCTGGGGGAGGACTTCAACCTCCAGAGTGCACCGCACCATCACGCAGCTGCCGCGAGTGAGGGGAGGCGTGTCCAACGCGCTTATAGCGCAGCCTCTACCACCGCGTCGCGGGACGCGCGCGGGACGAAGCCCGGACCAAGGGCGGGCCCGTCTAAGCCCGTCCGAGACCGATCGAGGCCGGGTCGGGCCACCCCCTGTTATTTACCCAGATATGTGTGTTTAGTTTCTGTCCATTCATGTTTGCTATCTAAGTGTCCTATTGTTTTCGTCTGGGCCCACAGGACTACTGAAAGAAAAGTAAGGACAAGCTTTAATCATTGTCTCAAATCGTGGTTTTACTGTACTCATATATTTGCCCATAACTGCTCACTGCAAATTGGATTTGGGTTTCCCTTTAAGTGAAATTAACATGGGAAAGGTCACTGCCCCTTTAACAAAGCCAAATACTAGGCAGAAAACCCAAACTCGTTCATTGACACCTAAACCCACAGCGATAGATAAAATGCTGCAGCATGCGTTAGGTGTTGTTTCTAGTGAAATTGAACGAACTGAAAGACGCCTCTCTTTAACACCGACTCTTCCAAGGTTCTCTGCCCACTCGGAGCTTATTGCCCCAAATCCCCATCAACTTCTAGATTCCCCATCTATCATAGAACCTTCGTCTGCACAAGCAGACTTAGTTAGGGAATCTCCTAAGAAAACACCTATAAGGGAGGTTGTTAAAAAAAAAAAGGGCCCATACCGAAAAAATAAAAATCAAAAGGGAGGGAAACAAGGGTACTTACTACCTGAGGTGGCGCTTATTCAAAACTCCAAAACCAATGTACGTAGTGACAGGAGCAAAACCTTTATGGAGGCGCCATCATGGGCCCAAAATTCGATCGAAGAGCTCAAAACCCATTTTGAACTACTTATTAAATATGAGCTTGAACTAGTATTGACACGTATTGATAGGCTGTCCTCCTTGGTCACGTCTTGGGGTAACAAAGTCGAGGCCATTTGGCATGCCACTAAGCTACCAGAAATCCAGATCCCCGAAAGATCCCTCCAACTTCATCCAAATCTAGAAATTCCATCTGTAGCAACTGTGCCCCCTTCTTTTATAGGTCAAGCACCATTAGTATCTCTAGCCCAATCATCTGCCCGTGCAGAGTCTATCTCTCCACTTCAACAACAGCAGGGCTCTGATCCACCTCAGCACAGGATGCAAAATATAACTGATGGAACACGAGGCTCTAAGATGGCGACAATCAAACTTGGTCCATTAACTGACCATGTACTTAGTAATACTAAGAGTAATAATAAAGATAACTCACTCCAACTAAATCGAAGGGATTCCAACTTATCACTGCCATGTATCGACCTACCTCCTGCTTCTACCCCATATGTTGTCGTACTTACAGGTGTTCCAAGGCTAGATCCAGGATATGTGGAGACTTATCCAGACCTAAAAAACAAAGTTACTCATTGGCTTAATGAAAATAGACCCCTTCCCCTTCATACACATAGTGAAATTTTATTCACACGTAGGGTTGGCTGGGTGGGACAGAGACAGAAAGACATCAAGGGAGACTGTGTGTTGGTTAATTTTAGAGACAGTCGGGTGACCCAGCACATCTTCGAATGGTGCCAACCCGGGATGAGTAGTGCCATCCAGACCCTTCCTTTGGGCTATTTTTACCCTCCCAGTCCCTTGCCAGAGAGAATGGGAAGTGTGTATAAGAAATGGGAATCAAAGGCCCAGCCAAGTAGTGCACAAAGCAGGGGATGGATTTCTAATTTAACACCTTTCTTTCCCATCCCTGTTAGTAATAGGTACAGTCCCCTAGATTTGGTTGACTGACTAACCTTGCACTCCACACAACATTCCTGCATAGGCACCCGTAGAGACAAGCCCCAACTCCAAGAGAGATTAGAGCATTTAAGTAATGATACATCTGTCCCTAATGACTATGCAACGGGAAACAACTTAGCTCCCCGGGTCATTTTACGGGAATACACCAGGTAATCACCTCACGGTCCAGCATCTTATGTGCCCCTCTAGTCCACCCAGGGCCCTTGGTAATAGCCTTTTGAGTCAAGAAGCGACTCAACATCAAGATTTGCTAACAGAGAGGGACCTTTTGATTACACCTCCAGGACCTGTAGATATTGAGCAGAGTTTTAAAATTCTGTCCTGGAACATAGCGGGTTTAGCCGCCAAAATGGACCTCCCGGACTGGGGAGAATTTGTAGAATCCAATGGGGTATGTCTCTTCCAAGAAACATGGGCCACAACAGCTCTGCACAGGGTAGGGTATGCTACTTACTCCATTCCAGCTGTTCGGGGGCCCAGGGGAGACCATCTGGAGGCCTATGTACTTGGGTCGGTACCCATCTAGGTTGTACGATTAAGTTGATAGACACGTTCTCACCAGATATTCTATGTGTCCTTCTTTCAATCGAAAATCTTCCTAAGTTGGCCATCATTATTAACATCTACTCTCGTCCGGTGAGGCATGGGCTCACTTCACCTACTCTAGATTCCCTTCTTCTATTTCTTCCCACTTTATCCAACTCCACTAAAGTAATAATTGGAGGTGATTTTAATTGCCATTTTGAGCCTCTTTCTGGCATGACTCCTAACATCACTAGTGAGGAAGACTCCGTTTGGTCAATTCCGGAATGTAACACCTATCAGATAAGAGGGTGGACCCCTCTTGTCCTTCAAATGAATACCTTGATACTTAGCCACTCGCTTAGGGCATGCAATGGTCGCTTTCCCTGTGATTGTCCGGGCAACTTTACTTTTGAGAAACCCGGACAGGGCTCCATAATTGATTATATCCTAGTTGATGTTGAGTTATGGCACAGAATTTGCAGTTTTTCGGTCTTATCTAGATGTGAGAGCGATCACAACCCACTGGTCCTAACCTTAGAGCAACCACAAAACATAGGGGCCCTTGGTGTGAGGCACCAACCTCCCTCGAATTTAATAGCAATTGAAGGGGGCAGAAGAATACGCTGGGCAACAATTGTGCAAGCCCCGGAAAAAATGGCTGCCATGTACAATTGTATTATTCCACACCTAGTTGCCGCTTTTTCAGCTTTTGAAAACAGTGATGCTCTAGAATTTTTCTTGGCATTAGGTAAGAATCACCAAGATCTAGTTTCAACCCTTGCTGAGTTTTTTTACAATGGTAGGAGCCCTGCCACTTCTGCATTGAAAGCTAGAAATCCTTGGTATACCAAGGCGTGCAGGGCAGCTAAATGCGCCCTGACATTAAAGATCAGGGAAGGTAACAGTCTGGGTATCAAGGAGTCTAGAGCGCACTATAAAAATATTCTGGCGGCAGCAAAAGCAGAATGGGAAATTGACAGATGGGACGCGATTAAGAAGACGTTAGAATCAAGGGACATGAGATCTTTTTGGACCTTAGTCAAAACAGGGAAATTGGAAGGTAATACGGCTTTGGAACCAAATTTGGGGGAGGAAGTATGGAGATCCCATTTTAAAGTTTATATTCAAAATCTAAAGATAGTGATAAAGATAGAGATCAAGATAGCAGGGTCCTTGATTCCAATGAAATTGCCACTAAACAGCATCCCCCACCTCTGTGCACACTGGCAGAAGTCTTATTGGCATTGTCCAAACTACTTCCCAACAAGGCTCCAGGGTTGGACAGGATCCCTGGTGATCTTTTTAGAAATGAACAAGTGGTTTGGGCCCCCTATCTACAAACTCTATTTAATGCCATCTTGTGTGGTATGGCTGTTCCATCAACATGGGTAGGGGCAGAAATTATCCCCATTTTTAAAAAAGGCTCTCCATTAGACCCAGCAAATTATAGACCAATAAGTCTCATTGATGTCAGCCAAAAGTTATTTGCTCGTGTTCTTTTGGGTCGACTGCAATCCTGGATGGATGAGACGGCAGTTTTACCACCACTACAAGCCGGATTTAGGTCTAAAATATCAACAATGGATCAGTTATTCAGGTTGCAGTTGATCCATTGGAAAACTGTTATTCTGGGTGGTGGTACCCTTTACTTAACTTTTGTGGATCTCAAATCCGCGTTTGACATGGTCCCCCGCGATCAACTATGGGCCCTTCTTCGCGATATGGGAGCCCCAGTATATTTATGTCATCTCCTGAAGCGCTTACATGAAGGCACTTATGCTAGGATTAGATACGGCAAGCATGGGGAGCTGTCAGCTCCATTTCCGGTTGAGAAGGGGGTGAGACAGGGTTGCGTCTTGGCTCCGACCCTGTTCTCCCTCTTCTTGAACGGTCTAGTGAAAACCTTGCTTTCAGTTAAAGAGATCGATTCCCCAAGGCTAGACAACCGCAAAATGCCAGCCCTAATGTTTGCAGATGACACGTTGCTTCTATCAAAGTCGCCAATGGGTATGCAGCGGGTTTTGAACGAATTTAGTCTCTTCTGTAAGAGAAGAGACTTGGAGATTAACCTCCAGAAGACCAAATATATGGTATTTGGAGTTAATTCTAGAAATTGCCTGCACCCTCGCTTGGATGGTAGACCACTTGAGCGAGTATCTATTTTTGACTACCTGGGTCTCACACTCAACGACAAGATGGAGTGGGGGACTCAAGTTAAGAGAGCTAATCTTAAACTGACCCAGTCAATAGGGGGAATCATAAAAGTATTTAATAATTGCACTCATAAAGTACTAGCCCCCAGTAGAAATTTATAAAATCCAAGCGAGGGAGCCTCACTATATGGTGCTGAACTTTGGGGCCACTGCCCGACAAATTTACTTACAAAAACCGAGAATACCTTCATCAGACAGCTGACAGGGCTTCCCATGAGTACTCCCTTAACCCCACTAAGGATGGACCTGGGTATTAATCCAATAGCTGATCAAATTGCCTCTCGTCCTCTCCACTATTGGCGACGCCTTTGGAGTACGCCCGAGCTACAGCCATACAGGGAGGAACTACAGGATGTTATGTCTATCTTGGGAGCAGGTAACATACCGTGGTTGACTTACATTAGGAACACGTGCCACCAAATGGGTTGGGCTAACATGTGGACAACTCCTGAAGTGACCTGCTCAGCTACCCCAAAAAATCTCTTACAATTGCTTTTAAAAACTTCAAGTTAGCCTTGATTTTCCAGTGCTCAGCTTCTTCCTCCTTGACGTCCAGGTTTTTGGACATTAAACACCAATACATTCTTGAGCCTGTCCTGGATAGTATCCAATTCCCCATGGCTAGGAAACTATACTTACAATTTAGGCATGGGACGCTCCCGCTACGTGCACTTACCAACAAATGGAAGGGTGCTAGAATCCAAGAATGCCCGGGGTGTACCTATAATGAAGAAACTGAGCTTCATGTCATCCTCTTTGCCCCGCATACAGGAATGCGAGGTCTAAGTGGATTCTCCAGCTTTGTAGGAACCTGGGGATTAGACATTATGTTGAAGTGTTCAGGCTTTTAAAATATGACTTGCAGCCTCTATTTGTAATTGTCACCTCAAGATACCTCTTTGCAATGTGGAACATACGGAGAAATATTATTAAGACGCAAGAGTTGGGAAATAACCCAGTTTCACTTTCCATTTAGACAAATTAGCATATTTGCACAAAGTTAAAAAAAAAAAAAAAAAAAGAGAAGTTTTGTTTCCTCTCTCATCTAGGAAAGCTTCCCTCAATTGTTTTTTAAAACTATTATAAGATTAGACATTATCAAGTCTTTTTATCGTTTTTAACTTATATTAAATACTTTTGATATTAGAGGATTCATAGTCTAGTTTTAACCTAGGTGATGACCTGGAATTTGGGGATGATGATTGATTTCTTATTGATGAGGTGTAATGATGTCCATTTGTTATATATTTGTCTTACAAATGTTCTTTTTATTTTCATTATCCCGATCATAAGTGTAACCAATCTTAAATTTCTCTAAAAAAGTTTGTTTTAAATTTTTTATTGTACTTTTATGGCTGATTAGCCGAAATAAAGATCTTTTGATTGATTGATTGTATTTAAAAAGTGAAAAGGAAAACAATGATAAGTGGGAGCAATTTGGTGCTTATTTGTTGGTGGAAGGTCGTTTTGAGTTGGGTAGTGATCAACGTATTTGTAACTATTGTTACAACAAATTAGAGGAGAACAAAATGCCAGTTAGAGCTGTACATAATAACCTAGAGTTGGTAGCTATTCCTCCGGACCTGGTAGATTTAAATACGTATGAGTCCATTCTTATTCAATCTGTGCACCCGTTTCAGGCTATAGTTCGTATGGAGCCTAAAACAGGTGAGCTGCCTCCAACAGATTTACAAAGAGGTTTAAAAGGAAGAGTTGTGTATTTACCTTTAGATTTTAAGAAAAATATTGAAACTGTTGGTATAGAGAGAGAGGAAAGGGAACCTGTAGTTATTGTAGTTAATGGTGTACCATTAAAGAGTCAGAAAATATGGCTAGTGTCACTAAACTTCAAAAGGCTACATTATATCTTAAACAAAACAATATTTATTATAAAAATGTATATGTGGAAGAACAAAAAATATCATTAGAAGATGATAGACAACTCCAGGAGTGAAGAAATTTATGAACATTACAGTATACATCCTCTACATTCAAAAGAAGTGATTGGAAACACTATTGAATTATTCCAAATGAAGAAAGCGAAGGGAAGTCCCATGAGTGTATGGGAAAAAAATTTAGAAGCTCGTTGTTTTCCACAGCTCTTCCCCACTGGAAAAGGTGGACGATATGATGAACGACCAGTACAGGTTCCAGCTTCAGAATATCGTACAACAAGATTGTACTCAGAAGATCCAAGATTTCGACAGTGTGTTCCATATTTATTTAATCTTCTGTTTGAAAGTGACTTGTCTGGACTTTCATATGCAGTGAAACACATATTAAAAACAGGAGTTCATTTTACACATGTTTCTGCAAAGGAATTCTTGGAGAAAGTTCAACAAAGAGATGATCATTTAGAATCTCAGTTAATTAATTTGATGGTGTGTCAACGTCAATCAATCAATCAATCAATCAAGCATTTGTATAGCGCGCTACTCACCCGGAGGGTCTCAAGGCGCTAGGGGGAGGGGGGTCCGCTACTGTTCGAACAGCCAGGTCTTGAGTTGCTTCCTGAAGGAGAGGTGGTCTTGGGTCAGGAAGCAACTAATGAGTATTGGTATCTTTGTCACAGAGAACTTAAATGTATGTTAAGAAACTTAGGAACTCCTACATGGTTTGTTACGCTTAGCTGTGCTGAATAAGCATGGGACGATTTACTTGAATTTCTACGAGAAGCAAATTCAAATGTAAAAAACATTGATTTGAAGACAGCTGGAGAACTGTGTTCGTTGGATCCTGTAAATGTGTGCAAATATTTTAATCATAGGTTTCAAGCTATGATGTCTTTTATCTGCAATAAAAATAATCCACCTCTTGGAGAAGTTATTGATTTCTTTTGGAGAAAGGAGTACCAAGCCAGAGGTGCTCCTCAGACACACATGTTATTATGGATCAAGAATGCACCTAAATTTGGAACCGATTCTGATGAAACTGTTTTGTCTTTCATTGAAGACTATGTTACCTGTGCCATTCCAAAAAAAAGGAGGAGAAAACAGCTTAAGATAACAGGTTTTACGGTTTCAAAGTCATCGATGTGGAAAGTATTGTCACGGGAAAACAGATCAAAGGGAACATTTTATACAAAATGTCGTTTTGGATTCCCACGTCCAGTAATTTCAAAAGGAATAGTCAACAGTTTCATGTCAGCAGTAAGACATACTATAGCGCGAAAATCTCCGAAGAATACTCACAACATAAAAAGAAGTGAAGATCCAAAGTATATTAATGACTACAATCCAGTGATTTTGACAATGTGGAATGCAAACATGGATATCCAGTATGTTGCAGATAATTCGATTGCTGTTGCTCGTTATGTTACATCATATATAACCAAATCTGAAAAGACGGAGTTGAATGAACTGTGGGAAGAAATTTCACAAGAGAAGACTCTTAGTAATAAATTGTACAGCTTTAGTTTGAAGATGCTTTCCCATCGAGAGATTGGATCCTACGAATGTTCGGATCGGTTGACATCTGCAAGTTTATATTCAAAGTCAAGAGGAATCATTTGGGTAAGTCTAGGTCTTGCTGCAACACGAAATCGAGTTTTGAAATCTCTACAAGAAATTGAATACTTAGCTTTGAATGAGCCGGAAAGTACAGATATTGTTAAAACAAATATGTTGGATACGTACTATCCCAAAAGGAGTCCACATCTGGAAAATATATGTCTCTATGAAGTACTGCAACATTATAGTTTTAAGTGAAATGTTACAGAAAATATAATGAAGAAAAATATGCCGTAATTGGATGTGATGCATGTTTGGTAAAACATGCCAAAGGAAATATTATTAATCACAGGAAACACAGTTGTGATACTCCAGATAAAAGGGAATTTTTCTATTTAGCACTTCTGCAACTCTTCAAGCCTTGGAGTACTGAAATGGAATTACTTGGAGATTTTTGACTGCTATGAAGATTCTTTTAATGCATATAAAGATAGCATTGAATGTACAATTTTTCCAAATTATCTAAAAATGTTGAATGATGAGATTGAACAAGAAAGTACTATTGCAGCTGAAATAGCTAGCGACAGTTCTCAAGATAGTCAAAGTTCTGCTCCACTAAGTCAAGATCCACTAGGACAACTAATTCTTGAAAATGAAGCAGCAATAGCCATGAGTGAAGTAGAAATGGCAATGCAACAAGCACAACAGGATATTATTGAGTTGGAAAAAATAGAAGAACAACTAAATATTGAACAGAAAGAAATATATCTACAAGTGACACAACAGATACAGCATGGTTTACTGAATAAAAAAAGAATGTCAATGCACATCATTTAAACCTATTCGAATGTATATCAGTGGGCAAGCTGGAACAGGAAAAAAGTTTCTTAATTAAAGTTTTGACTAGTTATCTACACAAAACCACTGAATCACATTTATCTTGTGTTGTAACCTCTCCAACTGGGTTAGCAGTACATAACATTAAAGGGATTACATTACATCGATTACTCATGCTACCAGTTGAACATGAAAATAAGTTGGAATATCACAAGCTATCTGGAGAAGCTTGTTATGAAGTTTCAAGAGTACTCAAGAAAATGAAACTTCTAATTATTGATGAGGTGAGCATGGAGTCAAACTTAATGCTTGCCTTTGTACATTTAAGAATGCAACAGATTTTAAAAACAGATTATGATGTTCTATTTGGAGGAAAACATGTAATTGTATTCGGCGACCTACTACAACTTACTCCTGTGAAAGGGCAACCTGTTTTTAAAACACTTGTCCATGAAGACACTAGGAAATCTTTGGGAATTATTGGAAATGTCAACATTTGGTCTCATTTTGAATAAAAAGAACTTATTAAGAATATGCGACAAGCAAGTGATGAACATTATGGAAACATTCTTCAAAATATAAGAATTGGTGGTTTGACTAAAGATGGTAATGAAGCTTTACAATGTCGGCTACTAACAAACTTGTTTCCAAATAAAAATATTGCACCTGAAATAATGTACAAAAAAATTGGAGAAAAGAAGTCTATAGTTTGCCTAATGCCTACACTGCGTGTTCTACGTTCAATCATGAACTTTTGAAATTGGAAAAACAACCAATAGTGAAAATGGAAGCTATTGATAAAATGGAACACGAAGGAGTTACTATTCTTCTCTCAGAGAAATTACAGTCAAAATTGGATTCTTTGGAAAAGTCGGTGTCTAAGACTGCAGGTTTAGAAAAGACTTTATATGTATGTGTAAATTGTCGGGTAATTTTACGGCTTAATTTGAATGCAGAAGAAGGTTAGTAAATGGAGCAATGGGAAAAGTTGTTGGTTTTCTAAATTTTCAGAACAGAGATGGAATTGAATTTTTGAAGATTAAATTTGATCAGATTGAAGAGGTAAAACAGATTGGACGTTGTGCTGTTCGTTTTTTGCTTGTATGCTGTAACCATTCATAAATCTCAAGGTTTAAGTGTAGACAGTGCTTTGGTAAATATTGGAAGTACAGTGTTTAAAGAGGGCATGGCATATGTTGCATTGTCTCGAGTAAGAACATTATCTGGTTTGTATTTGATTGATTTTGATGAGAAAAAGTTTAGTGCTGATGCAAATTGTGTAAGAGAGTATAATCCGTTAAGAAGACTGTATGCTCCTAACTTAGGTGAATATCCTGTATGTGAAAAACTTGTAGTGAGTCCAAAATGAAAATATGACAAACATTCTAGTGAGATTCAAAAAAAGAAAACAATTCAAGAGAATGATGAAGCTGCAAAGAAAATGAAAATGGACACTGTTGATGATATTGTAGGATATCAGTTAGAAAACAGTTCGGGTATCAACTGCTATGCTATTGTAATTGTGAATGTTGTGTTTTATCTAGAAGATCTTCATCATGAAATTATGGAAAATTGAGATTCTGTTCTTTATTACATTATATTTTTCAAAAGTTGGTAACTGATAGAAGTAAAATCCATACTGCTTCTGGCATAAGGCATCTTTTGGATATATGTACTGGTTCTTCGCAATTTACACTTAATGTACAACAAGATGCACAAGAATTTCTTATGTTTATGCTTGCAGTATTGGAAGATGAAGGAATAGAAATAGAAAATGTGTTTGGACCAAGTTACAGATGGGATCATAAATGTGAAGAGTGTTCATTTTCTTCTACCATTGAAATAGACCCTGAGTTATTCATATATTTGACAATACCAGATTTCAAAACAGTGTCTTTTAACAAATTAGTAAAAACAGCTAATCAAGATATGAAATGTTCTCATTGCAAATCAGAAATGCTGTCAACATTATTTATAGACAGATTTGGACAATATGTCATTTTAATGCTACAACGTTGTAGAGCAGATGGAAGAAAATTGGAAACCAAAATTAAAAATATTGTGGCAAGTCAAGTATCAATTTCAGGAAGAACTTTTAAAGCAGTGGCTATTATTTTTCATGATGGACCTACTACAACATCTGGATACTATACTGTGTATTTAAAGTGCAATAAAGGATGGACTCATTGTAATGATGCCCATTTGGAATTCAAATGTTGGCTGCCTTACGAATTACCGAATTCATATCTGATATTTTTTATGCCAAAGTTTTGAAAACATCATTCGGCCTATTGGGAAGATGTGAACATGAATTAATGAGTTTATTTTGGATATTTTCAATGCAAATGGCTCTGGAAACATTATTCGGCCTATTGGGAAGATGTGAACAATTACTGTTTGGATTATTGTTTGTGCTAATTCTTATTATATTTGCAAAATTGTGTTTGAAAGAAGTAGTTCATATATTTTATCTTTATATTATACGCGATGTAAATGAGATTGTATAGTTTACAAAGTGTACTTGAAAGAAGTAAAAGATTTAATGTAGTTGAAGAATGTAATTTACAAACAGTAGATAGGTAAACAGATAGTTGCACTTGTAAATATTTTCAACGCAGATTTGTTTTTTTTTACAATCTCATTGATTGAATTTTTGTCCCCGCTGTTGTATGATGATCTACATTGAGATCACTGTGTATGGTGAAATTCAGTAGAATCTGAGAACAGCAAAAAAGGGAAACTGAATATGTTATGTAATTCTAAAATTATGTTGTGTTCTTAAAACTATAATATTATATGCAATAACACTTTTTCTTCTTTTTTTACAGAAGGTAATACTAAAGTTTGAAAAGATTTTAAATTCAGTTTACAGCAAATCTACTGTAAAATATTTCCACTGAGTTTTGCATCTTCTTTATTAAAAAAGTTAAGATGAAATAATGTAATAAGCATGATAATATGAACTAATGTTTACAGTGACTTTTACTGCACTCATCCATTTTTTCAAACACTACCCATGCAGTCATCTATACAGTTAGGCACTGTTCCCACACTCTTGCAATAACCCATGCACTATCTATGCACTTCTGCAATCACGTGACTAGTACCCATACACTTATAATATCACCCAGACACTACCTATGTACTCCTTCAATCACCCAGGCACTATCTGTACACTCATGCAATCAGCTAGACATTACCGATACACTCTTCCAATCACCCAGGTATTACCTATATAGTTCTCTAATCCTCTAGACATTACCCCTACACTCATACAATTACCCAGCATTACCTATGCATTCCTCTAATCCTCAAACATTACACTTTCACTCATGCAATCACCCAGGCACTACCCCTGCAGTCATGCAATCACCCTGTCAGGATCTATGCACTCCTCCAATCACTCAGGCAGTACCCATGCACTCCTCCAATCACCCAGGCACTACCCATGCACTTATGCAATCACCCAGGCAGTACCCATGCACTCCTCCAATCACCCACACATTACTCCTGCCTTCATGGAATCACCCAGGCATTACCCATGCAGTCCTTCAATCAGTCAGGCAGTACCCATGCACTCCTCCAATCACCCAGATATTACTCTTGCACTAATGGAATCACCCAGGCATTAACTATACACTCCTTCAATCACTCAGACAGTACCTATGCACTCCTCCAATCACCCAGACATTACCCCTGCACTCATGCAATCACCCAGGCCTTACCCATGTACTCCTTCAATCACTCAGGCAGTACCCATGCACTCCTTCAACTACCCAGGTACTACCCATGCACTTATGCAATCACCCAAGCATTACCTATGCACTCCTCCAATCACTCAGGTAGTACCCATGCACTCCTCCAATCACCCAGACATTACTCCTGCACTTGTGAAATCACCCAGGCATTACCAATGCACTCCTTCAATCACTTAGGCAGTACCCATGCACTCCCCCAATCACCCAGACATTACCCATGCACTCATGCAATCTCCCAGGCATTACCCATGCACTTTTTCAGTCACTCAGGCAGTACCCATATACTACTCCAATCACCCAGACATTACTCCTGGACTCAGAATCACCCAGGCACTACCCATGCACTCATTCAATCACCCAGGCAGTACCCATGTACTCTTCCAATTACCCAGGCACTACCCATGCACTTATGGAATCATGCAGGCACTACTCATGCATTTCTTCAATCACTTAGGCAGTACCCATGCACTTCTCCAATCACCCAGGCACTACCCATGCAGTCTTGCAATCACCCAGGCATTACCCATGCACTTCTTCAATCACTCAGGCATTATCCATGCACTCCTTCATTCACTGAGGCAGTACCCATGCACTCCTCTAATCACCCAGATATTACTCCTGCACGTATGCAATTATCCAGGCACTACCCATGTACTTTTTCAATCACTCAGGCAGTACCTATGCACTCCTCCAATCACCCAGGCACTACCCATGCACTTACGCAATTACCCAGGCATTACCTATCCACTCCTTCAATCATTCAAGCAGTACCCATGCACTCCTGCCATCACCCAGACATTACACCTGCACTCATGCAATCACCCAGGCATTACACATGCACTCCTTCAATCACTCAGGCAGTTCCCATGCACACCTTCAATCGCCCAGGCGCAACCTATGCACTTATGCAATCACTCAGACATTAGCTATGCACTCTTTCAATCACTCAGGTAGTACCCATGCACTCCTCCAATCACCCAGACATTACTCCTGCACTCATGGAATCACCCAGGCACTACCCATGCACTTCTTCAATCACTTAGGCAGTGTCCATGCACTCTTCCAATCACCCAGGCACTACCCATGCACGTATGCAATCACCAGGCATTACTCCTGCACTCATGAAATCACCCAGACATTACCCATGCACTCCTTAAATCACTCAGGCAGTACCCATGCACTCCTTCAATCACTCAAACATTACATCTGCACTCATGCAATCACCCAGGCATTACCCATGCACTTACAAAATCACCCAGGCATTTCCCATGCACTTACAAAATCACCCAGGCTTTACCCATGCACTTACAAAATCACCCAATCATTATTAATGCACTCCTTTAGTCACTCAGGCAGTACCCATGCACTCCTCCAGTCACCCAGACATTACTCCTGCACTCATGGAATCACCCAGGCACTACCCATGCACTTCTTCAATCACTTAGGCAGTGTCCATGCACTCTTCCAATCACTCAGGCACTACCCATGCATGTATGCAATCACCAGGCATTACCCCTGCACTCATGCAATCACTCAGGCACTACCCATGCACTTCTTCAATCACTTAGGCAGTACCCATGCGCTCCTCCAATCACCCTGTCAGGACTGGATAATATGGGTCAAAATCTGATCAGAACTGTCTCTTTAAAGGGTTAAGATACAGGAGACTGCCTATTTACCCATTTGGGAAGTGCCATTGTTCTGCATCCTTGAAGCCGTTGCTGGTGCTTCTCAAACTGATTCAGTTTAGTCCTTGTTCGGTTTTCAAGATGGCAGCTGCAAAGAGACAGTTAGGAAGTTCTCGGTCTAGTGTTCAGTTTGCTGAGGCAGTGAAGTCACAATCGCGCTCGCGCACTAAGAGCTGAGCGCACTTCAACAGTTTTTTCTGTGAGGAAGCAGCGTTTCCCCTTCACGCACGCTGTTTCTTAAAGTCTGTCAGGGGAGTAGTGTTTCTTCCCATATTTTCGCTCCGCTTGGTAAGTACGCTAGTACCGCTGTACTAGTATCCAGTTTTGTTGCAGTCTTGACAAGTCACAGAAGGTATTTTGGTAATAGACTGCCTATTGGGTTCTTTGAATGAGAGCTCGTTATTCTATTTTAGCGAGCGTCTATTTTGGTAGCGGTCTGAGAACCTGAACATTTTCTCAAGTAAGTTCTTTTGAATTATTTCTGAACTGAAATCCTTTCCAGTAAAATCTCCATATCCCGTATCAGCTAGTGAGAGAAGCACTTGGAGATTTCTACACTGCTTGCATTTTGATTGACATTTGAAACCACCAAATTTGTTCTACTGTTAAATACTGGAACATAACTAAAGTTTTCTTGAATAATCATCGCAAGTTTGAGCAACTGAATATTCCATTTGAACTGTACACCTCAGGATAGAGCAGCAGATTATCTCAATTGAACTGTATCACAGGATAAGAGCAGCAGATAAATATATTGAACATACAGTACATATAAATATATATATATATTTGTACTTACCACCAAGAACTTCATCTGCCAACAATCTGCAAAAGAAAGACAGAACTAATATTATTTTTGAGGAATGTACTACAAAGGAATATACGAAAATTAATCTAGTAAAGAGAGCAGCTAGTCCACTGAGCATAACAGGTAAAAGGAGGTACTTAGAGAGAGCTTGGAGGGATGGTTGGGAGGTTGCATAGGAAGTTGTAAAATTGTGTTTGTGTTGCAGGTGCCCAGAAGATATTCCAGAAACTCCAGAGTGGAAGAGGCACAGTAGTGGCAGTCACTCTTGTCTTCCCAATCCCCTTTCCCCCTCTTCACTTAGAGTGAATTGTCTATTGACTCACAGTGGAGTTTGGGAATTGAGGAAAAGTTCATCGCTCCCGTGGAAGCAGAGTTTACAGGTGCGTGGTACTGACACACCCAGGCACTACCCATGCAGTCTTGGAATCACCCAGACATTATCCCTGCACTTATGCACTCGCCCAGGCACTACCAATGCACTCCTTCAATCACTCAGGCAGTGTCCATGCACTCTTCCAATCACTCAGGCACTACCCATGCATTCCTTCAATCACTCAGGCAGTACTCATGCACTCCTCCAATCACCCAGACATTACCCCTGCACTCATCAATCACGCAGGCACTACCCATGCACTCCTTCCATCACTCAGGCAGTACCCATGCACTACTCTAATCACCCAGACAGTACTTATGCACTTATGCAATCACCCAGACATTATCCTTGCACTTATGCAATCACCCAGACACTACACAAGCACTACTCCAATCACCCAGACACTACCCATGCACTTATGCAATCACCCAGACATTACCCCTGCACTCATGCAATCATGCAGGTACTACCCATGCACTTCTTCAATCACTCAGGCAGTACCCATGCACTCCTCCAATCACCCAGGCACTACCCATGCAGTCTTGAAATCACCCAGGCATTACTCATGCACTTCTTCAATCACTCAGGCATTACCCATGCACTCCTTCAATCACTGAGGCAGTACCCATGCACTCCTCTAATCACCCAGACATTACCCCTGCACTTATGCAATTACCCAGGCACTACTCATGCAATTTTTCAATCACTCAGGCAGTACCCATGCACTCCTCCAATCACCCAGGCAGTACCCATGCACTCATGCAATCACCCAGGCATTACCCATGCACTTATGCAATCACCCAGACACTACCCGTGCACTCATGCAATCACATATGCACTTCCCATACACTTCTCCATATATTGCACTCACTACAATTCATACAACACTTACAAATGTATCTATTTTTAAACCAAATAGGCGGGTCTGAAAAGAACCGTTTTTGTTCTTCTTTTTTTGTTTTATATTTGTTTTCTTTTTTTTTAACTCTTTAAAAAAAAAAAAACAGAACCAACAGTGAACATGTTCAAAAAAGTATGCAATTATGAACTCATTGCATAATTTTTTTTTTTTTTAATTAACACTTGTGGTTCCTAATAGCAACCAGGATGGCATCCAGTGATTGCTCACCAAACCATAGTAACTTTTTACATTTTACGCAACGCTGCTCCACTCTAGCCAACTCAGGGATGATGTTTGGTGTGCCAGATGAGGAAGAACCAGATGACGTGCTCGGTCCAGCAGCGTTGTCTTCACTTGCCTGCTTTTCTTGTTCCTGATGAAGCTGTTCTCTAGCAAGACGTCGAGGATGTATAGTCTGCAGATGTTTTAACATCAAAGACGTCCCACATGAATACTTCTTTTCAGAACCTCGTGAGAGGACATTCTGGCAAATGGTACAGGTTACTTTTCGGGCATTGACCTTTTTCTCTCCAGGTGGTATGGAGAAAAATGCTCACACGATGCTCTCATACCTTTTCTTGATGGGTTCCTCCAGGTCTTCTTCCTCTTCAGGTGGAAGCTGCTGAGGTGGATTTCCAGCTGCCATTTTTTGATCAGTGGAAAAAAAACGCCAAAAAAAGGCAAACAAGAGGAGCAGAAGACAACAGGTGTGTCTGCTAAGATGCTCTTGAAGGAATGAAAAAAATGGGTGGGGTCCTTCAAGTTCTAGAATCAAAAGGTTCTTAACCAATGAAATTGTTTCTTTTGAAGTCACATGGGATTTGCGCACCTGACACGATTTCCGGAAAATATGTTTAACAATAATATATCTTTATTATAATTACAAATATATGATATTTATAATTAGATTAAATAATCTCTTGCTATAATATACATATAAAAGTTATATACATATACTTTTAAAACTTAAAGATTTGCGATGGATTCGTGCACCCGGCGCGACCCCCGGAATGACGTACGTGACGTTACGCGGGGCCGAGATCCGCGCACCCGTTGCATACCAAACGCGCACCCTACACGACTTAACCAATATGGCGGCAAAATTCTTGGATTCACGCACCCATCAAGATTGTTACACGATGGGTACGTGAATCCACTTTAAAAAAAAAAAAAAAGTATATTTATATTTTAGAAAAGAGAAAACATTACATTATTTTTATAACAAATAAAAAACTGAGAAATAGAATTTTTGGGACATTATACTTATAAATTAGCATTTAAAAAACCTTTGAAATTCACTGAAAAAACCATAGGTTTCAGTGACACTATAGTTAGAAATTAGCATTTAAATAACCTTTGAAATTCACTGAAAAAAACCATAGGTTTCAGGGACATTATAGTTAGAAATGAGCATTTAAAAAACCTTTGAAATTCACTGAAAAAACCGTAGGTTTCAGGGACGTTATAGTTAGAAATTAGCATTTAAAAAACCTTAGAAATTCACTGAAAAAACCACAGGTTTCAGGGACGTTATAGTTAGTTGGACATTTCCCTCGTACAAAACTGGAGAAATTCAGCCGTTATAGTTAGTTGAGCTAACTATAACTCGCGTCCCATAATGCACTGCTGATGACGTCACATATTACATCATTCATGACATGGTCAGTGACATCACAGATGACATCACTGATGACATCTCAAATGACATCACTGATGACATCATCCATGTGAAAATCTGATGTACCTCCTCACACTCTAATATAACCTTTGATACACCTACTCTAAAATACAGACTACCATTTTCGAAACCATAAACACACCAATACCAGTTACTACATACCCAGTCACTGATTCCTAGGTCTACACACACATCCACTCATTCACCCATACAGTCACTCACACATGAAGTCACTCATCAATACAGCCACTATCATATGCACTCATACACCCATACAGACACTTACACACCGCCACTCACCCATAGAGTTACTCACACAGCTAGTCAGTTATGCAAATAATCAATCACACTCCCATTTACTCACCTGTATAGTTATACACACCACCACACTTATTCATACAGATACTAACACATACTTACTATCTTATACAATCACTGACATAAGCACACACTCATCCATACAGCCATTCTCACAATCACTCATTCTCACGTATAGTCATTTATATACTCCAACACTCACATATACTGCCTTTCACATATGCAGTTACTCACACATGTACCACTGAGACATCCATTCACTCAGCAACACACCCATACACACACACACACTCACCCACACATACAGCCCTTCACAGATGCACTCTTGAACCCATTCACCCAGTGAATCACCCACTCACACATCTATGCACAGAGTCTGACACCCCCCACCCACCCACACAGACACTCAGGCACCCATACAGATACTCAGACAACCAATCAATAAACCATATAGACACTCATGTAGCTACTCACCAACCCATGCAGCCGCTTACACACCAACTGACAGACTGATACAGACATTTACACAGTTTAGTCACTAACCCATGCATTCGGTCAGACATGTTTAATCACTCACTTATACAGTCAGTCACGCACCTACTAAATCATCCATACAGACACTTATACACCCACTCATTCTTCAATACACCTTGGCATATATATATATATAAAACATATGTAAACTTTACAGGAACACACAGTCACTGGTTGATGTCATCAGTGATGTCATTTGAGATGTCAACCGTGATGTCATCAGTGATGTCACTGACCATGTCATGAATGAAGTAATATGTGACGTCATCAGCAGTGCATTGCGGGGGCGCGAGTTATAGTTAGCTCAACTAACTATAACGGCCGAATTTCTCAGGTTTTGTACAAGTGAAATGTCCAACTAACTATAACATCCCTGAAACCTATGGTTTTTTCAGTGAATTTCTATGGTTTTTTAAATGCTAATTTCTAACTATAACGTCCCTGAAACGTATGGTTTTTTCAGTGAATATATATATATATATATATATTCACTGAAAAAACCATAGGTTTAATTGACGTTATAGTTAGTTGGACATTTCCCTCATACAAAACCAGAGAAATTCCGCCGTTATAGGTAGTTCAGCTAACTATAACTCACGCCCCCGCAATGCACTGCTGATGACGTCACATATTACATCATTCATGACATGGTCAGTGACATCACTGATGACATCACTGATGACGTCTCAAATGACATCACTGATGACATCACTGTTGACATCATCCAGTGAATGTGTTTTTCTTTAAACTTTAAATATGTATTATATAAATACCAAGCTGTATTGAAGAATGAGTGGGTGTATAAGTGTCTGGATGGAAGATTTAGTATGTGTGTGACTGACTGTTTAAGTGAGTGATTAAACGTGTTTTACTGAATGCATGGGTTAGTGACTAAACTGTGTGAATGTCTGTATCAGTCTGTGTGCTGTTGTATAAGCTGCTGCATGGGTTGGTCAGTAGCTACATGAGTGTCTATATGGGTTATTGATTGGTTGCCTGAGTATTTGTATGGGTGTCTGAGTGTGTGTGTGTGGCTGTGTGGGGAGGTGTGTAACTCTGTGCATACATGTTTGAGTGGTTGATTCACTGAGTGTATGGGTTCAAGAAGATGTGGAAAAAGCTGTATGGGTGATTGAGTGTGTGTATGGGTGTGTTAGTGAGTGAATGGATGTCTCACTGGTACATGTCCAAGTAACTACATATGTAAAAGGCAGTGTATGTGAGAGTTAGAGTATATAAATGACTATACATGACAGTCAATGATTGTGACAGTGGCTGTATAGATGAGTGTGCACTTATATCAGTGATTGTATAAGAGAGTAATTATGCGTTTCTTTCTGTTTGCATAAGTGATGTGTAGTGTGTATTTTCAGGTATAGGTCAGTAAATGGAAGTATGATTGATTCTTTGCCTGACTGACTAGGTGTGTGAGTAACTCTGGATAAGTGCTGGTGTGTGAGTGTCTGTGTAGGTGTATGAGTGCATATGTTAGTGTTGTATTGATGAGTGACTGCATGTATGAGTGATTGTATGGGTGAATGAGTGGATGTATATGTATACCTAACAACCAGTGACTAGATATGTAGTAAGTGGTATTGGTGTGTCTATGGTTTCGAAAATGGCATTCTGCATTTTGGAGACGGTGTATCAAAGGTTATATTAGGGTGTGAGAAGGTGCATCAGATTGTCACATGGATGATGTCATCAGTGATGTCATCAGTGATGTCATTTGAGATGTCATCAGTGATGTCATCAGTGATGTCACTGACCATGTCATGAATGATGTAATATGTGACGTCATCAGCAGTGCATTGCGGGGGCGTGAGTTATAGTTAGCTGAACTAACTATAACGGCGGAATTTCTCTGGTTTTGTATGAGTGAAATGTCCTACTAACTATAACGTCAATGAAACCTATGGTTTTTTCAGTGAATTTTAAAGGTTTTTTAAATGCTAATTTCTAACTATAACGTGCCTGAAGCCTATGGTTTTTTCAGTGAATTTCAAAGGTTTTTTTAAATGGTAATTTCTAACTATAACGTCCCTGAAACCTATGGTTTTTTCAGTGAATTTCAAAGGTTTTTTAAATGCTACTTTCTAACTATATCTTCCCTAAAACCTACTATTAATAATAATAGCTGGTACTTGTGTTAGTACTTAGGCCATTCCATAAGTACATGACTAGTAACTGGATGATTATAGTGGTGAAAAGAGAGTGCATGGTGTATTTATAAGTGCTTTGCTATTAGCGAAGTGATTAGATAAGTACACCGCGCTAGATGGGTGATTGGAGAAGTGCATGGGGACTGACAGGGTGATTGCTAGATTGGATGGGTACTACCAGGGTATTTAGATGAGTGAATGAGTAGTATGTGCCTGCTTAGATATCTGTATGGATAGTGCACAGACAATTGTAGCACTGCTTGTGTTAGTGCTTGGACGATTGTATGAGTACATCAGCAGTGACTGGATGATTACAGTACTGCAAGGAGAGTGTATGCTGAATTTATAAGTACTTGGGTATTAGTGGAGAAATTGCATTAGTGTATAGTACTGGCTGGGTGACTGGAGATGGGCATGAGGAGTCACAGTGTCTTTGATACACTGAAAGGGTAGTACCTGGGTGGATTAATCTTACCTGTTTCCAAGTAGATATGAAATTAATAGTAATATAATTTCACTTCTTTTTTTTAAATGCAAATTTAAAGTATTTTAATCTTTAGTAGTAAGGTCTGTAAAAAAGAAGAAAAAAATTCTGTTATTACATATAGGGGTCGATTCCGATTCGGGCCGGAAATTTCTCCGACCGAGCCGGACCCGGAGAGATTTCCGACCGAATCGGACCCGTGCAGTCCGACCGAACGAGTACGATGCGTCCGTATGTTATCGGACTCGAGTCGGTCGGACTCCCATTGATGTCAATGGGAGCCGGTCGTACAACGCGTACGCGGGCTCCCATTGACTCAATGGGTGCGAGTCGGACAAGGGCGCCCCCTACAGCGGGTACGCGGCGAAGCGATTCGCGCCGTACACGCACAGGTAGGGGGGACCCATGGGTCCCCCCTGTGTGCGACTCGCGCGGCTACGCGCACAGGGGGGTCCGACACGGACCCCCAAAGTACGGCTCCGACAGCTCTTTCGAGCCGGAGTGCGCGGCTCGGTCGGACTGCTCGCGGCGCGCATTGTACTTACCCGGCCGGGAAACGTCTCCATTGCGCGGTGCGAGTCGAGTCCGAGCGAGTCGGTCGGAGCGGTTCGAGCCGGGAGCGAGTCGGTCGGAGCGGTCGGGACGCCCGGACGAGTCGGTCGGCGATTTCGCATCGTACTCGCTCGGCCGGACCCGCGTACGGTTCGGTCGGGAAACAGGGCTCCGAATCGGATCCGGTAAAGCCGAATCCGATTCGGAGCACTACCGGCCGAGATCGGAATCGGCCCCATAATGTTAAAGTTTTCGCAACACAACATAAGTATACAATTACATCACATATTCAATTTGCTATTTTTTGCTGTCTTCAGATTGTATTGAATTTCACCATAAACAGTGATTTCAATGTTAATCATCAGATGACAGCGGGCAAAAAATACAATCAATAAGATTGTTAAAAAAAACATACTTCTCTTCAAAATGTCTACAACCAACGCAACTTGGTATTTACATTTTCACAAATAAACATCCTTAGTAACATAGTATATAATACAAACTTCAAATATATCACCACCTTCTTTCAAACACAATTTTTTAAACGCAATATGAAAGAACAGAATTAATAATTGAAACCGTAATTACGAACATCTTCCCTATTGGCCGAATGATGTTTCTGAAAATATTTCCATTGAGTATATCCGAAATAAACTTTTGAATTCATATACACACCTTCCCAATAGGCCGAATGATGTTTCTGAAAACATTTGCAATGAGGATATCCAACATACACTTCTAAAATCATATTCACATGTTTCTGATAGGGTGAATGATGTTTCTAAAATCATTTGTAGTGGAAATATCCAAATTATACTCAGTAATTCATGTTGATATCTTCTTAGAATTTTGGCATCAAAAATATTAAGTATTAATTTGGTAATTCATTAGGCAACCGAAATTTATACTCTAAATGCGCATCATTACATAGTGTCCATCCTTTATTGCATTTTAAATAGACAGTATAGTGTCCAGATGTTGAAGTAAGTCCATCATGGAAAACAATAGCCACTGTTTTAAAAGTTCTTCCTGAAATTGACAATTGACCTGCCACAACATTTTTAATTTTGGTTTCCAATTTTGTTCCATCTGCTCTACAACGTTGCAGCATTAAAATAATATATTGTCCACATCTTTCTATAAATAATGTTGACAACATATCCGATTTGCACTGAGTACATTCCATATGTTGATTAGCTGATTTTACTAGTTCGCTGAAAGACACTGTTTTCAAATCTGGCATTGTCAAATATATGAATCGTTCAGTGTCTATTTTAGTGGTAGATGAAAATGAACAGCTGTCACATCTATGAACCCATCTGTAACGTAGTCCAAACAGATTTTCAATTTGTATACCTTCATCTTCTAATACTGCAAGCATAAACATAAGAAATTCCTGTGCATCTTGCTGTACATTCTGTGTAAATTGTGAAGAACCAGAACATATATCCAAAAGATTCCGCACATCAGAAGCAGTATGGATTTTCGTTTTATCAGTTTTCAACTTCTCAAAAATATAATGTAACAAAGAACAAAATCTTTTTTCTCGATTTTCAATAATTGCATGCTGTAGATTTTCTAAAAAAAGACAACGTTAACAATTACATTAGCATAACAGTTGATACCTGAACTATTTTCTAACTGATATCCTACAATATTAGCAACCGTGTTCCCTTCTATTTTCTTTCCAGACTTGTCATTCTTTTCAATTCTTTTTTTCTTTGCAACCTCAGTATAATCTTTATCATATTTTCGTTTTGGACGTATTAAACGTTTTTCATAAATAGGATATTCACCTAAATTAGGAGCACAGAGTCTTCTTAACCTATTGTACTCTTTTACACAATTTACATCTGCACTAACCTTTTGCTCATCAAAATCAATCAAATACAATCCGGATAACGTTCTTACTCGAGACAATGCAACATACGCCATACCCTCTTTAAACACAGAACTTCCAATATTTACCAAAGCATTGTCTACACTTAAATCTTGAGATTTATGAATAGTCACTGCATATGCTAAACAAACAGGAAACTGTTTTCTACAAACATACAAATCTTTTAGAAGCAAGAAACGAACACAACAGCGTCTAATTTGTTTCACCTCTTCAATCTGATTAAATTTAATCTTCAAAAATTCAATCTCATCTCTATTTGCATAACTAACAAAGTCAACAACTTTCCCCATTGCTTCATTTACTAAACCTTTTTCAACATCTAAATTACGTCGTAATATTACCCGGCAGTTTACAGAGACATATAAGGTATTTTCCAAACCAGCAGGCTTAGATATGGATTTTTCCAAAGAGTCTAATTTTAACTGCAATTTCTCTGACAAAAGAATAGTTACTCCTTCATGTTCTATTTTATAAATAGCTACCATTTTCATTATCGGTTCATTCTCCAGTTTCAACAGTTCTTCATTGAATGTAGAGCATTCTTTCAGTGTTGGCATAAGGCAAATTATAGATTCCTTTTCTGCAATTCTTCAGTAGATTGTTTCAGCCGCAATATTTTCTATTGGAAACAAGTTTTTTAGTAGCCGACTTTCTAAAGCATTTTTTCCATCCTTTGTTAAGACACCAATTCTAATATCTTGAAGAATGTTTCCATAATCTTCGTCATTTGCTTGTCGCATGTTCTTAGTAAGTTCCTTATATTCAAAAGAAGTCCAAATGTTTACATTTACAATACTTCCCAATGATTTTATGATTTTTTAGTATCTTCATGAAGAAGGGTCTTAAAAACCGGTTGGCCTTTTACAGGTGTGAGTTGTAGTAGATCACCAAATACAATTACATGTTTTCCTCCAAATAAAACATCGTAATTTGTTTTTAAAATCTGCTGCATCCTCAAATGTACAAACGCAAGCATTAAGTTTGAGACCATGCTTACTTCATCAATTACCAGAAGTTTCATTTTCTTTAGTACTCTTGAAACTTCGAAACAAGCTTCTCCAGATAGCTTGTGGTATTCCAATTTATTTTCATGTTCTACTGGTAACATAAGTAGACGATGTAATGTAATCCCTTTAATGTTGTGTGCTGCTAACCCAGTTGGAGCAGTTACAACACAAGACAAAAGTGAATCTGTTGTTTTCTGTAGATAACTTGACAAACATTTAATCAAGAAACTTTTCCCCGTTCCAGCTTGTCCACTGATGTACATAAGAATAGGTCTAAATGATGTACATTGGCAATCATTCTTTTCATGCAGTAATCCATGTTGTATCTGTTGTGTAACTTGGTGATATATTTCTTTCTGTTCAGTATTCAGATGTTCCTCTAAATTTTCCAAATCAATATTGTCCTGTTGTGCTTGCTGCATCACCGTTTCCACTTCACTCATTGCTATTGCCGCTTCATTTTCAAGTATGGCTTCTCCTAGTGGATCTTGACTTTGTGGAGCAGAACTCTGACTATCTTGAGAACTATCTCTAGCTATTTCAGCTGCAATAGTTCTTTCTTGAGTAATCTCTTCGTTCAACATTTGGAGATAATTTGGAAAAATTGTACATTCAATGCTATCTTTACATGCATTGAAAGAATCCTGATAGCAGGCACAATGTCCAAGTAATTCCATTTCAGTCTGCCAAGGTTTGAAGAGTTGCAGAAGAGCTAAATAGAAAAACTCTCTTTTATCTGGAGTATCACAACTTAATTTCCTGTGAGTAATCAGATTTCCTTTGTCATGCTTTACCAAACATCCTTCAGATCCAATTACAGCATATTTTCCTTCATTTATATTTTCTGTGACATTTTTTTAAAAACTATATTGTTGCAGTATTTCATATAGACATATGTTTTCCAGGTATGGACTTCTATTTGGATAGTACGTATCCAACATATTTGTTTTCAGAATATCTGTACTTTCCGGTTCATTCAGTGCCAAGTATTCAATTTCTTGTACAGATTTCAAAACTCGATTTCGTGCTGCAGCAAGACCAAGACTTATCCAGATGATCCCTCTTGACTTTGAATATAAACTTGCAGATGTCAATCGATCCGAACATTCGTAAGATCCAATTTCTCGATGTGAAAGCATCTTCAAGCTGAAGCTGTACAATTTTTTGCTAAGTGTTTTCTCCTGCAAAATTTCCTCCCACATTTCTTTCAATTCTGTCTTCTCAGACTTGGTAATATATGACGTGACATAGCGAGCAACAGCAATTGAGCTATCTGCACCATATTGTATGTCCATATTTGCATTCCACATCTTCAAAATCACCGGATTGTAATCATTAATGTACTTCGATTCTTCTGTTCTTTTTAAATTATAAGTATTTTTGGGTGATTTTCGAGTGATGGTATGCCTCACTGCTGACATAAAACTGTTCACTCTTCCTTTGGAAATTACTGGACGTGGAAAGCCAAATTGACATTTTGTGTAAAATTTATCCTTTGACTTATATTTCCGTCGGCAATACTTTCCACATCGATGACTCTGAAACCGTAAAACTTGCTGTCTTAAGATATTTTCTGCTCCTGTTTTTGGAATCGCACAGGTAACATAGTCTTCAATAAAAGACAAAACAGTCTCATCCGAATCAGTTCCAAATTTAGGTGCATCCTTGATCCATAAAAGCATATGTATATGAGGAGCACCTCTAGCTTGGTATTCTTTTCTCCCCAAAAATCAATAACTTTGCCAATAGGTGGATTTTTTTATTACAGATAAAAGACATCATAGCTTCAAACCTATGATTAAAATATCTGCAAACATTTACAGGATCTAGGGAACACAGTTCTCCAGGTGTCTTCAATTCAATATTTTCTATATTTAAATTTGCTTCTCGTAGAAAATCCAGTAAATCATCCCATGCGTACTCAGCACAGCTAAGTGTAACAAACCACGTAGGGGTTCCTAAGTTTCTTAACATACATTTTAGTTCCCCATGACGTTGATACCAATATTCATTAGTGCCACGTTGACATGTCATCAAATTAATTAACTGTGATTCTAAATGTTCGTCTCTTTCTTCAACATTGTCCATAAATTGCTTTGCAGAAATATGTGAAAGATGCGTTCCCGTTTTTAATATATGGTTGACTGCATATGAAAGTGCGGACAGATCACTCTCAAATAAAAGATGAAACAAATATGGAATACACTGACAAAATCTTGGATCTTCTGAGTACAATCGTAAAGTACGATATTCTGCAGCTGGAATCTGAACTGGTCGTTCATCATATCGGCCACCTTTTCCAGTAGGGAAGAGCTATGGAAAACAACGAGCTTCCAAAATTTTTTCCCACACACTCATGGGAGTTCCTTTTGCTTTTTTCATCTGGAACAATTCAATAGTATCTCTTGAATGTAGAGGGTGTACAGTATAATGTTCATAAATTTCTTCTTTTCTTGAGTTCTCCACTTTTTCTATTTGTCCACTTGAAATGTGTGTTTCATCTTCTAAAGTCATTTCTTCTTCTTCTACATTTACATTTTTATAGTAAATATTGTTTTGCACCAGATATAATGTAGCCTTTTGGACTTTCATGACATCTACTAACTCTTGCCATATTTTCCGACTCTTTGTGGGTACACCATTAACAAGAATGACTACAGGTTCAGTATCCTCTCTTTCCACACCGACAGTTTCATCATTTTTCTTAAAATCCATAGGTAAATACACAACTCTTCCTTTTAAACCTCTTTGTAGATCTGTTGGAGGCAGCTTACCTGTTTTAGGCTCCATACGAATTATAGCCTGAAAAGGGTGCACAGATTGTATAAGGATAGCCTCATATGTATTTAAATCTTTAAGTTCTGGAGGTATAGGTACTAATTCTAAGTCATTATGGACAGCTCTAGCTGGCATTTTGTTTTCTTCTAATTTATTATAACAATATTTACAAATGCATTGTACAGTACCTAACTCAAAACGACCTTCCACAAACAGATAAGCAGCAAATTCTCTCCATTTATCATTGTTTTCCTCTTCACTTTTTAAAAACACATCTACATTCCTAGTTTGAATTTTATAATGAGTACGTCGGCAACAAATACAAACATAGTTGGGATTTTCACCAGATACTACTTTAAACTTTGTTATTTCTTTTTCAAACTTGACATCAGTAGTATCTTCCACCTCTTCTTCAACACCTACATTTATCAAAGTCTCACTTTCTCTACACTCCTCTTGAGCGTCAAAGAAACGTAACTCTATATCATCACATACTTTTTTTACATCCAAAACTGAACCATGCAAAAGAGCTGTATTAATTTCATTTAGACATAATGCAGGACTTTTCACGTAGTATAATCTTCTAACTAACTTCCGCATTTCTGAATGATGTACTGCTAACATTCTCAAATGATGAAAACGACTTTGACACACTTTCCTAGAAAGACAAGCCAGAGAATGACCTTGCAACCCTGTATTTTTTCTCACTTTGCAAGGATCCAGTCCTTGTAATATCTTAATCTTCTGTTTCACAGTTTTTCTTCCATATTCACTTAAGAAATTTAGTAAAATATCAATAGATTGTTGACGTATACTAAAAAATACTACTATAATCCCATGTAAACATTGGAGCCTGGGTACGTCTCCCTTGAACTTCCTCAGCTATTAATTCTTCAACATTTCTAGGAACTAGCTTTTCTTTCTGAATTGGACAACCATCTCGCACCTCATAAGAACGACCACAGGTATCAACTGCATGCACTAAACTATTTTGTTGAAAATAACTTTCTTCATTAAAAAAAGGTTCCGTACTAGAAGTATGCTTCCATTCCCCGGAAAATATTTTACAAAAATGTGTTCTATTTACAATTCTTTTTCTCTTACATTTGTCCTTCATACGCTCCATTATTGTATTTAAAGTCTTCAATCTTTTTAAAATTAAGATAAACAATCTTCTTTTTAATTCAAAAGCTTTTTCAATAACACTTAGGGGCCGATTCCGATCTCGGCCGGTAGTGCTCCGAATCGGATTTACCGGATCCGATTCGGAGCCCTGTTTCCAAACCGAATCGTACGCGGGTCCGGCCGAGCGAGTACGATGCAAGCTCCTGCGAAATCGCCGACCGACTCGTACGCGGCTTCAACACGCTCCGAGCGACTCGCACGGACATGACTCGCACCGCGCAATGGAGATGTTTCCCGGCCGGTTAAGTACGATGCGCGCTGCGAGCAGTCCGACCGACTCGCGCCGTCCGGCTCGAAAGAGCTGTCGGAGCCGGACTTTGGGGGTCCGCGTCGGACCCCCCTGTACGCGTAGGCGCGCGAGTCGCACACAGGGGGGACCCATGGGTCCCCCCTACCTGTGCATGTACGCCATGATGCGCATGGACGCGTACCCGCTGTAGGGGGCGCCCTTGTTCGCCTCGTACCCATTGAGTCAATGGGAGCCCGCGTACGCGTTGTACGACCGGCTCCCATTGACTTCAATGGGAGTCCGACCGAATCGAGTCTGATATCATGCGAATGCATCGTACTCGTCCGGTCGGACTGCTAGGGTCCGATTCGGTCAGAATTCTCTCCGGGTCCGGCTCGGTCGGAGAGATTTCCGGCCGGAATCGGAATCGGCCCCTTAGAATCTCCTTTTTTTGTCTGTAAAATTCTGATCTCCTTTTATATATTTTGCATTTTTTTAGTAAATTCTGGAGTACTCTACTTTTATATATTCATTTTCGAATTTCTGAAAATTGTTTGTTACGTATTCCAACATAATTCTTTTTCCGATAATCCAATTTTCCACTTTTTTGAACATTTTTCTTTTGCTTTTGTTTCACTGTTCTTGTTCTGTCTGTCTCTTCTATATTTTTAATATTAATAACAGTTTTTGCAAGTTTTAAAAAAAAAACTTAACTTTTCTTACCAGAACACTTTTTCTTTGAACATCCATGTTGTACTGGATCTAATATCTCTTTTCCTTTTTTTTTCTTCAAATAAACCTCCTTTCTTTCTTTTCTTTTTCTTTGCTGTTTTCTCATCATTGTATCTCTTTCTTAATAATGATGCAAAATATCTGTAAAAAAATAAAAGTTTTGAAAACAGGTTAATATAATTAAAATAATTATATATAAATATTCAAATGTGTAATTATAAAAATTATTCACATATATAATTATAAAAATACATACAAAGAAAGTACATCAATGATTTCCGCAATGGAACAGTATTACCTGCATAATTCTGGTACTCTATGGGCCTGATTCACAGAACTAACTTACGTCAAAAACGTAAAGTTAGTACTTTTTGGTATTCACAGAATACACTTACTCATTTTGGTATTCACAGAATGAACTTACTCATTTCGGTATTCACAGAAGTTAGTAGTCCTAACTTTAGGACTTCTAAATGCCTTCTGTAAATACCAAAGTCTTAAAGTTAGGATTTTCTCAGTTTAGGAGTAGTAAGTTAGGAGTCCTAACTTTACTACTCCTAAACTGAGAAAAATCCTAACTTCAAGACTTTCGGTATTCACAGAAGGCATTTAGGAGTCCTAAAGTTAGGAGTCCTAACTTTACGACTCCTAAACTGAGAAAAATCCTAACTTCAAGACTTTCGGTATTCACAGAAGGCATTTAGGAGTCCTAAAGTTAGGAGTCCTAACTTTACTACTCCTAAACTGAGAAAAATCCTGACTTTAAGACTTTCGGTATTCACAGAAGGCATTTAGGAGTCCTAAAGTTAAGACTACTAACTTCTGTGAATACCGAAATGAGTAAGTTCATTCTGTGAATACCAAAAAGTACTAACTTTACGTTTTTGACGTAAGTTAGTTCTGTGAATCAGGCCCGTAGGGCCCGATTCACAGAACTAACTTACGACAAAATCCTAAACTTACTACCATTTTGGTATTCACAGAATGAATTTACTCATTTTGGTATTCACAGAATGAACTTACTCATTTTGGTATTCACAGAATGAACTTACTAATTTTGGTATTCACAGAAGGCACTTACACATTTTGTGTAACTTACTCATTTTGTGTAACTTACACATTTTGGTATTCACAGAAGGCACTTACTCATTGATGAGTAAGTGCCTTCTGTGAATACCAAAATGAGTAAATTCATTCTGTGAATACCAAAATGGTAGTAAGTTCATTCTGTGAATACCAAAATGGTAGTAAGTTCATTCTGTGAATACCAAAATGGTAGTAAGTTCATTCTGTGAATACCAAAATGAGTAAGTTCATTCTGTGAATACCAAAATGGTAGTAAGTTCATTCTGTGAATACCAAAATGAGTAAGTTCATTCTGTGAATGCCAAAATAAGTAAGTTCATTCTGTGAATACCAAAATGAGTAAGTTCATTCTGTGAATACCAAAATGGTAGTAAGTTTAGGATTTTGTCGTAAGTTAGTTCTGTGAATCAGGCCCATTGAGTAGTGTGAAAGATACTAGACCACAGCATTAGTAGTACACATCTGATTGTGTAACAACATGATTAGAAACTGTAACATTCCATACTTTGTAGCTGGTTAGAGGTCTGCATACATACTGCACAGAATATTGTAGCTATACTAGTGTTAGTAGCTACGCCATTTTATAAGTACATTACTATTAACTAAAATGATTACAGTGCTGCAAACAGAGCTCATATTGAATTTATAAGTGCTTAGATATTGACGTAGAGATAGAATAAGTAGATACTGCTCGATGGATGATTGGACAAAGTGCATGGCACTGACAGTACGATTGCTAAACTGCATACCGTGCAAAGGGAGAGCTGCAACCTGGCTAGAACAGGAACAGCTACGGTCCAAATACTATAGTGAAAACTACGGGCCGTCCCCTTGCAAACGGATAGTTGCGACCGGTGATGTCGAAAGAGAGAGCATGAACGTGATATTTCACAAAATCAAGTGCAGTATATTTCCAGTGTTAGCTTGCACAGGTACTTTTACGCACCAAACGGCTCGCAGACGAACAGCTGCGAGCCGAACGATGGTTTGTAGAGGGAGAGCTGCGAGCTGGCGCGCTAGCTCGTAGAGGTAGACCTGCGAGTCGACTAACTGGGTCGTACAGGGAGAGCTGCGGGCCGGCTCCGAGAAACTGGCTCATAGAGCATCAGCAGCGACCTGTCCGCTCGCAGAAGGACAATGGTCTGTACGGACCAGCTAGCACAGGAACAGCTGCAAGCCGACTACTATAGGGAAAAGTGCTAGCCGTCGGCTTCCAAAGGGATAGGTGCGGGACAGTGATGTGGAGAGAGTGAGCGTAAAGCGGTTATCTCGTAGAGAGACAAATGTGCTATATTTCCAGTATTGCTTTCCAGAGGTACCACTGCGGATTATCTGGCAGAGAAAGAGTTGAGAGCCCACCAATGGTTCCCAGAGAGAGAGCTACAAGCCAGCGGGCTGGCTGCTAGAGGAACATGTGCAAGTTGACTAGCTGGCTCGTACAGAGAGAGCTACAAGCCGGATCACAGAGGAACAGTTGCAGTCCGGCGGGCTGGCTCGTACAGGAAAAACTGCGAGCCAACTCGCTGGCTCGTACAGAGAGAGCTGCGGGCCGATTCACAGACGAACAGTTGCCGGCCGGTGGGCTGGCTCGTAGAGGAAGACCTGCGAGCCGTCTGCCTGGCTCGTAGAAGGAGAGCTGCCGGCCTACTCACACACAAACAGTTGCGGGCCGACTACTGTAAGTAAAGCTGCGGGCCGTCGGCTTCCAAAGTCATAGGTGCGGGACAGTGATGTGGGGAGAGGGAGCGTGAAGGGGGTATCTCGCAGAGAGAGCTGCAGTATATTTCCAGTATTAGCTTGCAGAGGTACAACTGCGGGCCTGACGGCTCGCACGGCAAGAGCAGAGAGCCGACCGGTCATTCGCAGAGGGAGAGCTGCGGACCGGCGGGCTCGTTCATAGAGGAAGACCTCCGAGCCGATTAGCTGGCTCCTACAGGGAGAGTTATGACCCGTCAGCTCGAAAAGGGAGAGCTGCAGGCCCACTAGTATAATGAGAGGTGATGCTCGTCCACTTCTAAAGGAATAGCTGCTGTACGGTGATGTGGGGAGAGTGAACGTGAAGTGGGTATCTCGTAAAGAGAGAGATGCGGTATATTTCTAGTGTTCGCTTGCAGAGATACAACAGCGACCTGGCTCGCAGACGAACAACTACGAGCCGACCTGTAGTGTGCAGAGGGACAGCTGCGAGCCGGCGGGCTGGCTCGTAGAGGAAGACCTGTGAGCCGACTGACTGGCTCGTAGACAAACAGCAGCGGCCAGTTGCCTCAAACAGAGAGAGCTGCGGGCCGGCTCACACAGGAACACCTGCGGACAGGCTCGCACAGAAACACCTGCGAGCCGACTACTATAGGGAAAGGTGTGGGATGTCGGCTTGCAAAGGCATACGGGGCATATTATCAAGAACGGCGTTAAAATTATCGCCGCTTTAGCGGCAGGAAACTGCCGCTAAAGCGGCGATAATGGGCTTAATAATATGCCCTTGTGAATTTCAATAGAAGCCCATGATCTGGTGTGATAGGACTTGTTCGTACAGGAAGATCTGTGAGCCGACTGGCTGGCTTGTAGACAGACAGCTGCGGGCCGCCTCACACAGGAACAGCCGGGGGCCGACTAGTATAGGGAGAGGTGCGGGCCGTCCACTTGTAAAGGGATAGGTGCGGGACGGTGATGTGGGGAGAGGGAAAGTGAAGTAGCTATCTCGTAGAGAGAGAGCTGCGGTATATTTCCAGTGTTCGCTTGCAGAGGTACAACTGCGGGCCCGAGGACTCACAGAGGGACAGCTTATTCCGAAAACCATGTAATCTTTTAAACATATGTCACGTCCCTTTTGTACCATTCAAACTCATTACGACCTTCTCTGTGCACTACAGATCCCACCAACACCCCAATAAAAGTATAAGTGCTACTATTTTTATACTATATAAAGCTCTATAACTTAATTTTTATAAACACTACTGTTGAGTACACAAAATGGAGAATGTGAGATGAGAAGAGTAAACGGAGGTGTAATTCCTAAACTTTTATTGTACCATTCCTTTAATATACATATATTCAGGGCTTTAAGTGGGATAAAAAAAATGACGATTGTCTGAAAGCGGTAGCAGTATTCAGCACCGGTAGGACCCCGCCCACTTAAAGGCCTGCGTATGTTCAGCACAGAGACAAAACCTAACAATTTCCATCACTTATAATAACAGTTACTTTCCTACTGTGAACAAATCTTACAGGAAATTTACTAAAACATTTTTTTTTCTTTTTTATCTCTCACACATTGATAAACTATCTCTTGTAAGTAAGTCCATTTTTATATAGCGCAGCTACTCACCCTTACGGGTCTCAAGGCGCTGGGGGCCGTAGTGGAAATTAAGTGAGCTATTGCCCAGAGTCACATGGTGCTGAGCTGAGCTGCCGCCGGAGCCGGGGATCGAACCGTGAACCCTGTGCTCCGAAGTCAGCTGCCCTGGCCGCTGCACCACACCTCTCCACTTGTAAAGAAACGCCCCTCTCCACCTTTATTTCGTAGCAGTATCTAGTCACTAACTACTAACACGGTGCAGTATACCCAATTGTAAAGCACAAACACTATTTAGATTATATCTTAAAGCATCATCAAATGGTTCTAATCATGCATACATACAGAAAGCAACATGTACGTTTACTTTGTCCATTTACTCTCCATGTAATCTGTGCACATTTTCAACGGGTTCGCAGTATAACACCTGTCTTCACTTATATTCAAATGTACCTCACAGTGTAAAATATAACATCACAACCTATACATATCTAATATTTCCAACATAACACAGTGCAGTTTTATACCAATGAAACTGATTGCACCATTCTCTATATAGTACAAACCCTACCAATATAGCAATAAACTTAGAAGTGCTATTTTTATAAAACAAAGAACTGTATTAGATTATTTTTATAAACAGTACCGCTGGGGGCATAAAATGGTGGTGAGAGCTAGACAGAGTAAATAAAGGTGTAATTCCCAAACTTTTTATGGATCATCCCTTTACTATACCTATATTAACAGCTTTAACTGGGATTATATATTTGGCAACTGTCTCAAACGGATGACGGAGCTCAGTACCGACAAGACTCGGACCACTTAAAGGCCTACGTATATTCAGCAGACAAACACACCCTGACAATTACCTTCACTAATAATCACATTTACTTTAGCATTGTCAACAAAATCATGCAGAAAATATACATAAAACATTTTCATTTATTTTTTATCTCTCACATATTTATAAAAAATGTCTTCTGAAGAAACGCTCCTCAACAACTTGCATTTCATAACAACACCAAAATCCAAAGCCTCCCAGTAACACACCAGTCTTAATGATATTGAAATCTACCTCTTTATGTAAAAAATGAGACCACAAATTGTCCACATAACATTTCTGGTTTTTGTTCCATCTCTCTTAAGTTAATAACATACACATTTTCTACTATAACCAGGGGTGGGCGGAATTTGCGTAGTCGCGTTACGCAAATCCTTGCGAAATTGCTAACAAATTCCGCGAGCTCGCGGAACTTCCGCGAAATCGCGGAATTGCTTGTGCCGTCCGTTCGCGATGTGTTTTTGCGTGCTCGCGGGAAAATATATCGCTAACTTGCCCATGCGGTCGCTAATGGGCGCGGCCATCTTGTTTTCACTTGTCCCGCCCGCTCGCGATGGTATTTCCTGTTCCGGGTCGCGTATTGCATGCTCCCGCCCGTTCGCGATAAGGGTTTCCTGTTCGGGAACGCGTATTACGTGTTCGCGACGCTTTTTGCGTGCTCGGGGGGAAATATCGCGCGAACTTGCCCATGCGGTCGCAATGGGCGCGGCCATCTTGTTTTCCACTCTATTTCTATGGTTCTGGGCCTGCTTTTCAATCCTCCCTCTATCTTTTCAATCCTTTGTTTCTGTAAACTTATTTTGGGTCTTTTTTGTTTATTATCTATCTCTCTATTTTCCTGATTCTATATTTTGAGTTTTTCTCTACTTTTTGTGTGTTTTTAACTACTTTTTCACACTTTTTCTATTACCTGCTTTTTCATTTCTTTTACTTACTTTATTTAATTCCTACCTTTTCTTTTCCGTGCCCCGCCTACCCAGAACCATGGCAAAGGGCCACAGCCACAGGGCTCGAAGTCGGAGCCAGAGCCGCGACCGCCTTCCTTGCGGAAGACGGCGCCAAAGAGGGGTGCAGGCACGGGCCTTATTTACTGAGGCGGAGGTGGCCGCACTGGTTTTTTTTGTTCAGCGCCACCTCCCCTTAACCCTGGCAGCAGGCGGCAGGCCTGGGTCCGGGTACGGGCTCCGGGAGCGTCGGCAGCGGTGGGGCAAGGTGCGGCGGGCAGTGTTTCGCTGCTCTGGTGTCCGGCGCACACAGAATCAGCTGACGCACCGGTGGTCCGATATTCTGGACCGGGAGCAGGACCTGCTGGACCTGCTAGGAGTGGAGGTCCCGGGGCTTGGTGAGTAGCTATTTAATATTACAACTTTGTGTTCTTCTGCTCTGTGTTATATATTGCGAATATTTTTTTTCTCCGACCAGCAAGAATGCTGCTGCTTACATTGCAGGTAAATGACGTTTAAAAATCTGTGATTGTTATGACACAGGCGCTCGACGCTACTAATCTTACTTGTTTGCAACTTTGCGCTCACTTGGCCTGATGATTATGTAAGAGTTTACTTTAGAGAACTTAAGTGATGTAATGCTAGAGAGAGTAGTCCTTTCTTTGTCCTCGTGCCACTAAGAAGGGATAGTGGTGGATTGATAGGTTTAGTTACTTATTAGTTGGTAATTTCTAAGTTGTGTGCGTGACGCATCCTCTGTCACGTCACGGGCTGCTGAGTGATGCTTACCCCAGTCCTTAGCAGAACCTTTTGTAGTTTGTTTACTGAGTGTTAATAGGCTTATATCATCACTAGCAGAACATTAGCAGCAACCAGCCAACAATTTGGTGTATGCAAAAATGTATGCATGTGTCCTCCATCTATGCATTTTTGAGGACTAAAATAAATGGAAATGCAGACTTACTGAACAATTGGCCCGTCTGGATTGGAATCGGTGGGCTAGGTCAGGTGGTAGTTAGGCTTGCTAGACGGTCCGTGAATCTCGCAATACTACCAGTCGATCAGATAGGTCAATTTTATTGCAATTTTTGTAACCAAAAATGTTTTTGGTGCCTATTTTAAAATATTTTATTTATTTCACACCAAACTTTAATTTTTGTCTCTTTCTTTATGAAATCTTACATGATCAGCAGCACCCAGGGGCAAGAAGACGGGGTCGCAGGCGGTGGGCCCACAAGATCTGGAAGATGCCTCCCAGGGACAGGACCGCTCCTCTATCGAGGGCTCTGCTGCTGGCCCCAGTAAGTCCACCAGTGGTTAATATTAATAATTATATTTCCTAAACTTTTCCTGCACCTTATTTTTTCCGAACTATTATTTCGGTATCCTGATTCGAATTTTTACAAAATCTTCTTTGCTCTATACTATCTGTTTCTAAATTCTTGTTATCCCTGCCTCTAACTGCGTCTGCTATGACTCTCTGTACTACTACTATTAGTCTGTCTGTAGCCAAGCTTGCCCAGTTGCCCACTCTTTATTTCAAATATTTTAAATAAAACTCATTCACCAATAGCTATAGCCATTGAGTTTTGGTTGTCCTCTTCTACTACTTCTAGTCTTCTTATTCTTGAGGCTTTTTGACAATTCCCACCAAGAAAATGCCCAACCAAATTTTAGAATTTTAGATAGGATAGGACATACTACTACTGTTGTAGGGATTCTGCACATACAGAACTTTGCACAAGAAAATAGGTCGTTGGTGATGGGAGGTTGGACCTTCCTCACACCTCAATCGGAAGCCACCACAATCCCCTGACCGACTTGTTATAGTGTCTCATTACTCCGAAAGGCCCCCCACCCCCAAAATACCCAATGAGTAGACAACCCAGACAACATAACACTCCCAACCTCTGTCGCGGAAGCAATGCACACCCTTTTGCTCACTCTTGTGTAAGTCCACACCAAATACCACCGAGTCTATGTAAGTTCAAAAGGTTTCTTTTTATTTCCAACTGACAAGCTCTGTATGTTGTATAATGCAGCAGCAACAGCAAAATGTATAAGATTAAAACAATAAACATTGTTACAGTTAGACTTACAAGTTACTTACAACTAAAAGTCCATAGAAGCCAAAAGGCGAGATCATGATAACTGAACAGTGGTGGGCGAACCACCCTCCCCTTGGTAGGAATCTAGTTTATATAAAATTCTAAATGGAGATGTGAGAATTCTGGGGAGCCCTCACCTTAGAAGAACCTAGTAGTGGTGACATCATAAGCTCTGCAAAGCTCTGGTTCTTCTTATAAGTGAATCTTCCGTCTGTAATGAGAAAAATGGTGCGCGTTAGTATAGTGCAAGCATTTCTCAGTCGTGCCAAAAACTGCTTTTTTTTTTTTTATGGATAAGCAATATGGACTAACACCATAACTCCATAACAAAGTCGCTTGTTTCTCGACCTTGTACGCAGTGCTCAGACAGTAGCAGTATGAGCTCATGTGGCCTCAAAGGCGTATTTCACAACAAGCTGCGAGGTAACTTGCGCAAAAATAAAAGACAGAGCTAAAATGGTTGCATGGCTCGGGGTAACTTAGCAAAGACTAAAATGACCCTAGGGACCATATAACACTACTAGTGTCTAGTCTACTACCTGATTTATACTAGTGATGTATGTTGTATATGTATTAACTTTTTTTTCATTCATGCTAGTGAAAAATAGGGGGAGGTGTATATGGCATCTGAAAAATGTGTAATGTTTTTTCTAGGCGTACTACCGACCACCAGTACCGGGGCCAGCGGTGAAGGTGACGCGGCCGCTGAGGGTGCAGGCGATGCGGCAGTTGGAGTAGCTGCAGGGGGTGAGCCAGCAGCAGTGGCGGGCGGTGGTAAGTTATATTCCTAATCCTTACTTATTGACATTACACTCGCTGCAAGGGTGTAATGTATACTGTACTGTTGAGACTTAAGTAAGAAGTAGTTGTGAACGCCGTTTGAAGAAGACACCCTTTACTTAGCAGCATTAGCAATAGCATTAGCGACGGGAGTCTGAGAGTAACCAATGGCCTCTATCGGACTTCAACTCAGCTGTGAAATTTTTATGGAGAAGAATAAAAGTCTGATCAGATGACCTTGATGGATGGGTTGAACGAAAAGGGAAAGAAGGGTGGAAGGAGGCAGGACGGGCGAGATTTTATGTTTATGACTGGCAGAGAAGGATACGTGGCATGCATGCATAGGTGTGTGATATGAATCAGATGCATGGGTGGCGGAATGCCTGAAACTCCCCCAAATGTTCGAGGCCGAGGTAGTGGGAGGATAGATACATACCACAAATGTTACGTACTGTGCTTGCTAGTGCTACTGTGCCACTATGTGTAGAATGTATTTGTCTGACTGCTTTGCTAAGAGTATATTTTACAATAGTCTTGTTTTTTCTTCTTGATATAGCTACTCCTAAAGTCAACAGGAAGGAGTTGGCAGCCAAGGCCCGGCGCCGTAAGCTGGAGGCCATACAGGCCGAATACCGGCGCCTGGTTGTTCTAGAGGAGGAGGAGGAGGAGGCGGCAGCAGCTGCAGCCTCCTCCAATGCCCCGGGCCCCAGACACCCCCCCAGTCTTACGGCGTCACCGCCTGTCAGCCACCCTCCGCCACACAGGAAGAAGCACTGCTGCCCACCCCCACTGTGGATGCAACTGCCGCGCGCTGAAGCACCGCGTGGCCCGCCTGGAGGAGCGCATCCGTGTCCTGGAGAGGCGAGCCCGCTGAGACCCCGTTTATTTATTGCCCCTTTTTTATATCTTATTTGGGTGGGTGGGAATCGGGCGTTGGGTTTTGGACTTTTGGACATTTGTTGGACTTTTTCGTTGCGGGACATGAACATTGGTTGGGGTTAGGGAGGGGGTGGGTCAGGTGTTGTGGGATTTTTTTTACATAGTTTATTTTTGTTAGGGTATTAAATTACATATTTAGACTTAATATACGATGTGGTTAATGTTTTGTGGGTGGGGTTACTGTTTTACGTCACACGGTTTCCTTGCTGGTGCAGTGCCACAGCCAGTGTTTGATTTAAATAATTGGCTGAGTTACTAAGACACAAACAGACAGATGCGGTACCCGTCACTGAGGGACTTGTCCTACTAGTACTGTCAGTCTCTCCTGATAATCTATGCATTCTGCAACTGGACTCAAAGGGGTGTGTGAAATAGAATTAATGAAAAAAAATCCGTTATTAATTATGCCTCACCCAAACCTCTTCTCTTACTTGTGCTTGATGTTTAACTTGGGCACGGCGATGGCTGCATGGTGGTGATGGTTTTCTTTCCCAACATGCCATGGTTGTGGTGGTAGTAGTAGTAGACCCTGGCAGTAGCACTTGCAAATAAAAGAAAATGAGACAGTCAGTCGCCTGAGAGAGACTGTGGGAGGAGTAGTAGAACAAAGTACAGTACGGAACTTACTGCCAAACAATAATATGCCAAAATACAAGGAAACATAATGGTTGCGGGGATAGCCTAGTACATAGAGTTACAAACTCTAGCTGTGTCGAGTCACTCGACTAGGCCTACAGTACACCGTGGTCCGTGACTCGACACAAGCGTAACCGTTAGTGCTGTTTCGGATGATGACAAATCCAATCTATGATGGCATTTAATGCTGATGGATTCGGTTCCTTTGGTAAAAAAAACCCAAATATACTGCTCATAGGAGGGTGGGCAAGCAGAAGAAGATCCGCGCCCTGCCTTGAAAATGCATTTATGTTGCTTTAGCCACATCCGCCCCAGCAAGCGTGTGATAAATTATTGGTGTACATTTAATTTAGTCACACCTCAATAAGCCACACAGCCCGGGGGAAGAGGATTAGGGTTTGAAGAATGGTTGGGAAGGGGGTTTTGGGAAAGGTTTGAGAAAGAAAAACAGTACGCATGGACAACAACAAAACACAATATTGGCAGACAACCATATCCATAAATCAGTTAAGGGAGAAAAAGGAAATGCATGCATGATGATGATAACTTGATGGTTAATGATATTACTAACTACTACTACTAGACAATTAGACAGTACAGGGCAGCAGTATATTATGCAATTTGCCTTGCCTGTCTGCCCTCAGAGAGACCCGAATTACATACAGTTTCTGTTCTTTTGTACCCGCCCGGGCTTAAAGATAGCAAAGAAAAGTCAAAAAATGCTGTAGGGATGAATTGAATTATATAAGCAGAGAGCAAACATAACAACAACAACACACAGTAGTAATGATTGAAGACAAAAAAAAGAATCGAAATTTAAAAGATGATGATAGTTGATACTGTTACTGTATGTTATCCTGGTCAAAATGGGGAGTTGCATCTCGGCGTTCGTCTTGGTCCTCCATTCCATGGACGCTCCGGCCATCAATCTTGCGTGACGCCACTGCCTGCCTGGCACATGTAGATTCATTGGTAAGGTAAGTGAGAGTTGTTTTTCCCAGTGTAGCACAGGGTAAGGGCCGGCCTGTAATTGCAGATGGGAAAACCAAAGGGATATTGAAAAATCAAGTAGAAAAAAATGCCTAAATTACGGTGGAGTGCAACAAGAACACTTTCAGAGGCGGCATGGATTTGGATACATCATGTCTAACTTAGTCTGTTTCCAACATTAACCTCCAACAACAACAGGACTGAGCAGGCCCACGGCACCCGTGACACATCCTCCATTTAGCGTACCTTTTTTGACAGAGGCAGACAAAGCAGATATACAGCAACATAGCATTTTACAAATTAAGTGACTAAATCAATGCCCCGCTGTCAGTCATACCATACCACCACACTCGACTCCACCACTACACAGACATGTAGGTCTGCAGTGGTTGTTGTTGACTTGGTTACCTTGTAATGCACTCATGAAACGCACTGAGTTATTCCATCAATCATCTCGGATCGTACTGAGTGACTGGAGTGCGAAGAGATAATGTCACTGTGGTCATCATCATGGTGTGTTGTCCAACTCAGTGTGCAGTAGTGTACAGATTGAGTCCCCTTTCCATATTCAAAATGCAATGGATCGGCCTGCAGTAGAAGTAGAAAATTGTTATTGAAAAACCAGATTGGAAAGAAACATTGCATTGGGTTACTTTTAGTGTGTAGATTAGATAATAGTACACAATGAATTACCTTCATGCACTACAAACAACAACAACACAAATCACTCAGTCAGCGTCCAATGCATGTCATCATTCATTACCTGTTCCTTCTCATCTTCAGTTAATGGGCAGTCTGTATCGGCTCTGAAAGGGGGATAGCTATAGTAGTCATCATCATGTTCCACTTCTTTTGGAGAGACTCAACGAGGCAAGATTAGGTTTTCTTCGATTATGCTACATCCAATCATCATCTGGCTTGAGGGCAATAGATTTAGGTCGATTCAGGAGGATGGAGGAGCAGGACTCGGAGGAGTGGACTGAAATGCAGAGAGCTGAAACTCATAAGGCAATAAAATACGAAGACGGTGGTGATGGATTTGTTGTGATTTGAAGTTTCCAAACAGAAAGACAGACACAGAAATAGAAGTAAATAAGGGAGAACCACAGTAAGAACTGGAAGCCTAGTTGTCACCGTCAGGGAAGTATAGCTCGTCCTCAAACTCTGGAGGTTCAACCAGAAGTAGGTAATCAGCATCCAACACGCTACTTCCATCACCTGAGCCGCTGTCCTCATCTTCCTGCGGTGATTCATGTATTGTATAATTCGGTGGTATAAATTGCTGATTCATTTTGATCATGGTTAACCTCTCCACGTTTATGGGTGAGAGACTGGTCCTTTTCACTGTTACAATGGAACCAGCAGCACTGAAAACACGTTCAGAAGAGACACTTGCGATAGGGCAAGCCAGATAGTTGATCGCCAGCCTGCTGAGCACTGGCCATTGGCCCCTTTTGCCATACCAATACCGCAATGGGTTTTGATCAATGTAGACCTCTGTTGGGTCATCCAGGTAGGCCTGGACCATTCGGTCAATGTTCAGGGGTGCTAAACTTAGTGCGCCCTCTTTTGTCTTTGCATCAGCACTGGACCTAGCAAGTCCTTGCTGTAAATACCAATTCTGTGCCGTTTGTACTGGGGCTGATGATGATCCGGTTCTTGCTGTTGTCGATAGTGTTGGTGACAGCTGTGAACCAAATGCACTGCCCACAGGCTCTGAAGTTGAACTTGACGCAGGATGCCCTGCTGCAGTACTTGATGTGGGTTTGAGGCCTTTAATTACCAGCCGTTCATTTTCCAATGTACTGGCTGCCTCAGCTATCCAAGTTTTGTACCGGGCAACATCCACTTCTGAAAAAGGGAGTAATGTCTTACTGTGCAGTGCCGCTTTGTACCGTGGATCCAGAATTGTGGCACAAATGTAATGTTGTTGTGACAGAATCTTATTTTGCACCCTTGCATTTTCACTTAAGCGACATGATAAGCTCTCCGCCAACTGGTATGCTTCTTTTTTTCCTCCACACCTATGTACGCTTCACACACCCTCTTCAGCTCTTGCTCTAGCATGTGCAACAATGGGATAGCTTGGCCCATAGTACAGTCCTCCTTGCTGACTTCACGTGTGAAGACCTCGAAAGGAAGAAGCATCTCTGTAAGAGATTTAACTAGGCACCATTGGTCCACCTGAAGGGTCATGCCTTTCACAGCAGCATCCGCCCTTTGCATGACATATTCATTGATTGGTCTGTACTGCTCAAACAGACGGTCAAGCATGTAATACGTTGAGTTCCAACGTGTTGCCACCTCCTGGATCAGTGCTTTGACTGGCATTCTATAGTCACGTTGAATGATCCTCAGCTGCTTCCGGGCTTTAAAAGAATGGCTGAAATGCGTGCATATTCTGCGGCAGGTGGTCAGTAAGTTGCTGACTATGGGTTCTTTTTTCAGAAAGTCTTGAACTATAATGTTAATGCAGTGCGCCAAACACGGGACCCTGAAATACTTACCAAGCGTCATGGCCTTAAGTATATTACTGCCATTATCCGTGGCAACAAAACCAATGTGAAGCCCTCTGGGGCGCAGCCATTCAAAGACCTTGTTGTTAAACTCTTCCAAAAGGTTTTCAGCAGTATGAGATTTCTCCATGGCGAACATGGCTATAGTTGCATGTTTCCGAGAAGCATTAAAAATTGCAGCTGTGTCAACAGCACCTACTTCAGATAGCTTGTCTCTAACCCCCACAAAAGAGACCCAGTGTGCAGTGATGCACATGTAATCAGTGGCTTGGCAACTGGTCCACATGTCTGTTGTCAGGTGGATTTTGTGAACAGCACTCTGCTGCAAAGCTTGTCCAACCAATTCAAGCACATCGTGATGTAGTGCTGGAACAGCAACTCGGGCAAAATAGGAACGGCTGGGAACCTTCCATTTAGGGCAGATGGCTGACACAAATTCAAGGAAACCCACCCCTTCCACAAATGAAAAAGGGAGAAGGTCCAGCGCTAACATTTTAGCGAGCTTCGCATTGTACAACCGTGCCGTTGGGTGGTTGCGTTGGTACTGCCCCTCCGACCAAAGCATGCTGTCAATGGTAGGCTGGAATATTTTCCTTACTGCTGCACCTTTCTTCTTGAACCCAGCTAGGCTCAACGACGCTGCACTTTTGCTCATTGCAGTGCCCGGTTGCCTTGCTGTCTCATGTTGACTCTTACTACTGTGCCACTGAGATGTTGCTGAGGATGCGGGCGTTACCAGTACACTGCTGGGGGTAGGGCTATAAATGTCTCCCTCTTGTTGACCTTCCTCCGCGATCATATCTTCCCCTACTTCTTCATCCACAACAACAGCAATGGGTCCAGTTTTACTTTTTTGTAAGTGAAGTAGGTGAGCCTCCCACCTGATAGTGTGGTGTTTTTTGAGATGACTTGTTTGTCCTCCGGTACCATAGTTTGTACCAAGCTTACCCCGCCTAACAGCCTGCCGACAAATTGAGCATATAGCAATGTTCTCCTCCTTACTGCTAACCGAAAAGAAGTCCCAAACTGGGGAGGAGAACTTTCTGGCACTGCTGGAGGTGCCACTTTCAATACCAGATGAAATGGAGGGTGTGCATGGAATTTGACTCTGTGCACTTACATTACCACCACCTACTGAGGTGGTGGTTGAGCTTGATGTAGGTCCCTGCCGGGCCTTTGCAAAGGCAAATATGGAAGCTGGAGGTCGTGTTGGCGTTACCTGTGTTGGTGGTATCCGTGCTACATCCCTCGCAGCGATTTGGGATAGTCTAATAATGTTGGTCTCCATCTCCGTAGGCCCAGGAGTGATGTTCGTGATGACTGGCTCTTCATCATCATCACCCCCTCGTCTACATCTACCTCCATAACTGTAAGGCTTTCGGGAACCTTCCTTTTCACTAGCCTTGTCTTGTGGTGTGCATCACTCTCAGGCTGAGCTGGTGGCTTCCAAGTGGCATCTAGATCATCAGAAGCGGGGCTTGAAGAAGAAGTTGATGTACTAAGCCTCCTTTTCCTTGCTGGGGGTATGGAAGACACTGGATCTTCTGGAACAGTGGCTTGCTCCTCTCCGTCTGCAAAAAGCTCGATTTCCTGAACTGCCCCTACTTCAGGTGGAACAGCTACTATTGTGGGCTGTGGTTCCGGCTGCGGTTCCGGCTGTGGTTGCGGTTCCGGCTGTGGTTGCGGTTCTGGCTGCGGCTGGGGTTGCGGCTGTGGTTCCGGCTGTGGTTGCAGTTCCAGCTGCGGTTCGGGTTGCGGCTGGGGTTGCCCACTTATCTCCTGAGTTTGCGCCTGCGAGTGCGTGGATTGGGTACTACTTTGCGATAATGACATTTCAACATCACTGGTCGTTAGTAGACTGGCTACCTCTGCCACAGTCATGGGCTTGGGCCTAGGTTGCTGGGGTGGGGCCACTGATGCAGAGGTGCTGCTCCCAGCTTGGTCCCCGCTGGACACCGCTGCTGCAGGCGTAAGTTTTTTTTTACCAAAAAACACATCGGCCGGCACCCCAGTCTTGGCAAGTGCCACTTCCTTCTTCTCTCCCTTCTTCTCACTGGCAACTTTATTGCTACTGGAGGACCTTGTACCTTTCTTTGGGGCCATCTTCTTCAGATGTCAGCAGGACGCAGGTGCACAAGTTGCAGAGATGTCTGTGGTCACACGTGGACGTGACGCGCAGCAGGACTTCAGCCTGGCAGTACAACGGGTGATGATGATGATGACACCTCCTCCTCTGTCTTTTTGTGCACCTAAAAGCAAAGAAGCCAGGAGAAGAACATCAGTGAAATGTTGCATTTGTTGTTGTGGTTCAATTACTAGTAGTACAAACAAACAAATAAAAGATATAAATTAGTGTAGCCATTTGTGAGACTGTCAACAAGGGCTTTCATGGTATACTGTGTACACTGTCAGGACAACCAAAATACAAATGTAATAGAAGTGGACCCTGTTTGGCAATAAATTATTTGCTCATCACATCATTCAGGGAGCTGCAGCTGGCAAAGGGGATGGATGCAAGCAGTAAGCCAAGAGGAAAACCATGCAGGCCTAAATGGCAAAAGCAGCACACTTATAACTCCCACCAGAAATGGCCACCAGCCACATGGACACTCACAAATCACAAGCAACAAGCATGAGGCCTGGAAAACAATGTACTGAAACAGGCCTACGATAGCCAGGCAAAGGCTGCATGGTAAACCACACTGCTTTGCCTGTAATGTAATGCAATAAAATGCAAAAACGAAAATACACAGGGCTAAACAAGGCCTGCAACACACCACACACAACTAAGGCATGTAACACACCCCAAAAAACAGAAATACACCCAAAAAAATAAATCCACATTTTGCAATTCAATGCCATCCATGTGCCCTAAATGATGTTTAAATTCAACTGAACACACAAACAGTTCTTTTATGCACCCCTGACTATCTCTGGGCCCACTGGATGGAAGGCCTGTTGGCAGATTAGGCTACAAGCTTGCAGGCCTATGACAAAAAGCACACTGCCTGGCTTCAAAATGGCCGCCAGCCTCATGGCCAGGCCCACAACAACAAGAAACTGAAGACAGACAATGCAGGCCTATGGCAAAAAACACACTGCCTGGCTTCAAAATGGCCGCCAGCCTCATGGCCAGGCCCACAACAACAAGCAGCCTAGGCCACAAAGGAAACACATGCAGGCCTATATGGCAAAAGCAGCACACTTATAACTCCCACCAGAAATGGCCACCAGCCACATGGACACTCACAAATCACAAGCCACAAGCATGAGCCCTGGAAAACAATGTACTGAAAACAGGCCTACGATAGCCAGGCAAAGGCTGCATGCTAAACCACACTGCTTTGCCTGTAATGCAATACAATGCAAAAACGAAAATACACAGGGCTAAACAAGGCCTGCAACACACCACACACAACTAAGGCATGTAACACCCCCAAAAACTGAAATACACCCCAAAAATAAATCCACATTTTGCAATTCAATCCAATGCCATGCATGTGCCCTAAATGATGATTATATTCAACAGAACACACAGAAACAGTTGTTTCATGCACCCCTGACTACCTCTGGGCCCACTGGATGAAAGGCCTGTTGGCAGACTAGGCTACAAGCTTGCAGGCCTATGGCAAAAAGCACACTACCTGGCTTCAAAATGGCCGCCAGCCTCATGGCCAGGCCCACAACAACAAGAACCTGAAGACAGACAATGCAGGCCTATGGCAAAAAGCACAATGCCTGGCTTCAAAATGGCCGCCAGCCTCATGGCCAGGCCCACAACAACAAGAAACTGAAGACAGACAATGCAGGCCTATGGCAAAAAGCACACTGCCTGGCTTCAAAATGGCCGCCAGCCTCATGGCCAGGCCCACAACAACAAGAAACTGAAGACAGACAATGCAGGCCTATGGCAAAAAGCACACTGCCTGGCTTCAAAATGGCCGCCAGCCTCATGGCCAGACCCACAACAACAAGAAACTGAAGACAGACAATGCAGGCCTATGGAAAAAAGCACACTACGTGGCTTCAAAATGGCCGCCAGCCTCATGGCCAGGCCCACAACAACAAGAAACTGAAGACAGACAATGCAGGCCTATGGCAAAAAGCACACTGCCTGGCTTCAAAATGGCCGCCAGCCTCATGGCCAGGCCCACAACAACAAGAAACTGAAGACAGACAATGCAGGCCTATGGCAAAAAGCACACTGCCTGGCTTCAAAATGGCCACCAGCCTCATGGCCAGGCCCACAACAACAAGAAGCCTAGGTCACAAAGGAAACATATGCAGGCCTATATGGCAAAAAAGCAGCACACTTATAACTCCCACCAGAAATGGCTACCAGCCACATGGACACTCACAAATCAGAAGCAACAAGCAGGAGGCCTGGAAAACAATGTACTGAAAACAGACCTATAATAGCCAGGCAAAGGATGCATGGTAAACAACACTGCTTTGCCTGTAATGCAATAAAATGCAAAAACGAAAATCCACAGGGCTAAACAAGGCCTGCAGCACACCACACACAACTAAGGCATGTATTTAGCACACAGCACAAAAACTGAAATACACCCAAAAATACACATTTTGCAATTCAATCCAACGCCATCCATGCCCCCTAAATGATGTTTGAAATTAAAAAATACATCACACAGCAAAGGAACAGTTGTTTCATCATGTTTCATCATGCACCCACCCATGACTAGCTCTGGGCCTACTGGTTACAGTGGCTACCCACCACTATATTTATTTTTAAAAATGATGAAAATTAAAAAAATTGTAATTGCAGCAACTGCAATGACCCAATCAAACAACACCAACTTACTTGTAAAATCTCAAATCCAAAAATCCTCAAATCAAATGATAATGATGCAGCAGACACAAACAGTGATCCTTCCAGCTCAAATCCAAGTGAAAAATGAACAAGAGATGGAGAAAGCACTGGGAGGAGCCTGCTGGAAAGGAACAGGAAGTAGTAGACTCTGTGGCACTTCCTCCCTCTCCCCCGCCCAAAAAATAAAAAAAAGGACACCCAAATATCAATCTGAGGTTTTTTTTCCATGGAAATCATCAGTTTATAGAAGGTTTTATGCTGCTCGCGATATTATTCTTCTCCAGATTGAAAATTTTGCGTGTTCGGGATCGCAGGTTTACAAAGATTCCGCCGGAAATCCGATGGCGCGCCCGAATGACGTGTTCGCAACCGCAATCTCTCTCGTGGTGCACGATGGCGCGACGAATGACGTGTTCGCGATCGCACACTCTCGCGTTGTCCGATGGCGCATCGAATGACGTGTTCGCGATCGCAAACTCTCGCAGGATCGCGCGGCCGGCTACCGAAATCTCGTGGCGCACGCGAACGAATAGGAAAACCCGTCGGCGAACGCAGGAATCCCGGTAAGTCATAATCGCGCGCGCTAGAATGCATTTTTAAAGCGCGAACAAGAAAATAATTCCGCTTCGCCGCGGATCGCGGAATTGATGGCAATTCCGCGTTCTCCGCGGAACGCGAAATTGTCCAAATTCCGCAAATTCCGCGAGCGGAGCGGAATTCAATGCCCAGGCCTAACTATAACCCCTTCCCCACTATTTTCAGACTAAGAATAATTTGGAAACGTGTGACATTCTGTTTATCTCATCGCAATACATATACAAATCCAAATAAACGCTACATATAATTTTTAAAACCATACAGTCTTTTACAGAAGATAAGTTACATTTTTTTATCTGAAAAACTCCTAAACATTTATAAAGTAATTCTTTAACAATTAGTCACGCTTTATACATCTTTTAGAACCAATGTGAAACACCACACTTCACTAACACTGTTACTTAGAAATAAAAAATACTTTCAAAGTTAAAAATAACGCCTCAAATATTAACCACTACTTCACAACACATAACACACCTTCTTAATTTCTAACTTACGTTCGTAGTTGGTATGCAGATTCCAAATGTCACAAACGTATGCAATTCTTTCTTTGTCACACAGTACATATAATACACCGCTCTCGTCAAGAATGGAACCAGTAATGGCACAATTTCCCTGTTGCTCCACACATAAATACATGTACAGAACAAATCAGAATAGTTCCTTGATTTTTTCAAATTGCAAAACTTCTCTCTATTGGTTATTTTTGAACTTCCCATATAATCATTTTTTTTTAAAATCTAAGGACACATACAGGTGAGAAGTTCAACGTATTCTATCAACACTTTCTAGAACATTCTAGGGCACATGCAGGTTAAAAGTTCATCATTTTTTTAAACCTAACGATATTTTTTGCAACATTTTTTCGAACATTTAACGGCACGTGCAGGTTAAAAGTTCACCATTGCTTTACGTTCAAATAGTGCTTTCCATATACAACTACCAGGTGTGGTTGAACTGAGCAAATTTTATCCTATCATATGAACTCCATGTTCAAACTGCTTTTTATTAACCAATGACAAAGATACTTTTCCACAAACTAATGTGCACCCTACTTTTTAGAAAACAATGCTTTTCATCTCCCAATCAGTTATCGTTTTGAATGAGAAAAAAAGTAGTTCCCCATCATTAAACATATCTCTTATTCTACAAATGAACTGCATGAGCTACAGACATCTATCCATACTTCCCAGCCATACCTTCAAAATGCTAGTGTGGATCGTAGGACATAGCTATGTTTTCTGGTGCAAGAGGTATGCAGAACAGAGACGTATTGACTTAGACCTAGGTTTACAAAATGTGGACATTAAATGGTTTGGACAGAGAGGATTGAAGTGGCACCAATTGTTGCCTTTAGTTAAAACCTGTTTGCATCTCCAACACCCTGACCTCATGATTGTGCACTCTGGTGGAAACGACCTAGGCACATTGACTGGTGTACGTTTGGAAATGCTAATGAAGGACACCTTTCGACAATTGATGTTGCTTTTGCCTCAAACTGTCTTTGTATATTCCAATATATGCCAAAGACAGAAGTGGAAATGGTCAAACCAATTTTGTCCTCAGATTGAAAAATCTAGGAAGAATGTCAACAAAGCTGTGTCTGCATACCTCAGAGACCATAGAATGGGGTCGATCTACAACAACAACATACGTTTTGATATGGCTGATATCTACAGAAGTGATAGAGTACACTTCACAGATCAGGGAAATCGAGTTTTTCTGAATAACCTGAAGCTGTGCATCCGCACTTATATGTAGCTCCAACAAATAAACACAAGGGCTCTTTTTAGAGCCGCCTTATATTCCCAAAATCGGTTCGCAGAGTGACAGCTGCGATCCGGCTAGCACAGGGAGACCTGCGGGCCATCGGGCAGGCTTGCAGACGGAGAGTTACGGGCCGTCGGCTCGCAAACGCACACCAACGTGCTGGCTCGCAGAGGGAGAGCTCGGGTCTAACTTGCAAAGGGACACCAACGAGCCAACGGCCCTGCTAGCAGAGACACACCTATCACCTAACGGACTAGCTCGCACATGTACAGCTAGGGACACGACGGCTCGCAGACGCAAACCTGCGAGCCAACGGACTGGTACTGTTTTATGCTTTAGGGTAGTACAGTGGTGTTTGTGTACTGTAGGGGGTTGTGCTGCAGGTACTGTTTTAGGATTTAGAGTAGTGCAGTGTGTTTGTGTAGTGTTTGGAGGTTCGTGCTGGGAATAGTGTTTTAGGGTTTAGAATAGCGCAGTGGTGTTTGTGTAGTGTAGGGGGTCATGCTGAGAATAGTGTTTTAGGATTTAGGGTTGCGCAGTGGTGTTTGTGTAGTGTAGGGGGTCATGCTGGGGTAGTGATTTAGGGTTTAGGGTAGTACAGTGGTGTTTGGGTAGTGTAGGGGGTCATGGTGGGGGTAGTGTTTTAGGGTTTAAGGTAGTGCAGTGGTGTTTTTGTAGTGTAGGGTTCCTGCTGGGGTAGTGTTTTAGAGTTTACGACAATGCAGTAGTGTTTGGGTAGTGTAGGGGGTCATGCTGGGAGTAGTGTTTTAGGGTTTACGGCAATGCAGTGGTGTTTGTGTAGTGTAGGGGGTCATGCTGAGAGTAGTGTTTTAGGATTTAGGGTAGCACAGTGGTGTTTGTGTAGTGTAGGAAGTCATGCAGGGAGTACTGTTTTAGGATTTACAGTAGTGCAGTGGTGTTTGTGTAGTGTTTGGGGGTTCGTGCTGGGGGTAGCGTTTTAGGGTTTAAGGTAGTGCAGTGGTGTTTAGGTAGTGTAAGAATCGTGCTGGAGGTAGTGTTTTAGAGTTTACGACAATGCAGTGGTGTTTGGGTAGTGTAAGGGGTAATGCTGGGAGTAGTGTTTTGGGGTTTATGGTAGTGCAGTGGTGTTTATGTAGTGTAGGGGGTCATCCTCGGAGTAGTGTTTTAGTGTTTACGGTACTGCAGTGGTGTTTGTGTAGTGTAGGGGGTCGTGCTGGGGGTAGTATTTTAGGGTTTAGGGTAGATCAGTGGTGTTTGGGTAGTGTAGGGGATCTTGCTGGGAGTAGGGTTTCAGGGTTTAGGGTAGTGCAGTGGTGTTTGTGTAGTGTACGGGGTCGGGCTGGGGATAGTGTTTTAAGGTTTAGGGTAGTGCAGTGGTGTTTCGGTACTGTACGGGTCGTGCTGGGGATAGTGTTTTAGGGTTTAGGGTACTGCAGTGGTGTTTGCGTAGTGTAGGGGGTCCTGCTAGGGGTAGTGTTTTAGGGTTTACGACAATGCAGTGGTGTTTGGGTAGTATAGGAGATCGTGCTGGGGTAGTGTTTTAGAGTTTACGACAGTGCAGTGGTGTTTGGGTAGTGTAGGAGATCATGCTGGGGGTAGTGTTTTAGAGATTACGACACTGCAGTGGTGTTTGGGTAGTGTAGGAGATCGTGCTGGGGTAGTGTTTTAGAGTTTACGACAGTGCAGTGGTGTTTGGGTAGTCTTTGGGTAGTGTAGAGGATCGTACCAACAGACTAACTCACAGAGCTCCCAGCCGACGGACGGGCTTCTAAAGGCATAGCCACGACCTTGTGATTAGGCCTGGGTGGTAAATTCCGTTCCGCTCGCGGAATTTGGGTAATTTCGCGTTCTGCGGAGAACGCGAAATTGCCAAAAATTCCGCGATCCGCGGCTTCGCGGAATTTTTTGCTTGTTCGCGCTTTCAAAATGCGTGTTCGCGAGATATTTCTCCCCGAGCACGCAAACAGCGTTCGCAAACAGTAAAAAAGCATTGCAAACGGGCGGAACAAGCAATTCCGCGTGTTCGCAGAACTTTTGCATGCTCGCGGAGATTTTTTACCGTTTCGCGGAGCTTTGCGTAGCGCGACAACGCAAATTCTGCCCATCCCTACTTGTGATATGAGGAGAGGCAGCGTGAAAGGCATATCTCACACAGACACAGATGCCAGTGTTGCCTCGCAGAGGTAAAACTATGAACCAGATGGCTTCTACACGGAGAGATGCGAGCTGACGGAGTAAATCACAAAATGGCTGCCAACACTTCCTGGTTTCAACCGTTCACAGCCAATGAGCCGCAAGCTCGTGCTCGTAACCCCTCAGCCAATCAGATGTCAGAATTCTCAAATATCCATATCGTAAAATTTGATATTTCTCAAAAACTACTGAATGGATTTACACCATTTAAACAAAAGCGTGCTTTCTGGACCATCACCTTTCTCCCTGCCAAATTTGGCGTAATTCTGTTCAGCAGTTTCACCTGTAGTCTTCTGTAAGTTTTCGTATGGAAATTGCATGGAGAAAACACGTTTTGGGACCCCCTTTTTTCTCAGCCCCTCCTACACCATTCACCCCCAAACTTTCAATATAGGAGCTAATCAAAAAAAGAGAAACTTTTTGGATAATTTCATAGAGATTCGTCAAACGACGCCAAAGTTATAAGCACATAGAGGGCTCCAGGAGGGGGGCTGCGCAACCCCTCTCCCAACCCCAGCGCGAATTGTGCCGATATTATTATTTTTTTTAAAAATGATTTCTTTGGCCCTGAGGGTCCTTCTGTGACCCCCTGAGCAGGCCTAGGGGGTCAGGGTTTTTCTACCCTGCCCCCTTCTCTTGTTTTATGCCTTTGTTTCTCCATTTTCGGGTGACTCGCTTCTACCGAGCCACAAGATTGCTGCCAACACTTCCTGGTTTGGACTACTAGCAGCCAATCACAGTGAAGCTCGCGCACGCGACTTAGGCTCCGCCCAGATATCGAAACTTTTATTTTTCTAATTTCTCAGCAACTACTGTACGGATTTACACCATTTAAAAAAAAGGTTGCTTTCTGATCCAAGCACTACCTTTCTGCCAAATTTGGGGTAATTCCGTTCAGTAGTTTCGGCTGTAGCCTTGCACAAAGTTTCCTATGGGAAAATGATTTTTTGACTCTTATTTTTTGAATTTCTCAAAAACTACTGAACGGATTTACACCATTTAAAAAAAAGGTCGCTTTCTGAACCAAGCTCTACCTTTCTGCCACATTTGGGGTAATTCCGTTCAGCAGTTCGGGCTGTAGCTCGTCGCAAAATTTCCTATGGAAATTAACATGGGGAAAACGAGTTTTGGGACCCCCCTTTTTTCTCAGCCCCCGCTTGATGAATCACCCCAAACTTTCAGAATAGGAGTTGACCTGGATAGACTTTTTGTTTGGAGAATTTCAGAAAGATATATATATATGTATATATTTATATATATATTTGAGATGTCATCAGTGATGTCATCAGTGATGTCACTGACCATGTCATGAGTGATGTAATATGTGACGTCATCAGCAGTGCATTGCGGGCGCGAGTTATAGTTAGCTGAACTAACTATAACGGGGAATTTCACGGGTTTTGTACGAATGCAATGTCCAAGTAACTATAACTGTCCCTAAAACCTATGGTTTTTTCAGTGAATTTCAAAGGTTTTTTAAATGCTAATTTGTAACTATAACGTGTCTGAAACCTATGGTTTTTTCAGTGAATTTCAAAGGTTTTTTAAATGCTAATTTGTAACTATAACGTGTCTGAAACCTATGGTTTTTTCAGTGAATTTCAAAGGTTTTTTAAATGCTAATTTCTAACTATAACGTGCCTGAAACCTACGGTTTTTTCAGTGAATTTCAAAGGTTTTGTAAATGACAATTTTTAAATGTATTAATTGTTATATTAATTTTTTTCATACTGATTTACTACATTTTTAGAAACAATTTTTTTTTACATATTTTATTTTTTAAATTACATTGTAATTACATTATACATTACATTACAAAAAATACTTTCTCAGAATGAATTACTTTAGTTTAAATACTTTGCAGATAGGCAATAGACTTTTAAGTACAGTAGTTACAGTTGTTGCAATGGGCAACACATTTTCAAACACAATGCAACATTCAGCTCAATGTGAATTTCTAGTTAAATGCAATTAGTTACTTTATGGATTACTTTTGTAACCACAGGACTGGATCCTAGATTCAGTCCTGGTACATCTCCTGTAAACAGTTGAGTAAAAGCGTTTTGGTTACAGTCGTGATTTTTAAGGAATATTATTGTATTTTAAAAGTTGACACTTCGAAACTTTTTCTCATAGAATCACCAATGTTATCCTTTGGAAGGAAATTCACTTAGCAGGTAAAAACTGTTATCGTTACTTTTTCTTACTCAGTGTTGGATCCTGGATCCAGCACTGGTGCATCTCCTGTAAACAGTTGAAAGAATGCGTTTAAGTCATACAGGCGATTTTTAAGGAATATTTGTAGTTTGTGAAAATCAACACTTTGAAACTTTTTTGCTGAAAACCAGTCAATCTTAGCCTATGAAGGAAATTCAAGTTACCGGTAAGTACGGTTAAAATTACTTTTCAGGACCAGTACTGGGCTGAAAGATGCAGCACTGAGGTCTCTCCTGATAACAGGTGAGTAAATCGGAATTCGTATTTCGGCTGATTTTAGAGGAATATTTTAAAGTTCCAAAACTCCACACTTAGAAGAATTTCCAAGTGAAACCAGTCAATGTTAGCCTATGGAAGGAAATTCAAGTTACTGGTAAGTACGGTTAAAATTACTTTTCAGGACCAGTACTGGGCTGAAAGATACAGCACTGAGGTCTCTCCTTATAACAGGTGAGTAAATCGGAATTCGTATTTCGGCTGATTTTACAGGAATATTTGTATGTTTCAAAAATCAACACTTAGAAACTTTTTCAGCAAAAAGCAGGCAATGATATCCTATGGAAGGAAATTCAAGTTACTGGTAAGTACGGTTAAAATTACTTTTGAGGATCAGTACTGGGCTGAAAGATGCAGCACTGAGGTCTCTCCTGATAACAGGTGAGTAAATCGGAATTCGTATTTCGGCTGATTTTAGAGGAATATTTTAAAGTTCCAAAACTCCACACTTAGAAGAATTTCCAAGTGAAACCAGTCAATGTTAGCCTATGAAGGAAATTCAAGTTACCGGTAAGTACGGTTAAAATTACTTTTCAGGACCAGTACTGGGCTGAAAGATGCAGCACTGAGGTCTCTCCTGATAACAGGTGAGTAAATCGGAATTTGTATTTCGGCTGATTTTAGAGGAATATTTTAAAGTTCCAAAACTCCACACTTAGAAGAATTTCCAAGTGAAACCAGTCAATGTTAGCCTATGGAAGGAAATTCAAGTTACTGGTAAGTATGGTTAGAATTACTTTTCAGGACCAGTACTGGGCTGAAAGATACAGCACTGAGGTCTCTCCTGATAACAGGTGAGTAAATCGGAATTCGTATTTCGGCAGATTTTAGAGGAATATTTGCACAATGGTGAAGGGAGGGGCGGGGCCTGAGGTGACATCTGTGCAAACGCGCCCCGTGGCGCGTTTTAAGTTGGGGGATTAAGTCCCCTTGAATCCTGAGGGTCCCTAGGGGCCAACTAGCCCACCAGGAACCTCCAATATGCGCCAGGGGCTGCGTTGCAGAGACGTGTAGAGAGGCCACACCCCTTTTACACCTCTCTGCAACGCAGCTCTGTGGCGCTTTCTGGATGTACCTGTTGGGCTAGTTGGCCCCCAGGGACCCTCAGGATTGAAGGGATTTAATTCCCCATCTTAAAACGCGCCACGGGGCCTGTTTGCACACATGTCACCTGAAGCCCCGCCCCTCCCTTCACCACTGTGCAAACGCGCCCGTGGCGAGTTTTAAGTTGGGGATTAAGTCCCCTTGAATCCTGAGGGTCCCCGGAGTCCAACTAGCCCACCATATACCTCCAAAAAGCGCCACAGAGCTGCGTTGCAGAGAGGTGTAAAAGGGGTGTGGCCTCTCTACACGTCTCTGCAACGCAGCCCCTGGCGCATATTGGAGGTTCCTGGTGGGCTAGTTGGCCCCCAGGGACCCCCAGTATTCAAGGGGAATTCGTTCCCCTCTGCAAACGCGCCAGGGGCGCGTTTGCAGAGTGGTGAAGGAAGGGGGCGGGGCCTGCGGGCCCGATCGTTTAAAAAAAAAAAAAAATTTGGTCCCCTGAAGGGAGGCTGTGTGGCCCCCTTCCTTTTTCCTGTTTTTATGCCCTGGGGACCCCATCCCCCAGGGCCTTACCCTTTTTTTAAATTTTTAATTAAAAAAAAAAAACGGGAAGGGGGCCGCGTGGCCCCCTTCCCTGGGCCTGTATTGGCCCTGGGGACCCCATCCCCCGGGGCATGGCCTTTTTATTTTTATTCTTTGGAGGGGGGCTGCGTGGCCCCCCTCCTCTGGCCATTTAAGGCCTTTCCATTTTTTTTTATTTTTTAAATTTTTCTTTTTTGGGGAGGGGGCCGCGTGGCCCCCTCCTGGGCCACTACTTGCCCCGGGGACCCCATCCCCCGGGGCTGGCCCTCTCCGTTGGGGACTGTGGGGGGTCCCCAATCCCCCACAGTCCCGCCGGCTCCCCACGTCCCTTGGGAGCCGGCATTGCTTTCCACATGGGGAGCAGCTGACATGCTGCTCCCCATGTGGAAAGCAATGTGCTTTGGATATTGGAAGAGAGAGCAGGTTTCCCTGCTCTCTCTTCCAATATCCAAAGCAGTTTGCTATGGCAGGACGGGAGCCAGGAGGCTCCCGTCCTGCCATAGCAAACTACAGTGTCCCGGGGTAGGCACCCCGGGACACTGCAGGAGCCGGCCCTGGGGGTGGCGGTCCCCAGGGCCATCAAGGGCTCCAGGAGGGGGCCGCGCGGCCCCCCTCCCTACATCAGCACAGCCCCGGGGAGGTGGTGGTCCCCGGGGCTTCGGGGGTCCAAAACGGACCCCCATTTTAATTTGTTAGTGCCCCGGGGAGGTGGCGGTCCCGGGGCGTGTGGGGGCTGGAGCCCCCCACACAGGTTGTTAAATTAATTTAAAAAAAGCCCCGGGGAGGTGGTGGTCCCCGGGGCTGCGGGAGGGCTCAGAGCCCTCCCGCACCATTTTTAAAAAGCCCCGGGGGTGGCAGTCCCCGGGGCTTGGGGGCCCTTTGAGGCCCCCACACATTAAATTATCCCCCCACCATGCCCCCGGGATTTGGGCCACCCGGGGCCAATTAACATCGAAGCGCGGGAGACCGCGCTTCGATTTTTTTCGGCAGGATTCGCGCACCCTGAGCGCATCCTGCCGATTAAAAAAAAATGCTTTTTGCCTAGGGGGTCCTTGTGGGACCCCCTGAGCAGGCCTAGGGGTTAGGGTGTTTCTACCCTGCCCCCTTTGTGCGTTTTGCGCACTTGTTTCTTTTTTTTCTCGGCGGGATCCGCGCACCCTAAGCGAATCCCGCCGATTTAAAAAAAAATCTTTTCTGCCCAGGGGTCCTTGTGGGACCCCTGAGCAGACCTAGGGGTCAGGGTGTTTCTACCCTGCCCCCTTTTGCGCTTTGCGCACTTGTTTCTGTCCCTCGGTTCTACCGAGGGACAAAATGGCTGCCAACACTTCTTGATTTGGAGTGTTGACAGCCAATTAGCATGCAGCTCGTGATCGGGAGGGTACGCGGATCCGACGCGCCCATAGATATATATGTGATTTTAATTGTGAATTTCTCAGGAACTACTGAACGGATTTACACCATTTTAGCAAAAGGCACCAGTCTGAACCAAGGGCTACCTCTTTGCCAACTTTGGGGTAATTCCGTTCAGCAGTTCGGGCTGTAGCTGCGACTAAAGGTTCCTATGGAAAAATGAATGGGGAAAACGCGTTTTGGGACCCCCTTTTTTCTCGGCCCCCGCTTGACGTATCACCCCGAGACTATCAGGGTAGGAGCGGACCGGAGCGCCCCAACAAGTTGGAAGCTTTCGCGAAGATTCGTCAACCGGCGCCAACGTTATTGCAAATAGAATGTCGCGGATTTCCTATGGATAATAGGTCCTAACTATAACTATCTACTGGCGACCGCCAGTAGATAATATATATGTATATATATATATATATATTCACTGAAAAAACCATAGGTTTCAGACACGTTATAGTTAGAAATTAGCATTTAAAAAACCTTTGAAATTCACTGAAAAAACCATAGGTTTTAGGGACAGTTATAGTTAGTTGGACATTTCACTCGTACAAAACCATAGAAATTCCCCCGTTATAGTTAGTTCAGCTAACTATAACTCGCGCCCCCGCAATGCACTGCTGATGACGTCACATATTACATCACTCATGACATGGTCAGTGACATCACAGATGACATCACTGATGACATCTCAAATGACATCACTGATGACATCACTGATGACATCATCCAGTGACTGTGTATTTCTGTAAAGTTTAAATATGTTTAATATATATAGGGAAAGGCGTATTGAAGAATGAGTGGGTGTATAAGTGTCTGAATGGATGATTTAGTACGTGAGTGACTGACTCTACAAGTGAGTGATTAAATGTATCTTACTGAATGCATGGGTTAGTGACTAAACTGTGTGAATGTCTGTATCCGTCTGTCTGTTGGTTTGTAAGTGGCTGCATGGCTTTCTGAATAGCTACATGAGTGTCTACATGGGTTATTGATTGATTGTCTGAGTATCTGTATGGGTGCCTGAGTGTTTGTGTGGGTGGGGTGTGTGTGACTCTGTACATAGATGTGTGAGTTGGTGATTCACTGGGTGCATGGTTTCAAGAGTGCATCTGTGATGGACTGTATGGGTGGGTGAGTGTGTGTATGGGTGTGTTAGTGATTGAATGTATATCTCAGTGGTACATGTGTGAGTAACTACATATGTGAAAGGCAGTATATATGTGTGTTGGAGTATATAAATGGCTATAAGTGAGAGTGTGTGATTGTGAGAGTGGCTGTATGGATGAGTGTGTACTTGTATCAGTGATTGTATAAGAGCGTAAGAATGTGCTAGTATTTGTATGAGTAAGTGAGCTGGTGTGTGTATAACTGTATAGGTGAGTAAATGGGTGTGTGATTAAGTTTTTTGCATGACTGACTAGGTGTGTGAGTACCTCTATGGATGAGTGGTGGTGTGTGAGTGTTTATATAGGTGTATGAGTGCATATGATAGTCCTGTACTGAGTGACTAAGTATGAGTGACTGTACGGGTGAGTGAGTGGATATGTGTGTAGACCTAAGAATCAGTGAGTGGGTATGTCGTTTTTGGTGTTGGAGTGTCTATGGTTTTGAGAATGGCAGTCTGTAATTTAGAGTGGGTGTATCAAAAGTTATATTAGGGTGTGAGAAGATGCATGAAATTATCACATGGATGATGTCATCAGTGATGTCATTTGAGATGTCATCAGTGATGTCATCAGTGATGTCACTGACCATGTCATGAGTGATGTAATATGTGACGTCATCAGCAGTGCATTGCGGGCGCGAGTTATAGTTAGCTGAACTAACTATAACGGGGGAATTTCTATGGTTTTGTACGAGTGAAATGTCCAACTAACTATAACTGTCCCTAAATCCTATGGTTTTTTCAGTGAATTTCAAAGGTTTTTTAAATGCTAATTTTTAACTATAACGTGTCTGAAACCTATGGTTTTTTCAGTGAATTTCAAAGGTTTTTTAAATGCTAATTTCTAACTATAACGTGCCTGAAACCTATGATTTTTTAAGTGAATTTCAAAGGTTTTTTTAAATGCTAGTTTCTAACTATGCCTACAGAGGTAGGACATGTGAAGAAAGAAGAAAAAACGCACAGAAAGAAGCAAAAGATGTGCAGAAAGAACCAACAGAGGAGCAGAAAGAGGCCTTGTTGCAAAATCATCCTGTGCCCACAACTTTTTCAGACGGGTACTGGTGGTAACTGACTCTGACTAACCAGAGCCAGTGCTATGCTAAAAGACACTTAGAATACAGTGAAAACACCTACATACACTAGGGAACACTATGCGTTGGGGTACCCCTGTGATTAGCATGACCTCCTCTGCAAGTCCCTAGTACATAATAGGGCAGGGGGATTAAAACTACCTCTTAAAACGAGCTACAGGGCGCGTTTTAAGTTGCGGGATTAAGTCCCCTTGAATCCTGAGGGTCCCTGGGTCCCAACTAGCCCACTAGGTACTTCCAGTAAGCACCACAGGCCTGCGTTGCAACGCCTGTAACAAATTGTGCAGTTGTGTTTAGGTAGTGAAGAGGGTCGTACTGGGGGTAGTGTTTTAGGGTTTAGGTTAGTGCAGTGGTGTTTGGGTAGTGTAGGGGTACTGCTGGGGGTAGTGTTTTAGGGTTTAGGGTAGTGCAGTGGTGTTTGTGTAGTGTAGGGGGTCATGCTGGGGGTAGATTTAGGGTTTAGGGTAGTGCAGTGGTGTTTGGGTAGTGTAGGGAGTCGTGCTGGGGGGAGTGTTTTAGGGTTTAGGGTAGTGCAGTGGTGTTTGGGTAGTGTAGGGGGTCGTGCTGGGGGTAGTGATTTAGGGTAGTGCAGTGGTGTTTGTGTAGTGTAGGGAGTCGTGCTGGGGGGAGTGTTTTAGGGTTTAGGGTAGTGCAGTGGTGTTTGGGTAGTGTAGGGAGTCGTGCTGGGGGAGTGTTTTAGGGTTTAGGGTAGTGCAGTGGTCTTTGGGTAGTGTAGGGAGTCGTGCGGGGGTAGTGTTTTAGGGTTTAGGGTAGTGTAGGGGGTCATGCGGGGGGTAGTGTTTTAGGGTTTAGGGCAGTGCAGTGGTGTTTGGGTAGTGTAGGGGGTCGTGCTGGGGGAGTGTTTTAGGGTTTAGGGCAGTGCAGTGGTGTTCGGGTAGTGTAGGGGGTCGTGCTGGGGGAGTGTTTTAGGGTTTAGGGCAGTGCAGTGGTGTTCGGGTAGTGTAGGGGGTCGTGCTGGGGGAGTGTTTGAGGGTTTAGGGCAGTGCAGTCGTGTTCGGGTAGTGTAGGGTGTTGTGCTGGGGGTAGTATTCTAGGGTTTAGGGTAGTGCAGTGGTGTTCGGGTAGTGTAGGGGGTCGTGCTGGGGGTAGTGTTCTAGGGTTTAGGGCAGTGCAGTGGTGTTTGGGCAGTGTAGGGGGTAATGCTGGGGGTGGTGTTTTAGGGTTTAGGGCAGTGCAGTGGTGTTCGGGCAGTGTAGGGGGTCGTGCTGGGGGTGGTGTTTCAGGGTTTAGGGCAGTGCAGTGGTGTTCGGGCAGTGTAGGGGGTGGTGTTTCAGGGTTTAGGGCAGTGCAGTGGTGTTAGGGCAGTGTAGGGGGTCGTGCAGGGGGTGGTGTTTCAGGGTTTAGGGCAGTGGTGTTCGGGCAGTGTAGGGGGTCGTGCTGGGGGTGGTGTTTCAGGGTTTGGGGCAGTGCAGTGGTGTTCGAGCAGTAAAGGGGGTCGTGCTGGGGGTGGTGTTTCGGGGTTTAGGGCAGTGCAGTGGTGTTCGGGCAGTGTAGGGGGTCTTGCTGGGGCTGGTGTTTCAGAGTCTAGGGCAGTGCAGTGGTGTTCGGGCAGTGTAGGGGGTCGTGCTGGGGCTGGTGTTTCAGGGTTTAGGGCAGTGCAGTGGTGTTCGGGCAGTGTAGGGGGTTGTGCTGGGGCTGGTGTTTCAGGGTTTAGGGCACTGCAGTGGTGTTCGGGCAGTGTAGGTGGTTGTGCTGGGGCTGGTGTTTCAGGGTTTAGGGCAGTGCAGTGGTGTTCGGGCAGTGTAGGGGGTCATGCTGGGGCTGGTGTTTCAGGGTTTAGGGCAGTGCAGTCGTGTTCGGGCAGTGTAGGGGGTCTTGCTGGGGCTGGTGTTTCAGAGTCTAGGGCAGTGCAGTGGTGTTCGGGCAGTGTAGGGGGTCTTGCTGGGGCTGGTGTTTCAGGGTTTAGGGCAGTGCAGTGGTGTTCGGGCAGTGTAGGGGTCGTGCTGGGGGTGGTGTTTCAGGGTTTAGGGCAGTGCAGTGGTGTTTGGGCAGTGTAGGGGGTCATGCTGGGGCTAGTGTTTCAGGATTTAGGGCAGAGCAATGGTGTTCAGGCAGTGTAGGGGGTTTTGCTGGAGGTGGTGTTTCAGGGTTTAGGGCAGTGCAGTGGTGTTCGTGCAGTGTAGGGGGTGGTGTTTCAGGGTTTAGGGCAGTGGTGTTCAGGCAGTGTAGGGGGTCTTGCTGGGGTTGATGTTTCAGGGTTTAGGGCAGTGCAGTGGTGTTCGGGCAGTGTAGGGGGTCGTGCTGGGGGTGGTGTTTCAGGGTTTAGGGCAGTGCAGTGGTGTTCCGGCAGTGTAGGAGGTCGTGCAGGGGGTGGTGTTTCAGGGTTTAGGGCAGTGCAGTGGTGTTCGGGCAGTGTAGGGGGTCGTGCTGGGGGTGGTGTTTCAGGGTTTAGGGCAGTGCAGTGGTGTTCGGGCAGTGTAGGGTGTCGTGCTGAGGGGTGGTGTTTCAGGGTTTAGGGCAGTGCAGTGGTGTTCGGGCAGTGTAGGGGGTCGTGCAGGGGGTGGTGTTTCAGGGTTTAGGGCAGTGCAGTGGTATTTGGGCAGTGTAGGGGGTCGTGCAGGGGGTGGTGTTTCAGGGTTTAGGGCAGTGCAGTGGTGTTCGGCCAGTGTAGGTGGTCTTGCTGGGGGTGGTGTTTCAGGCTTTAGTGCAGTGGTGTTCGGGCAGTGTAGGGGGTCTTGCTGGGGGTGGTGTTTCAGGGTTTAGGGCAGTGCAGTGGTGTTCGGGCAGTGTAGGGGGTCTTGCTGGGGCTGGTGTTTCAGGGTTTAGGGCAGTGCAGTGGTGTTCGGGCAGTGTAGGGGGTCGTTCTGGGGCTGGTGTTTGAGGGTTTAGGGTAGTGCAGTGGTGTTCGGGCAGTGTAGGTGGTCGTGCTGGGGCTGGTGTTTCAGGGTTTAGGGCAGTGCAGTGGTTTTCGAGCAGTGTAGGTGGTCGTGCTGGGGCTGGTGTTTCAGGGTTTAGGACAGTGCAGTAGTGTTCGGGCAGTGTAGGGGGTCGTGCTGGGGGTGGTGTTTCAGGGTTTAGGGCAGTGCAGTGGTGTTCGGGCAGTGTAGGGGGTCGTGCTGTGGGTGGTGTTTCAGGGTTTAGGGCAGTGCAGTGGTGTTCGGGCAGTGTAGGGGGTCATGCTGGGGGTGGTGTTTCAGGGTTTAGGGCAGTGCAGTGGTGTTCGGGCAGTGTAGGGGGTCGTGCAGGGGTGGTGTTTTAGGGTTTAGGGCAGTGCAGTGGTGTTCAGGCAGTGTAGGGGTCGTGCTGGGGCTGGTGTTTCAGGGTTTAGGGCAGTGCAGTGGTGTTCGGGCAGTGTAGGGGGTCTTGCTGGGGGTGGTGTTTCAGGGTTTAGGGCAGTGGTGTTCGGGCAGTGTAGGGGGTCTTGCTGGGGGTGGTGTTTCAGGGTTTAGGGCAGTGCAGTGGTGTTCGGGCAGTGTAGGGGGTCTTGCTGGGGTAGTGTTTCAGGGTTTAGGGCAGTGCAGTGGTGTTCGTGCAGTGTAGGGGGTCGTGCTGGGGATGGTGTTTCAGGGTTTAGGGCAGTGCAGTAGTGTTCGGGCAGTGTAGGGGGTCGTGCAGGGGGTGGTGTTTCAGGGTTTAGGGCAGTGCAGTGGTGTTCGAGCAGTGTAGGGGGTCGTGCTGGGGGTGGTGTTTCAGGGTTTAGGGCAGTGCAGTGGTGTTCGGGCAGTGTAGGGGGTCGTGCTGGGGTGGTGTTTCAGGGTTTAGGGCAGTGGTGTTCGGGCAGTGTAGGGGGTCTTGCTGGGGGTGATGTTTCAGGGTTTAGGGCAGTGCAGTGGTGTTCGGGCAGTGTAGGAGGTCTTGCTGGGGGTAGTGTTTCAGGGTTTAGGGCAGTGCAGTGGTGTTCGGGCAGTGTAGGGGTCATGCTGGGGGTGGTGTTTCAGGGTTTAGGGCAGTGCAGTGGTGTTCGGGCAGTGTAGGGGGTCATGCTGGGGGTGGTGTTTCAGGGTTTAGGGCAGTGCAGTGGTGTTCGGGCAGTGTAGGAGGTCGTGCTAGGGTATGTGTTTCAGGGTTTAGGGCAGTGCAGTAGTGTTCGGGCAGTGTAGGGGGTCGTGCAGGGGCTGGTGTTTCAGGGTTTAGGGCAGTGCAGTGGTGTTCGGGCAGTGTAGGGGGTCGTGCTGGGGGTAGTGTTTTAGGGTTTAGGGTAGTGCAGTGGTGCTTGTGTAGTGTAGGGGGTCGTGCTGGGGGTAGTGTTTTAGGGTTTAGGGTAGTGCAGTGGTGTTTGGGTAGTGTAGGGGTCGTGCTGGGGGTAGTGTTTTAGGATTTAGGTTAGTGCAGTGGTGTTTGGGTAGTGTAGGGGGTCGTGCTGGGGGTAGTGTTTTAGGGTTTAAGGTAGTGCAGTGGTGTTTGTGTAGTGTAGGGGGTCGTGCTGGGGGTAGTGTTTTAGGGTTTAGGGTAGTGCAGTGGTTCTTGTGTAGTGTAGGGGGTCGTGCTGGGGTAGTGTTTTAGGGTTTAGGGTAGTGCAGTGGTGTTTGTGTAGTGTAGGGGTCATGTTTTAGGGTAGTGCAGTGGTGTTTGGGTAGTGTAGGGGTCGTGCTGGGGGTAGTGTTTTAGGATTTAGGTTAGTGCAGTGGTGTTGCGGTAGTGTTTTTTTGGTTTTAGGGTAGTGCAGTGGTGTTTGTGTAGTGTAGGGGGTCATGCTGGGGGTAGTGTTTTAGGGTTTAGGATAGTGCAGTGGTGCTTGTGTAGTGTAGGGGGTCGTGCTGGGGTAGTGTTTTAGGGTTTAGGGTAGTGCAGTGGTGTTTTTGTAGTGTAGGGGGTCATGTTTTAAGATGCAACACTCCAATATCTGACCAGTCTGCACTACATAAAACTGCAAAAAACTAAAAATAAAAAGTGTTTTGCACACTTTTGTCATTGGGCTATATGTGGGCTACATCTGGGTAATATTTGTGCTACATTTGGGCTCTTTTTTCACTGGTGGCCATCTTGGAAGACTTCTTTGTTATGAAGTTTCCTAATTTCCTCATTTACTGCAGTCTCCTCAGTAGGAAATGCTTTCAGTTTTTTACTTTGACTCCATCAAGAAGGCATTCAGATGTGTCACACATTTGCCATAAATTCAGAATGTTATTACTCTAGTTGTTCATTAGATCACTGTAGTAAAGCTACTGCTCACCAAGGAGTTAACTGGAAGTCTACTGCTGGTATTGAAAGTGATTGTTTCAGTCTGCATGTCAGAATTTTCTAATGAAATAGAAGAGGATTTGAGATCTCACTTAAAACATGCACTAAATTTTCTTTTTGCAGCACTAACCATAATTTCTATGGCAAAATGAACCCCCTCATTTTGTTCCTTTTTAAATTAAATGTTTTAAGTGTTACCAGTTTATTCCAATCAAGATGGCTTCAGGTGTGCCATACTTTTGTCATAAGTAAGGCTGTTAGCACTCTAGTTGTTCTTTAGAACACTCTGGGAAGCTGCAGTAGAACACAAAGGCATCAACTGACAGGCTGCTCCTGTTGAAATATAACAGGAAGATATTTGAGATCTCACTTAAAACATGTCCTAATTTTTCTTTCTACAGCACTAACCATAATTTCTATGGCAAAATGAACCCCCTCATTTTGTTCCTTTTTAAATTAAATGTTTTAAGTGTTACCAGTTTATTCCAATCAAGATGGCTTCAGGTGTGCCATACTTTTGTCATAAGTAAGACTGTTAGCGCTCTAGTTGTTCTTTAGAACACTCTGGGAAGCTGCAGTAGAACACAAAGGCATCAACTGACAGGCTGCTCCTGTTGAAATATAACAGGAAGATATTTGAGATCACACTTGAAACATGTCCTAATTTTTCTTTCTACAGCACTAACCATAATTTCTATGACAAAATGAACCCCATCATTTTGTTCCTTTTTAAATTAAATGTTTTAAGTGTTACCAGTTTATTCCAATCAAGATGGCTTCAGGGGTGCCATACTTTTGTCATAAGTAAGACTGTTAGCGCTCTAGTTGTTCTTTAGAACACTCTGGGAAGCTGCAGTAGAACACAAAGGCATCAACTGACAGGCTGCTCCTGTTGAAATATAACACGAAGATATTTGAGATCACACTTGAAACATGTCCTAATTTTTCTTTCCAGAGCACTAACCATAATTTCTATGACAAGATGAACCCCATCATTTTGTTCCTTTTTAAATTAAATGTTTTAAGTGTTACCAATTTATTCCAATCAAGATGGCTTCAGGTGTGCCATACTTTTGTCATAAGTAAGGCTGTTAGCACTCTAGTTGTTCTTTAGAACACTCTGGGAAGCTGCAGTAGAACACAAAGGAATCAACTGACAGTCTCTGCCCTTGTTGGATGTACATGTTTTACTGAGAATGTCAGACTTCATTCTCACATGACTGAGAAAGATAATGTGAATTTACAGAAAATATGCTCTCATTTTAGCTTCTGGGGCACCTTCCAAAACTGTATGGGACAAGCATGTGAAAATAGTTTTCTCTCAAACATGATTCATGATATCCCAGCAGAAGGTTTTTCACAGGGTAAAATCACCTTAGAACACACCACAATTCCTGAAATTAGTATGGTACCATCAACAAATGAATTCTAATGTAACTAAAGTCTGTTATCACCCTTTATAGTTCTCCTTTTGGTAACCCTCAAAATCTTCGATTCACTACAATGCATTTCAAAGGGGTACTATCATTTATATTGGTCCCAAGATGGCTGCCAGCAATTCCAGGATGAAGTGCTGACAGCCAATCAGATCTCACGATGACATGTGTGGTTAGGCTCCGCCCAGATATATATGTGTTTTTACTTTTGATTTTCTCAGCAACTACTGAACGGATTTACACCATTTAACAAAAAGGGTTCTTTTTGAACCAAGAACTACCTCTTTGCCAAATTTGGTGTATTTCCGTTCAGCAGTTCGGGCTGTAGCCTTGCATAAAGTTTCCTATGGGAAATTGATTTTTTGACTCTTATTTTTTAATTTCTCCGCAACTACTGAACGGATTTACACCATTTAACAAAAGGGTTCTTTCTGAACCAAGAACTACCTCTTTGCCAAATTTGGTGTAATTCCGTTCAGCAGTTCGAGTTGTAGCCGTGTCTAAAGTTTCCTATGGGAAAATGAATAGGGAAAACACGTTTTGGGACCCCCCTTTTTCTCGGCCCCGCTTGACGAATCACCCTGAGACTTTCAGGGTAGGAGCGGACCGGAGCGGGCCATAAAGTTTGAAAATTTCGCGAAGATTCGTCAACCGACGCAAGAGTTATTTCAAATAGAATGTCACGGATTTCCTATGGAAAATAGGTCCTAACTATAACTATCTACTGGCGACCGCCAGTAGATAATATATATATATATGCATCAAGTACCACACGCCTGAGTACTGCGTGAAGAACAAGCCCATCCAGTCAGGAACAGTTAAAAACGGATTTTAATTCCATCAGGCATAGCAAACCACATAGCATACCACATGACGCGTTTCAACCTGGATTTGGTCTTAATCATATGTGAAAACGAGGGTCCGTTGCTATCGAGTTTAAATACATTTAGTTCTCAGAAAGTGAAGAAGGACTTCAGATGGGACCAGCATGTTAAAGCAATATCATCCGATTTATTTTGCTGTTCCAATTCTTTCAGTTCGGGGCTGAAACACCCTTCTTTGCAACAATACTCTAACTCATCTCTCGCAAATGCGTTTTATAAGCAGTGTTCGAGTTTGTTGTGTTCAAAACCCCAGTAACATCACTGTAACTGAACTTCATTGTCCATAATGCATTTTGACAGTTCAACATCATTACATCCTTCTCTTGTCATTAAACTCCAGTTGTATCATGCCATAGTGGGTAAATCAAGAACAGTTGTCACCTTTACTGCTTTAAAAGGACCAATTCCATATTGTGCAAGGCGGTAGAAATTATCTTCATTTACCTCAAGAGCACTGCTCCTCTGAGATTTTGTATTTACAAAGATGTTATACTTTCATATTTCAAGGGTTTGCTTTTACTGCCCGCTTTTCTTGTTTTAAAGTCCTGAGAGTGCCAAGGTTAAATAACCCCTTGCACCGCTAAATCAGGAAGGGTTGTTTAGGCAGTATTCCACCACATTTGACTATCCTTATCCTTAGCAAACACAAGGAGATGATGGACGGAGCTCTGAAACTTTTCAGACACTCACCCCCAGTCACAGATCTTGGTTGAATCCATCATCGTTCTTTAGCTCACTTCGCCACCCCAGTTCTGACATAGCTATATGCAAATCAGTCTTGACCCTGTGCCTCATGGGAACAGTCCAGCCCGAACTGCCAAGCCATGTCTTCACTGGACCGGAAACAAGCATCCTGGGACCTGTTTCGGGCTAACATCTCTCATCAGCCAGGCTAGCTTGAATCCAGTGGCAAAGTGAGCAAGGGACCCACGTCTGGGCATACCCTGCCAACTTAGGGCGAACAAAGCAAACACAAGGAGATGATGGACGGAGCGCTGAAACTTTTCAGACACTCACCCCCAGTCACAGATCTGAGTTGAATCCATCATCGTTCTTTAGCTCACTTTGCCACCTCAGTTCAGACCCAGCCATATGCAAATCAGTCTTTACCCTGTGCCTCATGGGAACATTCCAGCACGAACTGCCAAGCCAGGTCTTCCCCGGACCAGCAACAAGCATCCAGGGACCGGTTTTGGGCTAACAGCCCTCATCAGCCAGGCTAGCTTGAATCCAGTGGCAAAGTGAGCAAGGGACCCAGGTCTGGGCATACCCTGCCAACTTAGGGAGAACAAAGCAAACACAAGTAGATGATGGACGGAGCTCTGAAACTTTTCAGACACTCACCCCCAGTCACAGATCTTGGTTGAATCCATGATCGTTCTTTAGCTCACTTCGCCACCCCAGTTCTGACATAGCTATATGCAAATCAGTCTTGACCCTGTGCCTCATGGGAACAGTCCAGCCCGAACTGCCAAGCCATGTCTTCACTGGACCGGAAACAAGCATCCTGGGACCTGTTTCGGGCTAACATCTCTCATCAGCCAGGCTAGCTTGAATCCAGTGGCAAAGTGAGCAAGGGACCCACGTCTGGGCATACCCTGCCAACTTAGGGCGAACAAAGCAAACACAAGGAGATGATGGACGGAGCGCTGAAACTTTTCAGACACTCACCCCCAGTCACAGATCTGGGTTGAATCCATCATCGTTCTTTAGCTCACTTTGCCACCTCAGTTCAGACCCAGCCATATGCAAATCAGTCTTTACCCTGTGCCTCATGGGAACATTCCAGCACGAACTGCCAAGCCAGGTCTTCCCCGGACCAGCAACAAGCATCCAGGGACCGGTTTTGGGCTAACAGCCCTCATCAGCCAGGCTAGCTTGAATCCAGTGGCAAAGTGAGCAAGGGACCCAGGTCTGGGCATACCCTGCCAACTTAGGGAGAACAAAGCAAACACAAGTAGATGATGGACGGAGCTCTGAAACTTTTCAGACACTCACCCCCAGTCACAGATCTTGGTTGAATCCATCATCGTTCTTTAGCTCACTTCGCCACCCCAGTTCTGACATAGCTATATGCAAATCAGTCTTGACCCTGTGCCTCATGGGAACAGTCCAGCCCGAACTGCCAAGCCATGTCTTCACTGGACCGGAAACAAGCATCCTGGGACCTGTTTCGGGCTAACATCTCTCATCAGCCAGGCTAGCTTGAATCCAGTGGCAAAGTGAGCAAGGGACCCACGTCTGGGCATACCCTGCCAACTTAGGGCGAACAAAGCAAACACAAGGAGATGATGGACGGAGCGCTGAAACTTTTCAGACACTCACCCCCAGTCACAGATCTGGGTTGAATCCATCATCGTTCTTTAGCTCACTTTGCCACCTCAGTTCAGACCCAGCCATATGCAAATCAGTCTTTACCCTGTGCCTCATGGGAACAGTCCAGCACGAACTGCCAAGCCAGGTCTTCCCCGGACCAGCAACAAGCATCCATGGACCGGTTTTGGGCTAACAGCCCTCATCAGCCAGGCTAGCTTGAATCCAGTGGCAAAGTGAGCAAGGGACCCAGGTCTGGGCATACCCTGCCAACTTAGGGAGAACAAAGCAAACAGAAGTAGATGATGGACGGAGTGCTGACATTTTTGAGACACTCATCCCCAGTCATAGATCTGAGTTGAATCCATCATCGTTCTTTAGCTCACTTCGCCACCCCAGTTCAGACACAGCTATATGCAAATCAGCCTTGACCCTGTGCCTCATGGGAACAGTCCAGCCCGAACTGCCAAGCCATATCTTCACTGGACCGGAAACAAGCATCCTGGGACCGGTTTCGGCCTAACAGCCCTCATCTGCCAGGCTAGCTTGAATCTAGTGGCAAAGTGAGCAAGGGACCCATGTCTGGGCATACCCTGCCAACTTAGGGCGAACAAAGCAAACACAAGGAGATGATGGATGGAGTGAAACTTTTCAGACACTCACCCCCAGTCACAGATCTGGGTTGAACCCATCATCGTTCTTTAGCTCACTTCGCCACCCCAGTTCAGACATAGCTATATGCAAATCAGTCTTGACCCTGTGCTTCATGGGAACAGTCCAGCCCGAACTGCCAAGCCATGTCTTCACTGGACCGGAAACAAGCATCAAAGTTTCAGCACTCCGTCCATCATCTCCTTGTGTTTGCTATCCTTATCCTTATCCTGATTATTCCTTTGGGTAGCACCGCGTAGCACACTGAGGCTACATGCATGGGTGCCAGCAGGTATAGGGTGCCCTTGACTACTTAGGTGCCCCTCAATATTGATACACATCCTCTGGTATATATTTAGATAAGCTCCCCAACGCCTATACACACCCCTTGGGAGTTATATGACTGCCCGGGTTTATCAATAAACTTGACCAATGCAGTGCGATTTTTTAATAAATACTGTGTACCTAGATGTTTTTTAAAAAATACTGTGCACCCAGATGTTACTAAACTATAACCATCTTCGGGACTTGCCGTGCAGCTATTACATATATTGCCCTATCTGGGAATAACGACTCCAGGATGGCGCTCAATGAGACCCCTGTTTAACCAGTGCAAACGGTGGGCACTGCACAATCTCCGGGTCTCATGGGATTGGCAGGAACAGGCCATTGACCCAGGCGAGGGGGCGGGCTTCCCGCTCTCCGTCCGGGTCACGGTACGCGTACTTCAAGGGGCGCACGAGTTCTCTCGGCATCCTGGAGGAGTATGCAGCCCAGACAACCGTTATTGCGGTGAGAGTGGGGGGAAGTGGGTGTATGGAAAGGATGTGCTGCCCGCTAATTGTTACTCGCAACGTTATAGGTTTGAAAGCAGCATGACCTTAACAGAGTTGTGAGAGTGTTGGGAACAGAGTTAGTAGCTGTCAGGCTAAACATTGCACAGATTTCCCAGCAGCTTGACCGCAATGACACTGAGCAAGTTCGAGAAACGAGTTAATTACTTTGGTGCCAGATTTGCGATATATCGCTCATCAGCATGCATATAAAGACATGAGGAAGGTACTCAATGGGTATCGGGAGAACAAGAGAGAATTATTGAGGTACTGGCATTATGTATAACTAAGGGCTCATGATGAATGTATACATGTATATATCCACAGGTTGACAAACGGTGGCTGCTTTTTTCCTGATGGGGAAGCGTGGCTAAAATTTGTGCGTGCCCTCCCCTACGAGTATGTTGCTAGTACGAGTCCTGTTGGCAACCGCCGCGTAATTATGGCATAACCATGCATGTTTACCTGCAAAAATGTCTTGGCAAAGTTGCCATTATACACCATTTTAATGTGTTTACATGTTTGGCACGATCTTTCTTTTATATTGCTTGTCATCCACCACAGATTGCGCTTGAAGCATCGGTGAGGTGGAGATCGGTCCCCGAGCCCTGATGAAATTGCCAAAAATTATTAGGCAATGAAACATGTCGGCCGTTTTAACTGAAATGGTCTAAAACATGAGGTTCTTATAATCTGAGTGCGATCACTGCGAATAACAAAATATGTACAACTGCAAGTGAGTCACAACTCATTTTAGCTTGGAGAAGCAATTTTCTTCTTTCACGCTACGGGGTCCAGTTAGTTGATGGATGACACAAGCATCGGCACTGCACTCTGTTTCTTTCTTCACCTTCTCTCACATAAACTATAAAACTTGAGCACAATAACCTTTTTTCCGTTTCGGTCATGAAAGTTACCAATGATGACAACGTGATCAAACTGGTGAGTACTAACCAGCAGCTCCTTTGGTGATGCTTTTGTAAGGTACTTTCTGACCTCTCACACCTTTTTCTGGTTCTGTTTATAATGTGAGAGTATGTTTGGTGGGCTGACAATCTTTTCAATTTAAAGTACAGAACACTTAAAACTGGGCAGGACTGGTAATTTGGTGGAGCCAGTCTTTGGCAGAGATTGGTTACAAAGACTGCCCCCGGTATTTTGAAAGTGTATAGTGCTCATTATAATCAGGTCACTTTTTGCATGGATAGCTTTAGTCTATACCTGCTCATGTACTGTGGGCCACATGTGGATCGGTGGGCATCAAGGTGAGGGGCCGTGCATGTGCTTTCACCTGTCATGACTACACTATGAGCAGCATGGGCTAGGTATGATGATCTAGGTTTCCTTCACTTTGTACCCAACAGCAGTAGTCTGGGACCAGTTACCAGCAGACTAATATGCTTAGGGAATAGGTGCTGCCTGGGGGCATTAACAAGCTGGAATAGGTCAGCAATGTCGGCTTTTCTGGGAAAAGATGGAGGGAATGGTGACATGAGTGAATGCATAGCATGGTTAGCGTAGTGTTGTTTGTTTGATTATTTAGTAATGTGTTGCAACAAACCATTGCTGCCAAGTGATTACATGTCCTGAATGGCACCTTCAGCCAGTCCCAGCTTTCTGGCCAACAGCACTAAACATGCTGGAAGCCAATTCTTTTAATTGAAATAGCAAAAATACAAGTCCAGGAACACAATTTTCAGCTGGCTTAAATGCAGGACTAGCTAAAGATGTCACACAGAATATAGAAGGCGGGACACCTTTCTTGACCTCTGCTGAAAACTGTGAGAAGATATGCTTACTTGTTACCAAAGTCACAGACTTGGATGCCATGTTGACGCAATGAGGCATGATATGTACAATCCAAACTAGAAGTTTCATTAGTTTATGGAGCACTGTTTCTGAAGAAATACAGAGAGAAATCTGTTTGTCATGCATCTGTCTCTAAAATGTCCACAGAGATACTCAGCATGGTTCGTGTTGCACTATTCTTGCATAGCACACCACTTGCAGCATCTGGCGGCCGCTTTTGCTGTCTGTAAGTGATAACACAGTGGGCCTCAGCCAACACATGGCCAGTGCATGCAGAGGCATCTTCTAGGCTCAGAGGAACTCTTAGACCTGTCATCCTTAGGGTGGTCATCTCCCAAACATTTTGCCTGCTTACTTCCTCTATTTGCTCTATCATTTTGTTGGCCTTAGGTCTCTGAGCACTTTACCACTGCTGTCCAGTGCTGAAGTGTATGTATGTCTCCCCTAAACATAGTGACATTGGTGTATACGTGATTGGCATATTTAGTTTATTTGTAAGTCCCTTGTAAAGTGGTATACATTATAACCAGGGCCTGTAACCTGAATGCTACTAGTGGACATGCAGCACTAATTGTGCCACCCAAACAAGTAGCCCTTCAAACTTATCTCAGGCCTGCCATTACAGGGCCTGTATGTGCAGCTTATTGCTACTTTGGCTTGGTGCTTAAAACCACTTGCCAACCCTTAAACTCCCCTTTTATTAGACATACGTCACCCCTAAGGCAGGCCCTAGGTAGCCCTAAGGGCAGGGTGATGTGTAAGTAAAAGGTAGGACATGTACTATTGTTTTACATGTCCTGGTAGTGACAAACAGCTACATTTGTTTTTCACTACTGTGAGGCCTACTCCTCTCATAGGCTAGCATTTGGAATTCCTTAATACACTTTTAAGCTGTAATTCCTGATTAGAAAGGAATAGCTGCATCATGTTTCATATCTTTGAAATGGTAATGATAAATCCTCTTTACTTGTAAAGCTGAATTTAACATTACTATTTTAGAAATGCCACTTTTGGAAAGCGCAAAACCACAATAGTGCCAGTACTGACTAATTATTTATACATACTACATTTTTTCCATGACCACTCTATTCAATATTAGTGATCATCATTTTTTTTTTCTCATTAGTCATATCACTTTGAAATTCATCAAACACAGAAGCTTATTATGAACAAATCATAAATGAACAGTACATTAAACCCACCGAACGTACATGCACAACGACATTACATACAACAATGAATATACACATAAATTGCAACAATACAACTAAAATTCACAGTTCTGAATTGCAATTGCCCAAACAGGAGAATTTGATAGCTTCTAAAGCTGACAACAATTTTTTTTCCTTCTACTCCTAAATTAATGGGCCAAGCAACCTGTCAATGCACTGCTCGTGTAACCAGGGGATTGTATATCAATCAAATTCATTCCCTGATTACATTGCCACTTTTATCGGCTTGAAGGTTGCACTGTTGTCGACGCGTTTCGAATCCGTATCTTTGTTTGTGGGTTCTCTTTAGGACTCAGAACTGATAAACACTTCATGTAGCAAATTATCATATGACAGGGAAACCGTTTTCACTTCTCCGATAGCTTTATATCAATCACAAGAAACCAATCCTCAATCCACCACTTTCATGTGCCTCTATAAAACAGTGACTGCAGATGAAAACCAATTAGTGTTACAAATTTCGAACTTCAGCGGAAACCGGACATCACTCCTCCACCCTCTCATGCTTCTGTTCATTATCGGTAGCTTGGTAGTGACAATAATTGGTTTTCCTCTGGTGTACGTAATTTCAACATCACAGTGTGAAATTTTGTAGAACGCCATCTCAAAATTCTCTCAAGAAATATGATGGTCACCATCTTTTTGCCAGATTAAAAATATAACCTTGCCTGTGAGCAATTATAGACCAAGCATTGGTATTGACCAAAACAAACTCTTGCACACATCAATGCACAGTAACCTGATAATAGAAAATGGAGACTGTAGAAGCATATGGCCTTGTAGTGTTTTGGGGCAGCACCAAGAATAGGTGCAAGTTGAGGTGAGTCAACAGCTACCCTGCGAGGAGCAGCATTTTGGGAGAGTTCCTCATGATGCCATAGAAGTAATAAAAGACGCACCGGCCATGAAGGCGGGGGTCACATATTAGCACGTATTAGCACAAACTGTTGGTGTGTCTTTCTCCAAGCCAAGAATCTTAGCTATATGTGGATGACAGCCTCACAAGTCTTGGGCGGTCCAGTCGCAAACAAGAGTACTAAGAGTGGGCTCCTGTCACTTATGCAGGTTGTGCTCTCATGCCCACAGAACACATTGAGAAGGAGGCCATAACCCTCTGCTGGGGATGTCAGCATTTCCATCTCTCTCTCTCCCCCTCAGCCATCACCTACCCAGCCGGACATTGGACATGGTTTGTCCTCGTTTCTCCACTGTGTTTTCCTCTCCTTACCCGCCTTCTGACGAGTTGCCGAGGATCTGCTGGCGGCGGAGCCATTTCAGTGGCTGATGACCAGTGGGGTATGCCTGGGTGCCTGGGGAGGGGATCGGCTGGGGATCTCCCCTCCTGGCCCTCCCCTACCCTCCGGATTTTGCTGTGGTTGCCTGTCCTGTTGCACCACCTCCCTAGCGATGATGGAGATGCATTAGTCTTGCTCCTCCCGGTGGGGGTTCAGCGGCGGTGAGTACTGCGGTGCTGCTGACCAGTGCCCCCGAGCTTGTTTTGCTTCTTGAGTTTTGGGGAGGCGCACCCTCCTGGTCCCCGCTGCTGCCTCCACCTCTCCGGGGCTGTTGCCTGGTGCCCGAATCTGACTTTCCCCAGTCTTTGCGGCATTCTGAATGGCGATGCTGCTGCCCCTGGAGCCCCGGGTGTGTGTACGTTGACGACCCGCTTTGTGCTCGGCGGTGTCCTGCCCTCCTCCCTCTGTGGTCATGTGGCTGCCTCCCCATCAGACCCTGTGTGAAGCCTTCGAGTCTGCTGCCTTGTGGCTTTCGTGTTGGATTTTTGTGTGTTCCGCCATTATGGGTTGATGCTGTCGGTTCCCATATCCTCATTGTTGCTGGACTACTCCTTTTTCGCCTGTCTGTTCTTTTCCTCAAGTCGTCCCCTCACTTTGGTCTCCTACTCCCCTCCCATCTTATACTATCACCGATTCACGGGATGTTTATGATTGTTGGTCCCCAGCCAGTTTGTATGTCTTTTACTGTGACTGTTTTGTAAGTACTTTCCCTCTTGCCGGTTTGCCTGACCCGATTATGCATTCCTTACCCCTTTTTACCATTCCCCCCCTACCTTCCATGCCCCATTTGACGTGTGTCTTGGCTATGCTATGCGCTAATAACCCATGTTATTGTGTATTCACTGTTTTTTTCCTATGTTATACTTTGCTCCTGTAACTGATGTAATTTTGTAACTTGTAACTCGCTGATCCTCATGTAAAGCGCGCTGATACCTCCGGGTCTAGCCAGCGCTATATAAAACTCTGCAAATAAATCTATTCTTGTATAGACACCTACTTACTGTATGTACAGTCCACAAGTCCTTGATACCGCTGTTTCAAGGGTCTTCATCCAAACCACCGCCTCACCAAATGGACCCTAAAGCTTCAGGGATACCGATTCCAAGTAGAGTACAAGCCTGGAGCGGAAAATCCCGCAAAAAATCTCTCAAGGAATGCATGACCGGCCACAAAGGAAGTAGACGCCCTAGCAAAAAACAGACTGAGGAGTGCGTCTGACTAGTAGTAGAATGTTCCTGGATGCTCCCCATCTCCCTGGCTGACATCAAAGTAGCAACTAAGACCATTGACTGCCTTTCACTTGCCATAGCCGTTGTGCGTCTGAGGGACCCAGCAAATGCTGATCCACTCTACAATGTACGTAATGAGCTAGCTGGTACTTCCGAAGGGTGGCAGGGTATTCAGTCAGTGATTCCAAAGAGCCTTGCTCAGCAGGTAGTTGACCTGTCACAGGGGTCCCACGAAGGGATAGTTAAGACCAAAAGAAGGCTCCAGAGCAAGGTATGGTTTCCTCAGCTTGAGGCTTTAGTTGAGCAAACGCTCCATCAGTGTGAGTTATGCCAAGTCACATGGAACAATGAGTCACCAGCACTGGTTATCACCAAGAGATACCCAATGCCCCATTGCACCAGTCTAGCACAACATTTGGAAGCCTCCCTGACAGACGATATATGTAAGGCATCATCGATGACTACTCCAAGTATCCCAAAGTAGAGATTGTACAACAGGGAAAGTGATACCCAAACTAAAGAAAACCATAATGACTCATGGGTTCATTCATCAGCTGCAGACGGACAGTGGCCATAGTTCAGACTCGATGCACTCAGCACCAAAAGATCATGCCCCAATGGCAGCAGGCCAAAATGGAAGCAGAATGTTGCAGGCACACCTTAGCCATGGTCATCTGCGTACCCCAAGCTGCACTGTGGAACATATTACCTTTGTCTTCCTGAGATACTATCAACAAAAGCCACACATGACAATGGGGGAGGCACCAAACATGCTATGTTTGGGGCACCTGATGCAGATATTATCCCTTACCACCCCAACCGGGCCCAAACCACTCTGTTGGGAAGAAAATTATTTCAGCGAAGACTGAGCAAGAATGATTAGACCAGCCACCAATGACATAGCAGTAGATGGGTGATCAACAATGGAGGGAGAGTACTGGTCAGAGACAGACATTCAGAGAACAAGTTATGACTTCCTTTTGACCCAGGAGCCTACACCATGACTCAAATGAATATCACTATAGTTTCAGCGGGACACGGGATTGAGACGTTCATGTGTACTGTCTCTTTTTTCAAGAAGTACTGGGCCCTAGGACCCAACCCCACGAGGAAGGTGGGGAAATGGATGGCTCAGTGGTAAAGGGAGAGGCTGAAATCAGGAGCAGCAAAGGAGAGACTTTAACTGAAGGAGCTCACCAGCAGGAATCAGAATGGACGAGAGAACCAAACCGTGTGAGTGAGGGAGAAGAGTCAGAGAGTGGCACTGTAAGGGAAAGTTCATTCATAATGCAAGACAAGGTAGTGAGATGCACTCCCATGTTATCCATTTTATTTTAAGGTTTCTCATTTATTTTCCTCATTTCGCCATGTATAGGCATGCAAGCTTGTAAGCGCTCCGCCCAATCGTGCTGCAATCATAAAGCCGAACACGAAGGAACCCCAATGTTCCCTTCCAAGCTGCACTGCCAAACGAATCCAATGAATCAAATTCATATTTGTCTCCTTGGTTACACCACTTTTCACTTCATTTTTCCATCTTTTCAACCTTGAGTTTATTCAATCCATTTTACTCATTTTTTTGACCATTTGCGGTTATTCACAAAATACAGATGCCCCTGTGTATTTTTGATTCATTGGATTCGTTTGGCAGTGCAGCTTGGAAGGGAACCTTGGGGTTCCTTCGTGTTCGACTGTAAGGGAAAGCCCAGTGACCAGGAGTTGATTGAGAGGGCCACTCATGTCGAGCAAGTGTTGTGAATCTGAAGCGTCTGTGTGTGTGTGTGTGTGTGTAGGGTGGTTTGGGGGGGTTGTTATGCTTATCTGAGTTAAGGAGGCACTAATAAGTGGTGCAGGGCAGGGTGAGTCAACTGTGACCCTGGGAGGTGCAGCATTTTGGTAGCATTCCAGGTGACGCTATAAAAGTAATAAAAACCCGCTCGCTGTGAAGGTGGGGGTCACTGTTTAGCAGGAACTGTTGGTGTGTTTCTCTCATTGCGTACTTACCACCTTTGCTGAATCGGTCTACAGGGCCTGACACAACAGGGCCCAACTTAAGTAAAAGAAAAACATTAATTGTAAAAAGTCTGACTAGACAGGTTAGTCTTAAGCAACACCATAAGCTTCAATATTTCCAAGGGATTGAGTTCACTCATCTCCATTTCAGGTCCTGTAATCTTGAACCCTTCTGTTAGACTTGTCAGCCTTAGGGTGTTCTTCCTCTAAATTTTTTGCCTTACTCCTCCATATTTTTTTGATCTTGTTTTTGTTGGCCTTAGCCCTTTGCGCACTTTACCACTGCTAACCAGTGCTAAAGTGTGTGTGTTCACTCCTTAAAACATGGTAACATTGGCTTGTCCCCAAATGGCATAATTACTTTACTTATCAGTCCATAGTAAAGTGATACTACATATACCTAGGGCCTGTAAATTAAATGCTACAAGTGGGCCTGCAGCACTTGTTGTGACACCCACTTAATTAGCTTTACAAACCTATCTCAGGCCTGCCATTGCAGCCTGTATACAGTTAAACTGCCATTATGACGTGGCCAAATACATTTTTTGCCAGGCTCAAACCTGCTTTTTTGATACATATATGTCACCCTAGGGTAGGCCCTAAACAGTCCTGTGGGCAGGGTGCAATGTATTTAAAAAGTAGGGCATGTAGTTTTAAGTTTTACATACCGTGGAGGTCAAAAACTCTTAAATTTCTCCAATAGGATAACATTGAAGTTTCCTTATTGCATTTATTAAGCTGTAACTTCCAAATGGGAAGAGTTCATGTTTGGTGTCTTTGGAATTGTAATGAAAAAATCTCTTTCATGATCGTATTTTTGGTTTCAATTTTGAAAATCCACTTTTAGAAAGTTGAAATTTTCCTGCATTACATTCTTTTACTGATTTCTTCCAAAGCTGCCTGTTTTGCCATCCTTCACAAAACTCAGGGCCTCATTTATGAGGCCCTACTAGCACTTTTGTGCAGCCGGAACATCACTTTTTTGACGTTCCGGTGGCACAATGTGCCACAGCATATTTATAAGGCCACGAAAAGCCACTTTATGTGGCTTTTCATGGCCTTATAAATATGTGCCCCTTTCACGCAGAAAACTGCGTGAAAGGGGCATTCCATAGATGTTGCTGTGGGGGTTCCCATGGAACCTGACACATTCCCAGATTTACAACAAATCGTAAATCTGTGAATGCGTCAGAACCTAATGCTACCCCAGGAGTGGTGTTAGGGAAGCGCAACATGGAGCAATGTTTTAATTTCCTCTCGCGCTTTCCTTTTTCTAGGTGTGCTGCATTCTACAGCACACCTAGAAAAGGAAATCACCTGAATTGATTGATTTTGTGTAGGTGGGTTTTTGCGTGTCAATCAGCCCCTCAACGCATGCACCCTTGAACAATGGTGCAAGGGTGCCTGCGTTGGTGCACGGCAGCCCATTGTGCACGGGCACTGGGGAAAAGGACAGGAATGTGCTGTATCACAAAGATACACCCCATTCCTGCCCTTTTCTTTTGCCGTAGGGCAGAGCAGCAGGAAGGCCTGTGGCGTTGTCCTACGGCAAAAACTAATAAATGAGGCCCTCAATATTCAAAGAGCACATAGACTGGATCCTATGAAAGGATCCCTTTCTTCTAAACCAAGAGGAATTCTCCTTTTTTCCTTGAATATCTTGATCCACATAAGGGCCTCAATGCTGCAAGATCAAAAAAACACTTATCTTGGATGGGTCACAATATCTTTTTTACCCAGGATGTATAAAGGAAGACTGCATCCAGATGTAAGGCCTTTCTGGCTCCCCAACCCTCTCTCCATTTGATGAATGCCCATTATGGTTTGATCTATCCGTGCTTCTTTAAAGTAACATTAAAAGATAAGACAATCACATATGAGGATCCGGAGAATATTAAAAATGTATTGATGATTATAGGGAAGAAATAATGGTTACCTCCAAACCCTCTTCTTCACGATGATGTTAATCTGATTTTCTTCTTTAAGGTTTTGCTGTAGTTGCTAAGTGTATACTGTGGTTGATAGACACTTATGTTGTTTTTTAATTTCAGGTGCTGAATGTTCAGTTCCTTGTTGTACTGGATGATTGTGCAATTATGTTGCCACTCTTGTAGCTCCATGGATGTGTCATTCTTGTTCTATGCTGTTTCCACCTCACCTTTGTGTTCCACTTCAGGATTAATTTTCTGTCACCGTTCTCTTGGTATGTATTGTCTGTTTACTTCCTTTTACCATTTACTTGCTTTTTCCTCTCATACCTTTTCTCATGTGCCTCTTTTCTTATTCTATTTCCCTTCCCTATTTCTTTGTATTCTCATTCTTTTATGACAATACTATTTTTTTCTACTTGAGTGTCCTTTACTAAAAGACCTGTCTATCTGGAAGGCGGAGCTTGCCGGCGCCGAAGATGGCCGCCTGAGTGTAGGGCTCCGCATTTTCATAATCAATCCTTAAGGAAATCCTGCGTTTACCTGGGACTGCTTTCCCGCAAACTGCTGTTTGGTGCTGCTGTGAGGACCCTCTTTCCATCGCGGGTCCCCGGCTGCGACGAGGACGAGAGCTAGTGTAGTGCTGCGTGAGTCCATGCGGCGAGCTGCCCAGGCCGCGAACCCCCGCACTCGATTTTGCCGCCTGCCGACCGGAAGTGCTGCCGAGCCGGTCGGCCGTGCCGCCTCGTCCCGGTTGGGGCTCTGCGAACCTGGTGTGCCCTTCCGAAGCTGCCGCTATTTGCAGGGGGTCGCTTGCGGTAAGCGACACACGGATTACGCACACGCGGACTGTGGAGATGTGGTGGAGCGCCTATTCAGCGGGACACTGCCGCTGTGAATAGCTCACACGACTGTGGTGCCTGGAGGGGACGGGCCGGGAGCGGTGGTGCTGGCGGTGAGGCATAGCGGCTTTGTGGCCTCCTTTTGACTTTGCTGTATCTGTGGGAAGACCTGGCCTGTGTTGCTTTGCCCCGCAGCTGGGGGGCATGGCTGTGATAGAGGCGTGAGCAGCATCTGGCACCCCCCATCATTTTGCTCATCGTGCCATTGATTGCATGAAGGTGCTTGGCAATCTCTCCTCCTGCTGATGCTTATTGTGGTTGCTGGCAGCCGGTTGCTGTGCCCGTGGATGTGCCCTGCACCCCCCCCCCCATTTCTCCCACTGCTGCGGATGCCACTGTTGTGCATAATAGCGCTTGGGGCTCTCACTAACTTAATAGTGGAACGCCGCACAACGTGCGACCCGAAGCTGAGAGGGGTGTAGGGCTGGTGGCACGGACGACGCCCATACCTGTCTACTCAGGGATTTCCACGCTGTTTCAGGTGCTGGGCTGCCACTCCTAAAGGAGACCCGGAGAACTGTGACCATTTGCTGACCCTTTCTGCTCGGCTTTCGGTTGACGCACAGTGTGCTACTCCCAGTTGTTTGATCTACCGCCTCCAGTTCTGGTGGGTGTTGCGCGCAGCTATGGGTAGAACGGATAAAACGCAACAAAAACTGTCCTTTGAACAACGCAAACCCAGAGACCGCTCTCGGACGGCTGAAGAAACGGAGCAAGATGAAGATCAGGAGCAAGCACTGCAGGGTGGCGATCTGAAATCCATTTTGGTTTCCATGGAAAAAGGTCTGCAGAACTCACTAACGGTACTGGGGACGAAGATAGACTCCCTCTCCTACCGCATGGACCGGATGTCTGAAAGGTTGGACAAGCAGGTGGAACGCCTTGACATGGCGGAACGACGCATCATGGAGGTGGAGGAAGCACAGACTGATATGGTCACCGGTCATAAGCGTATGGATCGGGCGCTACAAGTGCTACTAGACAAGACGGAGGACTTGGAGGCTAGGTCTCGGAGAAGTAACCTGCGAATTACTGGTCTGCCGGAATCGACATCTTTCGGCAACATGGAACAGTTCATCAAGAAACTTCTGACTACACTTCTGGGCTCTGACACCTTTTCGCCCATGTTTGTGGTTAAATGGGCACATCGCTCCTTGGGCCCGCATCCGGCTCCGGGTGCACCTCCGAGGCCAATTATAGCAAAGCTACTTAATTATCGCGATCGGGATGCCGCGTTAAGGGCCGCGAGAGAGAAGCAGTCATTGCATTACGAGGGGTCTACACTTGCTATATTCCCGGATTTCACGATGAAGGTGCAAGAGGCGCGCCGCCAGTTTGTGACACTCAAGAAGCAGTTGCGTGACCAGAACATTGATTATGCGATGTTATATCCGGCTCGCCTCCGTGTTAACCGCCAGGGCAGGTTGCATATTTTCACGGACCCCAAGGCACTTCAAAAGGCCATGAAGGACTGGGCAAAGGAGCAGAGGCGCAGCCCAGATAGGGAAGCCCTGACTGGTGCGGTTGGAGGCTCCCTGGAGGAACAGGACTGAACTCGTCGTTCGCCTCACAGATAAGACTTATGTGTTGGGGGGGATGACACATTGTCCAGAAATTTTACTGAAGATGATTGATACTGGGAAGATGGGGGAGAGTTTTTGAATCTATTCTGGTTGCGTGATGCTTTTGTTTTTTGTATATTTTTGCACAGGTTTGCCCTTTAGTGTATGGCTGAGGGTCTGGTTGGGCTGTGCGCTCTGCTTCACGTATATAACATTAGCGGGGTGCGTGCGTCTTTTGTGAACGCTGATAATGTGCTAGAAGGAATGCGAAGGGCCGTCGATTGTCGTCCATTTGGTCGACGGTACATAGTTGGCAACCTCCGCCTACGAGTGTTACACACACTTGGGGTTTTGTTATTGTTGTTTTCTGGCGGGAGGGATTGTTACTTTTCGGTCCAGAGCAACGCAATGTTTGATTTGTATTATGTGGAATTTGGGGTATTGGTTCGTCAGGTCCGAGTTGGGGGATCTTGATGTGGGAGGGGGTGGAGGGCTGTTGAGACTCAGATGTTGTATCATGCAAGATATTGGACAAATACATTTGTTGTATTGTAGCATAGCACCACACATATTTGATGTATGGCAGCGATGATTGGCCCTAGTTCACGTACAGAGGGAGGTGGTGGTGAGTCACCAGTGGACACACTCAGAGTGCTCACATGGAATGTCCGGGGGCTAAACGATTATAGAAAAATCCGTAAGGTCCTTTCATACCTGACAAGACATAATATAGAAGTAGCCCTGCTGCAAGAAACTCATCTCCCACTTAATTCCCCTATGTTACGGAGCAGGAGCCTGCTAGGTAACATACATGCTGCTGGCTTTACCACGCACGCATGTGGTGTGCTTACATGGGCCAACCCTAGATCTGCACTCACCATAGACCCATTATTCACTGATGCCGAGGGCAGATACGTCATCACTAGGTGTTATGGGAAGGGTATGACCTTATTAGTTGTCAATATCTATGGCCCAAATTTTGATTGCCCGGAATTTTTTGCAGGGTTGGCGGATAAGGTGGCCGGCTATAGCGAGGGCCACCAATTGTGGGGGGGGTGACCTTAATCTTGTTCGAAGTCCTTCATTGGACAGGTCCGATGGGCCTGTAAGAAACATTTCTGCTGCCGCTAGGGAGATTGATTGTGCGTTGATTAGGTTCGACCTGACAGATGTGTGGCGTTTGAAATACCCGACCACGGGTGGCTATACACACTATTCCGCCTACCATAACTTACACACCCGAATCGATTATTGGCTTGCAGCTAGGCCACTTTGTGACAGGGTTCGATCATGCCAGGTGCTGCCACGTACACTTTCAGACCATTCGCCAATTCTATTGGTGCTGGACACACCTCGCAGACGCATACCCCCATTCACATGGCGTTTTCCTCCCTATTCTTTATTAGACGCTGTTTTCAAGGAAGAACTAGCTGAGGCTATTGAGACTTTTTTTGAGACGAATGTGGGCTCTGTGGATGACTACCAGGTTGTCTGGGAAACCTTCAAAGTTTCTATCAGGGGGATCACTATATCTAAGCACTCAGGGGTCCTCCGCTCCATACGTAAACGTCTTGCGGACTTAGAGGGGGAAATCAAGACTCTTGAGTGACGGTTGTTGACCGGTGCTGACAGTTTAGATGGGGAGAAACTTGTGGAACTACTACGCGAATACAACACAGCAGCTGACAAAGAGATCAAGTATCTTGGTAAATACGCCACTGCTAGGGCGTACGGTGAGAGCGAGCGGCTCGGGTCGGTTTTAGCTCAACTACTTAAGAAACGCAGAGAGACGTTGGATACGGTGTGGGTCAGGTCCACTGAGGGCGAACTTTTAACTGAAGTTGCGGAAGTGGCTGATAGATTTCGACAATATTATTCTGAGCTCTACGCTTCTAGGAACACTGCGACTGACGATGAGATTATTGATTATCTGTCCCACATACGACTCCCTTGGCTTACTAACACACTTAGGGAATTCCTCATGAGGCCCATAGAGAAAGATGAAATTCTTTTCGCTTTAACTAGCATGAGGGCAGGGAGCACTCCAGGGTCGGATGCGTTAACGGTCGCATTCTACAGGGCATTCATAGATTTATTGCTCCCACAGTTATCCACGCTCTTTGACGATATGTGTGTGACAGGTAATATGCCACCATCCATGTCCGAGGCAGTAATAGTAGCACTGCTTAAGCCCGGTAAATCCTCGGAGGACTGCGCATCATATCATCCTTTGTCTCTACTTAACGTAGACACGAAGATATTTGCAAAGATCCTTGCAAACAGACTAGTCCCCCTGGTCCCACTCTTGGTGGCACCAGAACAGGCGGGGTTTGTCCCCGGCAGAAATGTAACTTACAATTTACGCACTGTCTTCGGAGCCTTACAGCATATCAAGCCGGAAACACCCGCAGTGGCGGTCTTCTTAGATATAGAGAAGGCATTTGATTCGGTGGAGTGGTCGTTCATGAAGCATGTTTTGTCTCGGATGGGAGTGAGCCCGGTCTTTTTACAACTAGTTGGCACACTTTACAGTAAACCCACGGCCCGCATTAAGATAAGCAATATAGTGACGGACTCTATACACATAAACCGGGGGACGAGGCAGGGTTGCCCGTTATCTCCATTGCTCTACGCTTTAGTGGCGGAGCCTCTGGCTTGTGCGCTGCGGGAATATCATCAAAATCGTGGTATATGTTTCCCACGCTACAAAATTATAGTATCCACGTACGCTGATGATACTCTCCTATACGTCAGACACCCTGAATCTAACCTCTCGGCTGTTTTACGGGAGGTGGTGCGATTTGGTGGGCTTTCAGGACTGCATGTGAATTGGCCAAAATCTATTATCTTTCCCCTTACGCCGAATACCCCTCATTTTGAACTTGATTACCCGCTGCAATGGACCACAGATGCGGTCAGATATTTGGGTATCAGAATTCACACGGACTCTGATACAGTATTTAAAGAAAATTACGGGACAGCGTTTAGCAAGCTGGAAGATGATGTTGAAAAGTGGATTAAGCTTCCGCTATCACTTTTCGGTAGAATATCCATCATGAAAATGGTGGTGTTGCCGCGGCTTTTGTTCTTATTTATTAATATACCCATGGTTCTGCCTCGTGCCTTCTTTGACCGTCTCACCTCTTTGATGGTTAGATTAGCGTGGGCGGGTAAGCAGCCGCACGCGAAGTGGCAGGTTTTGGTGCTTCCCTATTCTATGGGTGGACTTGGCGCACCGGATTTCCATTTATATTACAGGGCCGCACAATGTTCTCATGCATATTATTGGATGCATGGCCCCCCAGATATTCCTCACCTTCATATAGAATCGGAGGTGGCGGCCCCACTCCCGCTCCCTGCCCTGTTGTTTCAAGCTGCGGATCGCAGGACTTGCATATTGGATTCTATTAATGCCACAACGCACGCTTGGCACTATTTATTACAATTACAGGCCGGTGCTATATTGTATTCCCCATTAGCCTTAGTAGAATGGTGTACATGGTTGCCCCCCTGCAAAGAGAAAGGGGTCACACAAGCACTTCATGCCTTGGGCGAACGTATTGTGGGGGAATTGTTTGACGATGGGGTTGCTAGACGGTGGGAGGAGTTTGCTACCAACGAAGCAGAACCTACTATATTGACGAGATTCCAATTTCATAGAACGCGACATGCACTGAAAGAGCAACTGGGTGACGACTATCTGGAACCACCTGAACTAGCGGCTTTAACACTCACTATACGTGCGAAATCCCCCAAACGCATAGTAGCTACCATTTACAATTCATCCATGTCATATAGAGCTAACAATTATACCAAGGCACGTTTAGCATGGCAAAGCGACTTGAACATAGAAATAGCAGACACAGTGTGGTCCTATTGTTGTACCAGCACCAAGCGGTTCTCACTTAATGGCCGGCACCGTCTGGTACACTTCAAGTTCCTAAATAGGATTTATTATACACCGGAGAGGCTACACAGGTACAGTTTGAGGGAGACTGCGAACTGTGAACAATGTCATGCTGGGTTGGCGGACTTCCTCCATCTGGCCTGGACATGTCCGGGAATCGCAGCCTTTTGGGTCTCATGCTTCAAGGAAATAGGTCTGATCACTAACTTGCACCTTGAACCTGACCCTACGCTGGGACTGTTAGGTTACTCTAAGTCCATTCCCAAAGGGGTCAGGCGACTGGTGGACATGGGAAAGCTGATGGCCAAGCGCAGGGTTGCTATCAACTGGTTTCGTGGTCCGCTCCCTACACTCGCACAATGGAAAAACGACATGACATTCTGCTGTACGCAGACGGAGATCTTTAGCGAGCTTTTCCCTCCACGCAGCAGGCCAAAAAATTGGTGGGAACTGTATAATACTTACAAGCTCACATCTGACAGTGGTGTTAACGGTTCACCCTTACAGAGGCAGAGTTAGATTGTTTGTGACAGGGGGTCATCACTTTTCGCCTTGTAATCTAAGCTGTTCTTGCTTTCTAGGTGTGTGCACCATAATTGCTGGGACATCTGTAATCTACCTATAATGATTAAACGAGCAAGGGGTTTGTATATGTGTAGTGTTGCCAGCGGGACTCGGTGCCTTTGTCAAACTGATACTATCGTTTATATGCTTGATTTGGGTGCTCTGTATAATATGATGCTACACGCTGAGTCTCATTGTTGTAAGTTTTAAGAAACTCAATAAAATAAATTTAAAAAAAGACCTGTCTATCAGTATTACCTGAATTTACACCATTCAGAGTTAACTCATCGAACGTTAAAAGTTTGAACAACCCTATTAAAAGTCAGAGAGTTTTATCTCATCTGGCCAGACTTAAACAAGATCTTGCTCTTCTTCGAGAGACCCATTTATCAGACTTGGAGGCTAGTAAATTGCAGAAAAAATGGTTAGGGAAAGTTCTTGTTTCCCCTGAAACTACTAAGAAAAATGGAGTAATTATGCTGTGTAATAAATACTTATAGCTGTTTTTAATGTTTATGGTCCTACACAAACTGACCACTATTTGTGGTGAGACATAGTTAAGAAATATTTAGAGTTTAATATTTATATTTATTGCTAGTGGGCAACTGCATTCAGATTCACAGATAGGATTTCTAAGGTGAACCTTATTACAAAAAAGATGCACAAACAGTTTCAATCTGCTATTGACCAATTGTCTTTAACAGAATCATGGATACTTAGGGGCCGATTCCGATCTCGGTCGGAGGCGCACCCAATACCATTCGGTCGGGAAAAAAGCCATGCGAATGCCTGTTTCCCGACCGATCCGTACAGCATACCGAACGAGTAAGTACGATGCGCACAACAGCACAGAATCCGGCCGAGTCGTACTCACCCAATCCAGGTCCTGTTCTCCGACCGAGGTGAATCCGGAAACGCAGAATCGAGTCGCACGGAAGGGAAAATGCAGCTCCTTCCGGCCGAACAAGTACGATGCGCTTTCCGTACGCGCCGAACCCGTCGCTACGCACGGCACGTCAAAGCATCCGGGAGAGGCGCACATAAGCTCCGATTCGCGCCACAACACGATCCACGGCTACGAGGCGAACACGCCAGCTACGAGGACGACGCGAAGCGACGAGGACGACGCGAAGCAACGAGAAGGACGAACGACACGAACCAACCATGAATCCCTTCGTCCCGATCATACCAATATTCTACATTTACTACCGGAACAGGCACGGACGCGTACGGCGCAGAAGGTAAGTCAGACACCAACCACAAAACACATACAACACGTACACGACACATCACACACACACAGAGGGATGCAGAATTTACTTACACCAGCAACAGCAGCACCATAGGGGCGGGATGCCCATCACCAATGCCACATATGCACACAGGGGCCTGAATGCGCACCACCACCCCTACCCAGGGGGGCCGGATGCCAACCACCACTACCACCCTTAGCCAGGGGGTGCCAGATGCTGACCACCACTACCACCCTTACCCAGGGGGCTGGATGCCTACCACTACTACCACCCTTAGCCAGGGGGTGCCAGATGCCTACCACCACTACCACCCTCACCCAGGGGGGCTGGATGCCTACCACTACTACCACCCTTACCCAGGGGGCTGGATGCCTACCACTACTACCACCCTTACCCAGGGGGTGCCAGATGCCTACCACTACTACCACCCTTACCCAGGGGGCTGGATGCCTACCACTACTACCACCCTTAGCCAGGGGGTGCCAGATGCCTACCACCACTACCACCCTCACCCAGGGGGGCTGGATGCCTACCACTACTACCACCCTTACCCAGGGGGTGCCAGATGCCTACCACTACTACCACCCTTACCCAGGGGTGCCAAATGCCTACCACTACTACCACCCTTACCCAGGGGGCTGGATGCCTACCACTACTACCACCCTTAGCCAGGGGGTGCCAGATGCCTACCACCACTACCACCCGTACCCAGGGGGTGCCAGATGCCTACCACTACTACCACCCTTACCCAGGGGGCTGGATGCCTACCACTACTACCACCCTTAGCCAGGGGGTGCCAGATGCCTACCACCACTACCACCCTCACCCAGGGGGGCCGGATGCCTACCACTACTACCACCCTTACCCAGGGGGCTGGATGCCTGTCACTACTACCACCCTTAGCCAGGGGGTGCCAGATGCCCACCACCACTACCACCCTTAGCCATGGGGGTGCCAGATGCCTACCACTACTACCACCCTTACCCAGGGGGCTGGATGCCTGTCACTACTACCACCTCTACCCATGGGGGCTGGATGCCTACCACTACTACCACCCTTAGCCAGGGGGTGCCAGATGCCTACCACCACTACCACCCTTACCCAGGGGGCTGGATGCCTACCACTACTACCACCCTTACCCAGGGGGTACCAGATGCCTACCACTACTACCACCCTTACCCAGGGGGCTGGATGCCTACCACTACTACCACCCTTAGCCAGGGGGTGCCAGATGCCTACCACCACTACCACCCTCACCCAGGGGGGATGGATGCCTACCACTACTACCACCCTTACCCAGGGGATGCCAGATGCCTACCACTACTACCACCCTTACCCAGGGGTGCCAGATGCCTACCACTACTACCACCCTTACCCAGGGGGCTGGATGCCTACCACTACTACCACCCTTACCCAGGGGGTGCCAGATGCCTACCACCACTACCACCCTTACCCAGGGGGGCTGGATGCCTATCACTACTACCACCCTTACCCAGGGGTGCCAGATGCCTACCACTACTACCACCCTTACCCAGGGGGCTGGATGCCTGTCACTACTACCACCTCTACCCATGGGGGGCTGGATGCCTACCACCAACACCACCTCCACTCATAGGATGGACAATGCATGACACAACCAGCACACCACAACCTAGGGAATGCAAGAAAAGACATCCCCCAACACCATGACAAGCGTGTGTAGACTGTGTCAAATGCCTACAACACTGAACATGACTTTGAACATACAATGTGACCCCCTATCACATGTGCCACACATATATGTGTGTGGCCCCCACAATGCAAGCAGGCCATGACCATTGTGGCAATGGGGTCCAAACCCCCATCATCACAGTGACCAAAATGTAAGTGTGGGGTCCATAGCTGAAGCACATTTTGAACAGTGTGGCAATGGGTTCTAACACCCCATCACCACAGTGACCAAAAGGTAAGTGTGGGGTCCATAGCTGAAGCACATTTTGAACATTGTGGCAATGGGGTCTAACGCCCCATCACCACAGTGACCAAAAGGTAAGTGTGGGGTCCATAGCTGAAGCACATTTTGAACATTGTGGCAATGGGGTCTAACGCCCCATCACCACAGTGACCAAAATGTAAGTGTGGGGTCCATAGCTGAAGCACATCTTTAACATTGTGGCAATGGGGTCTAACGCCCCATCACCACAGTGACCAAAATGTAAGTGTGGGGTCCATAGCTGAAGCACATTTTGAACAGTGTGGCAATGGGGTCCAAACCCCCATCATCACAGTGACCAAAATGTAAGTGTGGGGTCCATAGCTGAAGCACATTTTGAACATTGTGGCAATGGGGTCCAAACCCCCATCATCAAAGTGACCAAAATGTAAGTGTTGACAAAGAAAGAGCTGCAACTGCCAAACTGCATGGATGATTCCTGGTCACAGAACATAAAACACATCAGTGGCAAAGTAGTGCATGTGTCCCATTGCAACATAAATTGGGGGAGCCAAATACTGCAGTGAAAATAAGACATACCTTTGGCCATGTGCAGACAAACAACACCCATGGGGGCTGACACTGTCAACATTCATCAATGACACAATGACAGAAGTGACCATCAGAATGCAGACCCACATATTTGCACCAATGGGCACACAAATGCAGATACCCTGTGGAGACTGTAGATGTGAGGTGAACAGATACCATACCATGGTAGCAATGGGACACACAAACCATGATCATTGTGCTGACCGATGACCTAGGAGTCCCAGGGACAGCAGGGGAAAGCCACCAAACTACATACAGCCAATGGCACACCCAAGATATGCCAATGCAGTGGTGCAGATGCACAAACACAAACAGGCAGACCCACACTGCACATCATACACAACAGGTGAGGGGGTGCCAGTGTCCCCAGGCAACCACACAACACATGAGGAGACCTGAATACCAATCATACAGATGTGCATACAGTGCCACACAAAGGTAACTCATGGATCCAAATCCCCTATGTGGGCAAGCAGGCATTGTCAGATGAGAGGGAGCACAAATCACACATGTCACACAGGCACGTAGGAACAGCAACTGACACAGCAAGACACAGACACACCACAGCACTACCCCCAGGGCCCCCACAATGTGGTGACCCTGGGCTGCATTACAATCCCACTGTGATGACAAAGCTAAATGTCGTTCACACTGTGAACCACAGTCATGTGTCCTGAGCAACAAACTACCATCACACCTACACAAGCACAAATCAATCAGCATGGCCAGTAAGCCAAGGCCAACATGGAGGCAGGGGCCTAGCCGGGCAACAACTCTCATCTGCACACACTCAACACCACACCCCTCGACCTCCAACAATGTGCAGCAGTGAAGCACACATGCACTGGTGACATTGCACATGCACCCATGACTATTCCAGGGTGGTGGGTGGGAACCAAGGTGCAGAAACACATCACACATGGCCACTCAACAAGACTCCTGAATGTCTGACACACTGCACACTACGCTGTACATGGACATGACGGCAATACCACACCAACCAATGGGATCCCAGCCACAGTCACACACCAATGAAGAAGCCAAGGTCACCCACAAAGAACACACATAGACAACAACCAACATTGCAGCCCGGACCCTGAGGAGTGCCAGCAGTCACACACACAACGTGTCACAATCACTGAAAGATAACACAAACTGGAAATCACATGACAGGGGCAAACAACAAGTGCCAAGGGGAAACCTGACTGTGACCCATCTGCGTCTGCACACAAACTCAGCCCTGACAGCAAACAAACCTATGGGTGACAGCCTGATGACCAGTAATGTGCCATGCACCCACATCACAGAGAACCCAGGGAGAAGACTTTGGGGGAACATAGGTCAACTCAGCAAGCATCACAAACAGGTACAACACTAGGGATCACAGCATGCACAGCTAAACAGAAGTGAACACACAGACATGCACATACAACACACACCTTGGGTGCAGGCAATGTCACAGGAGTACACACTGCCATGAGGGGACTCCACTCCTGTGTGAGGAAAGCTGTGCCATATGTTGCCTCAGTAGGGCCCCATCATGTCAGCTGAGCACTTGGTCACACAATCAACAATTAGCACCAAATGAGGGCTCCCGTCACATCAGCCTGGTCATGGAAGTGCCAACGAAATCATCAGCACAGATCCAACACACTTGTATAGCAATGTTGCACTGACAACACAGATGAGTCCTTCCCCATTGATGCCCAAACCTGCATGTCCAGTGGAGATGGCCACATGGTCAGGGAAGTAGACGAATTGAACAATGGCAGGCACAACAGATGTGCAGGGGTGGAAGCCACAGATGTGAAATAGCTAATGTAAGTAGGAAATCCCATTGCCAAATACTGAACACATGACACCCTCAGATGCTGCTATGGATGACATGGATACACCACAGGATAGGACACATTCCCCCTGGACCACATGGGTTCCTGCACAGTAACACTTCATTATCATGAGACCAAATATCACCATCACTGCAGCAAGGGCATGGTTAGCATCATCAACAACATGTACATCAGAAGCATAAGCACTAGAGAACAGAAAGTTGCTTTATTCAGCATATGTGTGTAATGAAAACTGAAAGTCCAGAAAAAAACACAAAGGCCAATGGCCAGTCCATTGTCAAAGTCCAAACAGGGTGACAGTGGCAGATGTCACCCTACGCATGCCTGCACTAAACCAGGGACAATCCAATAGGAGGGGCAACCGGGGGGGCAGGCCAGGCACCGCAGGGACAGGATCAGGGCTCACCAGGAGGAAGCAGGGAAGGGGTGGTGGGTGCTGGAGAGCCACTGACAACTGCAGTGGAGGTGTCTGACATGGTGTGTGCCGGCACAACTGGGGGGCATGACTCAGATGTTGTGGGTGCCGGCACGACTGCAGTGGACCCTGCAGATGGAGTGGACAGGTCCGCCACTGCAGTGCCCAAGTCAGACAGGGTGGTAGTGGACTCCACTGCAGTGCCTACCACCAGGGGAGGAGAATGGGGAACAGGCAAGGTGGGCTGGACAGAGGGGAGGACACCCTCACCACATCAGTGGCACAGACAAGCGCAGCGGGGGTGTGGTGCCGGGAGAGCAAGTGGCAGGGGGAGAAGGCCAGATCCTCTTGGGGATGGTATATCTGTGGGTGGGGGAACCTGGGGCAGGGTGTGGTGGGGGCACCTGTGGAGTGGGGGCCTGAGGGATGGAGGAAGGAGACCTGGTGCCTGAGCTGCAGGCCGGCGGCGGGGTCTTGCTCTTACGACTCCGGGGAGACTTGCGGGTGGGGGCCTCAGTCTGTCTGCACCTGGGGGAGGGTGTCCGGGGGCGAGGGGCACTCTGCTCTGTGTGGGTGGGCTTCCTCTTCCCCTGAATGCTGTATCAGCTGGATCGGAGGGGAAGAGGCCGAGGTCACTGAGGAAGAGCCGCTGGGTCTTTGGGGTTGCAGGTGAGGCAAGGGAGGGTGCTTTGGAGGGAGAGGCAACTGAGGACTGTGCAGTGCTCGTGGATGCGTGTGTGTGTTCCAGGGCCCCATCCCCTGTGAGTCTGGTTTCAGTCCCCTGACTGTGCGTGCGTGTGCGTTTTGTTTGTGGCGTGTGTGTCTGTGTGCTGGATGTGTGTGTGCTGGTGTGTGCCTGTGCCGGTGTGTGTGTGCTTGGGACGGGTAAGGTGCTGGGGAGTGTGGATGGAGCAGAGGCAGGAGGGGTGAGGGACTGTCTGAGGAGGGACACTGCTGCCGTCAGGGAGGAGTCCATGGACCTATTGCCCCTCTGTAGGTCAGACATGCCCGATGAGATGCCCTCCATGAACGACACCAGCTGAGTCAACAGAGCGGTGTGCGCATGGAGGACACTCAGCATGGCTGTCTGCCCTACATGGAGCTGGCGAAGGAGGTACACAGACTCCTCACTCAGGGCAGCAGGGGACACAGGGGCAGGGGGTGCGGTGCCTGGCCCAAAGGAGACACGCTCCCGAACATGGGAGCCTCCACGGACCTGGGGAATGGGAGCCGATGGGAGGGCGGTGGTGGTGCTGGTGGTGGCGGGGACAGCAACACTAGCTGGGGTGTGGTGGCTGCTGACACCCGCCTCCATAAGGGAGTCATCCTCCGAGTTGCTCTGGTCCTCAGCTGAGGTGGATGGTGCTGAGGACTCCGCGGTGTGGCTCCCCTCGCCCTCCGTGCCACTGGGTCCCTCCGACCACTCCTCAGCTGCTGACCCAGTCTGGCTCTCCAGCTCCTCCTGGTCCGTGGAGCTGTCCCCTTCCGTGGCCGTGGATGTATCTGCAAACAATGGGGAAACAGACAGACATCAGTCACCTGCACCAAACGCACACACCACTGTGAGCACAGCACATTACAGAGCAAGCCCTGGCATCATTAGTTGTACATTGCTAAAAGTGCCCTAACTGAACAGGAGAAGCCAATTGTCAGTCTGATGCCAACCATGGCACTCACATCCCACATGGCCTTGCACCCATCTGTCTGGTGTCTGTTGGATAGCAACACCCCAGTGTGGACACATGCACCAACTACACAGTAGTTGGACAGTGCAGAGGACACGGTGTAGCATGTGGACATGCACACATCACAACTCTTGCCACTGAGTCAGTACAGGTTTCCGGATGAAAGGGACGCCCAGAGTCAAATAGGAAATGCATGTGATGCATACCAGCGACAGACACCATGATGCACCCATGTCCTGATAGCCATCGCCACAATGGTGTGCATGTAGCACATGTCACTCCCCTGCAGGATCACCAATAAGTAGACACATGCCATGGCGGAGGTATGACTGCTAAGTCATACATCACTGTCTCAGTGATGTATGACTTGGCAGCCAGACAACAACACTCTGCACTGTGTCACAATAGTAGGTCATGGGGAATGCAAGTCCTGGAGCTGCACAAGTGCACATGTACATCCCCCACACAACACATCATCTTAACCCTCATCTGTCCAGGTCATACCGATTGGACATATGGGAGACCTGTGACACTACCCTCTGAACCTGAGCCCCTCACAATCTGCTGTGAATGGGGAACAGCTGCCTGAACTTCACATTCGCATACCCCAGTCTGCACGGGCAGCTGATCAAACACCTATGTGACACACAAGTATCGTCTCCTATGGTCACATCTCCAGTGGCATGCTGAGCCCCTACCGAGAAACACCCCAGCAGTCCTGGCAACAAATCCACAGCACACTGACACAGAGGCAGACACCTGAGGGGTCAAATCACTGCGCGCAATGTGTCAGCTGATACACGGGAGTGGGAGTACAGAGTGCATTGCATGGCCTGGAGTAGGCATGACTGTCCTGCCCCACATGAATGAGGGATGAGCCCTGGACAGTGGATAGCTGGCTATGTATGTGTGACACACGTAATCTGCACACTCCTGGGGCCCAAACATTGTTCCCACCCGCTGCATGGGTGTGTGCCACATACCCCAGGCACATGTGGTGGCTCAGCTCAGCAAGTGGACCGCATATCAAAGCAACACGCAGATTATATGTCCGAACACAGGCGTTGTGTGAACAATGGACCCACCCATGATGCCCACAACAGAGTTAGGGAAACAGATGTTGTCCCCCACCTTTAGTGAAGCAAACTGCAAGGACACAGTCCCAAGTGACACAATTCCCTGAATGTAAGGGCCACACCTGGGTATCAGATGAGGAGTGGGCAGTGCACAATAGAGGGACATGGCTCCTGGACAACATGACTGCTGTACTGTGGCAGTTTAACCAGGCCAGAGGAGGGCACATAGCATGTAATACAGAGTTCACAGTGCAGTCTTTGACTCACCCCCTCCTTGCTGCTGTCTGGCCTTCAGCTGCCCATCCAGGTCTGGAAACACCACCGCCAGGATCTGGAGCATGTGGGGGTCAGGGTCCGTGTTCCGCCCCTCCTGCGAGGAGGCGACAGCTTCAGCTGGACCCGTGCAATCCTCCGGGTCCAGCCCCGAAGGTCCTGCCACCTCTTCTGGCAGTTGCGGATCCGGCGCTTGTAGACCCCCACGGACTGGGCAGCCCGGACGATGTCCTTCCAGATCTCCTGCTTCCGATGGGCATTAACCTGTCAGGATGACAAAGTGAAAAGGCCATTACTACACATGCAACATATCCGTGCATGACACAGTTGTATATACATGTCTCAATCACAGGGGCACATGATGTACACAGGCAGTGCAACGCTGCCCATGGACAGTTTGCCAGACGTCACTACATGGTATCATTGCATGGGAAGTAAAACCTTGTTCAAATGCACTGTCACTGCACCATACCTGTCCAGTGCATGTCACTAAACACTATGGGGGTGACAACTACTCAGTGAGCCTGCTAGCCAGTGGCGTGCAGACTTTCAGCCTTGCTAGTCAGACAAAATGCACATTCAGAAAGGCAGTGCACAGAACACTCACCTGCTCCCCTGGTGTCCCATACAGCTTGCTGTACTGTGGAAGTAGGCTGTCCAGCAGGGCCTGGTTCTCCTCAAGGCTGAAGGCTGGGGCTCTCTCCACAGTACGTGCCATTGCAGGGTCCAGAGGGGCAGAGACAGCAGCAGTGCAGTGGCAGATGTCGTCCTGGAGCATGTAGTGCAGGCAAGTGAGCTCTCAGGGGAACAGCCAGCAATATATATGTGCTGGAGAGGCAGATACTGTCCCTTGTGTCCAAAGTGATAGGTCCAAGTCGTTTGCATCTTCTGAATCTGGCCAATCCATGGAATAGCAGCACCAATACACGCCCACAGCATCCTTCAAATCTTCTACTTCATGACATACATGATTTTGCAACATTGTTGTGGGTGACCAACTGAATTTCCAGCAACCGACTCGTTCGAATTTCGAAAACGCGTCCGTTGCCAGGCTAGGCCATTGTCAATGGGTGCGCACCGATCGGTCCATTGCGGTACAACGCGTACAGGGGTACAACGCGTACCCGCACACATTGAATGCAATGGGCCGGCCGGGAGCACCGATCGGTCCATTGCTGATCAACGCGTACAGGGGTACAACGCGTACCCGCACACATTGAATGCAATGGGCCGGCCGGGGCACCGATCGGTCCATTGCGGTACAACGCGTACAGGGGTACAACGCGTACCCGCACACATTGAATGCAATGGGCCGGCCGGGGGCACCGATCGGTCCATTGCGGTACAACGCGTACAGGGGTACAACGCGTACCCGCACACATTGAATGCAATGGGCCGGCTGGGGGCACCGATCGGTCCATTGCGGTACAACGCGTACAGGGGTACAACGCATACCCGCACACATTGAATGCAATGGGCCGGCCGGGGGCACCGATCGGTCCATTGCTGATCAACGCGTACAGGGGTACAACGCGTACCCGCACACATTGAATGCAATGGGCCGGCCGGGGGCACCGATCGGTCCATTGCGGTATCAACGCGTACAGGGGTACAACGCGTACCCGCACACATTGAATGCAATGGGCCGGCCGGGGGCACCGATCGGTCCATTGCGGTACAACGCGTACAGGGGTACAACGCGTACCCGCACACATTGAATGCAATGGGCCGGCCGGGGGCACCGATCGATCCATTGCTGTTCAACGCATCCCTGTACAAGTGACTGGCATATGTCACCATGCCTGTCTCAGATGGACATATGCCAGCCACAGATAGCTCCCAGGGAGTGAGGGGCACACCGACAACACGACAGCCTGTCCAAACTGTATGATAAGGCATGTAAGGCTGCATTTCCTATTGTGTGTATGTTGGTGTACATGTTGTCCTGTGGGTGTCACCTGGGGGCAGCCACCCCCAGGCTGTGCACGTGTTCATGGGGACAGGATCCTGGGTGTTACGTGTACATGACCACTGTGATGTGCAACTGTTCATATCTGTGCATGTGCCATGGTCACATTTCACGGTGGTGTATGTGTATGTCATGTCACATACCCCGTGAGTCCCATGTGGGACGGTATGTTTGAGCCAGGGTGTCCCAGTGGCACAATAGTGATGGTCCTCCACAGTCTGTGTGCATGTAGTGTTTACAATGTCTCTGATTTCATGTGCACAATGGGAGACAGTCTCCACATCCACGTTGTGTGTGCATGGACTTTGATGTTGTGCGTGTGTGTGTCACAGACGTCCATGTCTGTCCTGCAGTGGCAAGTGGGACCACTACCTGTGGGGGTCATAGTTGTTTTGCTGTGGTGTATACATGATACTCCATGTAATGCCAGTGTCCATGTGGCAATACAGGGTCCCTGGGGATGTACCTGTCGTTGAGCTGTGATGCCTGGGGCACATCTGTCCTCACATGTCACTGTGGGGGGTGATTGTGACACGGCAGCAGGAGATGGGAACTGTGACACGGCCTCATGATATCCAATGGGCCAACCTGGGACTTATTGATGCCACTTGTTGAACCGTGATGACATATGTTGGCCATGTATGTACCATACATGTCCTTACGGAACTGCACACTTCATGTAGTTGTGCCTCATAATGATGTATGTTGGGATATTGAGTGTGTTCAATGCCGCATATGTGGGCTGACTGACAATCTTGCTTTCTTCTCCTCTGCACTGCAGGGCTCCTGCTGTCCATCGACCATTCCCAGAACTGGCAACAATGGTGGAACGGGACAGCATCCGACGGTACCGCTTCACCAGGCAGCTGATTGAGGATTTGGCAGTGCAGTTGGCCCCACATTTGCAGCCTGGCCGGCCGTATCCTACAGCGCTGACCCCGAGGTGAAGGTGATGGCAGCCCTACACTTCTTTGCCACCGGTACCTTCCAACATACTGTGGTGACTGCTGGTGGGATGTCACAGACCATGTTGAGCTGTGTGCTCCGCGATGTTTTGGTGGCAATGTTGCTATTCCTGAACCGGTACATCTATTTCCCTAGACTGCAACGACTCACTGACGTGAAGAGTGACTTCTATGCCCTGGGGAGGATGCCGCATGTCATTGGCTCCATTGATGGGACACATGTGGCTTTGGTACCACCACAGGCCCAGGAGCAGGCCTACAGGAACCGCAAGCACTACCACTCTGTCAATGCACTGGTGGTGTGTCTTGCAGACATGACCATCACACACGTGTGTGCCCGTTTCCCTGGTTCAGCACACGATGCCTTTGTGATGAGGAGTAGTCGCATCCCCAGGATGATGGCACAGATGCAGAACCAGCGTGCCTGGCTTGTCGGTGTGTACTGACTTTGTGTCATTGTGTGTGATCTGATCTGTAGTATTCCGCCCACTTTTCAAAGTCAGCTAATGTGCACTTGTCTGTCCGTAGGTGACTCGGGATACCCCAACATGCCGTGGTTGCTGACACCCCTCAGGAACCCTGTGACACCAGCCCAGATGCGCTACAATGAGGCACATGGTCGGACCAGGAGAGTGATTGAGCGGACATTTGGTCTCCTGAAGAGCCGCTTCCGCTGCCTGGACAAGACCGGAGGGTCCCTCCCATATGCCCCTGCGAAAGTGTGCAAGATTATCATCGTCTGCTGCATGCTCCACAACCTGGCAGTGCGGAAGGAGTTGCCTCTCATCCAGGATGACAATGACCAACATCCGCCACCTGTGGAGGATCCTGGCCTGGACCACGATGCCAGTGATGATGATGATGATGAGGGTGATGTCCGCACACAGCTCATCACCAACTTCATTAGCTGAATGTGAGTATCCTGAGGTGTCATGTCAATGATGTGAGTTGGCATGATATGTGTAGGTGGTGCTCTGGTGCTGTTGGAGTGTGTCCATGGGCTACTTGACTGGATGTGTGTAGCGATGTGTGCTTACAGGTGGTCTGTACTCCCCAACAGTGTTGACATGGTAACTTGGTTCTGGGTGGGTATCTTGTAACATGTATTGTGCATGAGTTTTGCTGTTCTGTCCTGTTCTCCATTGCTTTTAACTGTGTGTCATTTCTGTCCTTCACAGGGTACTTTCAGATTCGTTTGGTCAACTGTGTCCACCGACGACGTGATTGTACTTCCAGGGTGGTAGCTGTTGTGTCCCTACAGGTGATGTGCGCCACACCCATGGACTTCCTTCCTTCTACAGTTGTTGACTGTGTGCCCGCTGCCAGGTGGGATTACCTTGCATCTGTAGTGGTTACCACATGTTGCAACTGTGTAATAAACCTGTGCTTCACTTTGTGATGTGCGTTGTCTGTGGTCACACATTTGACTGCCATTTGCTTACTGCACCTGTGGGCTACTTGACTACAACTGGGAACAGGTGTGGTGTCTGTGCATTGCACCGTCTTCCCTGGCAACATCAGTGTAGGCAATGAGTCAGTTGGCCTAGGTGTGTATGTGTTGTGTAGCCCTGGTGGTGTGTCTCCCTCATATGTGTCACGTTGCCTTTACTCACATGCCTGTGTTGTACTTGCTGTTGCAGTTCGCATACACAGTGTAATTTTGCAGTTCATCATCCCCATAACAGCACCCACGTTGGAATCACAACAGAGGCAAGTATGGTGTATTAGTGTGTTTATTGTGATACATTTGTGTAAATAGTGCATAGGATGGGTAGTGCTGTACATATATCTTGCAATCAGAAGTTCCTAGGTGAATTGAAAGTCCTGGTAGACAAAATCCCCAGTATCGGGGCCACAGTTGTCTGAGACATTGGTCCAACTTGTACTCCCCATGCAATGTGTGGGAGTTGTGTTGCCGTCAACAGGGTGAACAGTCTGTGCACAAAGGTGAACATCCAGAACAGGTTCAGGCTTCCTGGGAGTTGCGCTTGGCCATCGGCCTCTCACTTGCCCCTCCTCGGACGACCCCTCTTCTTTGGGGGGGGCCCCTCAAGTACAGGCTGCTGCGGTGCAGGGGACTCTCCGCCAGAGTTATCCTCCCTCCCTGTGGCAGTTGCAGTTTGTTCAGCACCAGATGTTGTTGGCACACAGGGAGGTGTGGACTGGTTGCTGTTCAACTGGCGGAGGCATTGTAAAATGTCCCTGTGCACCGCCGTCATCTCTTGCAGTGCGTCCCACTTGGACTCCACGCGGGACATGTGTGAGTCCAAGCGGGCATGATGGGCAGCATGCTGCTGTTTCATGTCTCTGAGGAGCCCCACTACCTGGCTGAGATCTCCGGTGCTGGATTGGTACGCATCGGCTATGCGTACCAGTTGTGGGTCATCATGCACACCAGCAACCTCTGCAAGCAGCGACCTCTGTCTCCCACCCTCCCACCACCCCTGCCGACATGTGCAGTGCGTGCAGTGGCACGCACAGATGACCCTGGTCCCCCTTGGGGGTTGGTGGTGGTGGTGGTGTCCATGGCCCCATGTTGGTCCAGGGTCCCTGTGCTGGTGTTGCTCCTTGTTCTGTCCATGTCGGCAGGGATGGTATTTGTGGTGACAGTCGTTGGAGGGGTGGGTGCAGGGGGTGCAGCTGGTGGTCCTGCTGGTGCTGCAGCTGGTGGTCCTGCTGGTGCTGCATGTAGACTTGCACCGGATGTGCCAGGTTGGTCTTCTTCGTCCGAGGAGGGCAGAGGCTGTACGACACCAGTGAGCTCCGCATCCTCTTGAGCCTGGGACTGGGACTCCTCAGCGTCTGCTGCTGTGTCCCCATCATCACCTGTTTTTGGGAGACACACACAATGTATGTTATGTTTCTGCAGGCATCAATGGTTGACACACCTGACAGTTGTGACTGTGCCTCTGGGTGCGGGCCTGTACATTGCATTGTCCTAAGTCGTCACAGTCAGGGGTTGATATTGGTGTGGCACATTGTCCTGCATTATTTGGGCATTTCTATGTATTTGTTGGGGTGTGAACATGGTCTGCATTGGTTGTATTTTGTTGACAGCCGGCCCTCCTTCCCACCCAGCCAGTCAGTTATCCCACCATGGACTGTGCTTGCATTGCAGGGAGTGGATGTTGTCTCTCAGGATGTCAGTCAGTGGTGTTGTGCTGTTTGTTGGTGCACAGTTGCCAGCAGGGCCTTGTGCTCCCCACAGCAGTAGCCAGTGTCAGCCATCTTGTGAGTCCTTCTCCACTCCCTGTGATGTGAGCATGGTTCAGGGTGGTGTTGATGGGCCAGTTGTGAGGCTGAGCAATATCTGTGCCTACTACTCCCATCATGCTATTGCCTCCACCCCCCTTCCCAGCATGCCCATGCTTCCTTCCTTTTGACTCTGCTTCCCTGTGGGGTGGGTTGGCTGTGCTGACAGGATGGCTGGGAGTGTTGTCCAGGCAGTTGTTTGGCTAAAAGTCCCAAGAGTGTCCCTGTGCTTCACACAACATAACCCAGGGTGGTGGTTCTTTGTGGGATCTTGAGTTAGGATGTGAGGCATTGCATTCTCCCAGGTGGGTTCTGTGGAGTTTGTGTTGAGGGGGTGTGAGGGGAGGTGCTTGTGACTATGGTCAGTGCTGCAAGTCCTCCTTCCCACCCAGCCAGATATCCCACCATGGAACGTGCTTCCATTGCAGGGAGTGGAAGTTGTCTCTCAGGATGTCAGTCAGTGGTGTCCTGCTGTTTGTTGGTGCACAGTTCCCAGCAGGGCCTTGTGCTCCCCACAGCAGTAGCCAGTGTCAGCCATCTTGTGAGTCCTTCTCCACTCCCTGTGATGTGAGCATGGTTCAGGGTGGTGTTGATGGGACAGTTGTGGGGGTGAGCTATGTCTGTGACTATGACTCCCATCATGCTATTGCCTCCACCCCACTTCCCAGCATTCCCATACTTACTTGCTTTTGTGGGGAGTTCAGTGTGTGTGGGTGTGAGAGCAATGGCAAGATGGCTGACAGTGGTGTCCTGCTGTTGGTTGGTGCGCAGTTCCCAGCATGCCCTTGTGCTCCCCACAGCAGTAGCCAGTGTCAGCCATCTTGTCAGTCGTTTTCCACTCCCTGTGATGTGAGCATGGTTCAGGGTGGTGGTGATGGGACAGTTGTGGGGGTGAGCTATGTCTGTGACTATGACTCCCATCATGCTATTGCCTCCACCCCACTTCCCAGCATTCCCATACTTACTTGCTTTTGTGGGGAGTTCAGTGTGTGTGGGTGTGAGAGCAATGGCAAGATGGCTGACAGTGGTGTCCTGCTGTTGGTTGGTGTGCAGTTCCCAGCATGCCCTTGTGCTCCCCACAGCAGTAGCCAGTGTCAGCCATCTTGTGTGTCCTTATCCACTCCCTGTGATGTGAGCATGGTTCAGGGTGGTGTTGATGGGCCAGTTGTGAGGCTGAGCAATATCTGTGCCTACTACTCCCATCATGCTATTGCCTCCACCCCCTTCCCAGCATGCCCATGCTTCCTTCCTTTTGACTCTGCTTCCCTGTGGGGTGGGCTGGCTGTGCTGACAGGATGGCTGGGAGTGTTGTCCTTGCAGTTGTTTGGCTAAAAGTCCCAAGAGTGTCCCTGTGCTTCACACAACATAACCCAGGGTGGTGGTTCTTTGTGGGATCTTGAGTTAGGATGTGAGGCATTGCATTCTCCCAGGTGGGTTCTGTGGAGTTTGTGTTGAGGGGGGTGTGAGGGGAGGTGCTTGTGACTATGGTCAGTGCTGCAAGTCCTCCTTCCCACCCAGCCAGATATCCCACCATGGAACGTGCTTCCATTGCAGGGAGTGGAAGTTGTCTCTCAGGATGTCAGTCAGTGGTGTCCTGCTGTTTGTTGGTGCACAGTTCCCAGCAGGGCCTTGTGCTCCCCACAGCAGTAGCCAGTGTCAGCCATCTTGTGAGTCCTTCTCCACTCCCTGTGATGTGAGCATGGTTCAGGGTGGTGTTGATGGGACAGTTGTGGGGGTGAGCTATGTCTGTGACTATGACTCCCATCATGCTATTGCCTCCACCCCACTTCCCAGCATTCCCATACTTACTTGCTTTTGTGGGGAGTTCAGTGTGTGTGGGTGTGAGAGCAATGGCAAGATGGCTGACAGTGGTGTCCTGCTGTTGGTTGGTGTGCAGTTCCCAGCATGCCCTTGTGCTCCCCACAGCAGTAGCCAGTGTCAGCCATCTTGTCAGTCGTTTTCCACTCCCTGTGATGTAAGCATGGTTCAGGGTGGTGGTGATGGGACAGTTGTGGGGGTGAGCTATGTCTGTGACTATGACTCCCATCATGCTATTGCTTCCACCCCACTTCCCAGCATTCCCATACTTACTTGCTTTTGTGGGGAGTTCAGTGTGTGTGGGTGTGAGAGCAATGGCAAGATGGCTGACAGTGGTGTCCTGCTGTTGGTTGGTGTGCAGTTCCCAGCATGCCCTTGTGATCCCCACGACACAGCAACAGTATCAGACATCTTTGATGGGCCTTTCCACTCTCTGTGGGATGAGCATGCGTGAGTGTGAGCTTGCTGGGCCATGTGGTGGGGGATGTAGAGCTGTGACTACGACTCCCATCATGCTATTGCCTCCACCCCCTTCCCAGCATGCCCATGCTTCCTTCCTTTGACTCTGCTTCCCTGTGGGGTGGGCTGGCTGTGCTGACAGGATGGCTGGGAGTGTTGTCCTGGCAGTTGTTTGGCTAAAAGTCCCAAGAGTGTCCCTGTGCTTCACACAACATAACCCAGGGTGGTGGTTCTTTGTGGGATCTTGAGTTAGGATGTGAGGCATTGCATTCTCCCAGGTGGGTTCTGTGGAGTTTGTGTTGAGGGGGGGTGTGAGGGGAGGTGCTTGTGACTATGGTCAGTGCTGCAAGTCCTCCTTCCCACCCAGCCAGATATCCCACCATGGAACGTGCTTCCATTGCAGGGAGTGGAAGTTGTCTCTCAGGATGTCAGTCAGTGGTGTACTGCTGTTGGTTGTTGCACAGTTGCCAGCAGGGCCTTGTGCTCCCCACAGCAGTAGCCAGTGTCAGCCATCTTGTGAGTCCTTTTCCACTCCCTGTGATGTGCGCATGGTTCATGGTGGTGTTGATGGGACAATTGTGGGGGGCAATATGTGTGACTACGACTCCCATGATGCTATTGGCTACACTGACTTGCCCAGCATACACAGAATTCCTTTCTTTCAGTGGTCTTCACTGTGTGTTGGTGTTGTAGTGGTGGCTACATGTCTGGATGTGTTTGTTAGTTCTATTTGTGCCACTGCCTAGCTGTAGTTGTAGTTGTGTTTGTACATGTGATGACACGGTTAAATGTAACTTTGAGATGGCATGTGTTGTGTTTATCTGACTGACATACACATTTTGGGATGATTCTGTTCTTGTTGCTGTGTAATTGCTATGAGTGCATGGTTTGACTCTCCCTTGACAGTGATGTGTGTGTGTATTGTGGCAGAATATTGTGTACATTTGTTGTGTACTCACCAGGCTCTGGGATGTTCTCTAGTCCATATACGCTCACTGGCGGAAGGATGGCCCGCACCTTCTCCTCCCAGGGCCTGAGGTATACTGGCTTGGCAGGAGGGCCACTGCCGGTGTATTGGCTCAGGAGGTAGTCTTTCTTGAGCAGGTCCCGTACCCTCCTGCGCACGTCATACCACCTGTTCTGGATGTTGGTCTTTGTGCGCAGACATGGTGATTGTGCGTTCACCCTGTTGATGATCCTCTCCCACATCTTGGTTTTCTGGGAGATGGGGGTCTGTTGGACCAGTGTGCCAAACAGCTGTGGCTCTACCCTGAGGATCTCGTCTACCATGACTTCCAATTCACAGTCTAGGAACTTGTGATTCTTCTTGGGGGCATGGTGATGGGTGGTGATGGTGAGTGATGTGTGTGTTGGTGTGCAGGTGAGGGTGTGTGAGTGTGTGTTTTGCTGGGTGTATGTGAGGTAGGTATTTGTTGGTGTGCTGATGGTGTGTGGCTTGTGTGAGGGATGAGCTGTGGGTGTGTGGTTGCTGTCTGTTGGGTGCTGGCAGTAGAATGGCATTTGCAAAGGATCATGGTTGGGATTTGTATCCTTTATATGGGTGGAGTTGTGGGTGTGTCTTTGTTCTCTGTCCCCACCCCCCACAGTATTTATTGGCTTTGTAATTGCTTGTTTGGCCTTTTTTTGTGTAATTTTTCCTTTGTACTGTCTGTGCATGTTGGAAACGTTCTTGTGACCGAGTCGGACCCTGCAGTTGTCTCGCACGGTCTTCTTCGCTTCGTTCACGCTCTGTTTGTGCAGTTTTCTATGCTGCGTACGCGTCGGTCGCGGTGTTTTGTGTTACTTCGGCTCGGTTTTGTATGCGTGTCGGTCGTACGGCTTGTCCTCCGTACGACTCGGTCGTGGTTTTCGCGCCTTGCATCGTACTTTGCGGTTTGGAGTTCGCGTGTACGCTTTCGGTCGGATTTGTTCCGGGTGCGTGTCGGTCGGTTCGATTCGCGTGTTTTTCCGGCCGGATTGCTGTTTTCCGTGCGGCTCGGTCGTTCGGCTTGGGTTCGGTACGTGTCGGTCGGATTTTGCACGCCTTGCATCGTACTTGGCGTGTCGGGCGCCACAGGTACGTGTCGGTCGGAATAAATTCCGGCTCCGAGTCGGTCGGTGCTTTTTTCGGCCCGAATCGGAATCGACCCCTCATCAGTATCCTGTCTTGAGAGAATATTCCTTTTTACCCCTGCTCATAATTCCCACTCCAGACTGAACTTTGTATATTTCTCAACTCCACTTCACTACAACATTTAATTAGTTCTGAGATTGGATCCATACTGATTTCAGACCATGCTCTGTAATTACAGATATTGATCTAATCCTTTATCAACAAATACATAAGTGCTGGAGAGTCAACAATGCTTTATTGGAAAACCCCCAATTTACTATTTCTTTTACAAAGTTTTTGACAGATTTCTTTCATATCCATGAATCCTCTGATTCTCCTATACACATATTGTGGGATACATTTAAAGCATCAGAATGGGGTAATAGATTTTGTCTCCAAACACAAAAAGAAAATGCTTTCTGATTCTCAATTATCCTTAAACAGAATAAAATGTTTATAACATACATTATGCATGAAACTCCAAGCAGGTGTTAGAGGATTTAGTTAAAGCAAAGATGGCTTTTAACAGGTCTTCTACCAATAATGCCTCTATTTATCTTAAATCTAGCCTAGATATTAGAGCGGGCAAACATAGCTGGCAAACATTTGGTGAACTACCTTAAGCACAAAAGCAAAATGGATGAAAGTACAGTCTTTCTTAGACAGTCTTGGCTCTTCTATTTTTAAAGATAAGAAAATTATTTGTGAATTTGCCAAACTCTACACACATCTACGCACTCTAGAACACTCTTCTAACTCTAATGATACACAAAGAATTCTAGACTAATTTAGACAGGTTTATGGTTTGCTAAGTTGTTTAAATAAACTGTTAATATCAATCTTGAAGAACTTTAAAAAAAATAGAATCCCTTACCAATAATTGGAATCCCATATTTCTCACCTGGTGGGGTAGACTAGACTTAATTAAAATGAGGCTTTCTCCTTTAATTTTGTACCTCACTTCCATGTTGCTGGTTAACATCCCTTCCTCTCATTTAAACACAATTATTCTATTCTCTCAGAATTTTTATGGAATAATAAAAACCCCAGACATGCTTTGGAGAGATCAAAAGAGGCTGTTCACTGGGTCGAGTTAAATCACATATTTTCCTCCATATCATAAAGCCTTCACTTTAAAACAGGCTTGTTTATGGCTGGTGGCTACTGATATCTCTTTTTCCCCATTGTGGGAAGATATTGAAAAATCATTTATTCAACCTTTTACATTAATTTTTTTTTTACTTTTTCAGCTAGACCTCCTTGCTTTTCTACTTTTATTATTAAGTTTGCCGACAAACTTCTTGAACCTTATTTGAAGTATGTAAAATCACCTAAAAATATAGTCCTTCATTAAGACCCTTGGTTTGACAAACATGTCAAAATCAACCGCAAATCAATTATCTGGCACTCCTGGATAAATAGAGAAGTGTTGTGGGTCCATCAATGTATTCAAAACCCTAAAATATCTCCTTTTTTGACTTTCATCAAAATATTCACTGTCCTAATAGTTTCTAATCAGACAATAAATCTCTCTTGACTGAAATAATTAATTATTCTCTATTGTTAGATAAAACGTCTTCACAGGAGAAAAACCTCTTACCGTTAATATTACCGAATCCTAAAGCCGCATTTATTTATAAATGTGTTCTGACTACATCTTCTGTTAGACTTAAATCTGATAAAGAGCTAGCCTGGGAAAGAGATCTCAACGCCTTTTTGTCTGTTTCCTTATTGACAAAATTGGGTCCAAATTACAAACATCCTCCAAAGCCGCAAAAACTACCCAAACATTATACTTTATATATGTATTTGCTTATTACTCCAACATCCATAACAGATTTAAAAAAATGAATGCCTCACATTGCTGGTCTTGTACTGTTAATGATTCTCACCTTAAGCACATGTTATTTTTCTGTCCAAATATTTTTATCATTGTTTAAAGCAAGTTTGATGCCAAATTAAAGGAGGATGCCTCCCATCCCAGCACTCAATATGTCCCAATGCATCGTGGTAAATGCAGTGCATGATAACACTTGCTTAAGTAGTAGTCTTTAATGTTTCACCCTTGTTGGTGCAACTTGTGCTGTGCACCTCTAGACACGTGTTTCTGGGTGTATTCCTTCGTCAGTAGAGAGCAACAAGTCTTTTTGCTGGTGCTGGAAATGCTTTCCAAAGTCTTCTTAGGTCTCTGTACCACTCACTGGGGAAGGTGCATCAACACAAACTCGTCAGCTCATTAGCTCAGTAGCTCAAGTCAGCCTTTTCAAACAGAAGGAGGGTGGGAGCACACAGCCTCAAATCCCAGCACTCAATTTGTCCCAATGCATCATGGTAAATGCAGTGCATGATAAAACTTACTTCAGTAGTAGGCTTTACATGTTCACCCTTGTTGGTGCAGCTTGTGCTCTGTAACTCTAGACACGTGTTTCTGGATTCAGTCCTTCATCAGTAGAGAGCAACAAGTGTTTTGGGGGTGTCGGAAATACTGCCCAAAGACATCCCAGGTCTCTGTAATACTGGGGCAGGTGCATCAACACAAGCTCGGCAGCTCAGTAGCACAAGGGAGCCTTTTCAACCAGATGAAGGGTGGCAGCACTCTGCCTCACAGCCCAGTTCTCACTTTGACCCAGTGCATAATGGTAAATGCAGTGCCTGATAACACTAACTTCAGCAGTGGTCTTTAATTTGTCACCCTTGTTGGTGCAGCTTGTGCTTGAGTAACTGTGGACATGTTTCTGCATTCAATCCTTCATCAGTAGAATGAAGAATCCCTGGCCAAACTTTTGCGACAAAATATTCTAGAGCGACTTTGCTGTCCATTAGGGGTATAGGTGAACTAAATATGTGTGAACCAATAAACTCTCAGAGTGATTTTACGATACAGGTCTGCTCTACATGCAATTTTACTATGGGCACTAATAATATTGGTTTCCACAATAACATCACCAGTGTTACTAACCGGTCTGTCACACGTTCATGTAATTCCAACGAGCAAGTTTTAACCTGTGTCCTACTGAATATTAGATCACTCCCTAAACACAAATACGAACTCGCCGATTTCTTTAATCAATATAAGCAGGATATCATGTTTCTTACTAAGACTTGGACTAATAGTTCTTCTGAGCTGGACCTGAATATCGCTATACCAACAGGCTATGACCTGTTTAAAATTGATAGAGAAGGACAACGAGGGGGGGTGGCTATTGTATATCGCTCAAACATCAAAGCTACATTCTCAGATATTCCCAATTGAAGGAAGAAGCTATCATGTTTACTTTTAAATGTAACAATATGACAACTTTTAACGGGCTATTAATTTATCGACCATCTGGTCTTACTGAATCCCTTCATTTCTTCCATACTGTCCGTTATGGAGTCTTGTATGGAATACCCCAATTTCTCCATACTGGGGGACTTTAACTTTCACTTAGAGTCCACCGAAAATCGTGACATCATCAACTTAATTGATGGGTTAACAAGTTTAGATTTAAACCAAATTGTCACTGAGCCCACCCATACTGGTAAACATACTTTGGACGGTATCTTTACCAATTATGCACAGATTAAGTTTATCAGCGTGCTACCTATGACATGGGCAGATCATAGTGCCGTTTTCTTTAAATTACTTCCCATTGGACCACCCATCAGAGAACCTAATAAGAACAGGATGGGTGAATCGCGCCGCTGGCAGCAAATAAAAACCCCGGATCTGGAATCTACTTTACGGTCCTTTAGCCCGTGTATAGACTCCGACCCTGATTCCGCAGCACTGAATTGTAATTGCTGGATCGACTCAGCAGCAAAGAAACTAGCCCCAGAGACTCACATACGCACTAGCAGAAGATTACCATCAGCCCCATGGTACACAGTTGAGTTAAAAGAACTAAAGAAAAAGTGCAGAGCTAGAGAACGAGTTTGGAGGAAGGAATACTCTGAAACAGAAAAAAATCACTATAAAGAGGCGTTAGTAAAATACAAAGAGACAATAATCTCGGCAAAAACACGTTTCTTTACAGAGAAAATTAGTGCTGCAAAAAATACAGCCAAAGAACTTTTAAAACAGTCTCTGCCTTAGCCAAGTTTGGTAATAGTAACCAGTTTAGACCTAATACACAGTTTTGTGACAAACTAGCAGAGTTCTTTCACGATAAAGTGAAAAAGGTTTACGACGAATTCTCAAACGGCAAGGCCAGAGTTAATCCAGATGGGCCTAACAATGATGGGGCAACCATGCAGGTCTATCTACAAAAATGTAACTCCTCAACGCCAGAACGAGTCAAGAAGCTTATAATGGCAACAAAATCGGGATCTCCTTTGGACCCTTTTCCTATCACAGTCCTTCACACGGTACCCAGCATTATTGCTGTCCATCTAGGACCCCTTCTTAACAATATCTTGGGCGCAGGACACTTCCCTACTATCTGGAAAAATCCCTGGTCAGGCCTATCTTGAAGAAACCATCTTCTGATCCTATGGAGGTTAGCAATTATCGGCCTATCTCTTGCCTACCATTTTCATCTAAAATCTTTGAAAAAGCTCTTAATGAAGAACTGCATTATTCCTAGAGGCTAACGTCAAACTAGACCCAGCGCAATATGGTTTCCGACCTTTGCACAGCACAGAATCTACCCTGATTGCCGCCACTGAGGATATACGTGTCCAACTCGACGGGGGAGGGAAAGCTATACTGATTTTGCTTGACCTCTCGGCCGTGTTCGACACGGTTGATCATCAAATACTCATCCAGCGCCGAAATAGGGATTGTAGGCAAAGCCTCAGACATTCTTAAATCCTACCTAACAGACAGAGAACAAACTATAGTGTTGGAAGAGCATAAATTTCACCATTATGCCCTGCCGTGCGGGGTGCCCCATGGTTCCTCTCTGGCTCCAACTCTGTTTAATGTTTACGTCACCCCATTGGTGAAACGTATTCGCTCTCATGGCTTCACAGCCATTTGTTATGCGGATGACACGCAAATAGTCGTGTCTTTATCTTCTAAGCCGGAGGAAGTTGCAACAAAGTTTAATGACTGCATGGGACACATTATTAGGTGGATGCTAGCTAACTGCCTAAAGTTAAATACCGACAAAACCAAAGTGGTTTTGTTTGGTAGGGACACCTCCCTTTGGAACTCCTCCTGGTGGCCAGAAGCAGCTGGGCCCTGCCCACGGCCTGTAAAAAAGGTCAAAAACCTTGGGGTCATGCTAGATGACCATCTATCATTATCCGACCACGTCAACAGCATCACTTCATCATGTTTCTTTACGTTAAAGACCCTACGGAAAATGTTACCTTCTATTCCTATGGATCTTAGGAAAACTGTCATCATTACCTTGGTGATATCCAAAATCGACTATTGTAATGCGCTATACTTAGGAGCAAAAAAGAGAACTGTACGCAAGCTGCAAATACTACAAAATGCAGCTGCGCGTCTGCTGGTCAAGATTCCTAAATTCAGTCCCATAAGCCAAGGCATTCGTGATCCGCACTGGCTTCCGGTCCAAGCAAGGATCCAATTCAAATCCATGTGGATTCTGCATAAGACACTGAATGGGGCTGGGCCCGCCTATCTCAGTCAGCATATCAGACGTCACATCCCAACGCAAAATCTCAGGTCATAATCTGCCTCCTTACTCGTGGTCTCTAGAGTAAAGACGGTAAAATGGGGTGGTAGAAGTTTTCTCCACCTGGCCCCTAAACTATGGAATACATTGCCTATTAGTCTGAGAATCCTACCCAATTTACAACTGTTTAGGAAAGCACTAAAAACATGGTTATTCGCCCTAAAACTATAGTCGTCTTTTATCCCCCTCTTGCATAGATCAAAGACAGCCAGCGCTAAGACGCCTCGGCAAACACGCGCTTTACAAAACTTTCATTTCATAGAGAGCAACAAGTCATATTGGGGGTGCTGGAAATGCTGCATGAGATACACAGCACTGGCTGCACCAACAAGGGCAAAAAACTGAAGACTGTTACTGAAGTAAGCGTTACCATGCACTGCATTTACCATGATGCACTGGGGGGAACTGAGTGCTGAGATGTGAGGCAGTGTGCTTCCACCCTCTTTTGTTTGAAACGGCTCCCTTGAGCTAATGTGCTGATGAGCTCTGGCTAATTCACCTGCACCCAGTGAGTAGTGCAGAGACCTGAGAAGCCTTTGGGCAGCATTTCCAGCACCCCCGAAATAATTTGTTGCACTCTACTGAAAAAGGACAACTATCCTGAAACGTGTCTAGAGATACACTGCACTCGCTGCACCAACAAGGATGCAAAACTAAAGACTATTACTGAAGTTAGTGTTATCATGCACTGCATTTACAATGATGCACTGGGGTGAATTGAGTGCTGGGATCTGAGGCAGTATGCTCCCACTCTCTTTTTGTTTGAAAAGGTACATTAAGCTAGTGAGCTGATGAGCTCTGGCTGATGCACCTGCGCACAGTGAGTGGTAGAGAGACCTGAGAAGACTTTGGGCAGCATTTCCAGCACCCCCAAAACAATGTATTGGTCTCTACTAAAGAACAACGACTATCCTGAAACGTGTCTAGAGATACACTGCACTGGCTCCACCAGCAAGGGTGCAAAACTAAAGGCTGTTACCGAAGTCAGTGTTTTTATGCACTGCATTTACCATGATGCACTGGGGCAAACTAAGTGCTGGGTTGTGAGGCAGTGTGCTCCCTCCACCCTCGTTTTTGTTTGAAAAGGTCCCTTGAGCTAATGAGCTGACGAGCTCTGGCTGGGCACCTGCACCCAATCAGTAATACAGACACTTTAGAAGTCTTTGAGCAGCATTTCCAGCACCCACCAAACAATGTGTTGCTCTCTACTGAAAAAGGACACCTATCCTGAAACGTGTCTATAGATACACTGCACTGGCTGCACCAACAAGGGTGCAAAACTAGAGACTGTTACTGAAGTTAGTGTTATCATGCGCTGCATTTACCTTGATGCACTGGGGCGAACTGAGATCTGGGATGTGAGACAGTGTGCTCTTACCCTCCTTTTGTTTGAAAAGGTCCCTTGAGCTAATGAGCTGATGAGCTCTGGCTGATGCACCTGCACCCAATTAAGGGTACAGGCACCTGAGAAGTCTTTGGGCAGCATTGCCAGCACCCTCAAAAACAATGTATTGGTCTCTACTGAAGAACGACAACTATCCTGAAACGTGTCTAGAGATACACTGCACTGGCTTCACCAACAAGGGTGCATAAATAAAGACCGTTACCAAAGTCAGTGTTTTTATGCACTGCATTTACCATGATGCACTGGGGCGAACTGAGTACTGGGATGTGAGGCAGTGTGCTCCCACTATCTTTTTGTGTGAAAGGACTCCCTTTAGCTAATGAGCTGACGAGCTCTGGCTGAATGAACCTGTGCCCAGTGAGTGGTACAGAGACCTGAGAAGACTTTGGGCAGCATTTCCAGCACCGCCAAAACAATGTGTTGTTTTCTACTGAAGAAGGACAACTATCCTGAAACATGTGTCTAGAGATACACAGCACTGGCTGCACCAACAAGGGTGCAAACCTAAAGACTGTTACTGAAGTAAGTTTTAACATGCACTGTATTTACCGTGATGCATTGGGGTGAACTGAGTGCTGGGATGTGAGGCAGTGTGCTCCCGCTTTCTTTTTATTTTGTGCCAAATTACTCACATTTTTCATGTCATTTTTCCCTTCAGCATTGTTCACGGATTTCTAGGAAGTCTATCTAATATATGGTTGCACTCTGCATTTAATAATAATATAATTGACTTTCTCTTGGCAATTGCATTTTAAATTATAACTACCAATTAGAAGAATTCTCTCAATGTTTTTTTTAAAGCTTGGTGGTATTTGGTATGTTATAATCATAGATTAGATAATGCGCATATGCTACCTGCCTCGCATAATTGTAAAAGGTTGCTTTGGTTACCTATTACAGACTTTTTAAATACTTCTACTATTTCTACAGTCAAATGGTTACAAAATGATTATGAACCTCCATAATATTATACTCTGCTGTTTCATCTATTTCTGTATTTTCACGGCATTCTCCCGTATTATTTTTATTATATACTACATATTGAATCTTCTTCAATTTTTGCTTCTATCAGTTAATCATATATTCTGCTTCTCTCTCCCCTTTCCTTTTGTCTTTTTCCTTTTATTCTCTCTAGTTCCCTTTTCCCTTTACAGGGTTACTCAGTTATTCGTTTCCATCACATTGACTTCTGTTCTCATCTTACTCTGATTGTTTTCACTTTCTTTTATTAGTTACGCTAAATACTGTTTATTATGACATGTTGTTCTCATAGTGCTGGTTCAATTATTTTACTATCTTATTCTTAGAACTTGTATACTGTATTAGAACATTGGAATGTTGGGAGCTCCATTGAAGACAATGGAGTAGCTCTGGGCTTATAATGGCTGGTATAAGCCCAGCACTCCAACATTCCAATGTTTGTCTTTTTGTTTCTCCATTTTTAATTTAGAACATTCTACCCTTAGTGGGTGGAATGTTCTAATAGCCTTATAGCCCTTCTGCCTCAGGCTATACCAGTTGTTAAAGGCCCTCTCCCTCGTTATAGGCCCTCGCCTGCGGCTCGGGCCTATAACTCGGGATCAGGGCCTTTAACAACTGGTATAGCCCTCGGCAGCGGGCTATAAGGCTATATTATGCATGCAGAATAAAACCTTTTCATCTTTAAAAAAAAACGTAACCATTAAATTCAGGGTCTGGTGTGGTTTACTGGGTTTTTACAGGGCCAGGGATGGGCTAGTGGGTCAGCTAAACATATTTATCTGTCTATGTTTTGCTTATTTTTCCTTTATTCGTTTTTATTTCATATTTGGTGCTAATTGCATAGTTTCATTTCTGGGGTCCTATTCTCTCATGTCATTTTAGTTTGTATCTGCATTCTATTAACAGGTACGTTTTCACATTTTTCATTTGTAAGTGGTTGTTTGTTATCTTTGATTAGTGTATATTTCAGCAAATTTGTATAGTCATTTGCCGCTTTTCTGTTTTCATGTCTTCCTGTCACGTGCCTATACTTTTCATGTATATTATCAGCCGTCTCTCTGCTGCGAAGATAACTTGCCTAGCTTTGAAATTATTGTTCGTTTAATTCATGTGCTCATTGTTTTGTTTAAACCTTTTCAATGGTTGTGATCAGTATTTAAACCACCCACACATCCTTTCAGCATGTTCGTTTGATAACTACAAAAGAGTACAAGGTAATACTTCCACCTCTATTTATGATAAGTACAATGCTAAGATTTTTGCAAACAGTTTCTCTCTCATGTGTGGTGTGTGAACTGTTTTTTCCTTGATATCTTGCACAATTGTGGGAGTTCTTTTTTCTTTGTTGCCTAAAGTGGTCCTAGACCTGGCGCAAGGTTACTGGTTCAAAGTAACTCAATTGGTATAAAGTCTTTACCCCACAGGACGTTACCAAAAAGGTAAGTGCCACATAGGCTCCATTTTAATACTTTACCCCAGGGTACTTCACCATTCAGGTAGGTATTTTTTTTTTTTAAATGACATAAACTTTATGTCATTTAAGAAAAAGGGGAATTTAAGGGTTATGGGAAGTGTAAAGGTTAAGGGATGGGTAAGAGTAATGGAGGGTAGATGTAAAGGATGGTAAGGAGTTTTTAGAGTTTAAGGGTGGGTAGAGGTAGAGGGAGGTAGGGGAGGTTTAGGTTTATGAGAGAGTAGAGGTAAAGGGATGTAAGGGTTTTTTAGGGTTCAGAGACAGGTAGAGGTAAAGGAAGGCTAGGCTTTTTTAAAAGAATACACACACACACATATATATGTGTGTGTGTGTGTATATATATATATATATATATATTCACTGAAAAAACCCAAAGGTTAAGGAGACGTTTTAGTTAGGCTCAGGTTTCACTCGTACAAAACCAGTGAAATTTAGCAGCTAACTATAACTCGCACCCTTAAATGCACTGTTCATGACCTCACATAATACATCACTCATTACATCATCCCCCAACCAGTAATGCGCCAGAAGGCTCATTTGCAGAGTGCTGAAGAAAGGGGGCGGGCCTCCGAAGACCTCTCAGCAATCCTCTTGTGTGGGACTTACTGGAGGTAACACAAGGGGTAGTTGGCCCCCAAGGATGTCATTTACACACAGTTGAAATTGCAGTATGATTAAAAGCTTTCTTAAAATGATGAACATCATTCTGCTCATTTCAGTAATATGCATAAGGTATTTTTACTTACTACAGAGGGTTGACCAAAGGGACTGGTAATGCATGCCTTATAATTGACTAATGTGTAGAAGTGAAGTTGCTGACTTAAAGTTCTATGTCAGATGAGGTATTTAACAGGCACATCTCACTAAGGTAAATAATAACCGAACTCTGTTTTTGAGCAGTGTCCAAGGATTAATATGTTGCAGATGTCATTAATATCCACAGGATTATACAAAAAAAGTGATGAATGAAATGCTTGAATTAATCTCAGCTACTGGGTTACATCCTAGTGTATCATTATTTTGTGTTCCATTTCAGGGAGTACCTGGCCTGGCAGTTTGGGTTGGACTGTTCCTATTGGAGCAGGGTCAAGACGGATTTGCATCTGACTGGGTCCAAACTGAGGTGGCACACAAGGCAAACTAATGGTGGATTGGAATGCTACCCTGAGTGATTGCCAGTACTTAGACTTATTGCAAGCATTTCTCCCGTCATCTTTTGTGGATTTGATGTAATATACTAAGTGGCAACTGGATGCTCAAACGTGTGGCCAGTGCTCACTGTGCCACTAGAACCAGGCTAAACCCAATTGATGAGCCCAAATCAGGGCAAAACCGGTCTTGGGTTGCTTTTGTTCTGATTCATGGAGGACCTGGCCTGGCAGTTCGGGCTGGACTGTTCATATTGGAGCAAGGTCAAGACAGATTTGCATCTGACTGGGTCCAAACTGAGGTAGCATGTAGGGCAAAAGAATGATGGGTTGGAATGCTACCTCAAGTGATTGCCAGACTTATTGCAAGCATTCCTCCAATTTTCCTTTGTGTGATTAATATCTACAGAGCCATTACATTTCTTATGCACCACAATACCAGTGAAAAAGAGCATAATATCTACTTAATTTGGGTGATTTTCACAGATGTGCTTCATGTTCTGCTTTTTCTGCTTGTTGTGAAAGTATACATCACTAAGTGCTGCAGAGGATGTGTCTAGACTTCTATATGTACCTTGCTGGATACCTTCAATATGGAAAGCCTATAGCAAACTGTCACAAACATTGGTTGATGTAATTAGAGATGTGATCAGTGATGTCATCAACTATGCCATTTGAAATGTCATCAGTGATGTCATTTAACATGTCATGAGTCGTGATATGTGAGATCATAAGCAGTGCATGGCTTGGGTGCACATTATAGCTAGCTTAGTAAATTATAACTGATGAATTTCAGTGTTTTTTTTAGTTTTTTTAAACATTAGTGTTTATATTGTTACAAAACCTAAATATAACATCACTTTTAACTGTGTTTTCTTTTGGAGAATTTCTAAGGTTTGTTTTTTAAAATGAAGAAAGGTCTTATTACAATATCTAACAAAAATTGCACTTTGATCAGTAATTTTTTTCAGTGAATTTCAGTAGTTTTATTAAATCATATTCATTCAACTCTCCTAAAGAGCACAGCTTTTGGACATACATGGCAAGGAGTTGGTGACAGGACCTGGCCTGCGGCCAGGCCCTGCACCGTAGCCACCAAAGATGGGCACCCTCATCCTCCCATGGTCTTCGGCCCTGTACCAAATGCCCTGCAACTAGCAAACCCCCTGCCACACACAGCCTACAGCCATGCACAGCAGGGGGTTGAGCTCAGCAGCCTGGCTCTGTGCCAAACCCTCTGCAAGCTCCCAACTTCATCTGTGGAACACAGTGGACAATTTTATGTGTGTTTTCATTGTTTTTGTTTTTCAAATTGTTTTACAGATTTCAACTACTGCTTTTGTTTTTATATATCATCTACTTTTTTGTTTTTTGTTTTATTTTACAGTTTTTAACTACGGTTTATGAAAATGTTTTTATATCCTTTGTAACTTTTTTAACTTTATTTTTTGCACAAGTCTTTGTGCTCTCTTCATAGGTGCTATTCCATGGCCATTGAATATATTCTTCCGTTTACTTCAACACTGTCTCCCATTACATCCTGATCAACAGACTCCCCCACATCGGGATCCAGGGAGACACCCTCAAATGGATCACCTCATACCTCACCTGTAGAATCCAAATGATCCATCTCCCATCGCTCACTTTGCAGCCCAAGAAGATCATTTGCACAGTCCCCCAAGGATCATCCCTCAGCCCCACCCTCTTCAAAACCTACATGACCCTCCTGGCTGACGCCATCCGAGTGCACTGACTGGATCTCCTATGCCAACAACACCCACCTCATCCTCTCACTGTCCAAAGACCCTTCCACCACCAACGCCAAATTTCACAGATGCATGAGGAACATCACAGACTGGATGAAGGACAACTGTCTCAAACTCAACATGGACAAGAGAGAAGTCCTCATCTTCGGGAATCACACCTCGCTATGGGACGATGCATGGTGGCCTGTAGAACTCAGCACACCCCCAACCCCAACAGACGACGCCCGCAACCTTGGCATCATCCTGGATTGCAAACTACCCATGAAGAAACATGTCAATGCAGTCTCATTGGCCGTCTTCAAGACCCTCCGCTGGCTACACAAGATCTTCAGGTGGCTCCCACTCAACGCCAGGAAGACCATCACGCAGGCCCCCATCACCAGCAGACTGGACTACAGAAACACACTCTATGTAGGGATAGCTATATGCCTCCTGAAGAGACTCCTGACAATACAAAACACAGTTGCGAGACTCATCCTTGACCTCGCTAGAAGGACCCATATCACACTCCATATCAAGAACCTACACTGGCTCCTGATTCAGAAGAGAGGCCAGTTCAAGATGCTGACCCACACAACAAAGGCCTAGCACAACGAAGGACCAACATGCATCAACAAACGCCTGATCTTCCACGAACCAACCAGACACCTTCGATACGCTTCACTCTCTCTCGCAGACACCCCATGGATCTTCTGAACCAACTGTGGAGGGTGCTCCTTCCCGCACCTGGCAGCCACGACATGGAACAACCTCCCCCTGCACCTCCGGACTGCCCCCTCTATCCAACAATTCAGGAAAGAACTCAAGACCTGGGTGTTTGAATGATCAAACCACCACTCAGCAGCGAGTATCTCCAGCACCTCAAGACCCTCACGGGTGATTTGCTGCTCTCTATAAGTGTTAATTGATTGACAGGCCAAAACTATACGACAGCGTCTGCAGCGTATCCCAAAAACATACATGTAGGCATCATTTCCTCTTTTTGTTAGAACCTTCCTTTGGAGCAATTGGTTGCTCATTTCTTTTGTGTCTCTTCCCATGCTATACTGTTTGGGGGTAAGCCCTCAATTGCTTCCACATTCCAGTGGCTCCCATCGAATACTGCCCAGTCTTCCCTCTGTGGAGAACATTCTGGCACAAAGTGCACGTCACCATGTATGCATTAATTTCTATTTGCTGGCTTGAAGGTCCAAACATTGCCACATTAGTGATTCCTTCACTGGTCATACTTTTAGTGGTACTGCAGAAGTGCTTGGGAGCACAATGATATCAGCATCTTTTGATGGTGAACCTTGCAAAGGCTTTGTGGATATTGCACTTGATGTTTGCTGGCCTCCAGTCCTGGCCTCCAAATCTGTCTGAGTCATGATAGCTTTCGGTTGCATGTACTGAAAACTGTCACTGTTAAACACCAATCTAGTCTGGTTATCAAAATCATTTGAGGTTTTTCTGAAGGGTGTGGGTTTTCTTACCTCCCATGGGTACCATGGTGCTCCTGCGGGACCTATAAACAAACACAGTATCCTGCAGGATTGCCAGATGGGTTTACTCCCAGCTGGAGTACGTGATACCCAGAACTTCTAAAAATAAGTTCTGTTCACTCTAAAGACATAGATTTATTTAAACTTTGAGCCTAGAGGTTTCCTCACAAGCCCAAAGAAAAAATGTGTCTTCAAGATTTTAGTAAAATTTCTGCGTTGTTAAATGTCATTGTACCGCAGTACCTGAAAATGGTACCACGGTACCTATGACAGACTGAGAAACACCATCTCATTGGCTACTGTCTGTCGGGCTGCTCAGGGCGCGCTGGTTGCAGCGGCGTCTGTTCCCACGTTCGAGGGCGGAGAAGCGAGCCCCGCCTCATGTCCTTGACACCAGAACCTGGGCTTCTATTGGAATTCTATAGGGCATATTATCAAGCCCCTTATCACCGCTTTAGCGGCAGTTTCCTGCCGCTAAAGCGGCGATAATGTTTGCGCCGTTCTTGATAATATGGCCCCTAGTCTATATTCAAGGTGGCTTAGTTCTCCCTACACAAACCCTTCAGTTACAAGCACTGGGCTGGTGCCATACACACGCTCTGGCGGGCCATCCTGGACACAAGAAAACCCTTGCCCTGCTTAAAAGGCATTTTTGGTGGCCATCCATGAATCAAGATGCCCGGTTGTATGTACAAAATTGTTATGTCTGCGCACAAAGCAAAAGTACCCACCAAGTACCAGTCGGTCTCTTAACTCCTCTGCCTACACCTCCTACACCATGGAATTCCATTTCTATGGACTTTATTGTAGAACTGCCTCCAACTAAGCAAGGGCATACTGTTGACATGCTATCTAAAATGTCCCCTTTTATACCCTTGAAGAATTTGCCTACTTCTAAAGAACTAGCTTGTGTGTTCCTCCAACAGATAGTGCGCCTTCATGGTCTACCCTCCGTCATTGTATCAGACAGGGACCCTCAATTCGTGTCCCGTTTCTGGCAAGGGTTGAACAACTTGATGGAGTAGAGATGTACGACTGTCTACTGCTCATCACCCTCAAACAGACGTTCAGACAGAAAGGGGCAACCAGTGTATCGAGCAATACCTACGGTGTCACCTCTTACAGGGAGATAAGGATTGGGACTCAGTTCTATGGACTGCGGAGTTTGCATATAACAACAGTGAACATGTATCTGTTGGGGTATCGCCTTTTTTCTGTAACTATGGGTTACACCCTCGCTGTGGTTTGGTATCACTTTTAGTACCTACTTACTCTCCGGCCGCTCTGGATTTGGTGTCGCGTCTCCAGGACATTCATGTTTCCGCCAAGAAATCTTTGGACGAGGCCAAGAGCAGGTATAAGGAAGGAGCAGATCGTCATCGTCGATCACCACCTGATTATGCTGTAGGAGACAGGGTATGGTTATCCACTCGGAACATCCAGATTAAGGGTACAAACAAATTTAAGCCCCGCTTTATTGGTCCTTATGTTGTTTCCAAAGTGGTGAATCCTGTCGCTCTGAAGCTCGACTTGCCTGACTCATTGCATATCTATCCTGTCTTCCACGTGTCTTTGTTGAAACCCATCGCCCCTGCCACTGTTGTTCCTGCACAACTTCCCCCTGTTTTGGTGGATGAAAGTCCCGAGTATGAGGTGGCGTGTATTGTGGACTCCTGCAGGGTGCATCGTCGGTTGCTGTACCTGATCCACTGGAAAGGTTATAGGCCTGATGAAAGGATGTGGGAACCGGCCTCTAATGTGCATGCTCCCCATTTGGTTCGCTTATTTCATCGACGCTATCCAAACTAACCCAAACTTGTCGGGGGAGGAGTCTTGGGGGGGTGTACTGTCGGGCTTCTCAGGGCGCGCTCGTTGCAGGGGCACCTGTTCCCACGTTCGAAGGCGGAGAAGCGAGCCCCGCCCACTGTTCTCTGTCAGCGGGCGAGGGCGGCGCATGATTAGTATTTAAAGGAGGGGTCAGCACTGGCAACGCGCTTCATGTTCCAGCACGGATCCCGCCAGGCCTCCCACCATTTTTTCCCGTTGTACCTGAATCCTGTTGACCGTTGTTTCTTCTGTAGACTCTCGCTCGTGTTGCTGGGCTTCTCGTGTGTCCTTCTTCTTCCTGGGTCCTCGGGTGTTCTTCCGGGGCTTGTCGACACGCTGCTCCTTCCCGGCCGGTAACATTGTATCCAGGGAACTTCTGTTTCTTAACCCTTCGCTTCCTGGTAACTTGTCTCTCAAAGACAAGAAATAAGGCAAAGGCTATAAAGAATCGCAGTATCTTTGTTTTTTTTGTATTCAGAGCTGCTTTTTGGAAATAAGAGAAAGCACTTATCTGATGGTTCTATGCTCTTGACGGGTGATTCTTGAGGTCTTCTTTATTTTTGGTAAAACTCCTTTTAGCTGCAAAAGAGAAAGAAAAGACACTATTACAAAAATCAAAAAAAGACACTAGTGTGTTTTTGCTCATTGTGATCACTGCTCTTTTTGCCTTTTTTTCCGTGCTCCCTCCTGACTAGGGAAATGAGTTTTGGGTTTTTCCCTAATTGCAGGAGTAACGGATAAATTATTATTTTTTGAATAAGAGTCCTGTATACTCCTATGGTGTTTCTAACCTAGGTTTGTATATTATTGTTCATTCCTTGTTTAATTATCAAACCTCCGCTGTCCTTCTACATATTGAACATTGTCCTTCCGTTTAAACAGTGGGAGTGTTCTATCGTCCATGGGAGTCGTTTCCTCGAACGTACTTGGCATATTCTTTTTAAGGTATCTCATTAGAAATAGGAGGGATAACATACAGCCAGCTCTTTTTTCCCATGTTTAGTACTTACCTTGTGCTTTCTCCTTCAGGGTTCTAGAAGACCACCCCCACAGAAGATCCAGTGGACGTCTACTCCTTCTTCCTTCCCTTGTTTTGTTTCCCTCCTTCCCCACCTTCCCTCTTTTGCTTTGACTAAGTTGGGCGAAGGAGGTAGGTGAGAGAAGTTGGGATCTAGCATCGCTTCCATTCATTTCGTCCCTGCAGTAAATCCAAGTGAGCCTTTACACTGTCATTAGTTTGACTTATAGACAGGAAGTTCCTACCATCTTAATCTTGTAGGGGAGTAGCACTGGGCATGATTCACCCTCCCCTGTGTCCCCTCGCTTTTTTAATTTTGTTTTTCCATTCTTTTTTAATTGAAGAGCAGGAGAATGAGCCACATACCACACACAAGCCCCTTGTGTGGGATTTTTCACTGTTCTGAAAAGGGAAAAGGGAGTCTCTGCACAGATTTTGACGTGAAAACTCTGCTGTCTCGATTTCACCAGAGGTGCTTCAAAGAAGTACTCTTTTAGCATGTGCAAACACCTGCTGTCTATGGACCATTTCGAAAAGTCTTTCATCTTCAGTGAGTCTAACCCCTACATCGGAAAGGTGTCCTTGTGGAGGAGGTATATCGACGATATACTCATGATTTGGACTGGCGACTCAGCAGAACTGGGCAGATTTCGCTCCTGGCTTAACGAAAGAAGTCAAGATATACAATTTACTATACATTCTGATCCCAGAGAAATTGACTTTCTAGATATCACTATCCGGAGTGAGGAGAACAAACTGTATACCACTTTGTATCGCAAGCCGGCCGAGAGGAATTCCCTCTTGAGATACAACAGTTACCATCCGAGAGGACTTAGAGATAATCTACCCTTCGGACAGTTCCTGCGGATCCGCAGGAACTGTTCCAAGAAAACCGACTACATGGCCCAATCAGAGGAACTGAGCAACCGACTGATGGAGAGAGGTTACCTGAGGAGGCTGATCAAAAGAGCACAGAAAAGGGCATGGTACAGTCCCCGAGAGACTCTGCTGACACCCAAAGAGAAGAAAGATGGATCCATACAAAGGATGATATGCATCACCACCTTCTCCACACAAAGCAATGCCATCAAGAAAGTGATAAATAGACACTGGGGCTTGATTTCTGATGACATAGAGCAACCCAACCCACCTATGCACTCATATAAGAAAGCTAAAAGTGTGAAGGATCACATAGTACGTTCTTTCCTAGTACCCCCTGAGGCGCCATCTATCCAATCTTTGTGGAATCTACCACCGACGCTTGGCCATTTCAAGTGCGGCCAGTGCAAGGCATGCCAAACGACTATTCAAACTAAACAGTTCATTTATAAAAATCATGTGATTAACTTGAAATCTTTCACAAACTGCAACACAAACAATGTGATTTATGGTATCGTGTGTCCTTGCGGTCTGATATATGTAGGCCAAACGCAACAGAAAATAAAAGCACGCATTCTACAGCACTGTAGCCGAATAAGATTTGTTGTGCAGGGAGCACCCTTGGTCGAACATTTCAGAGCTATAGACCACAGCCCAGATGAACTATAGTGGATAGTACTTGAGAAGGCCTCCCTTGGTCCCAGGGGGGGTAACATTGGTACGATTCTCAACATAAGGGAATGTAAATGGATGTCTCTCTTAGACTCCATACAGAACGGTCTGAATGAATCTGAGGTCAGTCATGCCCAACTAGCTTGTCTCGCACTAGAATGATTTTCCTGTAATCCTGAATGAGTGTCCCTTTTCAGGTGCCGTTTCATATTACACATTCATATGTAAATATCTATATATGAGGGCGTTTTTTTCTATTACAGCAATTTGATCAACTTTTGAATAGGTAACCCCTGTGCTTTAACTGAGTTCCCACACTTGGCACAATATATCCGCCCTCACCGTTTGCTAAATCAAGCCAGTGAGATTTCATACATTGAAACAGTAATAATGTATATATATTGTTAATCCCAGTATATTATATGCATGTGACAAACTGGTTTGACATTTAAGCTTTTTCCACTGTTAGTAAAATGTTATTTGTTTCCCACTGTAACTACAATCTCTGTCTCCATGTGCAATGTCCGTCTCGCTATTGAAATTGTATTCACAGTGATGATGACATGTATCCATCCGGACATCGCAACACAGCAGTAAAGAGTACAGATGTATATTCTACTCATTAGATAGGTCGGGCCAAATTTTCAGCATTATTTAATAACTTCAGTGAGATTAACGACTTCAGCCGCAGTCGACAGTCTGTCTTCCCTTAGAATAGTGTACTTGACAGGTTGGACTAGCATCGAGCGTCTGCTCGATAACGTCATGCTCGTGCATGATTTTGCCGAGCCTCCGTACTTTAACAGCAGGGATCAGAGCTCCGGTTCCACTTTCATGGACGGAGACGTTTCCTGCGAGCAGCGGTGAGTTTTTTAATTGCGCTTAGCCACATTAGACGCTCTTCTTACATTGAGAGTGTCGAGTTCGGTTTCTCAACCGGAATTTCTCCTCTTTTCATTTATCTTTAGATTGTGACTATTACGGAGCACTGTTGCCTGACTTAAGGAATTTATCAGGTAATTCCCCGTTCAGAACACAACTTGTATAACTTAATTGCAGCTCGAGTGGTGGTTTATTTATTTATTTATTTTTTTCAGTCCTGATTAGCGCCTGTTTTCCATTTTAATTTAGAACACAATACATTGCAAAGCCTAGCTGAGTAACCCGGCTTGGTCCTTTTGGATGAATTAGATATCCATATAAGTAAGTCGATTGATCTGCTTTAACCCCTATCCATCAAAGTATACCCACGGGAGGGCTCGTCTCTCACTCTGCACCTTACTCTTGCAGGTGACTGTCCTCGCTCTCGCTATTTTGGAGCCCACGCGCCCATCCCTTCTAATCAGCCCTCATTGAAGGGCTGTTCATGGTAATTCATGGGGCTCTGGCCCTACATATTACGTTTTTGATCACGGATGGTGTTCTTATTCCTAAGGTGTTTTTATGCTCTATCCCTAGATACCCCCCTTCCTTCCACCCCTGTCCTGAGGAAGACCCAGTCGTAAGGGATTGAATAACCTACAATGTTTTAGGGGTCGAAACGTCGACATTTGCACTATTTGCCAGTTTGACCAACAGCGATTAATCACTGTGGCATTGTCTCTGATCATGGCTATTTGTTTTTCTTGACTATATTTTGAAATTTGTGGCTTAAGACATGAGCCTTGTGTTTTCTAAGTGACAATTTATGTGATTTGCACTCTACATTCTCTACTTACCCTCTTATCCTCACTCCAATCACAAATACCCACACCTTCTCCTTTTCCCACCTAGGGGCACTATATTTTTGGTATTGTTAAAATAATGTTATAAACATATGTATAATCAGTGTGATTAAATAACACTGAATATTAATTACATTACATGTTTGTTTCAATAATTTTCTTTGATTATTGTATTTTTGGTGTTGATGAATGGTTTATTGGGACCACTTTTTGTAAAGTACTGTCTTGCCACAGCAGGCAGCAAATCATTGCAAAGCGAAAGTGGGATAAAGAAGAGGGAGTTTTGACATCCACAGCTCCTCTCCCCACAGTGCAAGCTGGATAGTGCTGCCATCTTGAGTCATGGCTGCAACCCCTTGTACCAGCACATTGCACTATATTGTGTGCACTGTGGAAAATGTGTGTCTGCAGGACAGCAGAGCACAAAAGGCAGAGACAGATTGTTAACTTACCATGAAAACATTTCAAAGAAATAGTTTTTTTAGATTTTTTTTTAATTCATGTTCTGATGCCCCATTTATCTCACTTTTTAGTTAATTCTCAAAAAAATTAGAAGGGGGCGTGGCCAAGATGGCGGCTCAGTAGGACGCAGGATCGTGTCCCTCCAACACCGCCACACTGAAGCTTTGTAATATCACCTCTTCCCTGGGACCCGCGATCGCATACCGGGTCCGGTAAGCTCCCGGGAGCCGAGGTGTATCAGAGGAGTGAGTTTCCGATCCTGAGACCTCCGGTGGACGGCACCGCCGCGTGCCAGGGCCTAGCAAGGCTGCGTGTGCGCGAGGCACCAGCCTGAGGATGAGCCTGCGGTGGCGCGGCCTGGCAGCGGTGGCCTGCGGGCTGCGAGTGCCACTGGCTAACGAGAAGGAGCGGTAATTACCTGACGGCCGGCGGCGGTGGCTGGTGGTGAGGATGCCGAGGTACTGCCGCCGGAGGGGGAGTCGCCGAGCGGATGCCATTTCACGCTCCTTGGCGCAGCGGAGTCCCGGTGAAGCGCGAGGACCCGGCAGCCGTGCCAGTTTGTCTGTGGCGAAGAATCCAGGCGGTGAAGCAGTGCAGTAGGCACCACACCCCCACAGGAGCTGAGTGGTGCGGGTTGAACAGCGGATATACCCAGCGAACCGTGAGTGCCCCCCAGAGTGCATGAGACGCTGTCCGCCATTTTGGTGTGCGGACGCGTGCGAGTGGGAAACAGCACCCAGGCACCAAGTGTGAGGCAGAGTGAGCTAGAGACGGCGCTTCGTGACCTGGGGAAAGGCAGACTTGAGTCAATGCGGCAGTAAGGCTCAGATAGGAGCTTCAGCTTGCTTGGAGGAGTGCCAATTACCGGGCCATACCCTGGGAGAACGCTACAGGCCAATTTACTACAGTGGGGACCCTAACTGCACGGTGACATTGCGGGCCTGGTCGGGCCCTGAGCGCACCTCCTGAGAAGACGGGGCGGTGGCCTGGGAGCAAGCCTTTCTCCTGGGCTGAGGGGCGTGGGGGACCGCGGTGCCAGCGGTCCCTGCCGCCCTACGACCGGTCTGCCAGAGACTTCACGGGTGGTGTGCATACTACCCTCTCGAGAGAAGGGAGGTGACGGTCCTTGTCGGCCTTCTTTCCCTGGCAACATCCTTAGAGCTTCCGCACTGAGCTACATCTGAGTAGACGCAGCTCACTGGTCTGGCGGGGCATGGCGGCCGCTTGCAACAAGAAAGAGAAGTCGCTGAAGGACACGCTCATGAAGCAGCCGGGGTCGGCCTCAACGTCCGGTGAGAAATACCAGGGACTGGGGGAAGGAGATGACGCCCCGGCTACCAAGGCGTTCATGCTGGAACTTTTTGCGGCCATCAAAGAGGACATACAGGAGCTCAAGGATCAACTTGCTGCGGACCTGCGGGAAGTGCGGAAAGATGTGGACGAAATTGGAGAGCGCGTAGCCACGCTGGAGGAACATGATGTCAACCAAGAGGAGGATCTCCACCAACTACAACAAGATATGCTGCGCCTCCGGGAACAACACCTTGACTTACAGGCAAAGGCCGAGGACTTAGAGATCCGATCTCGGCGAAACAACGTCCGGATCAGAGGCGTTCCGTGGAAAGAGGAAGGGGATGACCTCAGGGCCTATGTGGGGGCGCTGTTTCGTCAAGTGTTGGAAGAGTCGGAGTCTACGGACAGTCTGTTGGACCGTGTTCACAGAGTGGGCCTCCCACGTGGCACCAATTCACCACCACCGGACATCCTCGTGTGTGTACACGACTTTCAGCTGAAGGAGCGCATCATCCGTAAGGTGAGGGAAACACAGCCCCTACAGTTTCGAGGGCACTCACCAGCTATATTCCAAGACCTGGCGGCCTCCACGCTCATCAAGCACCGTGAATTCAAAGTAGTAACCACGCACCTGCATGAGCAAGGTATCCCCTACTTGTGGGGCCATCCCTTCCGCATCATTTTTAAATTCAGAGGGAAACTGCTCCAGATTAGTTCTTTAGCCGAGGCCACGGAGATTCTCGGCCTGGAAGACACCGCAGTGAAGGAACAAACAGAACGGCCTAAAAATCTCAACTCCCGCCGCACAGCAGGATGGCAGACAGTAGGAAAGGCAGCTACAGTCCAGAAGCCTGATCAGGCCACAAGAGACAAAGAGCGGGAGGCAGTGATTTTGTCGCTGTCGCAAACATCGGGGCGACCGGATACCCCGTGAGGTACTCAATGAAAGGCCCAGGGATGGGTGCCTAGTTGGGTGTCGGGGGGACAGGAGGGTTGTCCTAAGTCAATTGTTGACAACCTTTCCGCAGGCGGGTGGGTACGAACTTGGCCCACTATGGGCTGGGCAGCTGCCCGAGCCATGTCCCCCTGGGCTTGTTTTATCTGACAGACTTTGGTCATTTTCTACCTATGATAACTGTTTTGAAAAGCTGTTTATCTTTTTGGGGGGTCCAGGATCGGTCTTGCAATGCTTTTGCAACTCTTGTTGTCTTGTTCTAGGGGTTGTTTTTTCTTTTCTGGGATAGGGTGGGTTCTCTCCTCAGTGTGTCCCTTTGTCAGGTCCAGGCACAGCAGCCGCGCGCACCTGCCCATCTTCATCCGTAACGCCCTCTCTGCCCTCTTTCTACCACGGGGTGGCGCGTGCTCCCGCAGAGCTCACCCAACCCCTTCCTTCCCATCTGGATCTTAAAGTAGTCAGTCTCAACACCCGGGGTCTTAATAATCCAGTTAAGTTTAGGGCAGTCTTATCCTTATTGGAAAATTCGGGGGGAGAAATATGTCTCATCCAAGAAACCCACCTATAACAAACTGATACACACCGTATGCGCCACAGTCACTTCCCTCACCAGTTCTGGTCTTCTGCAAACACCAAAAGGGGAGGGGTGGCCATCTTAGTGGCCAAGCATTTTAGAGGTTCAGTAGTGGGACTTGTTTCAGAGATTAAAGGGCGCCTTTTAGCGCTGCGACTCCACTTAGGTTCCGCTTCCTGCACTATTGCTTCCATTTACTCCCCTAATGATCGTCCAGAGAAGTTCTTATTAGAGGCATGCGCTGAGGTATTGCATTCTCCTGACCCTGTGGTGGTAGTGGGGGGCGACCTTAATCTCGTGATGAACGATGGTCTGGATCATTCTGGTTCCCGCACCGGGGGCGCAGGCGCTTTATCGGCGAAAGGAGGGGATCGGCTGCGCAAAGTGGGGATTAAGGACGCATGGCGCTGTCTACACCCAGACGAGAAGGACTTTTCATTTTACTCGGCCGCACACCAGACATATGCCCGTCTCGACCACTTCCTCGTCACCCCAGCTGCCTGGGCCTTGGTTACGGAGTCTACCATTGAAGCAAGGTCCCTCTCTGACCACGCACACATTATCCTGTCCCTGCGCGTCCCCCCTGAGCACTCTGCTTCTACCTCGCGCTGGCGTCTGCGAGACTCACTGCTTCGGTCCCCAGATGTAGTTGCTGACATCAGGCGATGTATTACTGACTATATAGCATCTAATGATGGGAACGACACACCACTCTCCTCGGTATGGGAGGCGCTTAAGCTAGTAGTGCGAGGAGCTTTCATTGCTAAGGCCGCCTATGAGAATAAGACCAGACGGGCGAAACGCGCGGAGCTAGAAGCTGCCGTTAAAGAATTAGAGACCATACATAAACGCACGGGTGCTCCCCGAATATGGCGGCAGCTGGAAAAAGAGCGCTTTCAGTTCCGTTGTCTGGATCTCGACCGGGCTGAACATGCAGTGATCCACCTGAAACACAAGTATTTTGTTGGTTCCAACAAGGGGGGCCGCATGTTGGCGCATTGCTTGTGCAGCCAGCAGGAGGCTCACTCTGTTAAAACACTACGTGATGAGACTGGTCAGTCTCTAACTGGTGATACCCAAATAGTGTCGGCCTTCTGATCCTTTTATCAATCCCTCTACGCGGCTGATCCCTCTTTACTGCCTGATCCCTCTGAATACCTGAGAGAAGCTGCGGTGACACGTTTGCCTGAGGGCGAGGTTGATGCCATGGAAGCACCTATCCGCATCGAAGAAGTGATATCTGCGATCGCCCGGCTGAAGTTACAGAAGGCCCCTGGACCTGATGGCTTCAGTGCCCTTTTTTATAAAACCTACTGCGTTGAATTCGCCCCATTGCTCACCCGCCTGTTTAATTCATTTGCGGACTCCGGGTCCCTCACTCCCTCTATGCTACAGGCATCCTTATCCTCAAGCCGGGTAAGGATCCAGACCTTTGCAGTTCCTACCGGCCGATCTCCTTATTAAACATAGACGCGAAGCTGTTCTCCAGTATTTTAGCACATAGGCTGAATCCCCGCATGCGGGGTCTCGTTGATCCGGATCAGTCCGGTTTCATTTCGGGACGGCAATGTGGAGACAATACCAAACGCATTTGTCATCTAGTCGACAAGGTGCAGCGGTCCAAGGAGGGAGCCCTTCTTCTAGCGATTGACGCGGAGAAGGGTTTTGACCGTGTGCACTGGCCGTACCTCTTCGCCACTCTGGAGCGCTTCGGACTGGGACCCCAATTCCGACGCTGGATCGCGAGCATCTACAGCGCCCCTCAGGCAGCTGTCCGAGTCAATGGCTTGCTCTCTGATCACTTTGAGGTAGGGCGGGGAACGCAACAGGGATGTCCCCTTTCCCCCCTGCTTTTCACTCTATATATGGAGCCTTTGGCCCAACGGCTTCGAGACGACCCCCTAGCGCGAGGCATCCCCTTTGGTTTAGATCGTCACCTCATTAGCTTATATGCAGATGATATTATCTTTTCGGTTGCATACCCCCTGTCCTCTCTGTCGGCCATTATGCATGACCTTCAGACATTCAGTCAGTTTTCTGGCTTTAAAATCAATATGCAGAAATCTCAAGTACTCAATCTCACCGCGAGCCAGCCCACAGTTGAGGCTCTCCAGAATCGCTTTGCCTTTGACTGGGCGTCGGAGGGAATTACATACCTCGGGCTAGCCCTCCACAAAAGTCTTGCGAAAACAGCAGAGGTGAACTACTCTGCTCTAATATCCCGGATCCGCACAGACATACACCGATGGCATCGCCTACCCCTGACGTGGTTTGGGAGACTATCCGCGATTAAAAGGAACATCTTACCGCGTGCCTTATATCTGTTCTAAACACTACCATAAGAGCCCACGCCCTGCGACAAATACAAGCGGCGATTTAGGGCTTCATCTGGGGCCCGATCTCACCACGATTACAAAAAACTCAGCTCCAACGGCCTAAGAACAACGGGGGTCTAGCCTTCCCTAACATCACTCGATATTTCCATGCTTCGCTTCTACGTTATATGGTGGAGTGGAATCGTCCCATGACAGAGAAATATTGGGTCTTCATGGATCAGACGGTGGCGGGCCATCACATCTGGCGGGACGCCTGGTTGCCGAAATCAGCACGCGCTTGGGGACTCTATTCCTCACCAGTCACGCGTCCCACAATGCTTGCATGGGACAGGGTCTCTCAGAGGGCCAACTTGACCACATTCCCTTCTCCCTTGACCCTGCTTTTCTCGAATCCCGCCTTTCCGCCAGGATTGGATAACAGGTCCACAGCACGTTGGGTAGACGAGGGTTGTAAACGTCTAGGGCACTTATTTGACCTTCACGGCCTTATCCCCTTTAAGGAACTACAATCGGACTATAATCTGCCCGCCACTGATATTTATTTGCACTCCCAGATGATACACTGGATCTCTGGAGCCAAGACGCGTCCCCTAGCTTTTCGACCGATGTAGCAGTTTGAGAAATGGATAAGTAACAAAAAAGACGATAAAAGCCTTATCTCTGAAGTCTACTCCTTCCTTACCACAGCCCTCCCAAGGGCTCCCACTGCAGGACAGAAACGTTGGGAGTCAGAACTCTGGCGCGTGTTGACTGACAAGGAGTGGGAGGATGTTTTTTATCAGGCACACCACACTACGTACTCCTCGAGCCACACTGAAACAGCTTTCAAGATTGCGACATATTGGTATTACACCCCTGATAGACTATCCAAATGGCAATCCCAATATGACGGCCTCTGCTGGTGGGGGTGCGGTAGCCCCGGGACACTTCTCCACCTACTCTGGCATTGCCCAAAACTAACCCGCTATTGGGATCAGATACTGAATGACAATAATTTGGCCTTCAACACCTCCATACCCCAGCCCCCTGCTTACACTCTCTTAGGCCTCCCTAATGCGATAACCTTTCCCCTGCGCTCGACTAGGGGGCGGCAGATGGTGCTTGCATTGAACGCTGCACATAGGGTAATACTAACAAGGTGGAAATCGGACAAGATACCGGATCACACACACTGGTTACACCAACTATGGAATCTCTTAGCAATGGAGAAGCTTTCAATGGCAGCAGCGGGGAAGAGTAAAGAATATGCCAAAACCTGGGCCCCTTTCTTAGCTATTCTCTCCACTGAATTCCGAGAATTGAACTGCCCACAATATCTCCGTATACTGAAATTAGACTGCAGTCACCCCATAAGAGTGCGTATCACTGGTTCCCTCTTTCTCCCTGACGTAGTGGGCCGGCGACAACATCCAGGGCGCACAGGCTGACATACACCCTTCCTTAGTTTTGCTCATTGAGGAGAGGGGGTGGGGGAGGGATGGGGTTATGTTTGTTTCCTTAATCGTTTCCATATTATTTTTATGTTCCGTTCAGTGTTTAAATACGGAATACTATTTAGAGCCTACCGACTTCAGTGGGTCGACATGCTACTGCCTTAGACCTCTTGCTTTCTTAACTGGCATGATTGTTCGCCCACAGCACTACCAATCTGTTACTATCCCCCTTTTATACGCGGCCGGCCCGGATGGGTTGTAGGCGGCTTGCTGTGTTTAACCTTGAGAGGCCCTACTTTGATCATTGCCTTGCTTGTGCAGCCAGATTACAGCTAGCCGGCCCGCTGGGTTGTAGGTGACTTGATTCTGTTCCTCTGCTTTGTGTTCTGTCAATAAAAACAGATTTAATACTAAAAAAATTAGAAAAACAAAAAAAGTGTAAAATTGTTTTTAAAAAAAGAGACAAAGGTTCCTATTGAAACTACAATTTCTGGTCTCAAAACTGAAAAAAACAAATATGCCGTTTGTCATGTCTGTCTATTAATGTTAGTATATTCTTTTATTCTGCCATCACAGCCTATAGATAATAATAAAAGGCCAGTCTATTGTTAGATTTATAACCTAAAGGCGAACCCCTACAACAGCAGACTGGTCTACTACAGCACACTATGAGTCCCAGATTTAAAAGGAAGTCACAAAATACAGGGCAGCAAGTAAAGTTGTTGTGCTGCATTGTGTGAATTGGAGAGAGCAAAAGAGTTTCAGAACTACTAAGATGTGGTACTATTCTGCTCTGTTCTTGCAATGTCACACTTCAGGCAGTCATGCACCAACGCAGACGCCCTTGTGTTATATATATGCCAGGGTATTTCATGCTACCTCAACATGATGATTTTCCACCACCCTGTAGCTTTTCTGTTTGTGTTTTAGGGTATTTTAGAGAAGAATATTGACCACAAATTTGGAGGGACAAGATTAAAAACACTGCATATAAAATTCAGACTGAGTCTGTAGAAACGTTTATGTGAGTTCAGGGCTGGTTGGAAGGTTAGGTCAGCCTGAGAACAGTTTGGCTCGTTAGAGTTGCTTGCATCTGAAGTATTACTTTAGCAGGAGAGGGTGGGGCTGCGCTTGACCACGGGATACAGCCCCTGTGTGCCTAGGCATTCATTCACAGTAAATATTGATTCTACCTGTGTGAGGACTTGCCGTGAAAGATGTGTACTATTCCCACTTGCATAAAATTGTCATTCTTAAACTGTGCAGAAATAGGCATGAAAAGTTATTTGTGCACATGCCTTATGTTACTGACAATGTATGTTGCATCACACATTTTTCTTCTCTTGTTCAAGGTTAGACTGTGACAACTCCTATGTCTTTACGCAAAAAGTCTTTTGCATTCCTAAAGAGTTAAAACTGAAAATATGCTATTGCCTCTTGAAAAAATTTGTGTCAGTCATTTCTTGTACATCTGTTGCTGGTGATAATATGCACAAGTGTGCCTTCAAATGAATGCTGCCATGATGTGTGGTCTGCACTGTGAGTTTCTGAGCACTCATCTTAAACTGTTCCACTGTTTTAGGTGTCTTTTACATACTAGCAAGATCTATAGTCAGAGATAAAAAAAATTATGGTTGCATCCTCCACTAAACACTTTGACCCAGATTTACTAACACTCTACCAGGTTTGCAACACAAAATCCCTGTCTACTAACACTAGTAGACAGCGATTTGTGCAACAAAAAATGACACCTCCTCAAGGCAGGCTTAACATTGAAGAAATTTTATCTTTTCTCCAAACGTACATCACACCTGCAAACGTAAAACATATTTAACTACATCTAAGCATGGTATTTTACACTGCAAGGGTACTCATCCAGTATAAAACCCATGCTGGATATCACACAGGCTCAGTGTCATTAATGAGGCCTGTGGTGTCCGGGCCATGTCACACCATACAATAAACTTGATGATCCTACCCCACATACCAAGAAAAATTAAAACTATTGCCATCATATGTAAAACTACCATTGTTTGTAGTAGCTGATTGTAGATATGTGCATCTATTTCTCCAGAGAAGCTGTCCTCTAGAATCATTGTTGTGGATCATTACTAGTAAGTTATTATTGACACCACAGGACTTGCTATGAGGAAAAAGATTTCCTGGCCTGATTATTTACTGATGGATTTGTCCTTAATTGGGCTTTACCTAAGTCTAATCGGTGTTGAGCCAGACTAGAGTGACAATTTAAAGCTGGCGATTCCCGTGCGGCTGCTATTTTTACCTTTGTCTAAGATGGCTTCAGTCCTTAGTCCTCCAGCTCTGTAGAGGCTTCTAAGATGATATATCATACCATCTTTGTACCTTCTCTCCTCCCCCCCCCTCCCCAAGGAGGCAAATTATTCCAATTTCAGATCCCTCAAGTCCTTTTTATGCAGTGAAGATATTTAATTGAACACTGACAAGAGACTGGGTTGGTCATTTAGAGTTTGGTGAAGCAAAAGCTCCTCAGTAATCAGTGCAGAACCTGCAGTTTGTCACCCTCAATTACAGGTGGGAATAGTGCAGGGTTTCCAATGATGGAGCTTCAGCTGTTGATCAATTAAATAATTTAGGTGAAGCAGAGATAATAGGGCATTTATTATTGATATCAATCTGCAACCCATCTTGTTTTCTCTGAGAGTGATTATAATAACAAATTATATAAAAATGGAATTAAGAGGAGTGCCCTCATCTTTTAACTGCTTGATGGAGACCATAGCCATTTTTGAGCCCTTGAAGCCTTTATTTACATCCTCTCTGAAAGAACTTGTCAAATGTGAAGGCCTGATAGCTTGAGAAGATATACAGTGGTCAAGACTGCCACTGTGTGAGCCACTTTTCAGCCTTGGGCATCTTGACCTGCTACAACCCTACCCCAGCAGAAGAGACATAAAGAAGGTGATACATGGAGAAAATAGCATTCATGAATCACAGTTGCACACACCCGACAGTAAAAATGAGCACCATCTCTGGAGCCTGGCTTCTGAACGTTGACTCACAGGTAACACATTTTGCAGGCTCCATGTACTGATATTCTGCATCACCATGCATACGTTGCATTCTGCAGCCACCAATGAGAATAGAGGGCTGGGCTTAATTGACCAATTAAGCAGCAAATTGTGGGGAAGGACAGCAGAACCCCTCTGAGAATAGAATCAGCAAAATGTTATTCAACCTCATAGTACTCCTTGGATTTTAAGTCTTAGCAGTGGCAAAAAGACATAGTACGCAATTTAGAGTTTGGCGACAGAACTGAAGGTCCACCCGCCTGATTTTCAGATGAGTGGACCTTCAATATGTAGACGGCAGAGACTACTCTGTCTCCACCACCTACATAGCCCACCGACGGCCAGACTGAGTAAGGATCATCGGAAGTTTGACCACGTGTCTGCCTGCCCAATTTAGAGTGGGTGGACATATACAGGTATGTAAAAGTAAAAACTTTTTAATGACCCCCGCTCCCTGGGAGAAAACTGCCATGGTGAGTGGGTAATTCCTTTTTTTTATTTTCAAAACAAAAAACACTTTAGGAATGGAACCGCACAACACACTTTCAATGCATTTACAGGAACCGCTGTGACGGGCAACCATTTTTTTAATATTGTGGGAGGCAGCAGGCCCCTAAGCAACATTAAAAAAAAGCGCAGTAAGTTTACTGGGTCATTGAATCCATGACCCCAGGAGAGCTTACCAAATGTTTTTTAGAGTACTCTGAGCTGGAGCTGTATACTCTTCAGCTGAAGTGCATGGACCCCTTTTGATGGGCTCCCAGGTTGCAGCTTGTGGCCTGAAAAATGTTTAAGAAAAAACACAAAGACATGGTGATGTTTTTAGTAAAGCTTTATTAAAAAAAATATGACAAATACTTTTATTAAATATTATAATGTGTGAATATATAAAATATACATTTGATTATAATTATTGGTGACCATTTGACAAATAAGATAGGTCTTCTATATATATGTTGATGTGCTGACGCCTTGATAGAGCCAAAAGGCCCGCTTTTTATGTTTTGGGGCACTGATCCTTTGACAAAGTCAGTAGGTCTGCCTTACTTAAAATGACACCCTTTATATTATTACTTCACATAGTCAGTTGTGCGTGCCTGTGGTGGGTAGGGCGAAGGTTGGGTGCAGACTCTGGGCCCAACCCCACACCACACATGGTCGAAGGCTATGCGCAGATGGGGGTTGGGCACAAGTGGGGGCATTGTCAAGTGTGTGAGCAGGATATGGCACAAAAATCCAGCATATGAAGGAGAAACAATATTTCCAGAGCACTCTAAGTAACAAGTTAAGCACAAAGGAATAAAGCAATAGCCATAGGTCAGAACAATTACACCTTAGAGGTCAGTCTCAATCTGGATAATTACAAACATTACATGGCTGTGAAAATACTGCAAAGACTGGTATACATTTAAAAATTATATACTTTTGTTCAGACAACGATAAAATGAAGTTATACATAATTACATAGGCCTTCATATTTAAAGATATTTGAACTCGCACAACCTGTCTTGTGACAAAAAGCAGGCTTTGTGAGTGCAAAGAATCCATTATCAAAGTACCAAGAGGAAATTCATAGTCATAAAGAGGTTTGTGAAGCACAATCTCTTCATTATGACTCATTCCAAATTGGTAGGATACAGTGCTTAATATGAGCCTGTGGTTTCCGGTGCTCGGCACTGGATCTTAATTGGTTTCTGGTGCTCGCACCGACACTTAATTGTCAACACTGCACTTATGATAATCTGCCACATGGAGGCGCTGCTCTTCTAATTTAGAAATGAGCAGAACAACGGTTTGTTTATAAATACAATATACATAAAAAATTATTAATACCTGCCTCCCGAGTCATTCCTTCAGCTTTGGGGACCTGGAATAATCTGAACTGTCACACTTGCAGGTGAGAGAGATGGTTAGTAGTTGTTTTGGTACCGTTGTTGGCAGTGATGAAAGGGTCAATGGGTGGTGCAACCTACAGTGGCCTCCTGGTCAGGGTCCTGGCACTTATTGTTTTACAAATTAAGCACTGGTAGGCTAAGGGAGAATGAAATAGTGTCACACATTCCTAGTGATACACAATGACATGCATCAGTGGTTAGCGACTAGTATTGCATTTATAAAGCATTGAAAGGATACTGACACCTCAAAGGAGGTGGTATGTATTAGCAAACTAAAAAGGAGCATGAACAATATTCTCCTGTCGACTTGCATTGAAAAGTAGCTTACTTTAGAAAATTACTTAAATGGTTCACTTTTATCAAATTGATATCTCCAAGTACAGGGAAACAGATCTACTGGCTTTTGTGTTTCACTAAAGTTCCCATTGTGTATTTATTGCACATGGGTTGCATCCATTTTTTAAAACCCAAGGGGGTTGAGGTAAAAAGACAGGCTTCAGTTTATACTGGAGGTCAAAACAATGAGCAGAGAATTTTTGGGGATGATGGTATGGGCCACATCAAGGCATGTGCAATATTTACCATTGTTCATCTTCTGCAGTTCATGTTTAGTCGTAGCTGGAATGTGCTCTGTATGAAGAGACCTAGTGCATCAAATGATCAAGCAGCATCTTAGCAAAGAAAACGGCTTCAATATAATATTAGAGCTGTTCAATGACCCCTCCAGGGCTGGGTCTCATAAGGCGTCATTTAGTTCTAGCCACAGCACAACCTTCTGGACACATTCTAAAAAAACAAATATTTCCATGTCAGCAAAATGAATATGGCTTATCCAAATGAGCAAGTGATGGGATCAGATCTTCAATCGTGCTGGCTAGTAAATGTAGAGAATTACTAAAGATAATATTAGCGATAGTATAGTGTTGCTGATATAACATTCCTTCAAAGTAAGAGGCAAAGAATGAAAACTGATAGTTCCTCAAATAGTTAAGATTCAGAATACACCCAATCACACTATTCTCAGCTCATTACAATAATGATAGCATAATATAAAATTCAAGCTATTGTGATGTGCTACTCAGTGATTATGTCTTCTTACAAATGATTGCATAAAGGCATTTTGATGTAAATTCCTTTCATGTTACTGAAGTATAAAAATGATTTCTCTATAAAATACACATCTCCCCCACACTCTGGCTGTAAGTCATGAGAGCTCATCCGCCTCCAGACTGGAGGGATATATACTGCACAAGAGACTCCAATTCAGCACTTCAGAGAATAAATGGATCTTTTGGAAGAAATCAACTTCATTCAGTCAGAATATATTGGAACTTGCTCTCCGCTTTTTGTATAGTATGCAATTGATTTGTAACCGATGCACGAGAGCTTAACAATATTCGTGAAAGTTGATTTTCTGTACTGAGGCACAGGCTGAATACGTTTGGGACTTCCAATGGAACCCTTTAAGTATAAAGCAAGGCACGTTGCGGAGTGCATTGTTATTCCTCATTCCAAGCTCACTTTGCCCATCATTAGTGCGGTTAAAATGTGCAAATGTTATGTCAACAATGAGGTACTCTCATATTTTGCGTGTGTTCAGTCTAATCCTCTCCTTCTATATTCTAAAGTCACCCTTCCCCATTGGGGAATGTCACAGTAATTACGTGTCAGGCTTTGCCAAACATTTTAATCAGTGCTTTTTAAATAAAAGTGTCATGCATGTGATTCCTAACCTACTTATCTAAAAGAAGGACAGTTTTCACGTTTAGAGCTCAGGTGAATTATAGTGGTTATTTATTGAGAACGGAATGAGGAGGTCGTGGTTGTTACACGTCCAAGACCACAGTCAGTGTCCAAGGCTATATTGTCGTTGGTATTTGCATCATTTTGGGATGTACTGCAATCAAGAACTTGCAGAGTGCATAAACAATATGCCGAGAAGTGTCAGTGTGCTTCCACCAGTGAGAAACTGTCCATATTATTTGAAGTGTTGATTGTTTCAAGTTTTTGGATTTGAGCGTGCCCCCCCATTAACCTTGGCCTCTTGGTTTTTGGTTCCCTGACTGGCATAGGCGTCAGGCGTCATGCCAGCGGAGCGGCATGATGAAACAGCAAGTCTATTTTCCTCAAACACCCCTTTCTTCTCTGCCTTCCCTTCAATAATCGGTCTCTCTGAAAACAGCACCAGCAAATGTTTGCGGGGAAGGAGATGGTGGCAGGCAGATAGGGAGGGCGGGAACTGCTGTTTCCTCTGCTGCACAAGCTTGGAAAATGTCACCCTTTCTTTGTTTCTTTTGTTTCCAATCTATCCACCAAGCTAAACAAGAGTTCTATGTGGCACGCATAGATCTAGCGAAAAACTCGACCAAAGAATTATTTAAAACGGTCTCTAGTTTGGCCACTCCACGCCCAGCGATAGTTGAAGCAAGTCAAGATCTTTGTGAAGAGATTGCTAAGTTTTTTGTTAACAAAGTGGAAACCATCTTCTCAGCCTTTTGTGGCTTGACCAGTGTCACGCTGGACCAGGATAATGAGAAACTCAACCCCCAAAAAACCTCCACTGAGACCTTAGATAGTTTTAGGCCAGTATCTTCAGATAATTTGGAGAAGCTACTCATGGCCGCCAAATCAGGATCTCCACATGATCCTTGTCCGGTACAAGTAGCTCAACTAGCCCCCGGTCCCATTGCTCGGTCTCTGTCGGCCATTTTTTGAGGGAATGTGTGAAACGGGGCACTTTCCCAGTTGTTGGAAAGTGGCCTCCATACTGCCCCTGCTGAAAAAACCGAGCCTGGACTCCAAAGATCCTAACAACTTCCGCCCGATTTCGCGCATCCCATTACCAGCTAAACTGATAGAAAAAGTCCTTAATATCCAACTTAGTTCTTTTTTAACAGCAACACAAGTATTAGACCCTTCCCAGTATGGGTTCAGAGGGGGCCACAGCACTGAGTCCGCTCTTATTAAGGCAACAGAAGAGATCAGAGTAGCCGTTGACCAAGGAGGGAGGGCAGCACTGATCCTGTTAGACCTGTCGGCGGCCTTTGATACGGTCCATCATGGTATTTTGATGGACCGTCTAAAGGAGTGTGGGATTCAATCCAAAGCTTGGGCGCTGATAAGTTCCTTCCTGTCCGACAGAAGACACACGGTGGCACTGGGTAGTTGTCAATCAAAACCCTTTGTGCTTCCTTGTGGGGTCCCACATGGATCCTCCCTTAGCCCCACCCTTTTTAATGTTTATGTCTCCTCCTTGGCCCCCATTGTTAGATCATTCGGGTTCGGTCTCACGTCCTATGCGGGTGATACCCAAATTGTTGTGTCATTACTTCCGGGCCAGGATGTAGGCATAGACAAACGTTTCCAAACATGTATGAAATCTGTTGGGAAATGGATGGCAGAGAACTGCCTAAAGCTTAATTCAGGCAAGACTGAGGTCCTTCTATTTGGAAAGGATACTAGCTTTTGGACCCCAGGCTGGTGGCCAGACTCGATGGGCTCTCACCCCACGCCTTCAAAAAAGGCAAAAAATCTAGGGGTAGTTGTGGACGAGAGACTAACCTTCGGGGATCAGGTCAATGCAGTAGCATCTTCAACCCCTTACGTGCTTAGAACAGTGAGGAAGGTAATGCCATTCCTACCCCCGAGTAGTCGACAAACAGTGGTCACAGCCTTGGTGTTATCCAGGCTGGACTATTGTAATAGCTTGTATTTGAATATCCAACAGAAAAGTCTGAACAAACTACAGCTGCTGCAAAATGCAGCAGCAAGACTTCTGACGGGTACACCCAAATTCTCACCCATCTCCAATGGATTAAGGAATCTCCACTGGCTTCCAATACGGAATCGAGTGCGTTTTAAATCCCTATGCATGGTCTTCAAAGCCCTTCATGGCAAAGGCCCAGACTACCTGAACCAGCTGTTCCACTGGTACATTCCGAACGGAGCACTTCGCTCGACAGGTGCCAAGCTGGTTTCGGTTCCACTCAGAAGGACTGCTTTGTGGGGGGGCAGAAGCTTCGCTGTTAGCGCAGCGAAGGCCTGGAACGCCCTGCCTTTTTACCTCAGAGATGCTACGGATCTCTTAAATTTTAGGAAGGGCCTAAAGACCTGGCTCTTTTCTGAGTAACTCCTCCCTTCTTGTTTTCTGCCTCAAGATGCATTTGCTAGCGCCAGGACACCCATGGGTAATCGCTGCGCTTTATAAAAGTTATTAACATATTAACATAACATAACACTCATATCACAAACGATGGTTGCTTTGGGCTGATGACAGGCAACGGACAGCTCTCGGAAGAGATCCGTGGATTCCGGAAGTCATGGAGCATTCTGAAGCAGCTGTGGCAGTAGAAGGTGTATAGGACAGAGCCTCACTTGAGAGTGGATCCCCCAGGCAGTGTATGGGTGAAAGTCAGCAGTGTCGCTAGCACCTCTGGTCTCCGGATGGTCTAGAGAAACCATCAAAATCATCAATTTGCATATCCTAAGACCTGAAAGTCCTTTACTGAATAAGAGTGACTGCGCACATATATTTGGGATTGCCCTCAGTTGGATGGAAATAGTATTAAAATCTTCGGTTTCCTGTAATCTTTGCATTAGACACACTTACGTTGTCTGTAAGAATGCATTGCTCGGGTTTTCCTCTGCAACAAAACAAATTCCTATTTATTGCCACACTCACAACACCAGCGATGATCACAGAAAATTGAACATCGGATCACAGGATAATTGAAGCGGTTTGTTAAGATGTTACACCTTGCAAAAATGGAAATAAGTTATTCTCAGCAGAATTAATCGACTCCAAGGTTTTGTGAAATATGGCAATTTTTGCACAGTATTAAATAATCAATATGTATTTATATATATCTAACCTCTTTTGCAAGGTTCTTAAATATAGTTATTTAATATCTTTACAAATATGGATTACTTCTGTATTTTGTACGAATCTTTTACTCTTTCTCACTAAATGAAAATAAAACAACATAAAACCACATATAGCACTATATATAACAGTTATTCTAATTATTTTTTTGCTTTGTGAGATTAGTGGTCCCTTGTGCAACTTTGAGTACAGGGCATCAAGAAACAAAGTGATGGATGAAATGCTTGAAATAATCTCAGCCACTGGCAGTCACTCTGGGCTGCATTCCAGACAATCGTTTTTCACCCACTGTGACATTTTAGACAGGGTCTTGCTTTATGCAAATCAGTCTTGGTCATGCTCCAATACAAATAGTCTGACCTGACCTGCAGGGGCAAATCCCTTCCAGGTGGAAACACAAGCAAACCAGACCAGTTTTGACCTTATTAGGTCTCAGTAGTGAAGTATAGCTTGAGTTCTATGACTTGTTGAACTGTGATGCAGCCATGAGTAACTACCAGTGGCTGAGATTAATTCAAACATTTCACCCATATCATTTTCTTGTTTACTCCAGTGTGATACCCTAAGTGCGATACCCTACATGCGACATGAATACCCATATGTGTTTCCTGTGCTCACTCTGCCACAGGAATCAAGCTGTACCTAAATGAAAAGGCCCAAATAGGTCAAAACCCATCTTGTGTGTATCGGAGTAGGACCAAGGATGATTTGCATATGGCTGGATCTAATTTAAGGTGGCATAGTGGACAAATAAACAACAAACTGGGACACTGCCCAAGTTATTACCAGTGGCTGTGATTAATTCAAGTATTCCTCCTTTCACTTTGTTGCTTAATTCACTTCTGTGTGCAGCATGGAGCATTGAGTCAGCTCACTACAGCCATTGTTTAACGTCATTGTGAGCGATGGCATTCTCCCCTTTCACAAGGAGCACATCCACACACAAAGTGGTCCCTTACAGCGCCATGGAGTACTAGGGTAATGTGTGCTTTTTGAGACCAAAAATATTCTTTATTTTAGGCAGTGTTTGACAAGGGCCTGGCAACATCTCCAACAGTAGTTTTGCACAACACATGGCAAAACAAAACAAGCCTTGATAAAGCCAAAGCTGGCAGTCAAAGTCAGAGCTATTAGATTTACCAATGCTTGGTATGTTTTGCTCATACTGCAGCAGCAATCCAATTCTTGAAGGGTCTATTTCCTCTTAAGTAGAGCAAACCATCTGCCTGTTCACCTTCATGCAAAATTAGGTGATTTAGGAGCAAATAGAATACAAGGGCATGTATTATGTAATGCCCCGAAGGGTCTAGATTCAAATGTTCATTTATGACAGTTGATAAACATTTTAATCAGTGCTATTCTCCTCAGTTTAAATCTCACTTAGTGACAATTAAGGTGAAATTAGTTTAATTTCTGCTATTAAATGATTTCAGCATTATAGAGAGCGTGTTCATTTCACAGAGGCATAGTGTTATGGCTGGTAGAATATTTGTACTACTGGACACAATTAAATGGCTTTAGAAAAGAAATTTTGGAAATTTTTCTTAAAATGTAATATACAGAACACATCTTAACAATTGAGGCTGAAAAAATTGATTGTCAGCTAGGAAAAAATAATGTTCATACATTGTGTGGGAATCTATAATTACTGTATAAATTCATGTCTGTAACTTTCTTTTTACAGTATAGTTGCGGCATCACCACTCAGGTGTAATAAGAAAGTGGCTTACTACTTTAAGGTATGTTATTACACTTGACTTCTGATGTAACAATGGCATCAGAATGATGCAGTTGGAGCCAGCAGTCACTGTGAAATGCAGAGCACAGATACTGTTTTTAAAATGCAGTGCAAGTAAAGGAAGGTATAAGTAGTTTTTCTTCTATTTCTTACAATCATGTTTTTCTGAAAATCTACTGACATTAGCTGATGAGGAGACATTTATGCCATTATGTTTATTAATCGTTCTATTGGAGTTCATGGCAAGAAATCATGTCTGTAAGAAAATGCTCATTTGTGAATGGTCATTTCCATTTTGTTGAATTGTATTGCTAGTTTTTAGACTCTGCACACTGGTGCACTGCTGTACTGCTTTCCAGTGCCCAGTGTATATGCATTGCCCCTAAAGCATGTAGAAATTGGCTAATCCCCATTTGGAGTGTTTAATAAGACCGTATTATATGGTTCTGAAAATACATTTATGCCATAAAAAAATGAAATGACACCTGTGCACTGTCTACTCAAAAATAGGGCAACCCAATTTTCCCCAAGGAATTGGGTACAATAATAAGCATTCAATACAATATTCCTTGAGGAATTATTTTTAACAAAAACTATTGTACTATTCAATATAGGTCCACAAATGCGAATCCAAATGTAGCACGTATTGTGCCTTGCACTAATGTGACAAAGAAAGCTCGGCTTCAAGCCTTCCATTGTAGTCTTACTACTGTAGTTTAAACCTGCAGTCCAAACTGTCAAAATAACTCTTTTGACAGGAGAAAAACCTTCTTTTTAAATATCAATATCACCCTATGTAGGCCTTGTAGGCCCCAAGGTAGGGTGCATAGTATTTAAAAATGGGACGTGAAGAAATTTAATGTCACCCTGGCTCTGCAGTGACAAGCACCCAAAGGTTATTTTCACTGTGAAAGGCCTGGCTGTTGAGAAAACTAATCTACAGATTTAAAGAATAATTCTGTATTTTGTGTTTGAGACTTTGGGTACCAGCTAGAGAAATAATATAACCACTCTTTTTAATATTTAATGAAAGCCCAGTTCAATTGTGAAGTTGGATGTTTAATAACTATTAAGGAAACATAACTTTTAGAACATTACCTTTTGCATGCCTGAAACCCTATAATATATTTTGATTTCACTCTCCAGCAGCTACCAATCAAGTGCTTGTCCTTAATGAGGCATGCTTACAGAGCAGGGACATGGCCTAGAAGTGGGGAGTTGCTTTCATCTTCTTGCAGGAAGACATGATGGGGTAGGCCCAGGAACTTAATTAACTTCAAAGGGGGCTGCCTTGTCATATTTAAATGTTAGGTGATACCTGGAAAGGCCCAGCCTTCATCCCCATAGCCTGGCTGGCACCACACCCAATGGGAGGAAAGTTACACGCAGAGCAGGTTTTGAGGGAATAAAGAAGAGGGGACTTCTCTTTACCCTGGTCACACCTCTGGGTAGCCACACAGGCTCTGTAGAAGGGGAAAAGGGTTTCCTCATCTTGGATTTTGGGAATAAGATGCACTGTGGGATTGTTTCCAGTAGGGAAAAGAGGAACTCTTGTGAAAGTCAGCAGGTTATTCTATTGGTTAGGGAAGAGTCATTCCCATTCAGTAACATGTGTGAGGCATAAATGTGGCAAACTAAGGCAGCATCACTAGAATACTCTCTGAACTTATCAAAGGACAGAAGTAGGACAGTGCCTGCTGTTTAAGACGTGTGGGGACCTGAAGGGCTGGACCTGCTTCCACTTGTACCTAGGACTCTGCAGTGGACTCTGAAGTTGGCTGACTTCCTGTGTGATTACAGGGACACAACAGGCTGCAAGAGGCCTTTTCCTAAAATGCTCCACTGACTATTAGCAACTAGACCTGTGCTGGTCCCTGCTATTGGCCTCTGTCTGGTACCCTTATTGTCTCTAAGTACCTCCTGTGGGGACCTAGGGGCCTTAGAAGTGTACTTCTGTGGTTGTTTGGGCACAAGAAGAATGTTTGGAAACCTTTGAAAAATTCCCCTCCAGAGCTTCAGCATAACACACTGGAAAAAGTATCCAATCAATAGTTCCACATCATCAGATTGGATTTAAGTGTTATCTACTCAAAGGTCCCAGCACCTTCAAAAAATGACTAAGTCCCATTCTGTGCTAGGACTTAAAATATTTTCAGTGAGAAATCTCCAGAGCTTCAGCGGGACCAACATGCTTCAGGCCTTCAGTTCTATGGCGGTAGCTACAGTTTGAGTGGCAACCTCTGCTGGGAGGATTTTATTGTCAGAAAGTGGTAAAGCACCTTTTTTTCAACGAGACTTAGAAGAAATGTCAATGTTTTTTTCTCCAAAGTAGTAAACTTCTGCTTAAAATGATTTAGCCTTCCAGACTTTCACTGGGATCAAGCCACTTGATGTTTCTAATCAGGCTCCATTGTGGCCAGCCCAAAATTGTATCTTGGTCCCAATCTACTGCGACCATTAATTTACATACACCACTTTATTTTTCTTGGGACTTTTTGTACTTAAATCTTTACAAATTCATATCTCTGGTCCCCCTTATTTGCCTTTTGACATTTTTATGTCATATTGCTTATTACATTGTTCTCTATTTTTTATAAATTTGAGTGTGATTTTTAGTGTGCTATGTCTTTGACCTTTTAACTGTTTTGATACTTCTAAATGCTTTATACATTATCTTTAAATTCAGCCTGTCCGGTCTATGCCATAGCTACCAGGGCTGAGCTGAGGTTTAAATTACTGAAACCTTTAATTGGACCTAACAACACTGTACATTTATAACGTGTAGTGGACTACCACCCACCTCAATTAATAATTCATTTTCTTGCAATTACTATATCTACATGTTACCAAACCTTCTGAATTACAGCCCCTCTTGAAAATGATGTTACCCTACTTAAAACATGTTTTGCAACAAACTACAAGTAGCATTTTTTATACCTATTTTCCCAATACATAATCCTTATTGATTATATACATTTACAACTCTATATCTATTTCATAGATATAAGCAACCCTCAAAAAGAGGGTTTTGGAATGGTGATGGTACGAACAAAAATTATAAGGAATTAAATACCCCCTAATCTGCAGTACAAGCATACTGCAAGTCACCCTCACCCCCTCATAAAGGAATTTCACCTTCAGGTTTGTTTCTTTATATTTATCAAAGAACTTGTTGGTGAGTTGTCATATCTTCATAATGTATGACAGTGGCAATTTTCCGATGGGCCAGTGCAGACAAAAGTGTTGATTCATAAAAGCATTTATGAGCTTGGAAAGTAGAAGTACAGGGTACTCTTTAGGCACTTTTGCATGCCTTTGTGGATTGGCTCAAAAGGCTCCTTTCTATTGGGATTAATTCTTATATCAATAATCCATGCATATTGCCATTGTAGTCCCATATAAGGTGTTTTAGTGCCAGTTCGCAAAGGCATGTAAGAGTAGGTAAAAGAGAATGACAGGAATACTACTTTCAAAATCCCTTTGTAAACAGGCCTAAAAATAGAGCTTCGAGTAAACCGGGGTATTCTCAGCCCTGTACAGCTGTTCTTATATAACATTAGCCAGAAGTTTTGCAGGGGGTGAACATTACAAGCAGCCATAAGGTATTTGGCTTATGTTTATCTCCTTTCTTTTATAGTGGTTGCAAGCCCCCACTCAATTGATCTTAATAGGTTTCTGTTGCGACAACAGCTTTGTAAAGCAGTTTAATACTGAGGCTCAGCATCTAGTATCTTTACCCAGTATGTTGTGTGATCACCAATTTGTGACCAGGGCATTTGATTTTCTACAACTAGAACTATCCTCACCACTTCTCATAAGCATTTTCAATGTTCTCTTTTGTCCTCAAGTAGGTTGACATTAGTCTTTCTGTCCTAAGGTAACATTTTTCACCAGCACATTTGAATAAGACTATATAGAGTTTACACTTTACAGTCCAATTCTGCACTAATACTTACCCCAAGCAGTAGAAAGGTGACATATGCACCCATCAATCACTGAAAAAAATGTCATCGAGCAGTGCAAACTCCGGTGCAAAATTGCAATGCACCAGTGCATTTTTCTACTGACATTTGAAAAGAATTGGCATTACCCTGCACAAAAATTATATTTTGCACTGGTTAATCTTACTAAATGTTGGCAATGTCAGTGCAAAAGTGTGCTGGCAATATTGCTGTGGAAAAAATCAAGGAATGTAAGTGTACAATTACATGAGCACCACTAGAATCTATGTAATTAGTCCCCGGCATGTACGTTAATAATAATATTTAAAAATAGGACATCCCACGCTCCTGTTTGTAAATCATTTGCGTATTTGAAGCATTCTAACTACAATTCAACCATTTAGTTTTACTCGAGTAACACAGTCCAGTAAGCAAGGGAGTAGCCAGATAATTAAAATAGCCCCCACTTTGAACTAATGCACTGATGCCACCAAGCAAACGAAGCAAGTGAGTCAAGCCCTCCCTAGAACAGCTTTCTTGTTTCTTCCAACCATGCATCTATCCATTCATTCTTTCACCCTTCAATCCAACTGCTGATATCCACTATTTAAATTTACATTCTGTCATCTATTCATTCTTTGATCCATCATTCAATCTTTCCCTATTCCATTTATTCATCCATCCAGCCATCCACTCTGCCATCCATCCACTCATCCACTCTGCCACCCATCCACTCTGCCATCCATCCACTCTGCCATCAATGCATCCACTCTGCCATCAATCCATCCACTCTGGTATGCATCCATTCATTCATTCATCCATTCTGCCACCCATCCACTCTGCCATCCATCCATCCACTCCATCAGCCATCCACTCCTCAACTCTGCAACCATCCACTCTGCCACTCATCCATCAATGCATTAACTCTGCCATCCAGCCATCCATCTACTCTGCCATTCAGCCATAGAACTGTCCATCCATCCATCCATTCATCACTTCTGCTCTCCATCCATCCATTAAGTCTACTATCCATCCACCCTGCTATCCATCTACCCATCCATCCATCCATCCACTCTGCCATCCATTCACTCACCTTTTCACTTTCTCACCCACCCTCTCATTCATCCATCCTTTTACCTGGCCATCCAACTATCCATCCATGCCTTTACTCTGCCTTCCATCCATCCATCCAACCATCCATCCCTCCCTCTATCTCTCCCTCCCTGCCTTCCACCCACCCACCCATCCATCCATCCATCCATTCATCCATCCTTCCCTTTACTCTTGCCATCCTTTGACCTGGATATCCATCTATCAGTCACTCATCCTTTCACCCACTCATTCATCCATATACTCATTAATCCACCCATTCATTCATCCATACTTCCTTCTTTACATAATTTCTTCCAATATTCCCTATTTCGTTCCCTGTTCTATTTTCCCAGATGTCCTTTGTCCTTGCTCCTGCTTGTTCTTCTATTGACGCTGCATTCCAGTGTTAATGACTAGCTTTTGTGTGCCCAGTTGCAGACACAAGAGGCTATAAAGAACTCCTCCCCCGCTGCAGCTGCGAGGTGGACGGAGTTGTCACAACGCCCCTGCCAGTAAGAGTCACAGGGGCATATTCTCAAGGAGTCAGCGCCAATTTATCGGCACTTTAGCGCCGCAAAAGTGGCGATAGACTTATCGCCCTATTCTCAAGCTGGTGCAAACTGCCGATATCGCCAGTTTCCCAGCGATATCCTCCGCAAAAAACATTGCCACGGATGAGAGCGACAACTAACACTAATGATATGCAGAGTAGGCGTTCCCGTGCAAAAACACACGAATACACCACTTCGCGATATTCTCAATGACCAGCCAGATCCGCGATGCGACCCAAAAACAGGCGATAAGGCGCGTTAGCAGCAGGGATTTAACACCTGCCTTTTACTGGTGTAAAGCAGCACGACAACCTGCAGCATGAAAGGGAGCCCAGCCCAGAGCCACATCTGAAGACCAACACATGTCATGGAGCTACTGACCATGCAGCTCGGAGACCCAAGAGGGCCACAACAGCCACCGCCACCACCCCCAGGACCCCCCCGGACTACCACCGAGGCAGCGCAGAACAAGACAGCTGACCTTCCCAAAACGGCATGGCCCCTCAGCCACACAATTGCAGAATGTGGGGAGAGGTGGGAACCAAGTATGTGTGAAGGAGGCAAGTCACCCATGAACAAGAATGTACACAATGCCAAGTGTGGCGGTGATGTGCTGGACAGACTACTGTATGCAGAGCACAGACATGTCCATGTGGACATATACTGCTGGTGTTTGTAGTGTTGTGGACAGTGGACGCAACCATGTTCCCTCAGGCAGTGGGGAAGACCTCAGTCATGTATCCGTGTCGTAGGAGTGTGAATAAATAGGCCGGGGATCTGGGCGTGGTTCACTTCCCGGATGGCCAACGCGTCTGCCAGGGAGGCGCCCCTCACCCTGCCATGAGTCCGCCACCATTACCGCCAGCCTCCTCAACCGATCGCTGGCGTCCACGACACAGGCCCCCAGTGCACCCAGCAGCACAGCACCGCAGAGTTATGTGTGTGCTGACTACTGTCTGCGGCCTACACTGCAGTCAGCAGGGCTCTCAAATCAAATCCAATCCTGACCTGCGAGGACACGCCATCATCTCTGGCTGCACACCCGCTGAGCGCTTCAGGTGCCACCAACTCAGTGCACCACAAGTCATCGCCACGTGGCTGTGGGCCCTTTCTGACCGCTGCCTCCGGCCTACACTGCAGTCAGCAGGGCTCACAATTCAAATTGAGTCTTGATATATTAATGGCGCAGTCCAGTAGGCAACAGACATTGCTTCCAGTGTGGCCCGCCCGGACGACGCATCATCGCTGGCTGCACACCCGCTGAGCGCTTCAGGTTCACCAACTCAGTGCACCACAAGTCATCGCCATGTGGCTGTGGGCCCTTGCTGACCGCTGCCTCCGGCCTACACTGCAGTCAGCAAGGCTCAGAAATCAAATCCAATCCTGACCTGCGAGGACACGCCATCATCTCTGGCTGCACACCCGCTGAGCGCTTCAGGTGCCACCAACTCAGTGCACCACAAGTCATCGCCACGTGGCTGTGGGTCCTTGCTGACCGCTGCCTCCGGCCTACACTGCGGTCAGCAGGGCTCTCAAATCAAATCCAATCCTGACCTGCGAGGACACGCCATCATCTCTGGCTGCACACCCGCTGAGCGCTTCAGGTGCCACCAACTCAGTGCACCACAAGTCATCGCCAAGTGGCTGTGGGCCCTTGCTGACTGCTGCCTCCGGCCTACACTGCGGTCAGCAGGGCTCTCAAATCACATCCAATCCTGACCTGCGAGGACACGCCATCATCTCTGGCTGCACACCCGCTGAGCGCTTCAGGTGCCACCAACTCAGTACACCACAAGTCATCACCACGTGGCTGTGGGCCGTTTCTGACCGCTGCCTCCGGCCTACACTGCAGTCAGCAGGGCTCACAATTCAAATTGAGACTTGATTTATTAATGGAGCAGTCCAGTAGGCAACAGACATTGCTATCAGTGCGTTCCGCCCGGACGATGCATCATCGCAGGCTGCGCACCCGCTGAGCGCTTCAGGTGCCAACAACTCAGTGCACCACAACACATGTACCCATTATGATTGAGTTTTGTGCTGTGGACAGCTGACGTGACAATGTCGCCTCAGGCAGTGGGGAAGACCTGGGACGATGATGATGAAGATGAGGCAGGTGTACCACACCCCACTGCAGCTGCAGCGGTAATATCCCGAAGGGACACAATGATTAACAATCACTTCACATGAGCACGCTCATCTCTGGTGCCCCTACCTCAGTGCACCACAAGTCATGGACCCTTTATGATTGAATCTGTGTGTGTGATACGAAGATCACTGTTCTAGTTGTTGCCAGCACCAACCACTCCCTGAGTGCTGGCTTACACTCACCCCACACCCATCCAGCACAGGCGTCACTGGACATGTGACCCTGGCAATAAAAAGTGGCCGGGCGCAAGTGCCCGTAGCCAGTTCCACTATCTATCTAAGTGTGTCCTTGTGGTCATTATGTATGCATGATGGGCCAGGGCCCTACCACCTTACCTTGTGCTGTGGACTGCGGACACAACCATGTCACCTCAGGCAGTGTCTAAGACCTTGGACACGTAGCTCTGTCGTCCCCCCCTGTAAGCGTAAGCGGAGTGGGCTGGGCCGGCATACGCCAGGCCAGTGTAGGGGTGTGAAGGATTTGCCCGGGGCTCTGGGCGTGGTTCGGTTCTGGCCTGGACAAGGAAGTAACTAATGCGTGTGTCTCTGTTGTAGTGTCGGCGCCACCCTGCCCGCAATCGACAATGTTGCAATGTAGCATGCACCCTGAGGGCGGGCTCGCATGAACGGAGAAATGAAGGAGCGCAAGACCGCTCGGGGTCCTGGATCATACATGCCAAGTGTTGTGTGTATCTGTAATGCTGCAGCAAGAGCCAAATGCCTAGACCTACTCGCAGCGCGAGTTCAGCCACGCATGGACTCTACATCTGTGTCCGCCCTATCCTTACCATAGGCCTACACTCACGTGGCCGCCCACCTTTAACGGACAACATCACAGTGTGGTTGTCAGGCTTGTGGACATGCGCAGACAGGCATGACAATGGTGTGCCATAGGAGTGCAAGTGATGCAACCGCGCTGCGCGCACAAGTAAATAGGCTCGGGGAGGGGGGAGCAGCTGTGAGGCAACATAACACACAGTGATGCCGCACATTTGCCACATGCAAGACATGTCAAACATGAATCTCAAAGTCGCACACATCCCACCCCACCCCCAACAAGCCACTTCACATTTCTTGAATGCAAGCAGATGAGAAACTAACATAAGGGATGAAAGTTTCTTTGTCTGAACTATCAGGCGGAAGCACATCTGCACCTCCGACATCGGAATTGCATGTGCCCAGCACCCCTGACAGATACTATAGCAGCTGATGTCAACTCCCACACTACGCACAGCCCGACGAAAGACCAATGTATACACACCCCACACACAGAAGTCCTTGCTCGAAGTTATCTTGCATGGAATGGCCTTCACACTTGCTCCCACACCATCCCAGGCATACAACCATTGCACACTAAAACAACTCATTGATCCGAGCTGTGGCATTTCATCCACAGAACTGGCGCAGGTAAGAACAGTGCCGCTACAACCAGAGCCACTAACGCAATGGCAGAACATCCCGGACACATGCACAACCCCTGTCACGTGGAACTGTACTGTGCACGTATGCTGCATTTACTGGGGGCACTGCCATTGGCAGTGCTGCGGATCAGTTACAGGCTAAGCTTCCGCCTTGCCAACGTCACCTGCGTTCAGCCTGTGTTGCATTGTCGATCGTGCATATTCGAGTGGTCCATGGGTGTCTGCCTATCCAACAGGATGGTAGCTGAACTGGATTTTGACATGTGTGTGTGCCCCCTGTTGGCCCATGACCAGGAGTGTCACCGTGATACCCGTTTATGGGATGCCTTGATACTTGGCATACATGCTGGTAGCTGGACCTGGGAGATTGCACAACTCCTCGTGTGCAGTGACCACATTGAACCGCTCCCCTATTGGGCTGTAGTGCTAATTGGTGAAAGGGGGTGAACGCAGCACATCAGTCCGGACCTGCTAATGGATGGCCTCGCCGTCCTGTTTGATGAAGTCGACAACGAGCTCATGTTGGAAATGATAGCCTACGAAGCTGCAATCGCTTTTATGGACGAGTAACTACGTACCTGCAGCCACAACAGATTGGAACCCATTGCACATGTCCCAACACCTTGTTGCATCTTGGAGATCTGGTCACATATCCCACGACAACAGTGGACATGGCTGCATTCGCCTGCACTCCGAATACATGAGCAGACAACAACGCCGAAAAACACACACCTGTGAAAGGTGAGGCACTCCCCCGGAGGGGTCAGCGGCGCTTGGCAACGTTCCTCATTCTGACATACTGCTGCATTGGTCTGCATGTTGTGGCACTAATCTTGCCCGTACTGACATGCATATGCTAATAAAGTCTATGCACCTTCACTTGTATTCAACTGTGATGAGTGTTGGTTTGAATGACAATGTGTGTCTCACTGCCTATCGGGGTAACAGCCATACATGCGCACTGATAGCATTACCCAGGGAGTACCTTTTTGTGGAATCACTGTCCCTACATTCATCCATACTTTCATACTTGATTGAGCATAGCCATGACACATCTGTGTGAATTAGAATGTTTTATTCACATTCAGTGGAGTGTTGAAGCTGGACCAGTACAGGGCCATGCAAACCCCACTTTGCAATGTTGCCCCGTGGAGGGCCAGCCGGAGTCCTTTAGGGATTGACAAGTTCATCGGTAGTGGAAGACTTCAGTCCGCAGTGTGCTTGCTGTGTCATTGGTAACCAAACCAAATATGGCAGTCCATGTCGAGGTCCAAGGTGCGTGTCGCTGAGTGTATTGGGGGACAGTGGAAGGTGTTATTCCAGGGCATGATGCAGAGGGCAGAACCAAGCTGAAACAGGCCATATGGCGGAGATGAATGCTACCACTTCATTCTTACCACAAAGCCCGATTCATCATCATCTCCGTCCTCTGATGTGTCCGGTGCCTCACATGCGGGTGGTGGTGTTTTGTCTGCATCACTGTGTGGCAGTGACACATCAGGGGCCGGGGGTGGAATGTCTGCCGCAGTGTGTGGCACTGACACTTCAGGGGGCGGAGATGTGGATGGAGTAGTAGCAGCAGCATTCATCCGCGCTAGGCCTTGTGGTGGCAATGCCATGACGAGGATCTGCAGGGCATGGAGGATCACAGCTACATCTGACTGGTGTGCAGCCGTGGCAAACATTCTTTCCACCTGCATCCGCGCCAAGCTCTCCATCATTCTCCTTATGTGTCCCAACTCCCGGCTGACATTGCTGGAGCCACTCTGACTAGACAGTTGTTCTTGGCTCAGAGTCATGACTCCAGCGATGTCAGCCATGGATTGTTGGAGAGCATGGAGCACACAGTGGGTGTCCGTTAGGGACTGCAAGTCGTCCCTGATGGGACTTAGACACCCACGTGTGGCATCTAGTTTGGCTGCCAGGAGTTCGGACCCCTCCCGCAGCTGGTCAGCCATCTTCTCCTGGCACCTGAACACACGGCATTGGAATGCCGTGTGTTGGTCGTGGGGGTCCCGGGAGACAGCCGTGGTGGTGGGTGCTTCCTGCTGTGTGGTCTGTGCAGGGGGTGGGGTCTCATCGATGCAGCTGGGCTGCCCTGCTGCTGGAGGTGGGGTGCCGGAGCTGTCCATGAGCTGTTGGAGGGCGTCGGTGTAGATGTTGGTGTGGTCCTCTTCATCATCAGTGCTGTGTTGTTGGGTCTGCTCTGCAGGAGGTGTTGATTCTCCCTCTGCAATGTGAAGGGGAGATGCAGATTGACATTGTGTTCACATGTATGTTCACGCATTGTACAAGTTTACATACAGACTGCATGACAATATACATTGTGACTGTTTGTGAGGAGATGCCAATTTGATGCGGGTCAGTTGACATTTCTGCACCATCAGGGATGTGAGGGTGTACTTGTACATTATCATCTCACAGTTTCCTGCTATGCCACATGCGAATGGCCATTTTCTACACACAAGCGGCAGCAGTTGTGTCCTCTGTTCTGTTGTGTGAATGTTGCAGTTTGTACCACATTGTTGTAAATGTTGAGGTGCTCTGATTCTTATGTGTGTGTGCTGCATTGTAGGTGAGTTGCCCCTTCAGCTCTGATTTGGCTGGCCCTTATCCCTTTCAGGCGGTGTGCTTTTCACTTCTGTGCTTATACAGTACTAAGATGTTGCGGACTTGGGTAAATTGGTCTCTTGTTCGGAGTTGTGACTCTTCGGCATGGTTTGTCCTCAGATGTGCTATTCTTAATTGTGCATGTGTGCCACTGTGCCCATCTCCCCCCGTCCCCCCAGTCCCTGGTCGTTACTCACCCTGTTGCTGTTGGCTCAGGTCATGTTGTGCAGTGTCCGGTCCCCCAAATCCTGCCACCGCCTCCCCAATCATGGTCCCAGGCTGGTCCTCCGTGGGGCTTGTGGGGATCGGGTTGTCCTCTGTACTTGCTCCGGCAACCTCCATGGTGCTTCGCGGTTGTTTGTGTCTTGGTTGAGTTTTTGTTTGCCGCTTTTATAGTGGTTTTTCCCGCCTGACTTGTGTCACTAGCAGGCCTGGCGCTGCTTATCGCGGAATTTTTTATAGCAGTTGGGCACATCGCAACTTTTTTCACGTTCGAGGTTAGATTTTTATCGCCGAGCAGGAAATTTTATCGCGGACATTTGACGCGTTGTCGGGAGACTATCGCATGTTACCGCCGTGTTGGGAATACAACGTTAACACAGAGTTATTTTCCCACGATAGACGGCGATGTGAAAAATTGCGCTAATATATTTTGGCGAAGATTATCTCACGTTCTTGAGAATATCCCCCACAGATGCAAATGGCTTATGTCCCGAATGCGGCTTCTCGTGAAATGTCACACAATCAATTTGTCAAAAATCAGCACATTTCAATGAGAGAATGTTGAATGTGGTGCAAAGGGCAAATACGGTGTTTGTTAGGGTGTGGAGAACAGAGCTTTGGGAAAGTTTCTAGCTCGATAACATAGGTTTCACTGTTTGCTGTGGGGCCTGAGTTTATTCAAATATAAATACATCCATTAAAATGGCATTCTGCTTACATCATCACCTGTACCGAGGGGGATTGGACAATGCCAGCCTTGGTAACTGTCTCTGCAAACTGGTCAGACCAAGTATACCATGGGACTAGTGCAAGCAACAAAATGTAACCATCCATATGATTAGGAGTTGAAATACATCTACAATTGGGGTGCAGCTTGTCCTCATTCCCCTGTTCCCTGGTGCCACTGCACATGCTGCACTATCAATAGCTACGCCCCTGCTCATGCCATCACTTAATGTTCCCAGAGTTGGTTCTGGAAGCCGCTGTGGTGGTTTCGAACTAGAAAAGGAAATATTCTCTCTAGTTTTGATCCCTGGATTGTATGAACAGCAACGAAAGACCAGTGTAAGTGAGTTATTTTGTGCCCAGAAGCAAAGTAAAAGCTAGTGCTGCAATTGAAAAAAAAAACAAAGGGAACCAAAAATTGGGGGACAAGTTGTGGCATAGGTAAGGGAGTGGAGTTATAAGGGGCGGAGCTTGGAAAGGAGAGTCTGACAGCCAACTTATACATTTATTTTTAAAAATCTGCTGCAAAAAACTAGGCAACAAGGACAAATGTGACAGCAAATCCGTTCTACCTTACTTAATTGGTCACAAAGAGAGTACATTTTAAAATGTCTTACAGAGTTAAGACACCTGATGCAGAGGTCTTTGTGTGGCCAGAAATTTTGAGGGGATTATAAAAGCAGTAAGATAATTCAGGTGGTTAATGCAGATCTGGGAGAGGTCTGTATTATGTCCAATCACAGTTTTGATTCATAAAGTAAAATAGATGGTTAATGTGCCTGTTGCAAAGCATATTGTGTAACATGCAGATTGCAGATTTGTATTTTATGTAGATAGGTACGTGGGCTACTGCTTTTGGCACTCAGATCATTTTATTACTTCCAGTTCATAAGTTTTAATCCATCTAATATAGCACAGTAATCAATTTACCAACATCAAGCAAACTGTGCGTCATGAGTTTAGATCCTTATTGTTTTTTCTCAATCTGTTGTTCTTCTAAGATTGCAAAGAAGGACTCCTCTCAGAATTAATACAGTCTTGATAGTACAGACAACCCCAATTACTTCATTATGTTTTATATCCTTATTTTCGTGTGTCTCCAGACTGTTCACTCTTAACATATAGGCCCAGATTTACTAAGGACTTGCGTTGTCCTTTGTGACGCAAGTTGTCACAAGGACAACACAAGTCTTTATCTGGGATCTACTAAGCTGTGCTAAGCCCTTTTCATGGCTTTGTGTGGTTTAGCAAATTCATAGCAATGCAAGCCAGCACATAGCACTGCCTTGAATAGCCTCGAGTTGGGAAGGCGCACGATAGATGGAGCATAGGCGTTCCCATGCATCCACCCATGGATTTTGGCGCATTCCCAGATTCGCAAAGAGTTGTAAAATTGGGAAGGCATCAAAATGCTAAACCTTCCCCAGTGAGGCATTACAAGAAAAAGTATCTTTATTTCTCCTCATTATTTCCTGTTAGACCTATCAACCTTAGGGTGGTCTTCCTCCAAACCTTTTGCCTTAATCCTCCATTATTTTGCTGATCTCGATTTCGTTGGCCTTAAGACTCTGTGCACTTTACCACTGCTAACCAGTGCTAAAGTGCTTGTGCTCACTCCTTTAAACATGATAAAATTGGCTTACATCCAATTACCACCTTTATTTACTTGTAAGTCCCTACTAAAGTGGTACAACATGTACCAGGGCCTGTAAATTAAATGCTACTAGTGGGCCTGCAGCACTAATTGTGCCACCCACTTATGTAGCACTTTAAACACATCTCAAGCCATTGCAACCTCAGTGTGCCGTTTGAAATGCCATTTCAACTTGGCAAAGTAAATCTTTTGCCAGGCCTCATACCTCCTTTTTAATACAAATAAGTCACCCCTAGCATTGACTAAAAACAACCCAGAGGGCAGGGTGCAGTTTATTTAAAACGTAGGACATGTACTTTTAAGATTTACATGTCCCAGTAGTGAAGAACTCTTAAATTAATTTTTCACCATAGCAAGTCTTGACCCTGTTCCTCTTGGGAACAGTCTAGCCCAAAGTGCCAGGCCAGGCCAGATCCTCCCTGGACAGGAAACAAGCATCCTGGGACCGGTTTTGTGGCATCAGCCAGTCTAGCTTGAATCCAGTGGTGCAGTGAGCATGGCACCTGGCCTGGCAGATCGGGCTGGACTGTTCCCATGGGGAATAGGGCCAAGACTGATTTGCATATGGCTGGGTCTAAACTGGAATCATGTGGCGTGCAGAAAAATGATAGATTTAACCCAGATCTGTGTCTGGAGGTGAATTTCTGATTGATTCAGCATTACGTCCATCATCTATCTTGATGGACTGGAACCTGCGAACCCCCCCCCCCCCCAGCACCTTGAGACCCCTACGGGTGAGTAGTCACGCTTAACAAACACCTGATTGATTGATTTTGCATTTGTCACCTTAAGTGGGAATGGCATGCCCAGATGTGCGTCCCGTGCTTGCTACACCACCAGATTCAAGCTATCCTGGCTGATGAGGGATGAAACCCTGAAACATGTCCTAGGATGCTTGTTTCTGATCCAGGGATTACCTGGCCTGGCAGTTCGGGCTGGACTGTTCCTGTGGGGAACAGGGTCAAGACTGATTTGAATATGGCTGGGTCTAGACTGGAATGGTGTGGCGTGCAAGCAAATGATGGATTTAACCCAGATCTGTGACTGGGCGTGAATGTCCGATTGATTCAGCATTCTTTCCATCATCTGTTCTTTTTGCATTTGTCGCTCTAAGTGGGAAGGGTATACACAGACGTGGGTCCTGTGCTCGCTACATCACCAGATTCAATCTATCCTGGCTGATGAGGGGTGAAACCCCGAAACCGGTCCTTGGATGCTTGTTTCTGGTGCTCGGAGGACCTGGCCTGGCAGTTCGGCTGGACTGTTCTCGTGGAGAACAAGGCCAAGACTGATTTGCATGTGGCTGGGTCTAAACTGGAATGGCGTGGCGTGCAAAAAAACGACGGATTTAACACAGATCTGTGACTGGCGGTGAATGTGCAATTGATGTAGCATTCCGTTCATCATCTGTTCTTTTTGCATTTTTCGACCTGAATGGAAAGGATATGCCCAGACATGGATCCCGTGCTCGCTACGCCACCGGATTCAAGCTCTCCTGGCTGATGAGGAGTGAAAAGCAGAAACCGGTAATAGGATGCTTGTTTCTGTTCCAAGGAGGACCTGGCCTGGCATTTCGGGCTGGGTTGTTCCCATGGGGAACAGGGTCAAGACTGATTTGTATATGGCTGGGTCTAAACTGGAATGGCGTGATGTGCAAATAAATGATGGGTTTAATCCAGATCTATGACTGGGGGTGAATGTCCTATTGATTCAGCATTCCGTCCATCATCTGTTCTTTTTGCATTTGTCGCCCTAAGTGGTAAGGGTATGCCCAGACGTGGGACTCGTGCTTGCTACGCCACCAGATTCAAGCTATCCTGGCTGATGAGGAGTGAAACCCAGAAACCGGTCCTAGGATGCTTGTTTCTGGTCCAGGGAGGGCCTGGCAGTTCGAGCTGGACTGTTACCATGGGGAACAGGGTCAAGACTAATTTGTATATGAATGTGTCTAAACTGGAATAGCGTGGCATGCAAAAAAACGATGGATTTAACCCAGATCTGTGACTGGGGGTGAATTTCCCATTGATTCAGCATTCCATCCATCGTCTGTTCTTTTTACTTTTAGAAAGGTGGCATTTTCTTGTCCCAATCATTTGCTGTCTGCAGCCTGTATCCTGGAACACCTGGCTGGGTGTAACTGGCGGTTGGTCTTTGTGTATTGTTCCAAGGTAGTGAGACGAAGGAAGAATAGGTGTTGGCAGAATGGGCCATCTCTGACTTGAGAGGGGGCGGAGTTGTCATCTACCACACTTGCAAATCCTAAAGGCTCTGCCTGAGCACACTCAGAAAGGATTTGACACTAGTCTTTTGTGCCCCCAGACAAGCTGGGGTCAGGCAGGGAGGCAGGAAATTCCAAGCACCTCTTAAGGTGGAAACATCTAGAAGCTTCTCCCACTTCAAATACAGGTATACAAAATGGATCCTCAACCCCAACTCTTCAGTACACCTCTGGACCGGTGGATACTACAAAAGAAGAACTGCCATGATGCTCTGCTGCCGGAAGGAGTGCTCCTTTGCTGCCTGCTACTCTGCTGCCCTGGTGCCTGCTGCCTAACAATGGGCAGAGTATGCAGAGTGGCAATCCACAGAGTTCCACGGGGTTAAAAAAAACTCTGTGGAACTCCACTCTGCTCCGCCCTAGCCCCACAATTTTTTTTTTAAAAGGGTCAAAAAACCCACTTACCTTCTCTTCTGTCGTCTGCGGGCCACCCTCCTCCCCACTGCAGTGTCTCCTCCTTGCCGTCGTCCTCCTCCTCGCTTTGCCAGTCACAACCCCCTATGTTTTATGTCTTGCGAGAAAATACTGGCTAAATACTTTACACATTGCCTCTATGTTAAGCCTCACTGCTTTTGTGCCTAGCTACGAGAGGGTTAAACACAGGTCAATTTGGGGTCTGCTTGTGACTTCACTTTAACAGAAATTGTGGTTGCTGCACACTTAGAAAGAGGAAAACACAGCATAAGATTGTTTTTGTGCAGGAAGGTATCCCTTCCTGTACAAAAACAATTCTGCCTATACTGCAGGCACTCTTTTATCATGGTGCAAGGGAGCCTGCATTGGCGCTAGAGAGCACACAGTGCCCCAGCGCTAGGAGACAGAAGGAATGCACCATACCTTTGTAAATATGGCTAATTTTTCCTGTCTCCCTTTCACACAATGCAGCGCAGCAAGTTGCCTTGCTGTGTTTCATGAAAAACTAATAAATATGCCACATAATATCTACTGGTATGGACTACGTGTGATTCCTACACCTTATAACCCTCATTGTCGTAACCCCTTAAATGCGTACGTCGGTCAATGGCCGACAGCAGCATTGCCTTCCCAGTACATCTGTTGGGCATTGGCCAACACTGGAGAGGGTTAGAAAGGCCCCTCTAGAGCTATGCACCACAGGGTTTCCCTTATTTTCCCGAAGCTTAGGCTGCTTGAGAAGAGCTTCCCGAGCAGTATGAGCTTTCTTTTTGTTTGTAATGACGATCAGCGTACAGGGCGAGCTGACGTCATTACAATATAAAAGTGAAAGTAAAACGTCCCGAAGGGCTCGGTTCACTTTCACTGAATCAGTGCTTGAGAGCATATCTCAGCCCCCTGAGCAATGATTCTTATGGGAGATATCATTGGAAAGGGGAGAATCTCCAATCTCTAATGGTACCTCTGCCCGGTGGATCCCTGCTTGGGATCGCCACAGGAGAGCTATCCCCAAGCAGGGACTTTGGGGGAGCGCCCCTTGGGCAAGGGCTTGTGCTCCCCTGAAAATGTTTCTGTCCACGTGAGGGCAGATGGGAGGCAATTACCCCAATCTGCCCCCGAGAGCAGAAAACCCACAAGACACCAGGGATCTTTTTTATGTATATAAAAATATAGAGGTGGGGGCATCACACCAGGGCAGGGCCATGCACACCACAATAAACATGCAACAGTCTTTCTGTCCCTTCAGGGGGGCAGCTGAGGTGATTACCCCCAATCTGCCCTGGGGGGGGACACAAAGCCCACTAGACACTAGGTTATATTTTAAAATACAAATATATTGGTAAGGGCTGCCCACAATGGGCATGCCCATGGCCCCACCAAAAAAAGGCAGACAGTCTTTCTGCACACTGGGGGGCAGCTGGGGGCAATTTCCCCTGATCCACCCTCCCGGGGGAGGTGGGGCAGAAAACCCACTAGACACCAGGAAGTTTAAAAAAAATATATATATATAGGGGTTGGGGCAAATAAAGGGGCGTGGGTGTTGCACTCTGGCATTGGCCACACCCCCACTCCAAAGGAGACAAACCAGTATTTTGGCCTCCACAGAGGGCAGAGAAGGAGCTTGCTCCCAATTTGCTCCTGAGGGCAGAAAGCCCAGTTGATGGCAGGACTATTTAAAAAAAAAAAAATAATGGGGTGGGCCTGGCCCATCCTGGCATCAGGCCCCACATTCACCCCTAAAGCCTAAACAGTCTTTCTGCACTCCTGTGGACTATAAATTCCCATCCCACAGGCAAGAGAGGACAATTGATTATTTTGGGTGATGTTTGTCCATATGGGCCAGGAGAGTGAGGCTAAATCTCATTTCCTTTCCACTTGACATGGTGAGTGGCTGCACCTTTTGGGATTGGGTAGGCCACCACCTAGAGAAATCTACCAGGCCATGACATTTCAGAACATTAGACATTGAGGGGAGTCCAGGGTGGTATGCCTTGCATGGATCTCAGGACGTTTTCTTACCCACAATGATTTGCATACCTCAAACTCCGCCTAAAATCACTCATTTTCCTTGCATTTCTGTGATGTAAACTTCTGGAATATGCAGGGATCCACAATATTCCTACTGCCCAGAATTCCCTCACTTGCTCTGATAAAGAAACTACGCTTTTTGTATGGGTCCACAACAGGAAAATCTCCAAAATGTCATTTGGATTCAACATTTCCTGTCAAAAATCGAACCTGATTTAGCAATAGGGATAGCTGCGTTAGCTAGGGCCTTGCTTGGACGCCACCTAGGGAAACGTACCAAACCCACACATTTCTGAAAAGTAGAAATCCAGGGACATCCAGGGTAGTCCAGGGTGGTGTGCTTCGCCAAGATACTATGATTTTTTCTCAACCACAATGCCCTGCAAACCTCAAACTGTGCCTAAAATCAGAAATGTTCCTTGTATTTCTGTGAGGGAAACTTCCAGAATTGGGAGGAATCCACAAAATTCATACCGCCCAGCGTTACCTCACTTGTGTCGATAAAAACGCTGTGCCACCTGTGTGGCTAGGGGAAGTGCCCGCAATGGATCAAAACAAGGTCAATTAGAGTCCCCTTGCAAGGGCTCCCATTGACCTTGGCTTGATCCATTCCTGTTGCGGGCACTAGGCCTAGCCACACAAGTGGTACAGCATTTTATTGGCACAAGTGGGGTAACAATAGGTGGTAGCAATTTTGTGGATTTCTGTGGATTCTGGAAGTTGCCATCGCAGAAATATAAGGAAAATGCGTGACTAAAGGCAAAGTTTGAAATTTGCAGGGAAATGTGGGTGAGAAAACCTCAGGGAATCCAAGCAAGGCACAACACCCTGGAATCCCCTGGTTGTCTAATATTTTAAAATGTCTGTGGTTTTTAGGCTTGCAGGGTACCAAATACCACGGCTAAGCCTATTGCTTATCTATCAAAGTCGCGTTTTAGTACCTTTTGTGTCATGGTCTCGTGGCCCACCCACACAAGAAGGGTACCGTTCTCATCGGGGGACATGTTGCATCTCAGGATGGTAGGAAATTTGTGACTCCCTACAGATTTCAGAACTTACCATCACAGAAATATGAGGAAAGGTTGTTTTTTAGTCGAAGTTTGAGGTTTGCACGGAAATCTGGGTAAAAAACCTGGTGAGAGCCATGCAGCTCACCACGCCCCTGGAGTCCCCCAAGTGTCTAGTTTGTGCAAGTTTGCTAGGTTTCCCTAAGTGTCAGCTGAGCTAGGGCCCAAAATCCACAGCTGCCTACTTTGCAAAAAAGGCTCAGTTTTAAATAGAAAAATGTGAGAAATCCATGTTGTGTTTTGGGCCATTTCCTGTCGCAGGCACTAAGCCTACATACACAAGTGGGGTACCATTTTTATTGGGAGACTTAGAGAAATGCTGGGAGGAAAGAAGTTTGTGACTCCTCGCAGATTCCAGAGCTTTTCATCATTGAAATGTAAGAAAAATATGTTTGTTAATCAAAGTTTGAGGATTGCAAGGAATTCTGGGTAAAACAACCTGGTGAGATACACACAAGTCACCCCACCCTGGATTCCTCCAGGTCCAGGTGTCTAGCTGTCACAAATGTGTAAGTTTACTAACAGTCCCTTAGTGCTGGCTAAGCAGGGCCCCAAATCCACAGCTACCTACTTTGCAAAAAAGGATCAGTTTTGGGTAGAAAAATGTGATGTATCCATGTTGTGTTTTGGTCCTTTTTCTGTCGCGGTCACTAGGCCTACCCACACAAGTGAGGTGCCATTATTATAGAAAGACATGGGAATATAGAATAAAAGAACATATGTCATTACCAATTGGATTTCACTGTAAGAAACAAGAAATTTTGAAAAATACCCTCTAAAACATATGCTGGTATGGGTACTCACAAATTCAGAGATGTACAAATAACCACTGCTCCTAAACTTCATTCCTTGTGTCCATTTCAGAAATACCAATGTTTCCTTGAAACCTATTTCTCACTCTACATATTTCACCAAATTAATTGGTCTATACTCAGTACACAAAGCAAAACCATTGTACAGTGCAGCTCAGTGGTTGACTCTGGGTACCTTGGTTTCTTGTAGAACCTACAAACCCTATATATCCCCTCAACCAGAAGGGTCTAGTGGACATAATGGTATATTTCATTTGTAAATCAGCCATTGTGACAAAAAGTTACAGTTGAAAATTTTGTCCAAAATTGCCTTTTTTTTCTACTAATTTTCAATATTTCTTTATTTCAACAGTTAGTATTTTGAGAAAACCTTGTGGGATCTACACATATGACTCCTTGCTGAATTTGCAATTGTGTCTACTTTTCAGGAATCTATAACCTTCCTGGATCACCCATAAGTGTCATACTGTTTTCCACCACAAACTGGAAGTACGTTGGGAGCACAAAAAATAGGAAAAATGGGATACCTCTTTGAAAAATGGCAAAACTGTGGTAAACATTTAGGAGCTTATTTGCAAGCCTGTTGCAAAACCGGTGTGTCACTTTTTTTGATGCACCGGCAGCACAGTGTGCCTGGCCATATTTACAAGGCCACATAAAGCCACCCTGCATGGCCCTGTAAATATGGCCCCCCTTTAACCCATTATTCTGTGAAAGGGGCATTCCATGGGTGTTGCTGTGGGTGTTCCCACGCAACATCCATGGAACCTGATGCATTCCCAGATACAAGTTCTAGTAAACCTGGGAATGAGTCAGATTCCTACATGTAAGGGAGGTCCAACCAGGAGATATACCTTTATTCCTCCTCATTTTTCCTTTTTCCTTGTGTGCTGCATTCTTCAGCAAACATAGAAAGAGGAAAACACCACTTGTCATTGTTTTTGGGCAGGAAGGTGTGCCTTCCTGCACAAAAACAATCAACCCTACAACGCAGATACCCTTGCACCATGGCCCAAGGGTGCCTGCATTGGTGCATGGCAACCCATTGTGCACCAGCATGGGGAAAAGGACAGGAATGTGCCATATCTTGTAGATACAGGCTTGCTGTGCTGCTGTGCGTCAAATTATTGTAAATGAGGCCCTTAATGCTTTTTTATTCAGTTCTGTATGTTCCTGAAAGCTGGGAAGATGGTGACTTCAGCTCAACAAATCGTTTGTTGATGCCATTTTTAGGGAAAAGAACAAACAGAGCACTTTTTCATATTTTTTCCCTAAAAACTCAAAATGTAGCTATATTTTGCCTATTTTCTCATTCCTCTCCAGGGGAATCCACAAACCCTGTGTAACTTTAGAATACACAGGATATTGGAAAAAAGGATGGATGTTTGGAGTGGATACCTTATGTGGAAAAAAAATGGAGCCCTAAGCGTAAACTACCCCAAATAGTCAAAAATGTGACCAGCAGATACAGGATTAAGTAACACTTCCTGAACTTTGCTTAACACACTTGTGTGATTTATTGTGTCTCTGAGTGTGATCTAAAGCACTCTGACACCCTATACTAGGATGAGTAACACTATAAAAAACTAAATAAAAAATAAATTAGTAGGTGCCATTTAAATCATTATTAGTATAATTACTCATATACACATTTAAATCTTGCATTCTTACAGTGCATGCACATCTCTTAAACATGGGGATTGAACAAAGTCAAAATCCTGCCTCCAAGTCATAGTTTCTTTAAAGTACTTGGGAAGTGATAAGCTATGTATCTTTATTCCCTTCCATTGTATTTGCATTTAGGCGTTAGGCTCCAGATGGCTCAGATGATACCTGAACAAATGAAAGGATGATGGCCCTTTAAATCAGGTCTCTGTTTTGCCCCGCTGGAAGTGGAAATAAGAATGTTGCCTTGCTGCCTGCTGGTTGCAGCATGGAACTGAATGCAAACAATGTATGAGTGCTGCTGAATTGTGTCCCGGTGTCGGAAAATGACACACAGACAAATTCAGCATATTTCCCTGGGTTGGCCAGATCCCAACTCCGGCTGAGAAATAGCTTGGGGAATTGGGATCGGGCACGATCTCCCTACTTTCCAGAACTGGCAATAGAAAAAGTGTGGATATTGTGCACTGGTATAACGCCACTCATGGCTCTATATTTTTTGATTTTTAAGCACTGCATGCAATGTTGCAGGCCTTTTTATGGCCTGGCTTGACAATGCAGCTGTCGCTAGACAAATATGTGAGCAGCACTATAGAGGGGCTTAGGCTTCGCCCACTTGTTGGGAACCAGAGGTACATGTTTTGATTGGGCAGAAGTTGTGTGCTTCCTCGAAAAATGCTTCCCGTCCACGCAGATGTCATCATTTTGTTTATTAATCCAGCTGCCTTTCAGGGGAACACATATGACTTTGGAAAGTGTTGGCTTGTGCTTGCAATATTGGTCATGTACAGAACACTCTGAGGGTTCCTTTTAGTAATGGAATGTTAGGTACAGAGGGCTCTGACCGTTCCGAGGATGGCAGTTGCTGCCATACCCTCCATGTTGTAAAACGGATTAAGATGGATTAAATTTATCTGCACCTTTTGTAACAGTGTTGTCTTTTCAGAAAGTTATTAAAGTGTCTAGAATACTCAATAATTTATGTTGTTTCCTCCAGCAGCAGCACAAATGGGAGGAGGGAAGTCATTAACCTACATGGATGTTTAGGGCTGTCTTGACAGTGCAATTGTCACCTGACCTTTTAACCTACACCAATATTATTCTACAGTTCTTTGCTTCCACACAAATACATATCTGTTCCCATGCTATTTACTTGTAGTGCTTCACATTACTATACAACATTCCTTTAAAGCCAGACCTGCTGGGCTTCACGACTTTCCTATTGGCCCGACAGTCAACACATTGATAAAACAAGCTGCATCACGTGAAAGATTGATGGAGCAGGGTTTTTTGAAAAATGAAACCTGCTCGGATTGAAACCCCTAGCAACATTTTCTAATTTCTCTAACAGTGTGCAGTGAAAAACATGTGGTTTTAAAAACTAACATGAGGGAAAATAATACTGCGCAAGCAGACTAGGCCGCAAATGCTTGACTAATGAAAATAAAGAGACTAATGCTGCTTTTGTGCACGTTATTAACGTTTGCTAGGAAACATAATAATACGGGTTGCGCATGGTTAGATGCAGCATTGGGAGGGTGCGTAAAGAAAGCATTACAAAATGAGTAATAATGCTTGTTTTATTCTCCGTAGAAGCATGGGTTAAGGAGAATGATTTTTACAAAATAAGCTGAAAAAAACCAAAGAGAACGTGGAGGGAAGGCAAAGGCGAGAAACCTTCGAATTTACGTGTGCCTGCCAAAAGTTAAACGTGGAGACGAAAAACAATCAGCAAGTGAGGAACGTTTCCTCTGGAAGCGCACGAGTGGCACAAGAAGTAACAGATTTTGAAACATTAGCGAAGAGGAGGAAGCTGAAGCCTGATATTTGTATACTTGTATTTCCTGGGAAGATGTTGTCATGAAGTTGAAAAAAACAAAACAATAGAACATTGACTGAGATGGACATGTTGGGTGTGGTGTGACAGAACACCCCCTTCCTTAACCAATCAAATGTAGAACAGCTCCTTATTTTGAAACAAGTGTGGGTTGGACATTTGGGTTTAAGGGTATAATTGAGGTGCCCGGTGGGAGGGGTGCGCGGATGCTGCAGGAGGTGCTGAAGCAGCGGAAGGCGTTTAGGCAGATCCTTGGGAGATCATCGCTGTCGTCGGTTTGCTGTAGAGGCCTACCTGTTTTCTTCCTGTCTGATTCCTGACTTAACATTTGCCCTTTCAAATCTTCTTGAGGGGCCTTGCTGCTCTCGTGGCCGGAGAGTAGATTTCCTGTTCCTACTGGGTTAGTATAGATAGAAACCTGAATTTGCATAATCATTTGTGTTAGAAATGGGGGTCTCTAGTTGGCAGAGGTAGGTACCTTTGACCAAGTAGCGGCCCTTGCTTCTAGTCAGGGCAAGGGGGCTACACTCCTAAAATAACCCCTGCTCACCCCCTTGGTAGCTTGGCACGAGCAGGCAGGCTTATCTCAGAGGCAGTGTGTAAAGCATTTGTGAACACATACAGTAATACAGTGAAAACACTACAAATGGACACCACACCAGTTTAGAAAAATAAGTAATCTTTATCTAGACTCAACACAAGACCAAACGACAAAAATCCACAATACAGTATTCAAAAATATGACTTCCAGATGGTAGAAATAGCTTAGTTCAATGTAGATGGTAAATGCGACACTTTACTCTCAAAGTACCTTGGATGCGTCACGCAAAACAAACAAAAGGGTCGCAGGGAAGGCGATGCGTCAGTTCCTTGCTTTGGGGGAAGCGGCGCACCTGTTCCTTACTGCAGCACAGGGGAGGCGATGCGTCTGTTCCTTACCGGAGAGGAGGTGAAGCGTCTGTTTCTTACTGTGATCCGATGCGATGCGACAAGATGGCGCCTTGATGCGATGCGACGATCCGGTGCGATGCGCAAAATGGCATCTTTGATGCGATGCGTGCACACCCGGCGGCCGTGCGGCGAACTCGATGAACTTTGGAGCCGCGACAGGCCCTGCGACATGCTTCTCCGGTGATGCGACGGCGACCTCTGCGGCGGCGGCACGCTTCTCCGGTGATGCGACGCGCTTCGTCGGTGATGCAACAGCAAACTGCTGTGGCGGCGACACTCTTCTTTGGCGATGCGACGGCAACAGCTGCGGCGGCGACACGCTTCTTCCTCGTTGCGTTGCGCTCCCAGCGACACGCAGTCTCCAGAGGGCCCAAGACAACAGCAGGCACCTCTCTGCAGGTAGAATTCCCAGCAAGGAAATTCAGGGGAGCCGGTGGTGAAGTCTTTGTGTCCCTGAGACTTCAGAGCAGGAGGCAAGCTCAGGTTCAAGTCCATGGAGATCTTCCTCAAGATAGTAAAAGTACACACAAAGTTCCTTTTCTCATTTCCTTGGCAATGAGTAACCACTGCAGGCCAACCCCAAAAAGCAAACAGCACAGGGACAGTCTCCTCCTTCAGCTTCCTTGGTTTCTCTCCTTGGCAAAGGGTTCGTCTTGATTCCCAGAAGTGATCTAAAGTTCTGGGGTCTGGGCCCCAATATTTATACTGCAAAATCCTTCGTTCTCTGAAGGCAGAGAGTGTCTGTACCTAGTCAAAACCAGTTCTGTCCTCCCTGGTGCAGCTTCCTGGCAGGAGGTGGAGACAGCATTGTTGAAAGCAGACCTGGCCCAGGTAGCTGAAAGGAAAACTCCTCCCCCTACTCTCTATTCTATGAATGCTCAGGCAAGTGAAAGGAAATCTCCTCCCCCTACTCTCTATTCTATGTAGGCTCAACCAACTGAAAGGAAATCTCCTCCCCCTACTCTCTATTCAATGCAGGGCCTATTCAGCCCAGCCCTGACCCATCAGACTGCTGGAGCCAAGGCCCTCTCCAGCCCCCTGTCACTCACAAACCAGACATGGAATACACAAACCTAGCAGAGGCATACTGGATGGTTAGGCAAGAAAATACCTACTTTCTAAAAGTGGTATTTTCAAACACAGAATGTAAAAATCACCCACACTAAAAGATGTATTTTAACATTCTGAATTCAGGCATACTAAACTTTATTTTCCATTAGGACTTCTGCCTGGCCCGGAAGCACGCAGGACATGTTCCCGCCCTAGATGCTCAACCGGGGGGATATAAGCACGGCCATTGCGCGGCCGCGCGCAGCCGGCGGCCGCCGGCGTGCCAAAGGCAAGCCCGTCTGCGCCCGTCCACGCCTGGCCCGTGCCCAGGGCCAGTGATGCTGTCGGCTCAAGGCCCCACTCTGCATCTGCAATCACCTATACCGGAGAACAATTACGAGCCCTTAACAAAAATGGTAGGTGCGATCAAAAAGCCTGCCCTAGTACCGACTCTTCTGTGACTTGTTTCAAGTGTAATGCCTGTGGGTTTTCTTACAATCCCTCTAATTCACCCTAGACATCACTTAATCGGAAGTATTTATCGGTTGGAGAGAACGAAACAAAGACATTGTTAGGCTCTCTTATTAATGCACGCTCTCTTTGCAAACATGCGTCTGAGTTTGCTCTGTTCGTTGAAACACATGGTGTAGATGTGGCTTTTATTACAGAAACCTGGGGAGATGCCTCCTCAGACCCTGATTTGGCAATGGCGGTCCCCTCTGGGTACACATTATTCAGGCAAGACCGAGCAGGCAAAAGAGGGGTGGGCTGGCCATCCTGTTTCGAAATATGTGGAAAGGGATTTTCACTTCTCAAAACAATGGACCCACCCTGGAATCCCTACTTTTTAAATTTTTGATAGGCAACCATCATACTTTTAATGGTATGCTATGCTACTGACCCCCAGGTTCCCGGGCTGATTTTTTGGAAGGACATAGGCAGATCCTTGGATGTTATATCCCAGTCACCGAATTTTACGCTCCTGGGCGATTTTAATTTTCACTTGGAGGATCCATTAGATAGTGACGCTGTACAATTTATTGATATTGCAAACAGCATGGGCCTCACTCAGCAGGTGACCGGTAGTACGCATTCTGGGGGTCATCTACTGGATGGAGTATTTACCAGTAATAATTATATACAATGCCTTCCATCACTGCCACTCGTTTGGTCGGACCATAAAGCTGTTATGTTCTCGTTTCTGGTACAAAACCCTCAGACAAAGAAATCGACAAACAGGCAGCGGAAAATGGTCCGGCCATGGAATAAGTTGGCATTGGACACTTTTGAATATGCCTTAGCCCAAAATCCACCACATTTCTTAGAAGACCCAAATGAAGCTGTTACTGCATTTGAGGATTGGCTGAGAAAGTCAATAGATCAGGTACTACCAGCCAAATGCATTTCCAGCCATAGGTCTAGACCCACTGAACCTTGGTATTCGGAACAGCTTAGGCTACAAAAACAAAAATGTTGCCGTATGGAAAGGAAGTGGAGATCCTCATATGAATTGGAGGATAAAGCTAATTATAAACTAGCCTTCCTTGAGTACAAAAAACTTGTTTATAAGGAGAAAACCAGTTATTTTACCACAGCTATACTAACAGCAAAAAATTCTTCAAAGGAACTTTTTTCAACGGTAAAAAGGTTAGCCAAATGCTCTGAGGCGGTAGATTCACCCAAAACCCAGGCATTTTGTAACACTGTGGCCACTTTTTTCCAAGAGAAAGTTAAGGCGGTCTATAATGGATTTGCTAGGTCCACGGATCAAGGAACGGTACCCTCATTAGAGGCTTTAGCCATGTCTGGGGTTGCTAGTATCACCCCCGAAGCCCCCGTGGAATCTAGGGACCTTCCCGAATTATCTGCTTTCCCAACACTGACAACGGAAGCAATAATAAACCTTCTGCGATCCACTAAATTGGGCTCCCCATTGGACCTATGCCCCCCAAAAATCTTCCATCTCTTACCAGAGCTCTTCGCGTCCCATTTGACTCCTATTTTTAATCAAATGTTCTCCTCTGGTATATTCCCCGCTAGCTGGAAGCTGGCATCTGTGCTCCCCCTTTTGAAGAAGCCAAATTTAGATGGGGCAGACCTCAACAACTAGCGCCCAATCTCTAGACTTCCTCTGCCAGCGAAGATGGTGGAGAAAGCCATGAATGGCATTCTATCAGAATATATCGAAAGGCATGGTTTTCTTGATGACACCCAGTTCAGATTTTGGAAACACCATAGTACCGAACTGGCTCTGATTACATCATCTGAACTGATCAGGCAGACAGTCGACGCGGGTGGTAATGCAGCACTTGTGCTGCTGGACCTCTCCGCCGCATTTGACACGGTGAACCATCAGAAACTATTGGAAGTTCTGAGGGGGATCAGTGTCAAAGGGAAAGCACTCACTCTATTTGAATCATTCTTGTCTGGCAGGGAACAATTTGTGGCCCTAGATGAGTTTAAATCACCTAACTTTACATTACCATGCGGGGTGCCACAGGGATCATCTTTGAGCCCGACCCTTTTTAATGTTTATGTTGCACACTGGCGAGGTTGTTCAGGTCCCTGGGCTTCTCGGCTATATCTTATGCTGATGATACGCAGATTATTGTCTTAGTGTCAGGTTCGCCCACTGACACTATGGCACAGTTTCATACCTGCCTTGTCAGGTTGGTGACTGGATGGCTACCAATTGTTTAAAACTTAACTCTAGTAAGACGGAGGTCTTACTTTTTGGTGCCCACACCAATTTCTGGTCCCCCGATCTTTGGCCCTTGGAGCTGGGTCCGTTACCAACGCCAGTAATCAAGGTGAAGAATTTGGGAGTTATATTTGACTCTAAACTTTCGTTTGAAAGTCATGTTAATCAGGTCACCTCCCTCTCTTTCTACACGTTAAAGCTTCTGAGAAAGATCCTCCCATTCATACCAGCTGAGCTACGCAAACTAGTGGTATCAGCACTTGTTCTATCAAGAGCAGATTATTGTAATGGGCTTTTTATCAATCTTCAGAAAAAGTGCCTGTCTAAACTACAGGTAGTGCAAAATGCTGCGGCTCGGCTCTTGTTGAACATCCCAAGACATAGATCTGTATCAAGGGCGCTTAAAGATCTACATTGGCTGCCAGTAAAGAGATAAATTGAGTTTAAGGCTCTATGCATTGCCTTCAAGGCCACGCATGACATAGGGCCTGGTTTCCTAAAACGGAATTTACTACCCTATATTACAGTCCGTCGTCTTCGTTCGTCCTTTGCCCATGATCTGATTGTTCCCAAGGTCAAAAAATGTTCCTGGGGGGAAGAAGTTTTCTGGTGGGCACGACCAAATTATGGAATTTTCTTCCAATGAGGTTGAAACAAGAAACACATCTATTGGCTTTTAGGAAGGCTTTGAAGACATGGCTGTTCAGTCTCTAAGGTGCCTTGAACCACCTACTTTAATCCTGTTTTGATGATAAGCGCCTTGACACCCTTGGGTTAATGTTTTGCGCTCTATAAATCTCCTTTTCATTTCATTTCATTATCTTGTTCCCTGGGTCAGTTATGATTATAAGATGTTATAATCAAACTGCCCATTCTGGCCTATGGGAACAGATAGCCTTGCAATAGTGAAAAACGAAATTGGCTGTAATTCACTATCACGACATGCCACACACCCCAGGGCATGTCCTACCTTTCACATACAATGCACCCTGCCCATAGGGTTACCTTGGGCCTACCTTAGGGGTGACTAACATGTAGAAAAGGGAAGGTTTAGGGACTGGCAAGTGTGTGCACTTGCCAAGTCGACATGGCAGTTCCAGACTGCACACAGGCTCTGCAATGGCAGGCCTGAGCCACATTTTACAAGCTGCTTCTGTGGGTGGCACAATCAGTGCTGCAAGCCCACCAGCAGCATTTGATTTATAGGCCCTGGGCGCACATGGTGCACTGTACAAGGGTCTGACAAGTAAATCAAATATGCCAATCATGGAATCACTAATCCATAACATAAATTTATAAAGAGAGCATATGCACTTTAGCACTGATCGGCAGTGCTAAAGTGCCCAGAGTCAGAAAACCACCAACAACAGGTCAGAAAAAATACAGGAGAAAGACAAAAAGTTCTGGGATGACCCTGCAAAAAGGGCCAAGTCCAACAATTTGCAAATGTATTTTGTTTCTGAACCTTTTCTCTCTTCGCCTTTCCACTCCTTCAATGCACTGTCAATATGATGTGAATTTTGTCATTTCCTGTGCTAATAATTTACTTAGATAAACATTATAAATATACACATTGAGTCCGTCTTTTATTTAGAGTTTTAGATTATTGCCTATAACTAATCAACTATAAAAAGATGTCATCGCCACATAATTTTTTTATGAGAAATGCAGGTTCTGTTGGAGATTGGGAAGTTAGATACGAAATTTGCATTCCACTGAACCCAGCGTGAAGGGACTCTGTTGGGTAACGTAATTGGGCCTTGTTTATTGCAAATTTATTGATCCCTGATCGCTGGATCAGTTTTGGTAGCAGAGGATGGTTGCTGTTGATTAGTTTGGCAATAATGATTAAATATTGATTTTTGGTTATTATTATGAAAAGTTAGTGTTTTGTTTTCTTTTATGTAGTCTGGAAGTACGGGTATGGAGTTGCCTAAGATCCCGGGATGATGATAATGATGTTATTTTAGCCTCAGGGGCAGAGGAATAGTGTGGAAAAGTATCACACTGCAGAAGTACTTTGTCTGTTGTTATAATATCAAACAGTGAGATGCTGTTGATGTCATTTAGGGATTTATTCTGTTGAGAAAAGATTGTGTAAAATAGTGAAAGTCCGCTTCCGAAATTTTGGCTTTACATCCCCAAAGGAGTACTAAGACTTTTTAATTCGAAAATTCTTCTGAAACTTTGGCTAGTATCCCCAAAAGAGTACCAAGACCTCTTATCACTTGATTGGGAGTAGAGTAGCGCTGGTCATTATTTTACTAGAAGTAAAAGAATCTCTTTGAATGTTTAAACTATCTCTTTAATTAGTGGAGCAGACAAAGTAGCATTCTTTTGTGTTGTTTCTAACAAGAATTTAGTTAAGAAAACCTTGTAGTACATTGCTGTATTATTTTGTAAAGAGAGGGTCAGTAGCAGGGGTTATACTGACGTCACATAAAGTCACGCTGGCATTGGTCGAGATAGTGGGCGTGTAGTGAGCCGTGATTGGTTGGTTGGTGTGAGTCGCGCTGGCATTGGTTGAGATAACGTGCACGTAGTGAGCCGTGATTGGTTAGTTGGTTTGAGTCGCGCTGGTATTGGCTGAGACTCAGCGAATAGAGTGAGCACAATTGTAGAAGGTTTCTTTGTTTGTTTTTGGTTTATTTAGCGAGAACAAGAGAGTTTAAAAAATGAAGATGTAAAAAGAATACAAGATTTCTTTAAAAAGGACAAGCCAATAGTTACTAGAGAGGGACTTCCTGTACCTCCTCCAAGATCACCTGCTTCTTTCATGATGTTAGAGCGTGGATATCATACGTGTACATAGTTAGAGAATTGGATGGGTTACATGAAAGATGATGGAGTTTTAGCTTTTCCAAAGTATGGTACTTTTAACATGAGGATATTGGAGAACTTAAGGAGACAAATGAATGTATTAAAACCAAATCCTAGACCTATGCATTATGAGGCGCTTGAAGAATGGGAACATGAGACATATAAAAGGGAGAGAGACAGGAATGGGATAAAATATAGGAATACATTGAGAAGGTATTCAGAAGCTAGGTGGGATGATCAGATGAAAAGATGGAGGAGAGAAGTGATTGCAGATGGATTATATCCAGTAATAGTTGCTGAGGATCAGGATGGAGGAAAATGTAAAGAGAAAAAGAATAATGTAGAGATTTCAGAATTAGATATGGATCCAAATGAAATCGATGATGAATTATTAGATGAGATGCTATTAAAGAGACCTCCACCATATCAGGAGAGCCCGGATGGGATTTCTCCGAGTGCACCGTTAATTGAAATAGAAGCTCCACAAATTCCACAAGTTTCACAAGTTACACATGTTCCGGCAGCTTCACAGTCTTCATTGGGTACTCGAGAGATGCAGGAAGGAGAGATTGACATGTTAAATAGAACAAGAGAGGAGTTGACTCAGAAAATTAGTCAGATGAGTTTAAATGCAGAAGCATTGTCAGTACCAGTAACAATTGGTCCTATAGTTCCATTGTATAGTGAGGGTCAAAATATTTCGAGAGTGCATACATTGACAATTCCTATGAATAATGTCAAGAATGTTAGTGGATCAGAACAAGTTGAGAGGAGTACCTCATTAATTGATCTTCCAGTAAATGAAAAAGTGACTGAAACACAAAAAAGAAGTGTACAGATAGATCCTAGGAAACTAGTGCAGAATGTGAGAGAAATGTCTCCAGTATCAGGGGGTTCAGTGGGACCTTCGCCAGAGGAGCTAGATGACTGGATAAGAGGAATAGAAATTAAGAAGTCTAAATTGAATATAGATATAGGTAGATTGAGAGTAGATCTGGAAGAAATGATTAATGGCACAATAAGTCCAGAGAGATTGAGTAAATATCAGGATGAAGAGTTGCTATTTTTGTGTAAAAATATTACATGGAAAGCGAAGAATTTACATGAGAAATTGGTAGAGGTTGCACAGGAATATGGAGTGGATATTGGGAAATCTAAAGCTTTGCAGAAAACATATAGATTGGATTTTACTGAAAAGGATTTAGAGAGTTTGAATACATCTGGTAAACGATTGCAAATAAAAGAGTTGATTAATACCTTGAAGAGATGGGGTGATGTGGAATGATGGAAAGGTAGATGGGCGAAAAAGAAGGAAGAGATGATTGCTAGTAAAAATGTGAATGCACCTTCTTTACTTCCGTGAAGAGAAACAGAGCAAGTTGAAATTATATATCTGATGAGAGAAGTTCCAGGTGGTGGATATGTTCAGATTCCTTGGTCAAGACAGGATATCTTGGGGTATATTCACAAGAACGTGTGATAACTACCGCAAGAGTAGCGTAACACAACTTTCAACATCGCAGCCTATCTCGGGAAAATAACCCTGTGTCAACGTGGAATTCACAACAAGGTGGTAGCATGCGATAATCACCAGATAACGCGTCAAATGTCAGCGTGAAAATTAACGCCACGCCGAAAAAATGCGAAACGCGAACGCGAGAAATCATTCGATGAGGCCAATCGCGGTACAGAAATCAGCGAACACCAGCCACAGGCCTGCAAATCCCACGCATCCGGCGGGAAAAAGCACCATAAAAGAAAGAAAAAAAAAAGCCCAAAAACAATTCAAACTGCGTAGCAACATGGATGCACCCGGACCTAGTGCAGAGGACAAGCCGAACACCACAAGCCCCACGGAGGACCAGCCAGGAACCCCGCGTTCGGGGAAGGGCAAGGACAAGAGGAAGAGGAAGACCGGGTTCAGTCCGCCGGAAGAACGGATCATCGTCACGGAGGTGACCGAACACCATCAACAACTGTTCAGCACCTCCACTGCTGCACTGGCAACCCAAACCGAAATATGACAGGCCATCATCACCAACGTCAATGCTGTCCGAGTGTCGAGGAGGTCACTGGAGGAGGTCAAGAGGCGCTGGCCTGATCTGTAAAGGCAGACCAAACATAAGCTCGTGGCCAACAGGGAGGCAGCAACGGCGACTGGAGGTGGAAGTCCTGCGACACAGGAGGAGCCGGAGGAGCTAGAGCAAATGGTGGCCACAGTCAGCAGTGAGGAGACGGTGGCAGGATTGGGGGCCCTGGACACAGCACGATACGACCTGACCCAACAGCAACAGGGTGAGTAACCACTAGGGACGGGGGGAGATGGGCACAATGGCACACATGCACAATTATGTGTAGCACACAGCACACCCACAATGACCTTGGAACATGTCCCTGATTGCCTTGGCACACTGCAGCACACATAGAAACGCCAAGTAGGCCCCCATCCACAATGTGCACAGAGGGGCCCCCCCATCACCAATATCACAACCCACCTGTGCACATGTGCTGAATCCAGCAAAGCAGCGGCTCTGTGACCCACACTGACTATGCAAGTAACACTGCATGTCCGATAGCATGGCAGCAGCCAAAAAAAAATGACATGGCCCACGAATCGACATGGAGGTAGCCCAGTGCGAATCACATCCGTAAAGGAGCAGGTCACACTCTGACATGTCCACGTGCACCCACAACCCAAGCCGTACAATACACGCAGCAGACGAACAATGCACCAGGCCACAAACACAGTCCGAGAGCACATATGACCCAAGTCAAAAGCAAATCAGGCCCCGAAAAGCACCCAATTCAAAGGCACCCCCCTCAAAGGGAGAAGGCAACATGAAATCAGAGCTGCAGGGGCAACTCCCCCACAATGCAGCACACACACATAGCAATCACAGAACATCAGCAATGACGGCAATGTGGTACAAAGTGCAACACCAGCACCACAGGACAGAGCTCACAACAGGTTCCGCTTGTGCGTAGTAACTGTCCACTCACATCTGACATTGCCTGACACTATGTGATGATAATATACGGGTACTACCACACATCCGTCATGTAGTCGAAAAACACACTGACTGCCATCAAATAGCCAGCTCCCCCAAAACAGTCACAATGTACATTGGCATGCAGTCTGAATGTAAACATCTGCAAATCATCACCATACATGTGAAACTCTGTTAACCTGCATCTCCCCTTTACATTGCAGAGGGACATACAACACCTCCTGCAGAGCACACCACACTTCCCATCATTGATGATGAAGAGGACAACCTGCACATATGTCAAGACACCCTCCAACGGATAATGGACAGCCTCTGCACCCCACCCCCAGGAGCAGGCCAGGCCAGCTGCCTCGAGGTGACCACACCACCTGCACAGACCACACAGCAGGAAACACACACCACCACGGCTGTCTCCCAGGACCCCCGACCAATACATGGAATTCCAACGGCGTGTGTTGGGTTGCCAGGTGGAGTTGGCTCATCAGCTGCGGGTGGGTTTCGAGGTCGTGGCAGCCAAACTCGACGCCATACGTGGGTATCTGAGTTCCATCAGAGACCACGTACAGTCCCTATCGGACACCCCCTGTACGCACCATGCTCCGCCACAGACCTTGGCTGACCTCGCTGGTGCCATGAATCTAATACAAGAACTGTCTGGTCAGACAGGCACCAGCCATGACATCACAGAGTTGGCACAGGTGCGGAGGTCAATGGAGACCATGGAGCAGATACAGGCTGGAAGTATGTCTGCCACGGCTGGACACCAGCGAGTAGTGGCTGGGAACTTCGATGCCCTGCAGTACTTCATCTTGCCATTGCTGCCACTGAGCCGTTCCCATATGACTGCAGCAGGAACATCGACACACACAGCTCCGACCCCTGATGTGTCAGGGGCACACAGCGATACAGCCATTACCCCGCCACACACACCAGACACACCGGACACAGAACCCATATCAGGGGAGTGAGAAGGGGATGGGAACTACTGTGTGAGGAAGGAGGCAGTAGCATCCATCACCGCCATATGGCCTGTCCCTGCCTGGTTATGACCTATGCATCATGCCCTGGGAAATACCTCCTACATACCTCCGGAACACTCTGCGACATTCACCCGGACCCCGACACGGACTGCCATTTCTTCACTGCTGGCCAATTACACAGCAATCCTGCTGCGGACTGCACTCTCCCTCTTCCTAATCACTGTGCAATCCCCAAAGGACTCTGGTTGGCCCACCACTGGGCTTCCATGTGATGTGGGCTTGGATGGCCATGTACAGCTCCAGCTCCATCAATCACCTGAATGTGAATAAAACATTCTAAATCACACAGATGTGTCATCACTATGTTCACTCACGTATGGAAGTATGGCTGGATGTAGGGACAATGATTGCACATGAAGGTACACCCTGGTAACTGACATCTATGCGCATGTCTATCCCTGAGACACATGGCCAATTGGATGACTGTGAATGTGAGCACTAGCTGTGTCCCCATTGCACATCAACAACAATCTCACAACCCCCCAACATAGGCACACGTCCATGTGTTGAATAGGGCGAGTGACCAAAATGGTGGCAGGCCAGGAGTGGTGTCCTACACCATGTGTGACAACAGAACTTCACGTCGCATACCTACTTACACATATCTGTGTGGACACATTCTGTTGTGATGTATGACATTGCTCCACATGGTCAGAGGTTGGACACCATACACACATAGCTGAAGTCATGTAAGTGCACATGTCGTCCAGCACCTATCCAAAAACAATGTCTGGCTCACAGAGGTGGAGCTTGCCAAAGGGACACACCCCCATTGCACATGCGTCAGTCAGTTCCTCCCTGTGTTGGGACGATGCTCATTGTGGCACATGAGTGGACAATCTAAACAACACACCTCACAGTTAGACACCAGTGGAGTGGCATAGACTTTATTGGCATGCACGTGTCAGTACGGACGAGGCAACGGCCACAACAGGCAGGGACATGCTTAAGACACTTACACGCAGCATGGGTACATGTCGAGGTTCAGAAAATGTTGGGGCTGAAATGGACAACATTCATCACAGATGGCAACGCTCACAGCCCACCTTGCCTTGCTGGATGAGTCATGTGTTGTTTGGCGTCTGCCCATTGCCCCGTGTGAGGGGGCACGACTCACTGCACATGGGATCTGCATAGTGCTCTGCCTCCGGAGTGCGCTGATTGTCTGCTCTGCTGACAGTGATCAGGTGTGAGGGTCGGACAGGTTCACATGTCGTGCTACCTTGCCATGTGTGTGCTCTCCCCCAGCAGTGTGTCCGAATTCGCAGTGTTGCCAAACGACGCTGTGTTGCTCCGACCATGGACCTGCGTCACCTTGCACAGGTGTGTGTACAAACGTGTTGTTCCACGCACATGCATCCAGAGCCCGAACGAAGGCAGACGTGTCCTCTGTTATGGTGGGATATGTGAGCAATCCCCACGATGCAACAAGTTGTTGGGCCATGTGCTGTGGGTGGCAATCGGATGTGGCTGCAGGAACGTAGTTACTCGTCCATGAATGTCCGTGCAGCTTCATGTGCAATGTGTTCTGATAGTACGTCGTTGTCATGTTCAAGGAACACCAGGGTGAGCCAATCCATTAGGTGGTCCGGGCAGGTGTGCTCAGCCCACGCCGTCTCACCGATCCGCAACACAGCCCAATATGGTAGCGCCTCGATGTGGTCACTGCACACGAGAAATTGTGCAATCTCCCTTGCACAACTACCAATACATACGCAGTATGTCAAGGCATCCCATGCATGGCTGTCTCGGTTACACTCCTGTTCGTGATCCAACAGGGGGCGCAGACACAAGTCATAGTCCAATTCATCAACAGTTGTGTTGGATAGGCAGACATCCATGGGACACTCGAATGTGCATGTTCGGCAGTGGAACCAGGGCTGGACGCAGGTGACTTGGGCAATGCGGAAGCTGAGCCTGTAACTGATCCGCAGCACTGCCAGTGGCAGTGCGCCCAGTAAATGCAGCATACATGCACTGTACTGTTCCACGTGACGGGGGTTGTGCATGTGCCCGGTATGGCCTGCGATTGCGTTGGTGCGTCTCGTGAACCGGCACTCTTCTGAACTGCGGCAGTTGTGTGGAGGATATGCCACAGCTCTGAGCAATGATTCGAATGTGTGTGCAACGTTGTGGGTAATGGGTTGCTGTTTCCGTGAGTGTCAAGGGCATCCCATGCGGGGGTACCACAGGCAGGGGCTTCTGTGTGTGGGCTGTGGATAAGTCGGATGGTTCATTTGCAGAATGCGTGGTGTGGGAGTCGTCCCCATCTGCCATTGCATCTCTATCAGGGTGTTCAAGGCGCATTGTGGACCAAGCTCAGAGGTGCAGGTGTCCTCCCACCTTCTGCATTGGGACAATGGTGCTTTCATCCCTGATGTTTGTCTGACTACTACTTGCGTTTTCGGAATGTGATGTGGCTTTGGCGCTGAGATTGGGACATGGCCCTGGGCTCATGGTGTACGGATGGCGATGCACACACACATGTTGGCATGTGGAGCCATGTGCCCCGGCGGCCTTGCGCTGCTTGTGCTATCTCACTCCGTCTTCCTCCCTCGCTCTCTCCCTCCCTTTCCTTTGTTGGGCGCATGGCACACCTTCTTCTCTTGGATTTGGTCTTCCAGGCTGTGTGCTACGGATTGTCCAGTGAGGAGCCGCTAGGACTCATCCTAAGCGTTGTTTCTGCTTTTGTTTGCATGGTGCTTTGTGTTGGTGATTGCATTGCTGTATGACTGATTCTCCATTTTCTGGCCACGCATGTATGTTTATTTTCCTGCTTGTGCGACATTAGGCAAAATGTTTGTTTTGGGATTCGTGGTGTTGGTGTGCAGTTTCTTAGTCCGGGGTTGGGGGTGGTCCCGGGGGGGGGTTGTGGGCCTGGGTGTGGTGTCGGTGGGTGTTGTGGCCCTCTTGGGTGTCCGTGCTGCATGTTCAGTTGCTCGTGGGCATCTGTTGTCCTTCATGTGTGGCTCTGGCTGTGCTCCCTTTTGTGGTGCTGGCTGCCGTCCGACTTTACACTAGGGCAGAGCAGGTGTAAATTTCCTGTTGCTAACGCGCCTTATCGCCTGTTTTGTGTTCTTATCGCTGATGTGGCTGGTTGTTGTGAATGTTGAGGTGTGATGTTGTCTCGGCTTTTGGCACGGGAACGCCTACTCTGCATCTCATTAGCGATATTTGCGGGGGTCCTCTGTGTGATGTTTTTTGCGGCTGATATCGCTGGTAAACTGGTGCTGTGGGCTGTTAACACCGGCTTGTGAATGGGGAGGTAAATTTATCACGACTTTGGCTGCAATAAAGTGCCGTTAATTCGGCGATAGCTCCTTGTGAATATGCTTCTTGGACGGTTTGTTTGACATTGTAGTTCCGGCTGATTTATGGACTGAGTGTAAAATTGCAGTTGATTGGCCAAAAGAGGAATATCCTAGAGATGTCAAAACAGGAGCACCTTCAGAAGAAGTGATGAAAAAATATAATCAGGTAATTGCTTACTTGAAGGGTAAAATTTCTCCAAAAGAAACATATTGGGTTAAAATTGGTAGGACAACACAGGAGTCAAAATATTCAGTACATGCATATTATGAAAGGATTTTACAGGTGTTTAAACAGTATAGTGGTTTTGAAAGTATAACTGACAAAGATATGGGACATTTTGTGTACAGGTTTGTATTTGGATTGAGACCTGAGATTAGTAATATGATTCAGCAACATTTGATTTGTTGGCAGAGTAAGACGGTGGATGAAATTTTGAGATATGCTAAGTATTGTAGTGATGATATTGAATCCAGGCATAAGAAATTAAAAGAGAAGATGATGTGGGCACAGGTGAAATTGGTGCAACAGAAAGATGGGAATTATGTCAATGGTTCTCAAACAGATTTTCAAATGAAAGGACAGAATAAGAATTTTGAGAATGGTCAGGTACCTAAAATGAATGGTATATTAAATGGAGGAAGCGGTAGAGGTACGAATAATAGATAAGAAATGAAAAAGAAATGTCCTTGTCATGCGTGCGGAAAGTTAGGACATTGGAAGAACAAGTGTAAGTCTTTGTTAGGAAATAATGGAATGATTCAAAATTTAAATCCACAGATGCAGAATGAAGTGGTTGTGAATCAACAACAGCTGCAACAGCAACAGGTAGTTACATCGCAGGTTCAACAAATACAAGTACCTCAAGCTCCTATGCCAAATAATGTGAATGCTCAGGTACAGAGCTACAGTGCGAATGCTGGATTTCACACGAGTGAACAAGTTGGTAAGAATCAAAATGTACACCAATATTGGGTGCAATGTCCTGAGAGGGATTCAGATTCATCTCAATGACGGTGCCTGAGGGGGGAGGAATAGTTCGTGCTTGGCGCATCTCTAGTGGTAGATCAATCAGGTCCTTTTGTTGATGGGAAAGTGGAAGGTAATGATATTATATGCCTTGTGGACACTGGTGCTACCCGTTCTACTGTAAGTGCAGCAGAAATTCCAAACCTACTCCTCTCGGGAGAAACTATCCAAGTTGTGGGAGTCTCAAATAAATATATTAAGACTCCAATAACAAAACCAATGGAGGTTCATATAGGAAAATTCAGAGATATGCATCGTCTTGTGGTATGTGACACAAGTCCAGTGAATCTTTTAGGTAGGGACTTACTTTGCAAAATGAATTGCACCATCTATTGTACGCCGGATGGTATTGCTTTTCAGACACCAGATGAAGATGTTGCTTTTAAAATGATATTACCAAAGCAAGGGACAGTAGTGAATGATTTATATTCATTACTCACACTAGAGGATTTGCCTGGTGAGTTGAGAGACACAGTAAGAACTGATGTGTGGGATTTTACAGGACAAGACATTGGATTGATGAAGGGTGTTGATCCTATTCAAATTATGGTCAAACAAGTTGCAGAGTTTCCAAAAACGCCACCGTATAAGATGAGTCCTGAGACCAGAGCAGCAGTTATTCCTGTAATAGAACAAATGATTGAACAGGGCATTCTGAAAGAGATATTAGGAAGTCCTTGCAATTCACCTATTATGGGAATTAAGAAACCAAGTGGAAAGTACAGAATAGTGCAAGATTTACATAAGATTAATAAAACTGTGGTACCTTGCTGTCCAATAGTGCCAAACCCAGCAGTGATTCTTTACCAAATTCCTTGTGATGCGGAATGGTATACAGTGATTGATTTGTGTCAAGCATTTTTCTCCATACCTTTACATCCGAATAGCCAATATTTATTTGCTTTCCGGTTCGGAGACAGTGTTTTGGCATGGTGCTGAGTTCCTCAAGGGTATACAGAGAGCCCTTCGATTTTTAATCAGATTTTGAAAAAATGTCTAGAATCATTAGTTATGCCAGAGAATTCAGTATTAGTACAGTACATAGATGACCTACTGGTGGCATCAAAAACACGAGAGGCATGTGTGACAGATACAATTGCTCTACTGAACCATTTGGCAGAAGGTGGGCATAAAGTGTCACCAGCAAAATTACAATTTTGTCAAAAAGAAGTTCAATATTTGGGACACAAAATTGAGAAAGGAATTAGGAAAGTATTACAGGATCGAATCAATGTGATCTTGCAAATGGAACCTCCAAAACACAGAAAGAAGTTTGAATGTTTCTGGGCATGGTGGGATATTGCAGGCAATGGATCAGTGGATTTTCACTGATTGCCAAGCCTCTACAGCGGTTGACTCATTAAGAGATGACTGATCCGATTGAATTGGATGAGGAGAGTATGAAAGCTTTTATTGAGCTGCGAGATAGTCTTTGTCGAGCTCCTGCATTGGGAATGCCAGACTATACGAAAGATTTTGCATTATTCTGTTGTGAGAGAGGTGGGTGCGCACTTTCAGTTCTGACACAAACACACAGAATGGCACGTCGACCAGTGGCATATTTTTTTGCTACTTTGGACTCAGTGGCTGCAGCGTTACCAGGTTGAAAGCAGTGGCTGCTAAATGTACGAGTCTTGAGCAGAGTGAAGCAATTGTTATGGGACATCCAGTGAAAGTATATGTGCCACATTCTGTTGAGATCCTATTAACCCGTACCAGGGCTCAGCACATGACATATAGTTGTTTGACTAAATATGAGAGAGTGATTCTGGGTGCTGAAAATGTGACAGTAACAAGATGTACAACATTAAATCCAGCAACTTTGTTGCCGAATTTAAGTTGTGAAGAAGAGAAAGATGAGCAGATCATGATTGTTTGGATGTGACGGAGTTGTGTACAAAACCAAGACCTGCCATAAAAGATACACCACTGGAGGAATCAGATTGTGTGATGTTTGTAGATGGATCTTGTCTGAGAGACGAGAAAGGTGTCTTGAGTGCTTCATATGCTGTTTGTACAGTGGCTATGGTTCTTGAAGCATCTTGTCTAAGAGGGATAAATTCAGCACAAATTTCTGAATTGGTCGCATTGACCAGGGCATGTATAATTGGCAAAAATTTGAGAGTAACCATATTCACTGACAGTCAATATGGTTTTGGGGTGGTGCATGACTTTGGTCAATTGTGGATGCAACATGGATTTCTGACATCTTCAGGATCCCCAATCAGAAATAGTAAAAATGTGAAGGATTTACTGAATGCACTCCAATTGCCCAAAAAGATTGCAGTGGTTAAATGTTCGGCACATAAGTCAGGAAATGACTATGTGACTAGTGGAAACAGATACGCAGACCAAGTGGCTCGTTTCTGTGCACAAAATGCAATTTCAATAAACAGAGGAAAAGAGAGAAATAATACAAATTGTCACTTGATGTTCTCTGCAATAGAAACTTGGGATGAAATTAAACAGTTGCGGGAAGAAGCTAGTGAAGAGGAAAAAGAAATTTGGATCAAATCAGGCTGTAAAAGGAGAACTGATGATGAAGTATGGGTGTATGTAGATGAAAGACCAGTAATGCCAGACTGTTTACTTTCACAGATGGCAATGGAATAGCACATGTTGGAAGAGATGCTATGATTAGACTTTTCAGACAGTCATGGTAAAATCCAAAGTTCAGGGTCATTGCAGAGAGTCTATGCCAAAGATGCACAGTGTGTCAGCAGCAAAATCCAGGGAGAAAGACAGTTGTTAGTTGGGACCGAATTGGGAAAGCTGCTGGACCTTTTACTAAGTTGCAGGCAGACTGTATTGAGCTCCCTCCTTGTAATGGACTAAAATATGTGTTGGTTGTTGTTTGTCTGTTTTCTCGTTGGGTGGAAGCATATCCAACAAGAAGAAATGATAGTCTAACAGTTGCTAAATTGCTTTTGAGAGAAATAATTCCTATGTTTGGATTTCCAGTCTCTTTAGAAACGGATAGAGGAACTCATTTTAATAATGAAATAATTCGGATGATTTGTGCAGCATTACAAATTGAACAAAAGCTGCATTGTGCCTATCGACCAGAAGCATCAGGAGTGGTCGAGCAAATTAATGGCACTATCAAATCCAGACTATCAAAGGTCTGTGCATCCACAGCACTGAAATGGTCAGATGCTTTACCCTTGGTATTTGTGAGTCTGAGAAGTATTCCTGATAAAAAGACTGGATTATCCCCTCGAAATTATTATGGGTAGAGCAATGAGACAGCCGATTGTACCAGCAAATCAACTGATGAATATTACTAATGATCTGGTGCTTGATTATTGCAGAGGATTGGCTGATGTATTGCGTTCTGTGTCTCATCAGGTTGGAGAAATTGCAACTACAACTCAGCAAGAACAAGCACATGATCTAAGTCCAGGAGAATGGGTCCTGGTGAAGAAACACGTGAGAAAATCATGTTTGGAGCCTAGATGGCACGGCCCTTATCAGGTGATACTGGTGACAACGACAGCAGTAAAGTGTGGTGGCTTGCTAAATTGGATACATGCAAGTCATACAAGAAGAGTCCCAAGTCCACTTGAAAGACAAGAAGAAGCAGAGAGCAGAGAAAGTGAAGTCATAGAGTATGAAGTTACAGATTCTGAAGTCGAACAGGGAACAAGTCGAATAGAGTGGGCACCAGCTACTGGGTCTCAAAAGACTGCTGTTGAGAAAGAAAAAGGGAAAGTGATTAATGAGAATAACAAAGAAAAGGACTGAATAAAAGAAATTGCGATCTTGAAAATGATGCTGAAGAAACAGCTCAAGGAAAGAAAGCAAGGAAAAGTGATGTGTGGCCAGAAGGAGTGAAAAGACTGAAATACACTCTGAAACAAAGATCACCTGACACGATAATTGAAGTTTCAGATCAGACAGAGCAAAGTGAGTCTGAAGAAGAATCAGTTCGGAAAACGAAAAGAGTGAGGGTTCCAAATAAGAAATACAAATCACCAGAATGGACATATGTGGTGTTGGAAGAAATTGAAAACACAGATCACATCAAAGAAAATACTGGTACAGAGCAATGTGAAGGAGACAAATGTGAACCACCTTAAAAAAGAGAACTGTGAAAATTAAGGTGCAACAATTTTTGAGAAAATTATTCTGAATCATTCAAAAGATTTAAAAAAGAAGATATAAAAAAAAAAGAAAGAAAAAGAGGGGTTAAAGAAGAAAGCCATAAAGTGTGTGGGGATACACTACCTTTGATAGATCTTACAAAATTTTTACTAGATTATTGATAGATTTTTGAGTTTTTTCTTAGTGTTTTAGTTTTTTTAGAATTAGTGCAAATTTAACTAGAAATGGCAAATACAGCAGAGACTGGACATCAAAATCGTAGTTTTAAACGTAGATGTATTAATGCTTGCCTATTTAGTATTTTTCTACTAATGTTGGGATGTTTAACACTAATTGTCATTGTGCCTGTCTTAATGGTAACTAATCACAAGAATAACTCTAATACTAATGGTGTGATGAGTAAAAAAGTAGATACAAAAGTTTAGAGGAAGATTCACATACTAAAATAGAACAGATGAAAGATGACAGCATCTATTATCATGATAAATCAATTAATGATTTTTCGTTAAATGTCTTTACCAAGTTATTGTATGAGTATGTTGATGCAATGGATGTGAGAGATTGTTATGTGTGCATGAAATTACCGTTGTCTGTCTCAGAGGGGGTGACCTATCATCCAACAAAACCTAAAAAATCTGCGGGTCTCTCAGAGCTTCAACAAGCCCTAAAGCACAGACAGTACAAGCTTATATCTCCCACTCAATAATGAGGGGAGTCCTTTAAAGAGGACGGAATCCCATCACCCACCGAGGTGGCATGCTTCATCATCTGGGATCTCCTCTTGGTTGCAAAACCAAGTGCAACTAAGGGCTACAACCCCCTCACTGTGAGGGAGGAGCTCAGGAATGTTTTATTTGATCAGAAGTTAGGATTGACTAAAATCCACTGGGAGTGAAGCAAAAAAGATTCAGGGTGATGGATGCAGTGCGTGAAGTGATATGTGAAGTGATCTAAAATTGACTACCAAGAGAGAAAAGTTTATTAAGTGACTCTTGGTGTCAAGAGTAAAAACAGTCCATGTGCAGTTTAGGAAATAATAACTGCACTAGTCCGAAAGAACAGGTCTACATGTTTCAGCCATAGTGATCAATTTCTGATCATGGCCTTCCTCAGGACCTAGATATTGTTCGCGTCTGCAAAAAGAAAAATAATAGTGCAAGTGTCAAATAAATTATACAAGTGGTTGGAATAGATACAACCTACACACTCTTGTATTCTCGAATTGTAGAGATTTCACAAGGAAGTAGATGTCACCTGTGAAGGAGAAAACAGGCTAACATAAATTCATAATTCAGTGAAAATCATTGATATTAAAGCTTGTAATGTACATAGTGCTTCACATCTGGGTCACAACCCATCGTATGGTACCAATATGTGTACCTTATACCTGTAACGTGTATCGTACAATATATGAAAAATAAAAATGTAATTGCTTACCCGTAAATGTACGGGTGAAAACCTCACCTCACCTGGCAACAGCCACTTAATAAACTGAAAGAGAAGAAAAGAAACTGCTCGGCACAAAACACTAGGAAGGAATCTGCATTCCTGAAATACAGCGTTTGGGAGCGGAATTTCAACTCCTGCTAGACAGCATTATAAAACGTTGCGAATATCTGCAATGCATCGTTTACCAAAACAAATACTCCCACAGAATGCTCACACCCAGCTATTGCAAACACCGGCAAAAGGGCTTAAATCCTAAAGCATAGAACACACGCCGTCTTAACTCACCTCTACGTTGGTACCCCGGGCTTGACAGAAGCTGCAACCGGAGGTGTCCGACGGAGGGGAGGGCGTCCGTTTAAATGCTAGCGGAGCACAATAGCGAGCAGGTGTGGATCTTTAATTGATCCCTGCATCGCAACTTATTCACGTATTGTCAAACTACAGAAAACCCTTTGACTCATGGGAATTGTGGTTTGAAAGGGAACATGGCAGACTCCTGTGTATGAAACGACAGAAAACCTGGGTAATGTAGTTTACAAAGCTCAAAGGACTCGTTTCTCATGTATTAATATATCCACAGTGATAAATATAGGGTTTTTTTTGTCAAAAAATGCCAATCATGATTCCAGAGTGAGAAAAAGGCAGTAAATTCAGAACAGAACCCGCAATTCATTATACTCGCTCTTAGTGGAGAAGGAGGGATAGGTGTCTTCTTTCTTCTCAGCTAGAGATGTTGCGAGTACAGTGGCTATTGATAACGTTATCGTTGCATGATCATGACAACTATAGAGATCTCTCACATGATGTAACCTTGCAATTAACTATAAGTTAAAGACTGGCGACTAGCAAAGGGATTCTCTGAATGATAAGCTCATATATCTCGTGCAATCAATACAAGACCAGAGTAGGCAAAAAATTCACGTGGTGCTATAACAGGGTCCACAGAATATCATCATTCAGACCTTCAATGTCACTCTTGAGTTTAAAAATCCATTTTTGTTCCCTGAGGAACAAGAATTTGGAAATATCTGTCACATGAGGATGGGCGAACGGTTGTTCAAGACCGTCCATTTCAGTTCCTCAGCTTTGTGATTCTGAGCCAAGAAATGACTGGTGAGTCTGGTGGCTAGTTTGTTGCATCGAATGGTACTTTTATGTTCATTTATCCTTAGTTTCACCTTGCGAGTTGTCATTCCCACATAGCGGAGTTGGCATGGACAGGTTATTAGATATATTACTCTGTCACTGTTACAATTAGTGTGCCTAGTTTGTATCCATGGTCTCCCAGTGCCTATGTCCACTGATAATGTATGTTCTGTTTGGGGACAGGCCGCACATGAGCCACAGGGGTAATGCCCTTGGACCGTTGGCATATTCCATAGTGTATTAGGTTTGTTTGGTGACTTACCTTTGGGTCTCGTATGTACTAGATTGTCGCGGAGATTCGAACTCCTTTTAAAGGAGAATAGTGGCAGGGAAATATTCTCGTTTCCCACATTGAGAATCCGCCAGTGCTTACGCACACTCTTTTGTATCCCATTTGACAGTGTGCTGAAAGTATTGACACATGTAAGTCTCCTCATAGGTGGTTTCGGTTCGGGAGGTTCTAACAAGGCTTCCCTATTGTTATTGGAAGCCCGCTTATATGAACGTCGTATGAGCTTCTTAGGATAATTCCTGTCTTGTAGTTGTTGGGACAATAGTTTGGCATGATGTTTATATTTCTCTTTTCCGGAACAATTCCTTCGAATCCGAAGGAATTGCCCATACGGTAGATTGTCGCGGAGCGACTTCGGGTGATAGTTGCTAAATGCCAGTAATGAATTCCTTGCCATAGGTTTTTTATAGAGTTCTCTCTCCAGACCATTAGTAGATGGAAAAATATGGAGATCAAGGAAGAGTAAACTCTCTTTGCTATGTTCAACAGTGAATTTGAGGAAGTCATTCCTTGAGTTAAGCCAATTATGAAATTCCAAAATGGTCGTGACATCCCGGCGCCAAATGACAAAAATATCATCAATGTACCTTTTCCATAGAACAATCTGTTCATAGAAAGGATTGTCATGCGTAAGCACATGCTCTTGTTCAAAGAGATGGACGTAGAGGTTGGCAAGACTGGGCGCGAAAACGCTGCCCATCGATGTTCCTGATGTCTGGAGGTAGATGGTTTCCTCAAATTTAAAAAAGTTCTCTTTCATCGCCAACCTCGCGCATTCCATTATGAAATTTACAGGGGTGATTATGTCCAAATCTCTCTGATCTAGGAGTAGCCGTATAGCATCCAGAGTTTCATCCTGAGGGATGCATGTATACAGAGACTCGACGTCGAAAGAGACTAAAAAATCAGTTTCTACGTGGAACCATATCTCAGGTAGCAACCTGAGGATATCTTTGATATCCTGGAGGTATGTGGGCATCTCTTTCACTAAAGGTCTCAAAAAATGGTCGACAAAGGTTGATAAAGGCTCCAACATTGAACCTTTGCCAGAAATAATCGGGCGGCCTGGAGGCGGCCTCTGATTTTTATGTATTTTTGGTAATACATAGAAATACGGCATTACCGGGTGTGTAGTAATCAGAAAAAAGTGCGCAGCCAAATAGGGGCTGAAGACGGAACAACAGATCGTTGTGGAGGGGAGGCTCTCAAGGCCCCCAGCAAGCACAATGGTTGCCTCCAGCCCCTTGGGGTTTTTCAAATCCGCCCTTCCAGCCACAAATGCTGCCTTTTCAACCACCACCTCAATTCTTCAACAACCAGACTTTTTTAGGACCAGGCTGTGGCCGCACCAGAGGAAGGAGAAGAGGACAGCAGGCACAAGTTCATTGGAGCCCCCCACCAACACCACCATCACCACGGAGCACTCGCAGCATGAAGAAGGGCCCCCCACAAGCAGGGACCAGTATAGAAGCAACTATCTAGTGGTCTATCTGAGCGCTCGTATCTTAACGAAAGACGAGCAAGCAGTGTTGAATAGAGGACTGGGTTTTGTTCCCACTTACTATGGTGATCCTTTCCAGACACGATGTGAGCTGGCCCAATTTTTTAGGAAAATCCAGCTACACTTCTTTTTTAAAGAGAAAGAAAAAGAAACAAACAACATCACCATGGATACTCTATCGGAAAATAGTGGTCAGAAACCACAATCCACTTTAAACCCCCCTACACATCTTATACCAGACCAAGTACTGACCTTTGAAAAAGCAGTTACTCAGGATGTGTCGACACTATGCACCACTAAGAATAGATATTTTCATAATCTGCCCTCCAACGAGAGAAGGGCGTTACAGACCCTAGCCAATGATGTCTCAATAACAATCAAGCCAGCAGACAAGGGTGGTGCTACAGTTGTCATGGACACCTCTTCATACCAGACTGTGTGCCTTAGACAACTGACTGATAGACGATGTTATCATCCGCTGAAAATGGACCCTACAACTAGGATTACAAAAGAGATCATGGACCTTGTGGAAGAAGCCAGAACTGAGGGGTGGATTACCGTCCAGGAAGCAATTTTCTGATTACTACACACCCAGTAATGCCGTATTTCTATGTATTACCAAAAATACATAAAAATCAGAGGCCGCCTCCAGGCCGCCCGATTATTTCTGGCATAGGTTCAATGTTGGAGCTTTTATCAACCTTTGTCGACCATTTTTTGAGACCTTTAGTGAAAGAGATGCCCACATTCCGCCAGGATACCAAATCTATCCTCAGGTTGCTACATGAGATAGGGTTCCACGTAGAAACTGATTTTTTAGTCTCTTTCGACGTCGAGTCTCTGTATACATGCATCCCTCAGGATGAAACTCTGGATGCTATAGGGCTACTCCTAGATCAGAGAGTTTTGGACACAATCACCGCTGTAAATTTCATAATGGAATGCGCGAGGTTGGCGATGAAAGAGAACTTTTTTAAATTTGAGGAAACCATCTACCTCCAGACATCAGGAACATTGATGGGCATCGTTTTCGCGCCCAGTCTTGCCAACCTCTACGCCCATCTCTTTGAACAAGAGCATGTGCTTACGAATGACAATCCTTTCCATGAACAGATTGTTCTATGGAAAAGGTACATTGATGATATTTTTGTCATTTGTCGCGGGGATGTCACGACCATTTTGGAATTTCATAATTGGCTTAACTCAAGGAACGACTTCCTCAAATTCACTGTTGAACATAGCAAAGAGAGTTTACCCTTCCTTGATCTCTGTATTTTTCCATCTACTAATGGTCTGGAGAGCGAACTCTATAAAAAACCTATGGCAAGGAATTCATTACGGGCATTTAACAGCTATCACCCGAAGTCACTCCGCGAAAATCTACCGTATGGGCAATTCCTTCGGATTCGAAAGAATTGTTCCGGAAAAGAGAAATATGAACATCATGCCAAACTATTGTCCCAACAACTACAAGACAGGAATTTTCCTAAGAAGCTCATACGACGTTCATATAAGCGGGCTTCCAATAACAATAGGGAAGCCTTGTTAGAACCTCCAGTACCGAAACCACCTATGACAAGACTTACGTGTGTCAATACTTTCAGCACACTGTCAAATGGGATACAAAAGAGTGTGCGTAAGCACTGGCGGATTCTCAATGTGGAAAACGAGAATAGCCCCCTGCCACTATTCTCCTTTAAAAGGAGTTTGAATCTCCGCGACAATCTAGTACATACGAGACCCAAAGCTAAGTCACCAAACAAACCTAGTACACTATGGGATATGCCAGCGGTCCAAGGGCATTACCCCTGTGGCTCATGTGCGGCCTATCCCCAAACAGAACATACATTATCAGTGGACATAGGCACTGGGAGACCATGGATACAAACTAGACACACTTATTGTAACAGTGACAGAGTAATATATCTAATAACCTGTCCATGCCAACTCCGCTATGTGGGAATGACAACTCGCAAGGTGAAACTAAGGATAAATGAACATAAAAGTACCATTCGATGCAACAAACAAGCCACCAGACTCACTAGTCATTTCATTGGCTCAGAAACACAAAGCTGAGGAACTGAAATGGACGGTCTTGGAACAACCGTTCGTCCCTCCTCATGTGACAGACATTTCCAAATTCTTGTTCCTCAGGGAACAAAAATGGATTTTTAAACTCAAGAGTGACATTGAAGGTCTGAATGATGATATTCCGTGGACCCTGTTATAGCACCACGTGAATTTTTTGCCTACTCTGGTCTTGTGTTGATTGCACGAGACATATGAGCTTATCATTCAGAGAATCCCTTTGTTAGTCACCAGTCTTTAACCTATAGTTAATTGCAAGGTTGCATCATTTGAGAGATCTCTATAGTTGTCATGATCACGCAACGATAACGTTATCAATAGCCACTGTACTCGCCTCTCTAGCTGAGAAGAAACAAGACACCTATCCCTCCTTCTCCACTAAGAGCGAGTATAATGAATTGCGGGTTCTGTTCTGAATTTACTGCCTTTTTTCTCACTCTGGAATCATGATTGGCATTTTTTGACAAAAAAACCCCCTATATTTATCCCTGTGGATATATTAATACATGAGAAACGAGTCCTTTGAGCTTTGTAAACTACATTAACCAGGTTTTCTGTAGTTTCATACATGGGAGTCTGCCACGTTCCCTATCAAACCACAATTCCCATGAGTCAAAGGGTTTTCTGTAGTTTGACAATTCGTGAATAAGTTGCGATGCAGGGATCAATTAAGGATCCACACCTGCTCGCTATTGTGCTCTGCTAGCATTTAAACAGACGCCCTCCCCTCCGTCAGACACCTCCGGTTGCAACTTCTGTTAAGCCCGGGGTACCGACGGAGAGGTGAGTTAAGACGGCGCTGTGTTCTATGCTTTAGGATTTAAGCCCTTTTACCCCATGTTTGCAGTAGCAGGGTGTGAGCATTCTTTGGAAGTATTTGTTTTGGTAAACTATGCATTGCAGATATTCGTAAAATTTTATAACGCTGTCTAGCAGGAGTTGAAATGCCGCTCCTAAACACTGTGGGGCAGATCTACAAGAAAGTGCCGCAGCGTGGCGCTGCAAGCCCTTTGGCTGCGCCACGCTGCGGCACTTTCAGAGCACAGGAATGCGACATATTTACAAGAATATGTCGCATTCCTGTGCTCTCCCTGCGCTGGCGCACAAACAGCTGCCAAGCGCCGGCGCAGGCACCCTTGCACCATGGTGCAAGGATGCCTGCGCCATGGGGAGATTGTTTCTGTGCAGGAAGGGGCACCTTTCTGCACAAAAACAATCAGTACAGGCTTTTTCCTCTTTCAATGCGTGCTGCAGAATGCAGCATGCATTGAAAGAGGAAACGAGGAGAAATGAAAACATTTCTCCTCGGTGCGCTTCGCTACGCCACCTCTAGGGTGGCGTAGCTTTCAGACGCATCTCCAGAGTTACGATTTCTCGTAATTCTGGAGATGTGTCTTGTTCCATGGGTGTTGCATGGGAACACCCACAGCAACACCCATGGAACGCCCCTTCACCGCAAAGTGCTGCGTGTGAAGGGACGGTATTTACAAGGAGAGGAAAAGTCACGCATGGTGGCTTTTCCTCTCCTTGTAAATATCGAGGAGCCCCCTGCGCCACCAGTACGTCACGAAAAGTGACGTACTGGTGGCGCAGGGGGCTTGTAAATCTGCCCCTGTATTTCAGGAATGCAGATTCCTTCCTAGTGCTTTGTGCCGAGCAATTTCTTTTCTTCACTTTGGAGACGCTTGGAGAGAGGGCTTTAAGCTGATCTCAATTTTGCTGAAGCCTTGTCTATGTATCGTCACAGGGCTGACATGTGGGTGGCTATGTGCACACAAATGTATCAATAGTTCTGGTATTGCCTGTTAGAACGATGCTGAATGCAGATATGAGCTATTTATATCTGACTATTCTGCTTACACATGATGAGAGATCATATCTTATTTAGAACAACGTCATATTATATCAGCTGGCTAAGTTTGATCACGTCTTATTATACAAATTGATAATAAACCATTTGAATGATGACTTTACAGATTGCTATTTGGATCTGTAACTAGAGTTCCTCCCCTTTTTTTAACAGAGCGGTGCCTCACGTCCTGAGCTGTTGCCAGGTGAGGTGAGGTGTTCACCCGCACATTTACGGGTAAGCAATTACATTTTTATTTTTCATATATTGTACGATACACGTTACAGGTATAAGGTACACATATAGGTACCATACGATGGGTAGTGACCCAGACGTGGAGCAATATGTACATTACAATCTTTAATATCAATAATTTTCACTGAATTATGAATTTATGTTAGTCTGTTTTCTCCTTCACAGGTGACATCTACTTCCTTGTGAAATCTCTACAATTCGAGAACACAAGAGTGTGTAGGTTGTATCTATTCCAACCACTTGCATAATTTATTTGACACTTGCACTATTATTTTTTCTTTTTGCAGTAGCGAACAATATGTAGGTCCTGAGGAAGGCCACGATCAGAAATTGATCACTATGGCTGAAACATGTAGACCTGTTCTTTCGGACTAGTGCAGTTATTATTTCCTAAACTGGTTTTTAACGGTTGATACTGAGATGGTTGCAATTAGATCTATGGTTTTGCAAAATCGACTTGCCCTTGATTTTTTATTGGCTAAAGAGGGTGAAGTCTGCCATATGTTGAAAATACAGCAATGTTGCACTTATATCCCTGATAAGAGTAAGAATCTTGAGGGGTATATTAAGAATATTACAAATCTTCATCAAGATTTGCCCGAATTGAAGGTTGATGGTGCTTGGGAGAAACTTGGTAAGAGTTTTTCCTCTGTGGGAAATTGGTTTTCTACATTTGGGAATAGTTTATTAGGGAGAATATTAACACCTATCCTTGCAGTGGTTACAGTGCTACTAATGATTTTCTTGATTTATAAGTGTTACAAATGCAAGAAAGAGACATCTGATAACAAACGAAGAGCAAGAAAGAGAAAGAGAGAAGAGATAGAACTAGAAGATAGAAGAGGACGCTCGCAGAAACAAGGCACCTGTTCTCTAGATACTATTTTTAATTGCTTTTCGCCTGCTTTTAATTGCTTGTAGCCTTTTAGCCTGCTAATAGTGGTTTCAATTTTATATTTGTCACGCTCTATGCTCGTGTAGCCACTTTTACTTGCACACTGATGAAAACTGCTAAACGCTATTGCTCTTACCTACTATTGCACTATTAGGAATCTCCCCGCGGCTATCAGGTACCTTCTGCCCCGCACCCCGGTCCACCTCGGGTTCGCCCGCTTGTTGTGGAGGGTGCTGGTGGCATTGAGGTTTCCCCTTCCGGCCTAAGACGGGGGCGGAGCTTGGCGGTTAGCGTTCTAGCGCCCGCTGCCTACTTAAGCCACATGTCATTCCCGACGTGCAGCGGACGCGCACAGAAACAAGGCACCTGTACTCTAGATACTATTTTTAATTGCTTTTCGCCTGCTTTTAATTGCTTGTAGCCTTTTAGCCTGCTGATAGTGGTTTCAATTTTATATTTGTCACGCTCTATGCTCGTGTAGCCACTTTTACTTGCACACTGATGAAAACTGCTAAACACTATTGCTCTTACCTACTATTGCACTATTAGGAATATCCCCATGGCTATCAGGTACCTTCCGCCCCGCACCCCGGTCCACCTCGGGTTCGCCCGCTTGTTGTGGAGGGTGCTGGTGGCATTGAGGTTTCCCCTTCTGGCCTAAGACGGGGGCGGAGCTTGACAGTTAGCGCCCGCTGCCTACTTAAGCCACATGCCATTCCCGACGCGCAGCGGACGCACGCAGCGGGCTCGCCACCAGCATGCCAAAGGCGAGCCCCTCTGCGCCCGTCCGCGACTGTACCGCAGCCAGCGCCAGCCATGCTGCCAGTGGACCCTCTGATGATCCTAGGCACTGGTCCAGGGCTCAACTCCTGAACCTGAGAGACAGTCACTGTAAGTCCCCGGTTATCCCTGAGCTCTCAGGGCCTTTTTCCCATTTTAAATGTGACTCCTGTCTATTTACTTTTTTAGCAGATTCCTCAGTACCGCTGTCGGCTGCGCCTACTCCCCCTAACACTTTAAATGGGAACACTACTGATTCCCCCCCCCCATTAAAGCTTGCTTACTTAACTGCAGATCCCTGCCCTGCCACTCTGATGACATCTGGCTCTCCCTGGAAAGTCATGCTTGGGACCTAATGTTCTTGACCGAAACCTGGGTCAGGGACCACTCTAATCCCGACCTCACCCTAGCCATTCCTAGCGGCTATCGGTTTGCGGGGGTGAATAGGGCTGGTAACAAATTGGGAGGTGGAGTTGCAGTGGTCCTCCGCTCCAGCTGGGAAATATTGTATAGGAAATTCCTGAATACCGGACCCCTGGAAGCCATGTACTTCAGCATAACATTGGCACCTAACGTAGCAATGGCCGGAATTCTGGTCTATAGACCCCCTAATTCTCCTCCCCATCACCTACTAGAACTCTATAATATAGCTGCTGACCCGTCGCTTAAGCATCCCCACTTTACGATTCTTGGAGATTTCAACTTGCACGTGGATGACAAACATTGCACCAAAGCCCGTCAGTTAGTAGAGACTCTGGAGGGCCTCAATCTGACCCAGCTAGTCAGTGGCCCCACGCATCGCGCCGGTCACACGCTTGATCTACTTTTTACTAACAACCATAATTTAGCTATAGCTTCTCCCTCATCACTCACCTGGTCCGACCATTTCTTAATTCCTTTCAGCATTACACTACCTCCTCGAACTTCCAATTCCCCCATTAACTTGGACTACAGAAGGCAGTGGTTTAAAATTACTAGGAATTCTATGACGCCGGTGCTCTCCTCCACCCCCCTTCAGTTGGTAGGAGATCCAGACCTCGACTCTCTAAATTTTAACAGCTGGCTCTCCTCGGCGTTAGATATTGCTGCCCCCCTTAAACTCACCCATTCCTCAAGACAAAAACCGTCAGCCCCGTGGTTCACCTCTGTGCTCCGTGCAGAGAAGAGCTGCTGCAAGAAACTGGAGCGCAGCTGGAGATTAGCCTATGATCCCTCGGCTAAATTAGTCTATAGAGCCGCCATAAAACATTTCCATAAACTCAAACGTTCTTTATTAATAAAATTCACACAGCCGGCAATTCAACTAAAACTCTTTTCAAATTGTTAAAGGCTTTACTAAGCCGTCCGACATTTCGAGCGTAATCCCTCCTACCCAGGATCTCTGTAACAGACTATCTGATTTCTTCCATGATAAAATTCTGGATATATACGCAACGTTTGCCCCGCCATCTCACTCCCCAATCCCGGTCACTGTGGCGGCTAACAGCGATGCGCTGACCTCTTTCCACCCCATTTCTATTGATACCTCACTTCAGAAACTCCTAGCTTGCAAATCCGGTTCACCTAAGGATACTGTTCTTCAGTATTCTAGCCCCTTTCATCATTTCTCCACTTAACCAGATCTGGAACTCCTCTCTTTTCACTGGTACCTTCCCCACAGCCTGGAAACAGGCTCTTTTAGTGCCTATTCTTAAACAATCTGATGCAGATCCTGCAATCTATAAAAACTATCGACCTATCTCCCTCTTACCAGCGCCAGCTAAAGTTCTGGAAAAACTAGTTCAGGAACAACGTTCCAGTTATTTGGAATCTCAACATCTTCTCCATGACTCTCAGTCCGGGTTTAAAGCCGGCTATAGTACTGAGACCGCCCTTCTAGAGGTCTTGCAGACTATCCGGGAGTGCATGGATTCAGGCAAAGCTGCCATGTTAGTGCTTCTCGACCTGTCCGTGGCATTCGACATGGTCTCTCATTCCACCCTTCTAGAGAGACTCCACAATGTTGGGATCCAGGGCACTGCACTGTCTTGGATTCGGTCCTACCTTTGCTGCTGGACTCAACAAGTCTCTCTGTATCCTTTTGTCTCCGAAGAGAAACCCTTGAGTTGTGGGGTTCCTCAGGGCTCTGCTCTGAGCCCCCTCTTCTTTAATGTCTACCTTTCCCCCCAGGCGGCACTGGTAAAATCCTGTGGGGTGAGAGTGATCTCTTACGCCGACGACACCCAATTGGTATTTTCTTTTGAAGATCACTCCCAGGTGGCATTTGCAAACTTCAGACACTGCCTGTGCAACATCTCTTCATGGATGTCTTTGAATACTCTCAAGCTCAACTCGGACAAAACCTGAGGTTCTCTTTTTTAACCAAATTAGCCCACCTTCCCCGTCGCTGTGGTGGCCCTCAGTGCTTAATCCTCCTCCCAACCCTGTGGACTCGGCCAGGAACCTTGGGTTCCGGTTTGACAATGAGCTCTCTTGTAAATTCCAAATCGGTCAGGTGTCCTCTTCCTGCTTTGGTAAACTTCATATACTCCATAAAATTTTCCATTTTCTCCCCTTGGAGTCCCGCCGGACTGTCATCCATGCCTTGATTACCTCACATCTTGACTACGCAAATAGTCTATATCTCGGGGCACCAACCTATTTGATCCGACGCCTACAGATCATTCAGAACGCGGCGGCCAGACTGATATGTAAAATTCCATATCGTCATTCAATCTCCCCCCACTTGAGGAAACTCCACTGACTTCCCGTGTTCAAACGTATTCAATTCAAGGCTCTCGTTCTGGCTTTCAGGGCTTTCCAAGGACGTGGCCCTGCCTACCTTAGAGCTCGACTCAAGCACTCTCAACACAGTCGTACCCTTAGATCTAACTACCTTCGCCTCCTGGCGACCCCCCACTTTCGTCGGTCTAGAATGGGTGGCAGAGCCTTTGCAGTGATCACTGCCAAACTTTGGAACAGCCTGCCACTCTTCTTCGTACTGCTGAGCCTGAAGCCGTTTTCCGACGTACCCTAAAGACCTGGTTGTTTTCCAGCACCTAGACCCCTCCTGGTTCCTACTTCTGCCGTCTGGTATAGCGCCGGGACACACCCGTTGGGGGTAGCTGTGTGCTCTATAAACTTCTAAAATAAATAATAAATAAATAAATATTATGAAATGATGAGAGATTTAGATGGAATAATGATAAAACGAGAGAGAACAACAGCTTTCTAAGTGACAAATTGTATTGGTGGGTATTTGGTGATGGCTGAAAGTCGCCATCAAAGGGGGGATTGATGGAGCAGGGTTTTTCGTAAAATGAAACCTGCTCGGATTGAAACCCCTAGTAACATTTTCTAATTTCTCTAACAGTGTGCAGTGAAAAACACCTGGTTTTAAAAACTAACATGAGGGAAAATAATACTGCGCAAGCAGACTAGGCCGCAAATGCTTGACTAATGAAAATAAAGAGACTAATGCTGCTTTTGTGCACGTTATTAACGTTTGCTAGGAAAAATAATAATATGGGTTGCGAATGGTTAGATGTAGCATTGGGAGGGTGCGTAAAGAAAGCATTACAAAATGAGTAATAATGCTTGTTTTATTCTCTGTAGAAGCATGGGTTAAGGAGAATGATTTTTACAAAATAAGCTGGAAAAAAACAAAGAGAACGTGGAGGGAAGGCAAAGGCGAGCAGCCTTTGAATTTACGTGTGCCTGCCAAAAGTTAAACGTGGAGCCGAAAAACAATAAGCAAGTGAGGAACGTTTCCTCTGGAAGCGCACGAGTGGCACAAGAAGTAACAGATTTTGAAACATTAGCGAAGAGGAGGAAGCTGAAGCCTGATATTTGTATACTTGTATTTCCTGGGAAGATGTTGTCATGAAGTTGAAAAAAACAAAACAATAGAACATTGAGTGAGATGGACATGTCGAGTGTGGTGTGACAGAACACCCCCTTCCTTAACCAATCAAATGTAGAATAGCTCCTTATTTTGAAACAAGTGTGGGTTGGACATTTGGGTTTGAGGGTATAATTGATGTGCCCGGTGGGAGGGGTTGCGCGGATGCTGCTGGAGGTGCTGAAGCGGCGGAAGGCGTTTAGGCAGATCCTTGGGAGATCGTCGCTGTCATCGGTTTGCTGTAGAGGCCTACCTGTTTTCTTCCTGTTCCTGACTTAATCTTTGCCCTTTCAAATTTTCTTGAGGGGCCTTGCTGCTCTCGTGGCCAGAGAGTAGATTTCCTGTTCCTACTGGGTTAGTATAGATAGAAACCTGAATTTGCATAATCATTTGCAAATGTATTTTGTTTCTGAATCTTTTATCTCTGCGCCTTTCCACTCCTTCAATGCACTGTCAATATGATGTGAATTTTGTCATTTCCTTTGCTAATAATTTAATCAGTGATATTTCATGATTTGTACTGTGTATTGGTACTTGATGAGCATTTATTTCACATTATTTAGATAAACATTATAAATATACACATTGAGTCCGTCTTTTATTTAGAGTGAGCTTTAGATTTTTGCCTATAACTAATCAACTATAGAAAGATGTCATCGCCACATTATTTTTTTATGAGAAATGCAGGTTCTGTTGGAGATTGGTGAGTTAGGTACGAACTTTGCATTCCACTGAACCCAGCGTGAAGGGACTCTGTTGGGTAATGTAATTGATCCTTGTTTATTGCAAATTTATTGATCCCTGATCGCTGGATCAAGATCATGGATCGTATCACCGTTCTTACTCATTGTTCCATTGCTGTCAAACTAGGTTTGCTCTATAAAGTACCGCTACATTCATACAAAGAAACACACACCTTGTGAATTCATTTTAATTTTCTCCTTCTGGTTGCATCGGCATGGTAGTCTGATAAAATTATGCATATCTCAAGCCCGTGCGTAGCACTTTGTATGACATTTGCACTGACAAATCCAGAAGAAGAATCTGCACCTCCAAACCGGTGCAAACATGGCATTGGCACCGAATGTTTGCTGCTTATGTCAGTGCAAAATTTCATATCATTGGGTGAAATTTCAAATAATTTGGCCCCTGGATTTAATTTACTGCAAGCGTTTTAAGTGAATTTTGAGTGTGTGCATACGTTCGGTCTTTGCATAGTAAAACATCATTTCTCATCCCAGAAAATGTTAGTAACTTCCCATGATGCAGCACGCCACTCTGCCAGCTTCTGAATGCATTTAGGAAGGAATCTATTTTCAATCCTATTTTGAAATACATTATGCCCTGAAAGGTGAACATATAGCTGTGTGGGATCCGTAATGCAAATGGGATTTGACAATTTTCTTCCCTATCGCTTCTCCTTTTTTCTCATTTCCGAGCAATATGTTACAATTATAGTCACACGCGGCAGTGCATGCATGGTAATGTCAGTCTCCTGTTTATCTTGTCAGCATTGCAGCACATGTAACTGCTCACAGCTCTAAACATTTGCCTAATATGCCAAACATCTTGACGCAGAGAAACAGAATAATTCATACAAACAGATCCTAGAATTTCAGAGACTAGTAAAATTAAATATGACCACTACTAAAAGATGTAACGCAGAAGCATGAAATATGTATGAAATTATGTAAATACGCTGGAAAAAGTCTTCCAGCTAAACTTTTCTACTTGCGTTCTGAAGGCTTGCCAAGCTGAGAATAAAAGCAGCATTCAGCTGAATGTCTGGACATCTGGCTACTTGCCTTTATATTCCAGGAAACGATTCTGTATCTATTTTGAGCTGTATCTACCTAGTTCGCTATTTCCACTACAGTCAGAATAGTTATTCTTTGTAATTTCCTGTTTGTCATAATATTTCTCTTCATTCAGCTGATCAAAGATACTTGCCATATTTCTTAAACTGCTTTATGCCCCGCGTTTCCCGTTAGTGTTTTACCAGCCCTGCAAACCCCCAAGCCAACTTAAGGTTTTGTCCTGTTCAGGCTTTCAATCTTACTGCTCCAGACTCCTCTGTTCTGCCAATCCGGTGCAATACATCAAAAACGAATTGAACACTGCAAAAAATATTAGCAGATTTCAGCAGTTCACAAATATAATGTAGAAAATTATTCCTCCAGTCATGTTCGTGTCACAGGAAATTCCTTGAATACTGAATCTATATCAGACAATTTTAAGCAGTAACAAAGTCGGGATAGACAGCCAGACTACTCTTGCAATGCTACAACTTCCTTTTTCATCAATCTAAATGTGTCTGCAAAAGGGTGCATTTATTTAGTCTTGCTAAATTGTGTCATACAAACCATGTTTGGCCTTGCAGTTAACGCACTCGAGAATATCCACTGGTAGCAAAGATTAGTAGACACCTATAAAATTCAGATATTTAGGAGGCTTTTTTAGCAGATATTATGGTAGCTTTAGAAAATAGCATCTGGATTTTTTAAAGCCAAACATGCGGGGCCCAATTAAAAAGTTTTTGGGGACCCTAAGTGGAATTTACGTTCCCAAAAAACTATATTGGGGTGGGCATACCGCAGTAAGCGGACACTTTTCTGCTCACTGATCTGAAACTCTATAAGTGATTGATCTGCCGCTATGGTAGATTGCCTGTTGTACTTCTGGTACTTGGTCAAGAAAGAAGCATTTCAGGAGAGAAGGTGTCACTGCAATAGCAAGTGGAAACACTGAGGGGCATATTAACAATGCGGCGATATGAAATTATCACCGCTTTTGCGTCCGTTTTCGGGCGAAAAGCGGCGATAATTTCATCGCCTTATCAGCAAAGACACGCTATCGCGTGTTTTGCTGACTTAGCGCCCGTTCCCAGCACGCCTAACTTTACATCGCTAATGAGATGCAAAGTAGGCGTGGCTGTGAAACCAAACAGGGATAATATCGTGAAGGCAGCTTCGCGATATTATCAAGGAGGGTTAGCGATTATTTAAATCGCGTTAAGTATGCCTTAACGCAGGAATTTAACGTCTGTTAAATTCCTGACTAAGGCATACTTAACATGGGGGGTGGATTCTGTGGCTAAGACCACAGGCCCTATCATCTAGGATATCGCCGTTTTCCACCATGGAAAACGGCGATATCCACGCTATCTCTGGAATTTTATCGCCTCTGCGATGCGCGTTGTTGATAACGCGCTAACCGGGCGATAAATTACAGAGATAGCCGGCGATAAATATGCATGCGCTAAGCGCGCTTTGCGATATTTATCGCCGGGCCTTGTTAATATGCCCCTTAGGGGCATGTCCTGCACATCTAACCTGGGCTTCTAACCTGGGCTTCTATTGGAATTCTATAACGCATATTAGCAAGCCCATTATCGCCGTTTTAGCGGCAGTTTCCTGCCGCTAAAACGGCGATAATTTTAACGTGGGTCTTGCTAATATGCCCCTTATTGTTTTGAGTATCAACAAATATTTTACAGAACTTTTTCTAGCTAGAATGTTGTTTCCTCTCATTCTAAATGTCCTGTCATGGATTCTATATGGTCCTGTATTTACCAGGTATGGTGTTACCTCACTGTTCTGAATTTCCCACAAGTGCAGCGAAAGCCATTCTTCACGTGGAAATGATTTTTCCAGAGAAGCATAAAAAGACACGGATCAATCATTGGAAAAGTCACTTGGTCTGAATTGTGTTAGGTGCAACGATTAATAGAGGTGTTGTAATTGAAGAATGCTGGGTCGTGAGGTGGTGGATGAATGCTTGAGAGTGGGTAGATGGATATGTGTTTGGGATTAGGCTGGATGATGAATCCTTCGAGGCGGATGGATAGTTCAAGTAGGATTAGCCATAAGTAGTTAGAATTAATAGCAGGAAGAAATAGTAATAAGAGCAGAAGTAGGAGTAAGTGTAGGCCTAAAACAAAACATCGGACTAAGAGTAAGTGTAAAAATAACAGTAGGTGTAAATAGAATTAATCAGAAATAGGAGTAAGTTTAGGCTCAGGTAGACATAACTAATAATAGTGAATAGTAAGAGTAGGAGTAAGAATAGGCATCAGTCAATCAATCGATCAGGATTTATAAAGCGCAGCTTATCAACCGATAGGGTATCCAGGCACTTGCAGGTCCCGGAGGCTTAGTCAAACAGCTAGGTCTTGAAGGCAATTCGGAATTCCAGAAGTGAGGTGATGGTCCGGAGTTGCGAGGGGAGGCTTTGCCAGGTCTTTGCTGTGATGTGGGAGAAGGAGTGTACTCCACTTTCGCTCTGGTAGATGTGGAGAGTATGGACAAGTGAGAGGGAGGCAGAGTGAAGCCTTCTCAACAGTTGGTGGAAGTTCAGACCGTGGTTAATGTAGGTGTATTCATCTGAGCACGTCCTCTTGGATGCTGTTGTAGTGGAGTCTTTTGATCAGTATGTGGTGTGATACGGTGTTGTAGGCTGCTGAGAGGTCGAGGAGGATCAGAGCTCCTGTTTCTCCTCAGTAGAAGAGGGTTCGGATGTCGTTGGTGACTGCGATCAGCGCAGTTTCGGTGCTGTAATTGCTGCGGAAGCCGGATTGGGAGGTGTCAAGTAGTTAGTTATGCTCCAGGTGTGTCATGAGTTGTTTGCTGAAGATCTTTTCCAATACCTTTGCTGGGAACAGGAGCAGAGAGAGGTCCAGTAGTTTTTGAGTTTGCTGGTGTCGGCAGAGACCTTTTTGAGTAGTGGTCTGGCTTCGGTGTGTTTCCAGACATTGGGAAATGTTGCAGTGGTGATAGAGTTGCTGAGCAGGGTGGTGAGTTCCTGGACAATCCTTTGGTTTCCAAGGTTGAAGATGTGGTGTGGGCATGAGTCTGTGTGAGCGCCCAAGTGGATGGATTTAGTGGTGGAGCTGGTGTTCTGGGTAGAGAGGAGGTTCCAGGTGGTCAGTCTGTGGTTTGTGTCGGCTGTGGTGGTGGTGTAACTGTCAAGGAAATCTGTAGGTTGGGGCTCAAAGTTTCTCCATATGTTTGTGATCTTGTTGTGGAAGAAGTCGGCGAGGTTGTCGCACAGCTCCTGTGGAGGTTGCAGAATTCCTTAACAATGTTGAAAAGTTCCTTGGTTTTGTTGGTGTTGGTTTTGATGCATGTGGCTAGGGCTGTCTTCTTTGTTGCCCTCGACATGTGGTGGTAGAGGCTGAAGGAGGTCTTGAAGGTTGCTTTGTCGGAGGTGTCTTTGCTGGCACACCACCTCCTCTCCAGCTGTTTGCTGTCTCGTTTTGCTGTTGTGAGTTTTTGGGTGTACCAGCTGGCATTTTTAGAGAATTTTGTCTGGATGTTGCTTTTGAAGGGGATGATGCTGTCGGCACAAATGGTGATCCAGGTGTTGATGTTCTTCACTCCCTGTTTGAGGTTAGTGGCAGTAGCGGATTTGGAATTGTTGAGGGCACCAGTTCAGCTGGTCCCTGAGATTTTGTTCCACATTCGGTGCAGGGCATTGGCCATCTTGGGGGTGGTGGTGCGGGGGCTGGAGATGCGTAACTGGACAATGGAGTGATCAATCCATGTGAATTCTGTGACGTGGCTGTATTTGATGGAGGAGAAAATGGGGTTCAGCACGTGTCCTGCAGTGTGTGTAGGGTCTTGGATGATCTGGGTCAATCCAAGGCTGCTCATACTGTTGAGGAGGTGTATGGTGTTGTTGTCATTGGGGTCATCGACATGGAAATTTAGGTCACCAAGGAAGATGTAGTCCTCGGAGTACAAGGCTAGGGGCGCAAAGAAGTCTGCAATGGTTTTGAGAAAGTTCCCATAATTCAGTGGAATGCTTGCATAGTTCTCGTGTGTTGGGAAGGGTGCATGCAAGTTGGTGTTTTTGTTTAGATGGTGTCTGTGGTGTGTTCGGGTTGGGGCTAGTTGGTGGGTTGGTGTGTGTGCTGTGGCAGGTGAAGTGGCAGTGGGTGCAAGTGAAAGGTCCTACCGTGGAGTGTGAGTTGGCGCAGTGGCAGTGTTTGTTGTGGCATCCAGGGTTGAGGGTGTAGAGCTTGGTGATTGTCCATCTTTAGTGAGTACGAGGGCCAGGGTTTGTGGCCCAGGGTGCGGTCCAGGCATGGACGGGCTTGCCTTGCCTTCAGCATGCCACTGGCACGTCCGCTGCACAGTCGTGCTCTGGCCTGCATTAAATAGGTCCTGAGGTGGGCGGGGCTTTTATTGGCAGGAAGAACGGTGAGTGGTAAAACCCAGGTGGAAAAACCCAGACAGTGGCGGTGTCACTGGATCAGTCTGGAGCAAGCAGGGACTGGAGGCCACAGGCAAGTGGCAGGCTAGGTGTCCTGGTGCCTACTGATGTGGTCGCACTTCGGCCTGTATTAAGTAGGTACTGGGGTGGGCGGGACTTTTGTTGGAAGTAAGAACGGTGAGTGGGAAAACCCCAGTGGGAAAACCCGGGCAACGTCGGTGTCACTGGATCAGTCTGGAACAAACAGAAACTTGAGGTCACAGGCAAGTGACAGTCTAGGTGTCCAGATGCCTACAAATGCAATTGCAAAAACAATAAAAGCCATAAGTAGAAGTAATCATAGAAGTAAGTAAGAGTTAAAGTAGAGTAAGTTTGGAAGTAAATGTAGATGAGTACGTTTAACAGTAAGAGTAAGGAGCAATAAAAAATAAGCGGTTTGCATAAGTACGAGTAAGAGTACTCATAAGTAGGACTAAGTATAGGTGTAAGAACAAGTAAAAGTTTGAGAGGCACAATAAGTAGGAGTTTTAGTAAGAGTAAGAAAGAGTAAGTGTAGGAGTAGTGGTATGTTATAGAGGATTATTTGAGAGCTCTAACACCCAAAAAGCCTCTTGGCGCTGGAGAGTTATGTGAAGCTAGTTGCAGAGGAAAGATACATTACACAGTTGTCAAAGAAGGAGATTTGTAACTCTTTCTTAAACTTGAGGTGAGTTGAGATGGATCTAAGTAAGCAGTAAGGAACATCAAAAGAATGGTGTAAATAATCAGAAATAGTGGCCACCCAGAGGAGATTTACGAAATCCGGGGCTTAAAAACAAGCTTACTTGAGAGATTAGCAATATTCAAGGAGGCAATTACAGAGCAAATACGGACAGGCAGACCTTTCTCATAATGACAAAAGTTCTAAAGTTCAGCCTTAGTGTAGATGGAGCAAGCCTGGGCTTAGACAGGTGCAAATTGGCTCGCATTTGGTGTGCCTTTTGTATGTTGCCTGTGCACCCACTGAATATGCCCCTGGCTGGTTAAGGTAGTCAAGGTGTCCCCTCTCTACACATGCTTGGTTACTCCAAAACCAACTAGAAATCTGTGGACAACTATATTCATAGATACCAAAATTGCAACTGGGATGAGAAGCAAAAGATCCAGCTACAAAAAATGTTAAAAGTTGATTGAAACAGTGAGGGGATGTGTGGCAGAAGAATAAAAGGGAAAAGTAAGTAAATAAAGAAACCAAGTGTGGTAAAGTGAATCAGGGTAAGAACACGCTGCACAAAAGCAAAAGAATAATTTCATGTCAAACAGTCAAATTTGTAAATACCAAGTTGAGAAAGAAAAGGAAACTATCATAAGTTGAAAACTTAATCACCGAACAAGACATAAACTAATAATAATTAGCATCAACATGGAAACTGCATAGAAAGAGAAACCTGTAATTAGCACATCTGTGCCCCAGGTTGGTTGAAGTAGGCTGTTGAGATGTCCCTGAAAGTTTTTGGTAGCTCATAAAACAACTAGACCACCAAAGACAGCAGTGTGCAGGGAGTCCAAAATGGCAGTAAGGGTCAGTCTCAAAAGGGCCAGTTACCTAAAGTTTCAAAGCAGGGAGAAGCTGCAAAAGCAAGTACAGCCGGAGAACAAAGGAGAGAAAGAAAGAAATCACACAAGTGTGGGAAAATGAATTAAGGTAAGAGCAAGCCACGCAGAAGCAAAATAGTAGTCAAAAGTCAAACAAACGAAAGAAAGTGTTGTTTGGTAAAAAACGCAAGTAAAAAAAGGAAAGGTAAATATTAAATGTGAAGAACCTGGTCAGCAAACAATACTCAAATTGTTTATCATTAGCATCAACAATCCTTCTGCACAGAAAGACAAACCTGTGAATGTTAGTAGAAGAGTAGTGCAATAGTGATGTAGGAGAAATGGTAGGAGTTAGTAGCAGTAGATTAAAGTAAAAGTAATTGTAGGAGCACATAGGAGTAAGTAGAAGTAGAATTAGTCTTAAGAGGACCAATAATAGAAGGTAAACAGTAAGTATAGGAGTAAGTGTAGTAGTAAGAGTTACAGTCATAGTAAGAGTAGGAGTAAATAAATGAGCAACAGAGTAGGTAGTAGTGAGTAAGGGTAAGTAGATTTAAGAGGAGGAAAAAGTAGAGTGAATAGGAATAGACATAAGTAGGAGTGAGAGTACAAGTAAGCACAACTATTGTGCCATGCCTTTAAACAAATTTATGACTTGCAATTAAGATCAGAAACTTTCAACATTGTGTTTAATTGATACTTATAACACAACTATCCCCAATGTTAGATTGGTGTTTAAAGAAACAGTATAAGACAATGGCTTCCTGTGCCAATACTCCTAACAAAGTCAGTACTGTGTCAGATTAAAACCCTATTATACAACAACATTCAAACTGCTGACAACAGGATTCACTTCACATTCACACATAGTCAACAAAGAGGCTATATTGCATAATTAAATATATATTAAATGTGCATTAAATAATAAGATATCAGCCAGAGATAGGACACTTAATAGAGAGAAAAAATGTAATAACATAGCTGGAAGTCCATTAATGGGTGCAAAGAGAATGCAGATAAACAGATGAGTTGTCTGCCAAAATGCATTCAGGTTATTATAGATCAGAATACTCCTTTTCACCAAAATCACACACATGAAGAAAAATGCACAAGTAAAACTTCTATTGTCTCTAAAAAGACAACAGAAATTATGCAGACCGTGAAGTATAAAAGTTAAACTTGTTAGCTAACAGCAGCTCTGCTTTACCTTTGAATCTTAGAAGTGTGTGTGAAGTGTGTTCCCACCTATAAAGCAAGCAGCACAAGGCCATCACCTGGATGGTAATCGATGGGAGCCTGCCAGTGAGAGCCTTCATGCATGCAAAAGAGCTCAACTGTTACGAGTCCTGCCCAAGGGGATGCACCGAAGATGAGATAACCTATCGCCGCTTCTGGGGATGAGCCTACTTTTAGGATCTGTTGAAGGCCCTAAGCATTGGGTTTGTTTTCCCAATGCCTACAACAGACATAATTGGAAGAATCTGTAATATATGTACTGTCCAAAGGAGACTTCCAGAACTGCTGGAGGCTCCTGTGTGTCTTAAAAGATCTTCTCCTATTGTTCTCTTTTCCAGAAACCACTTAGTAGTAAGGAAGTAGTAGACATCAACCGTGGCCTGCCGCAAAATAATCTACAGCCTCCTATAAGACTGTGCTGTAATTGATGGACCTGACAAAGACAGTGATGAAGGCACATGAGTATCCAAAGGGTATTTCCAGCGCTGCTGGGGAGTCATAAAGGGGCATCTACCAATTTTTCTTCTTTGTTCCTCCAGGAATCAGAAGGTGATTGAGATGAAGAGCACATTGATGAAGACATGACAATAAATGTATTTTGACTAATATGACTGTTAGAAATGGGGTTTCTGGTTGGAAGAGCTATGCACCCAGTCCATGCAGGAACCACCACTCTAGTCAGGGTAAGCTAGATGCACACTAAAAGATAACCTGTGCTCTCCCTCTGGTAGCTTGGCACAGAGAAGTCAGGCTTATCTAAAGAGGCAATGTGTAAGGTATTTGCACATAAACACACAGTAACACAGTGAAAACACTACAAATGGACACCACACCTGTTTAGAAAAATAACCAATCATTATCTAAACCAAATAAGGACAAGACAACAAAAATCCAACATACACAGATCAAGGTATCATTTTAAAAAGGTTTAAAACAGTTCAGTTCATATAGAACTATGGATGCGTCACTTTTAGCACAAAGTAACTGGGATGCATCAAAATCACAAGACGAAAACAGGCGCAGGGGAGGTTTGGTGCTGGAAAGCAAAGCAATGCATCGGTTGCTTACACGCAGGGAAGGTGACGTGTCAGTTCCTTGCTCCCAGCGGAGGTGATGCATCGCTTCCTCATTGCTATGCAGGGGAGGTGATGAATCGGTTTTTTACTGTGAGAGGAGGTGATGTGTCGGTTTCTTACTGTGCGGGGAGGTGATGCGTTGTTTCTCCATACACACAGACTCGGTTCCTTGCTGAAGCCCAGCGTCGATATGGACTTAGTGCACAGGTGCGATTTGTGGAAAATCTGGACATACTGGATTCGATGCAGTGGTGGCGAAACAGGCGCTGTGTCGATTCTTCCAGCCGTGAGCAGGTGAAGCGTCAATTCCTTCAGCAGCACAGCAGGGCCTGCATCGGAATTTGAGTGGGGTCTAGGATATTGGAGACCAGGTGCTCTGGACTCGGGCTGCAGTGGTTCTTCTGGCCGCGAACAGACGCTGCATTGATCTTTTCTGCCGCACCATGGCGATGTGTTGGTTTTTCAACTGCACGGAAAGCTTGCGGCAGGAAAAACAGCAATGAAGGGCGATGCTTGGATTTTCAGCTCTACTTGCAGCAGAATCCACCTCCAAGGACCCAGAACTGGAATTGGCACCACTTGACAGGTCAGAACTTCCAGCAGAGGAGTTAAGGGGCTGAAGGTGAAGTCAATGATGGCCCTGAAACTTCTTAACAGGTGACAAGCACACACAAGCCCTTGGACAATCTTCTCAAGCAGGATACCAAAGCAAAAGTCCAGTCCTTAGTCTCTCCAAGACAGAAGCAGCAACTGCAGCCCAACCCAGAAAAGCAAACACAGCAAAGGAGCAGTACTCTACCTGACAGCTCTACAGCTCTACCTTTGGCAGAGTCTCCTCTTGAGTCAGAAATGTTCTAAACATGTAGGGTAATAGGTCCAATCCAATTACCCCTTTTGGCCTTTGAAGTAGGCATAGTTCAAAGGAAAGTCTTGGTTGCTCACATAATTCTGGCTCTAGATACTCTACAGGGGTGTGGAGACAGCATTGTGAGAGGCCAGGCACAGCCCTATTCAGGTGTTAGTGACAACTTCTCCCACCACTCTAGCTCAGGAAGGCCCATCAGCCTGGTGATGGGCAATCAGGATATGCAGGGCACACCTCAGCTCCCTTTTTTGACTGTCTAGAGTGAATGCACAAACAACCAAGCTGTCAGTCTAAACCAGACGTTGATTCCACAGGCAGGCAGAGGTACAGGATGACAAAGCAAGAAAATGCCCACTTTCTAAAAGTGATTAAAAATAGGGGTTACGTCCTTAATGGTGGCCAGGTGGGATGTAGCTTAAGGTTTTAATAACAAACGGAATCCAGCCACCGTCTTTTGCTTGCTGCTATTTATTGAAGCAGACTTAAGACCAATGTGTAAAGTCAAAGGTCTTGGCTTTTTATTTCGCCCTTATTTAAACTTTCTTTTGAGTCATTTCTCTATTTTAGCACGCCTGAGCATGAAATGATACACTCTTACAATTTAAACATACATTAAACAATACATGATATACATTGTGGATAAACAAAAAGTTAATGAAACTTCTTGAAAAGTGCGTTATTCACAAACCTAAATTAATAAATGTTACACCAGTTTATGATTTGTCACACAAAATCAACAATAAGCACTCTCGTATCATCTATTTTGTTTTCTTCAAGAGAGTTGCTACCCATGGGGATTGGGCTTGTAGTCCTAGGGGTAAATCAATGTTCAATGTCCCCTTTTAAAGACTTTGGGCTACAAAAACTTTTGGTTTTCCCTCAGGGAACCTCAGTGCCGACGCGTTTCAAATCCCTAGACTAATCGTGGGATTTTCATCAGAGCTGTAACACTGTGTAATCTGTAAACAATAAGAAACACTTGTTCAGTATTTAATATCCCTTCTCTTTTTAGGTTATCTCTATCATTTCGAAGATTTGAAGGTACCTGAATTCTTGTTAAGGATTCTTCCTTTATTGTTAGCTTTTGATCTTTTTGAATACCAGCATGTTCACCTTTAATTAATTCTGGGAAAACGAAAAGGAAAAAATTGTGCTGTAATGTTTTTTTTTTTTTTTTTAAAAAGGTCGGGATTTTTGTTCAAGCAATAAGGGGCTTACTTGTGTTTTACATCAACTGCATAAGCTTCAACTGATTAGTTCCTGCTTTATCGCCGCAGAGAGTGCTGTCAATATATAACAAACAACACGGCTTTGTCTTTGTGTTTCCAAACGCAACATGGTTTCAAGTATATTAGGAAGATTATAGATTGCTTACTTCGGTAAGAACGTGTAGCCGCATAAACTTCGGAGAATTCTTAGCCGTTCCGTCACTGTGTGGGGTATTCTATCAATTGAAGACACAATAGATTAGTATAGCTCAAAATTCCTATTCCATGGATGGATCAATACCAGACACCAAGACATAACATTTAGTATCAATAAAAGCAAAAACAGTTTGACCTTTCTTGATGTGGAAGTAATATCCCATGAACAAAAGTTGATGACTACTTTACATCGCAAACCCACAGACAGGAACACAATTCTACATTACCGAAGCTCACATCCATGAAACTTACGTGAGAACCTCCCATATGGCCAGCTGTTACGAATCAGAAGGAACTGCGCATGAAAAGAGGATTTTATGACCCACGCAGCGTTTCTTTGTGACCAGCTACGAGAAAGAGGATATCCAAAGAAATTGCTAAAGCATGCAACTAAATGAGCGTGGTATACACCGAGGGAGGAACTACTCATAAAAAGAATAAAGAAACACCTTGACAAACTGTGTGTGTCACCACATTTGGGCCACACACCAACAAATTTTGCCAAATAATTTTGAAAAATTAGCACCTTCTTTCCCAACTAGAGTGCCAACTAGAACAACCATTATTCGCTATGAAATAAGGCAGAAGTATCGGCCAAAGCATTATACGCGTGGATTTGGCACAACGAACGCAGAAAAAAGATCTACGTGCCCAATGGAACATGAGACCCATCGAAGGACATCATAAATGCGGTCACTGCCCTGCTTGCGATAAGACCATCGAGGGTACCGAATTTACACATGACTCGATAAAGTGGACGCATACAGAATTCTCCAACTGTAAGACCAAAAACACAATCTACGCAATTCAATGCCCTTGTCTGAAGTTATACATAGAGAAAACGAATCAACACGTTAACCAAAGGATTGTACAACACCGGTCCCAAATAAGGAAGCAGGTTTAGTCAGCTCCAATGGTGTCTCACTTTTTGGAAAAGAAGCACAGTGAAAGAGATTTTGTATGGACAGTGCTAGCAGCACTGAAACAAACGCCCGAGGTGGAAATATGGAAACATTACTACTACAAAAGGAGGCATATCTAATTTTGAAATTTAATTGTACCCAGACTGGGTTAAACGAGATGTCAGAACTGTCCAGAACAATGCTGTAATAACTAACAGATTGTCAACCTCTCCATCGATAAGATAAACATTCTAACCTAAAATGAACTGGCACGAGACGCAACAGAAAAATCAGCAATATTTATTGATACACAGCCGCAATATCAAGAAACTACAGTATCCACTGCCACATGAACTACAACTTCAAGCATGCACCAAATGAGGCATTTCCGGGCCATCCGCCCGAGGTCATTAATAATTACCACGTCACAACCGCCAATGAAGAAACGGCTCCGACCAACATGCAAGTCTGAAAGCAACTTCAGTTTTAGTCTGCATTCACTTCCCTCACCTCCTGCAATTATCACAGAAATTAAAAGAAATTAAAGCCCTACAACTGTCTACACAGTACATCATTTTCAATAGTTTTCATGCCTACTTTCTGAGTTCATTTTGAATGTTTTCATGGGTTAGTTTTAGACTATTCTACATACTGTCCTTAGACTCAAAGCATCAATTCCACTTCTTCAGCTGTAGTAGTTGCATACTGTATTAACACAGAACATTGTAGAGGTGGCACTCGATGTAACATATATCACGTTGTAACATATATCACGTTATAGACGTGTACATTTATAAGAAATTCAATTAGATCCAAGTCAAATGTCTATCTCAGTAAACAATCCTAAATTATGATTCCTGGAGTTCCATAAATGTTTTTATTAATTCCTGAATTCCTTGGAAATCGAGTTCCATCAAAATAAGGAAGTCCTTCTGTGGGATGAAATGTGTTGCCTGGGCTGAGACTTTAGTTCTAAAGAAAAGAGGATTTGCAATAAATAGGATGAACTTTGGAGTGTTAGTGGATCCCTGTTGGTCGACTGTGTTGTTGATAATTTGATGGCAATCTTTTTCCAAGGAACTCATACATGAATTGCTAAAAACATTGATCGGGTCCCAGGAATCATGACTTAGGATTGTTTACTGAGAAAGACATTTGAGCTGGATCTAATTCAATTTCCTATAAATGTACGTCTATAATATGATGCATATATTATATCAAGTGCCTCCTTTAAAATGTTCTGTGTTGATTAGATGTTTTGGTGATAGTCAGCTAAACCAGGTAAGGGAAGAGCACCATCTTGATTCGATTTATTTACAGGGTATGTGTGATGTGAAAAAGCCATGAGCTGCCTTTGTTTATAAAACAAGTTGTATACCTTATTTACCTTTAAGGTGCAAAGTAATAGTTCACTGCACTTTGTGAAGCCAGGTTTCACTACAGCCCTAGCACCAGACACTTTTCACACTCTTTGGGAAGTCTGTTTTGAAAGGTTCCATGTGGATTCAGCTCTAAATTCCTTCTCAAGATGCAAGAGCAGAAAGTAATGCTATGTTTAGATACAATATTTTGCAGCTGCCAGACACCCAAATCCAAACCATGCCATTGTCTTACAACATCCACTTTCCCACCTTCAACCCTATGCTCTGCTTGAGTATGACGTAACTCAATGTTAAAGGAGGATGTTTGGAGGGAGTTAATTGAGGCTAGTACGCTGAGAAGCAGGTTTTGAAGCATAATAAATAGCCCCTTCTTGAATCATGAGGAAGGAAGCGCAGTGGGTGCCCATTATACCGAGGAGGAGTGGGTGCTTCACTTTGAAGCTATGTTTCAGTGTCCCCCTGACCTAAACAGCCCCTCTGGTCGCGAGGCAGGTACTTCTGGTCTGGTTTTTAATATAGAAGAGTGTAAGGATGGTATTGTCAGGTTGTCAAGCAATAATGCCCTGATGACATTCCGTCGGATCTTTATAAATCAGACCCAACATGTTGGGCACCCGTCCTTACAGCAGTTATGAATGCGTTGGCAAAAACCGGTTGTCCTGAGTCATAGGCTACTTCTACTATAGTGCCTGTTTTTAAAAAGGGCAACTGAGATAGCACCCATTGCTATAGACCGATATCACTGCTGGACTCGGTGGTTAAGGTGCTGGGTTGAGTCCTTCTAGACAGGTTGACTAGCTGGGCAGAGGAACACACCATTCTATCGGACGTCCAGTACGGGTTCCTCCCTGGGCGGTCCACCGTGGCCCAGTGCCTTAATCTATCTATAATTCTTAATAAATATACAGTTGCCCGCCCCGGTACTATTTATCTGGCCTTCATGGATCTGTCATCCGCGTTTGACCGCGTGAATAGGGCTAAACTTTGGCAGACCATGTTGGCTATCGGGGTAGATGGCAATATCGTTTATTTTCTGGAAGACCTCCACCAAGCGACAAAGGCTCAGGTCAAATTCTCTCAAGATCTAAGGGTTTCCCGCCATTTTGCAATAAAAAGAGGAGTACGCCAAGGGTGTATTTTAGCCCCCTTCCTGTTTAATCTATATATTAATAATTTGGATAAAGTTTTAATGAAGACAAGGGTAGATTACCCGCAGGTAGGCCGACGTGGTCTGCCTGTTTTATGATACGCGGATGACGCGGTCCTTATATCTAGGACCGCTAGGGGGTTACAAACTTTGCTTAATTCTTTCTCCTCTTTTATGGTGGATTTGGACTTGTCAATAAATGATTCCAAATCCTGTGTGATGCAGGTGGGAATTCGTCCGAAAAAGCCCTTTCAATTTATGGTTGGATCCGCTCAGGTTCCCCATACTGATGCCTTCTCATATTTGGGGGTCCTAATGGATGAGCAAATGAAATGGGGTCCACTAAAACAGAGAAAGAGGGGAGACCTAGTGTGCGCAAACATGGCCGTTTTTAATTTTGCTTCCAAATTGGGTAGGAGACCGATTGCGGCACTTTTAAAGATATATCAGGCTAAGTGTGTCACTAAAGCCTCCTATGGTAGCGAAATATGGGGTCATGTCACTTTGGATGAGCTACAAGTGGCTGAGAATATATTCCTGAAACATCTGTTAGGTGTGCCCTGGGGAATGTCTAACATGGTGGTACATGAAGTACTGGGGGTGCCCTATCTCTCTGACTTATTGGCTCTTCGCCTCCTAACATTTTGGCTGAAAATCTGGCTGAATGAAGGATCATCCTTGAGTCGATTGATCCTGAAGGAGTGTATGGCTCTTGATTATGCCCATTACATTCCCTGGCTTAGATATATAAAGAGCAGCTTTGAAAGATTGGGAAGTGTTGAATTATTCACAAACCCAGAATCAGTGACTAAGAAGGATCTGGGGTGGGCCAGGGAGTCTTTCTGCAATTTAAGGAAATTAGAGAAGGAAGAGCTGGAATTAAGGAAACCCAGTGTTCGTAATTTTTTTAATTTTGAAAACAACACAATTGATTGAGCCATATCTCCTGGGGCCTTTCAGCACCTATGAACGCTTTTTACTGACCAGGTTCCGTTTGGATCTTTTTCACCTCCTGTTGGCCCTGCCACGGGGGAGTAGTAGAGGCCAGATTTTAGAACCCTGTGGCTGCGAAGTTGAATCTCCACAGGACATGCTTCATTTTTTAATATTTTGTAAGCATTATGTGACCCCCCGGAAAGCTTTTATTATCCCTATTTGAAGGAGGTTGGAATTTAAGCAGGTGCGCCCAGCCCTTATTTAGTTACAACTGTTGCATGGAGACTCTGTTCTTAGTTTCCTAAAATCTGCAGTGAAGCTTAGAGCTTGCTTTGATTAAATGGAAGTAGCTTTAAGGGCATGCTTCCACTTTAGTTACCTTGATGACACATATAGTTTAGATGAGGTCCTTGGACTCATCCTTCTAACTGCCTTTTTATCTCTAACGATTTATGGTACATGCACTTTATAACATATTTTATGCATTGTATGAGATTTTTAGGGAAGACTGTCTTTCTTTCTTGTGACGTCCGTATAAATACTTTTTTACCAGATCTTTTTATACTATGTGTGGTTTTTTGATTGATTGAGTATGAGTTTTCAGGCACTTCTGTTTGGAAGCAGAGACAGGCAACTTCATTTTCAGTATAGATTCCCTTATCTCACCTTCTGCAATCATTATGCAAACCACAAGAACTTAAAGCTCAACCATACTCACATTGAGTGGACAAGTAAGGTGAAAGGTAACTGTTCCTTTGTCTTTTGGGCTCGGCAACATGCCAAAAATTGCAGCATTGAAAAAGATCTTAGTTTTCCCTAAGTGGCCATTACTTGAATTCGCAACAGACGGATGAAATGGCAACAACAACTGCAAATGATGGAAAACATTTTGAATTGTGAGCACCCTGATGTCATGATTGTGTGCTCCGGAAAAATGGATTTGGGCACATTCACAGGGGAAGCTCTCTCAATTCAAATGAAAGAAACTTTCGGCGTATTGAGAAATCTCTTCCCCTGCACTACCTTTTCATATTGCAACATAAGTCAAAGGCAGAAGTGTCAGGGATCCAACCAATTTTGTCCAAATATTGAGAAATCCCAGAAGCATGCCAATAACATAATTTTGGCTTTTCGCTGAGACTATGGGATGGGCTCCATATACCACAATAATATCCACTTTGACAAGCTTGGTATCTTTAGAAGGGATTGAGTGCATTTCACAGGGATCAGGATCTCTCTAAACACCATAAATGAATATAAGCAGTTGAGCACACTATTAACATTATGGCTTTGGTCAAAGCTACCCTTTCTCATATACATTTTATTTCCATTTAAGCCTTTTTTTCATTAAATCTTTGTGTATTTCTGCATTCCTGTAGTTGTGGGAAAATACCCATTTCACCTATCTTTCTGGGGTTTCTCCCTTCCCGGTAACCAATCTTACACCAAATAAACAATAATTACCTGCCTGTGGGGGGCAGGATGGATGGGGGCAGAGGCAGGGGCAGATAGAAGGACAGCAAGCTGACCATGGACGGCACGTGGTAGGGGCAATGGCAGCACAGCAGACCAAAGAGGGCAGGAGGGAAGGGGCAATAGTTTAGACTCAGACAATAGAGACAAGATTGGAAGGGGGGTTGGGGCAGGCACAACAAGCCAATCATGGAGGGCTAGAGGGAGGGGCAGTGTCAGCACACTTGACCATGGTAGGCAGGAGGGAGCGGGCAGGGGAACAGACTCAGACAACAGAGAGAGGGAGAAGGGGCAGTAAAGTAATTGTGGAATGCAAGCGGGAGAAGCAGTGGTACCACAATTGACAACAGGCAAGAGGAAGGGGGCAGGGGGCAGGGTTTAACACACAGAGAATGTAGGTCAAAGGGGAGTTGGGTAGAGGCAGGGGTAGAAAACTGGACAAGGAGGGCAGGTGGCAAGGGCAGTGACAGCACAATGGACCACAGAGAGCAGGAGGCAATATCACACACACGTGGAGAACAGAGGTCAAGCAGGAGGTTGGTAGAGGCAGCGAGCTCAACCTGACCACTGGGGGAGGCTGGAATAGGCAGGACCAACAAGCTGTCACAGAGAGGAGGAGAGAGGGGGCAAGGGAATGCTCAAGGAGAATGAGGGCAAGGGGGAGAGCAGGGACACCAAACTAACCAGGAAGGGGAGGTGGCAAGGGCAGTGACAGCACAACAAATCATATAGGGCAGAATGGAGAGGACAGAGGTATGCATATGGGTAACAAAGGGCAGGGTGAGTGGGTCATGGGTAGAAGCAGCAAGATGACCAGGGAGGACAGATGACAGGGTGAGGAGTGGGGACAGGGACTTGCATGCAGAAAATAGAGGGTAGGGAAAGGGTAGGGGCAGCAACCTGACCATAGATGGTAGGTGGAGAATGTACACAGACAACAGATGCCAGGGCAAGTGCAAGGCCAGCAAGTGGATCAGGATCACAGGCCATGCCAAAGGCAGGGGTACCATTACAGATCCCATAAGGCAGGAGGCAGGGGTATGCACACAGAGAACGGAGGGTAGGGGGAGCGGCAGAGGCAGGGATAGCAAGCTAACCACAGAGGGCTGTGCACATTAAAGGGATGGCTGTAGGGCATGGCCTCTGTACAGGCCCTGCACCCAACCACCCATGGGTAGCCAGCCCCCTGCTACGGCCGATACTATCCAGGCTTCGGTTCCAGACCCTAACTGATGGTTACTGGTAAGATGCCCTGCGTCACTCAAAGCCAGTAATTGGGCCTCTGCTGGGCCATCCTGAAATCTAAATCAGTGTGCTCGGTCACCCATCAAACAGTGTTCGCTATACCACAAAACACATTTTTGGTGACTCCAATTCCAAGTACAAGCCACTGAACAGTTGTGGGAGTGTTGGGTCAATCCCAAATTAGGCCATTAATGCACAGACCGGCTTTATTGCTACACAATGGTCACAATAGCCCTCCACCCGTTGTCTCAGAAGGCTTTCCAATGACATAATGGGCAAGCTTGTTTTCACGTATTATACAAAACAAAACAAATATTTGATGAGCAAGATAACAAGCACCTTGCCATGTCAGTGCATGCCAGGGGGATACCACCACTCCCATTCAATCCCAAAAAAGTCACAGTGATTTCACTTCATTTTAGAAAATGTTTGAAATTTTTAAATAAATGAATTACCACAATCAGGCTAAAATATTGGGAAATCATTTGTAAGATGTTTCTTTATATTTATATTGTGATTCTATACACATACATGGTCTAACCTGGCATATATTTGGAAGAAACACACACATGCATATGTTGTCTATTTTTATAAATGCAGATGGACCAGTAAATACTTTTTCACTTTTCACATCATGGTTTGATATGTAAAAATGATGACTGTGGCTTACACAAACTGGACTGTGATAAAGGCTTGAGTCGAAATGCATTGCCCTTTTTTCTCGCTGTCCATAAACCACTAATTGGTATCACTATTCCGGAGTTCTGTTTGTTTGTTCAAAATCCCTGCATATATATATATATATATATATATATGTATTCAATGAAAAAAACCAAAGGATACAGGGACGCTATAATTAGGAAGTGGAATAAAAAAAACTTAAAAATTCACTAAATAAACCAAAGGTTACAGAGACGTTATACTCGTACAAAATCTGTGAAATTCAGCAATTATAGTTAGCTGAGCTAACTATAACTCGTGCCCCCGCAATGCACTGCTTATGACCTCACATATTACATCACTCATGACATGGTCAGTGACATCACTGATGAAAATAAAGAAAAGGGGAACAGGATAGGAATACCCTGACCCCAACACGGCATAAAAGCATTTTTAGAAAATAATTACTGTAAAATATTGATAATTGCGACTTCGCTGCAAAAAATATAAATAATAACCCCTGGGTGGGCCAGGTCCCAGGGCCATATGATGAATATAGGAGGGGGGCACACAGGGCCCCCCTTCTTGGGCTTAACAAAGCCTCGGGGACTGCCACCTCCCCAGGGCCCTTTTAATTATGAAGGCGGGTGGGCCCATTTGGCCCACCCGCAGTCCCGGAGACCGCCACCTCCCTGGGGCTAATTTTAATTATGTGGGGGGCCCTCGCAGACCCCCCTGCCTCGCGGACAGCCACCTACCTGGGACACACTTTGTTTTTTAAATAATGCGGGGGAGGGCACCTCCCAGGGCACACACTTTATAAAAAAAAAACAGCCCAGGGGACCACCACCTCCCCGGGGTAAAATGACAATAATTTAGGGGGTTCGTTGCAGACCCTTGGCCCCAGGAACCACCACCTCCCTGGAGCAAATTTGAACAAAGGAGGGGGGTTTTGCGGACCCCCCTCCTGGAGCCCTAGATGGCCCTGGGGACCGCAACCCCCCAGGTCCGGCTTCAACAATGTCCCGGGGTGCCCACACCCCAGACATTGCAGTTTTCTATGGCTTGGTTCGAGCACCGCTCCCGCCAAGCCACAGCAAATTAGCTCTGCTTTCAACAAGTGACAGCAAAAATGCTCTAGCTTGTTGAAAGCAGAGCAGGTCTGTTTCCATGCCCACTGTGAAGCAAGCAGGGAAACAGACATTGCTTTGGGATCCCAAAGCAATACCAGCTCTTGCAGGAGGCGGGGAGCCGGCAGGGACAGAGGGGGCTTCAACGTTCCCCCTGCGGTCCCCAACATTTTAAATGTGGGTGCCCTGGCTGGAACCAGGGCACCCGCACTACAGGTTGGGCCCTGGGGTATGGGGTCCCTATAGCCCAAATTGGCCTAGGAGGGGGACCGCGCAGCCCCTCTCCCTTTTTTTGTGAATTGTTTTTTAAAAGGGGGCAGGCTCTGGTGGATGGGGTCCCAGGGCCCGAAACTGGCCCGTGAGGGGGGCTGCGAAGCCCCTCTCCTTTTTTGTGTGAATTTTTTTTTTTTTTAAAGAGTAGCCCCAGGGGATGGAGTCTCTGAGGCTGAAAATGGTCCAGGGAAGGGGGGCCATGTGGCACCGCTTCCTAAAAAATTGAAAAAGTTAAATAAAAAAACTCGACAACTCGCCAGGGGTCCCGCCCCCTTTTTCCACCACTCTGCAAATGCGCCTCCTGGCTCACTGCTGGGTGGGGGATGAAGTCCCCTTGGGTGCTGCTGATGGTCCTTAGGGACCAACAAGGACTCCTGTTACCTCCAGTAAGCTCCACACAGTGGGATTGCTGAGGGGTGGTTGGAGACTACGCCCCCTTTCGCCACCACTCTGAAAAAGTGCTTCTTGATACACTGCTGATTGGGGGATGAGTTCCCCTCGTCTCCTGAGGGCCTCAGGACTAAAGTGGACTTCTTTCCCTAAGTAGCAGTGCACCAGGAGGCATGTTTGCAAAGTGATGGAGAAAGGGGGCGTGGCCGCTGACCACCTCTCAGCTATCCAGCTCTGTGGATCTTACTGGAGGTAACAGGAGGGCTAGTTAGCCCCCAAGAACCTTCAAGAACCAAGGGGATTTCAACCACCAATTAGTAGTGCACCAGGAGGTGCATTTGCAGAGTGGTTGAGAAAGGGGGCGTGATCACAGAAAATCTCTCAGCAAACCCACTGAGTGGGACTTGCTGGAGGTAACAGGAGGGGTAGTTGGTCCCCAAGGACCCTCAATAGCTAAGGGGACTTCATCCCCCTACTAGTAGTGAGCCAGGAGGCGTGTTTGCCGAATGGTGGAGAAAAGGGGCGTGGCCTCCTACCAGGTGTCAGCAATCCTGCTGTGTGGAACTTACTGCAGAAAATAGGAGGGGTAGTGGGCCCCCAAATAGGTCTTTGGGGGCCAATTACCCCTCCTGTTATCTCCACTGAGTCCCACACAGTGGAATTACTAAGAGGTTTTCGGAGGCCACGCCTCCTTTTTCCCCCACTCTGCAAACGTGGCTCATTGTGCACTACTGGTTGGGGGATGAAGTCCACTTAACTCCTGAGGGACCTAGGGGACAATAAGCCTGGGACCGCCTGTAAGTCCTGAGAGCTGGTTGTAGGTCCAGCCCCCTTTCTCCATCACTCTGCAAACGCGACTACTTGTTAAAAAAAACATAGAAATTCACTGAAAAAAACAAAGGTTACAGGGACGTTATAATTAAAAAATTAAATTAAAAAAACCTTGGAAATTCACTGAAAAAAACAAAGGTTACAGAGGCATTATAGTTAGGCTGGCATTTCACTTGTAGAAAACCAGAGAAATTCAGCAGTTACAGTTAGCTGAGCTAACTAGAACTTGCGCCCCTGCAATGCACTGCTTAAGTCCTCACATATTACATCACTCATGACATGGTCGATGACATCACTGATGACATCTCAAATTACATCACTGATGACCACTGATGCCATCATCCACAGAATCTCTGACGCAGTCACTCACACCCCAATATAACCTTTCATACACCCACTCCAACTTCCACACTACCATTCTCAAAACCATTGACACACCCATACCAGTATTTACACACCCACTTGCTGATTCATAGGTCTACACACACAGCCACTCAGTCACCTATACAGCCACTCGTAATCCAACTCACTCACTAATAAGCCACTGATATATCCACAAATCCACCCATACAGCCACTCACACACTGTCAGCCACCCAAAGAGCTACTCACACACCTACTCACTCACCCATAGAGTCAATCACACAGCCACTTACTCACCTATACAGTTATACACACACCCACTCACTGATTCATACAGATACTAACACATACTCACTCACCCATACAGCCACTGACACAAGCACACACTCACCCATACAGCCACTCTCAGAATCACTTACTCATACTCCTCCATCTTGTGAGTTGCAGCCTACCTGTGCCCCAGATTGCAGTGAGCAGAGTCCAGGAATTGGTAAGGAGGCAGACTAGTGCTGTCTCTTTCCTAAAAGAGTTAAAAAATGATTTTCCTATCTGTGATTACTGTCTTTGCCTGTGGTTGTTACAGTTTAAAATTGTAGTTTTAACCTGCCCGTGATTGCATATTTAATTACCAGTTTTGTGTTCAAACTTGTGGTTTTTCCTGCCCATGATTGCTTCCATTTAACGTGTTGAATTGTGGGATTTGCAGTCCTAAATCTCTGTAGTTTTTCCCTCTCATTCCCAGTGACTATCAGTTTTCCCTCCAAATTTCCCCTTGTCTCTGTGCAAAGACCTGTATGTTAAACAGTGCACCCCCAGCCACCATTTTGTGTTAACAAGTCAGTGAAACCAGCCCCTCCTCCCCCCAGCAACAGGGATATTCTACATCAGAGTGGGCTCTGAGGCAGCAGTGATCTTCTGTGTGCTGTTTAAACTGTGTTTAATAGGGACTGTGCACTTCGTTTTTGTCCAGGAGAGGGAGTAAAGTTTTATACAAACACTATTTTCAGAGGACAAGTTAGGCCTTTACCTGCAGAAGTCCAAAGTGTGGATTGAGCCTGTCTGTCTCCTAGGAGATTCTGAACAAGAGAAGCAGCTCCCCAGTCCCAGTCCCCACCCCCAGGCCAGCAGACCTAGGACTGGGGATTGGCTATTCAGCTCCCAGGCAACTCTGAGCCCTCCCTCACACCTGCCCAGGCCCCTTAAGGCTTTGCTGGGTGCACCCCAAATCATTCTCCTCCATCTTGTGAGTTGCAGCCTACCTGTGCCCCAGATTGCAGTGAGCAGAGTCCAGGAAGTGGTAAGGAGGCAGACTAGTGCTGTCTCTTTCCTGAAAGAGTTAAAAAACGATTTTCCCTATCTGTGATTACTGTCTTTGCCTGTGGTTGTTACAGTTTAAAATTGTAGTTTTAACCTGCCCGTGATTGCATATTTAATTACCAGTTTTGTGTTCAAACTTGTGGTTTTTCCTGCCCATGATTGCTTCCATTTAACGTGTTGAATTGTGGGATTTGCAGTCCTAAATCTCTGTAGTTTTTCCCTCTCATTCCCGGTGACTATCAGTTTTCCCTCCAAATTTCCCCTTGTCTCTGTGCAAAGACCTGTATGTTAAACAGTGCACCCCCAGCCACCATTTTGTGTTAACAAGTCAGTGAAACCAGCCCCTCCTCCCCCCCAGCAACAGGGATATTCTACATCAGAGTGTGCTCTGAGGCAGCAGTGATCTTCTGTGTGCTGTTTAAACTGTGTTTAATAAGGACTGTGCACTTCTGTTTTTTGTCCAGGAGAGGGAGTAAAGTTTTATACAAACACTATTTTCAGAGGACAAGTTAGGCCTTTACCTGCAGAAGTCCAAAGTGCGGATTGAGCCTGTCTGTCTCCTAGGAGATTCTGAACAAGAGAAGCAGCTCCCAACTCCCTGGCCAGCAAACCTTGTCTGAGGTTACTGGGACCTTATATAGTCTGCTAATGGTAGGTACATGTATACACTGATTGGAGGTTGTATCTGATGTTTCTATTGGATTAGGGTTAGTGTCCTCATTTGTTGGGTATTTTAGGGTTCTGATTGGTTTCTGGGTCTGTGATTCAATCAATGTAGGGTTGGGACTAGGGCTAGGGTTAGGATTTCTATTGGAAGTAGGGACTAGGGCTTCCTGTGTTATTGGTTGGTGGGACTAGGGTGGGACTAGGGTTAGGGTTAGGCCTTTAATTGGAAGTAGCGATTAGGGCTTTTGGTGTCATTGGTTGCTGGACTAGGTGTGGTACTAAGAGTAGGGTTAGGCTTTCTATTGGAAGTAGGGACTAGGGCTTCCTGTGCCATTGGTTGCTTGGACTTGGGTTGGGACTACTGGTAGGGCTAGGGCCTCTATTGGACGTAGAGATCAGGGTTTTTGAAAGTTATTGGGTGCTTGGACTAGGGCTGAGATTGGCTGTAAGGTCCTTGTCTCCTATTGTCTCTAGATTTTAGGGCTAGTGTTGTGATTGGATAGGGTTAGGGCTAGGGTTCCCATTGGCTGAAGGGGTCACCTGATTACTAGGGCTAAAAAAGTCCGAGGCCAAGGGCGTCTCAGCCCGGGCGTCGAGGCTAAGGGCAGAGAGGACAAGGGCAATTACCTGTTTGAGCCTGTTCGAGACTGGTCGGAAGTAGGGCCAGAAATGCTGCCCATGTTCATATCCAGTAAGAGCCACCCCACACCATCCACAAACAGAGCAACACACTCACACCAAATGTACACCACACACAACACTATGCACGGACCAATGTACCAGCATGCACTACAAACACAATCAAACCACATCTATACACCCTTCTATCCCAACTGCCACACATACCCACCATCACCAACAAACAGTACACAACTCTATCCTAAACCACAAACCAATACACTTGTCACTAACACAACCCCTTTCAACACAATACATAACTGCATCCCATCCAGACACACACTCCCTGCTCTAATTACACCTATCACACCACCTTTTATCACTAACAAACATATATTCATCCTTCCATCATTTGTCCAACAAACACTCTCCTCTCCCTACTACCATAATAACACTAACGCACAACACACACACTGTACACCACCACAGTTTTTAACTCATGTAACAAACCAGTCTAAGACAAACACTCTCACCTCTACTTCATTCCCTCCTACACACAACATACACTCTACTCATAAACACATCACCACCCCCTCTATCTTACAACCTCCTCTCACAAACAATACCATACAACCAAATCCATTGCAAGAAACAAATACACCAGCACCCCTTTTTACTACTCCTCAAAAACAAAACATATCACACACACCAGCACAACACGATCATCAAAGCGCAACATGTCAAAATACATACCATCACAAAATACAAACATACACCCACCTTTCAAACCACACAAAGGAACAAACTCCAATGCCAAGCTTTCTCTCTTCCACCACACCGAACACAGATACAGCAACACAGCAACTTTCTTCTAACCGCCTCTCATCCATTGGAGAATTTAGAACCTTACTACATGACCAACATGCTGCACCACCACCCCTGACTCATACACCTACCGCCATAAACACACACAAACAACATAAGCGACATGCCACACCTCACAACTTCGCTTCCCCCATGTCTACTGCACAACAATGTTACACCACGAAAACAACATAGCACACCAACTCACTCTCAAACACCATCTCCACCACATACACACGCAGACCCATCAAAATGCCTTCTTAGCATGTTGGATGAGGAACATGATACAGAACAGTTACACGATTGCTATCCTAATACAGCTAATGCCAGCACTAAAAACACACCTGCTACAAACACACACAATACTGTTCACTCTACTACAAAACAAAGTCTCACTATCACCAAAGGCCATTCTCTAAACTGTCTACTAATAAATGCTCGATCCCTCTCTAAAAACAAACATCACGTCTACGACCTTCTCACAGATGCAAAACCAGACATACTATTCATAACTGAATCATGGTTGGGAGATGATATGGCTCCAGTCCTGCATGAAGCCATTCCTCTAGGCTATCAAACGATCACCCAAAATCGTATAGGCAAAAAAGGAGGTGGTCTAGCTGTTGTGTTCAGGCAAACATTACATATCACTAAAGTTGATGACATCTCCATAAAGAATTGTGAGGCTCTTCTAACAAGATGCAATACTACACCGTCTTCATCCTGTAACTTCCTGCTCCTTTACAGACCTACACCTAGCAAGGCGACATTCCCAGACGCACTTCTAGACACAGTTTCAAACCTGATAACAAAACACTCCAACTTATGCTTTCTGGGTGACCTCAACATTTGGTTTGACAAACACAATATGAACCATCCAAAAACAATAATCACTGGCCTAGAGGCACTGAACCTGCATCAGATCACACACATCGCTGGACATATCCTAGATGTCATTTTTGCTAATACTGAACTAGTTACCTTTCAAACTATAACTCCAGTCACTTGGTCAGACCACCACTTGCTTGCTTTCCAACATAAAACAACATTAAGGGACTCACCTAAAATTAGCTTACATCCATCCACCTGTCGGCCATGGAACAAACTCAATTTGGAACACTTAGAAACACAACTAACATCAAGTACAAATCTGGAAACAATAACTTCGGTTCAAAATCTATATGAGTGGCTATAGGAAGCTTTTGACATCCTGATACCACTCAAAACCACACAACAGCACAAAAGAAAAAAAGCGCCTTGGAGAAACGTAGAAATAAAAGACATAAAACAACAAATTAGAAAGCTACAACGTACCTGGCTCAAAACAAACGCCAAACAAGACAAATTTCACCTACAAAACATTAACAGATTATACAAGTCAGCTATCAAAAAAGCCAAGAAAAGGTACTATTCAGACAGAATTCAAAATGCTAAATGTGCAAATAAAGAATTCTATAAAATACTCAATGAATTTCGCAAACCAAATTGCCTAGAAGGAACTCATCCTGTTACTCAAGATTTCACAGACAAACTGGCAAATCATTACACGGACAAAGCAGACAGATTGGACTCGTACTTAAAACAGAAACAAAGCACCAGCACTAACCCCTGTACAAAACAACTATCCAAGAATACTCTAACCCAGCCTCTCCGTTCCTTCCAACACATCTCACACAATGAATTTATGGCCCTGGTCAAAGCAAGCAGGCCTACCGGCAGCCCTTCTGACCCCTGTCCACCACAAACTTTCAAGACAATTCTTTTTAACAACCTCTGCTGCCACTCCAGTAAGAAGAATTATCAACGATTCCTTAACTAGCGGAATATTTCCAGAAGAACTCAAAAAATCACACATACGCCCTTTACTGAAGAAAACAAACTTGGACCCGCTGAACCCTGACAACTACAGACCCATTACAAAGGGACCTTTCCTGGGCAAACTGATAGAAAGGGCAGAGTTCGCCCAGATGTCACAATTCATTGAAGCGAATGACATAGTCTCAGACTTCCAAACAGGCTACCGTCCGGGAAGAGGCACTGAATTTGCCCTTCTTGCCATCTGGGATGACCTGAAGAATACAATTGACCGCAGCGGGGTTGCTGTGCTACTCCTCTTGGACCTCTCGGCTGCCTTTGACACGGTTGACCATGACACTCTGAAACAGAGACTCTATGAAGCCGGCATAGAGGGGACTGCTCTAGACTGGATCACGTCCTACCTTCGAAACAGAACTAATGTCATCCATACCCCACCTTTCTCGTCCAAACCATACTCCACAAAAGCAGGGGTCCCTCAAGGTTCTATCATCTCGCCCATGCTTTTCAACATCTACATGAAATCATTACCGGTACTGATCAATCAATTTCACCTCACGTGCTATAACTATGCAGATGACACGCAAATACTCCTTCAACTGGAATGCCCCAAAGACATTGAAAAATGCCCAATTTACAGTTGTCTCAGAGCCATGGATCAGTGGATGACTTGGAGCCATCTCAAATTGAATGCTTCAAAAACGGAAATACTCACGTGTGGCGATTGGAAACATTACGACCCGCTTGCTGCCTGGCCTGATGAACTGGGATCACCACCTAAATTATTGAAGGAAGTAAGAAACCTCGGAATAACCATGGACTCCAAGCTGTCGTTAAATGCCCAAGTGGACAAACTAGCAAAATCAAGCTTTGTCACTATAAAAACGCTGCGACAAATTTTCCCTCATTTGGGATTTCCACACAAGGTCCAAGCTACCATCTCCCTTGTTTTGTCCAAACTCGATTACGCCAATAGCCTCTACCATGGATCACCTTTAACGACCATGAAAAGACTACAACGGATTCAGAACTCGGCTGCCAGACTACTCTTGCATATCAAACCGCGAGACCACATCTCACGTGCCTTGAAAGCCCTGCATTGGTTACCGGTTGCCAGAAGATCCACGTTCAAGCTACTTTGTATCACCCACAAAGCAATACATGGGATGGGACCGCTCTTCATCAGGCATAAAATCACCAAGCACATTCAACAAAGGAACCTACGCTCTAAAGGGGCATCTCGCCTCAAAATCCCAAGATATAAGAAAAAAAACATGGGTGGCACATCCTTCTCTGTTCAAGCAGCCAAACTATGGAACTCATTACCCCCCAACATAAGATCCACCGACAACCACCTTATCTTCAGAAAACTACTCAAGAATTGGCTCTTCCCCACATAAGCACCATACGCAAACAGACATTTACAGCATATTACTCTGTATATAAGCATTTATTTTCACTATAGATATGTACCTATCTTTGTGTATTGCTTTGTATAAACATGTAGAATAATTATGTTGTTGTAAATAAATAAATAAAGAAAAAACATCTTTGGTCTACATGTACTTACTTCCATTGTGCATCTATGTACCTTCCATGTACTTGGATCTGTGTGTCTGTTACCTTTCTCATGAAAAAGCATATCCAATGCACTACCCTATTTCTCATCCTGTACCTCTATCAATATCTTTAATCTATATATACTTACCTCCTTTATGCATCTATATACTTTCAATGTACTTATGGATCTATATATTTATCACTTTCTTCTAATTTAGCATTTCAAATGCACTACCCTATTTCTAAGCCTATACTTCTCTCAATATATCCTCTGGCGCAACCTTCTGACTCATCTCTAACTTCTTTCTACTACTCTTTCCAATGCACTACCCTATCTCTCACCCTATACATCTATCAATATATCCTCTACATCCACTCTCTCATTTATCCCATACCACTACTATGATCCCAAAATAAACCCTTTCTAGACTCTCTTCTAATCTACCCTCCTTGCATCATCTGACACCTCTTTTTACTATACCGATCCCCCAAAACAAACCTTTATAAACTCTCCCCTCTGACTCTTCCCCTCAAAAACCCTTTTTACTCATCCAAAAGCCTCCTCCTACTGCTATGACCTAAAAAAAAAAAATCTCACTCTTCTGTCCCTCCACTATCCTTTTCAATCAAAATAACAGACTTACACGTTCACTTCTCAATTTCCATATTCCACTATACTAATTCACCACTAATCCTTTATGGGATCAAAGTAGCGTGCTACTCGCCAATGAAGCGTTTCAACACCCCATCAGGGTTACCAGCGCTATATAAACGCAAACCTTTTTCCCTTTTCTACCCCTCCCCAACCCTTCTCAATCCAAATAACTGAATAACATATCCACCACTCAAATTACTTTCATGTTTCGCCATACTAATTCAACAGTAATCCTTATGGGTTCCAGAGTAGCGTGCTACTCGCCAATAAAGCGCTTCAAAACCCCATCAAGGGGTAGCAAGCGCTATATAAATACAAACCTCTTTCCCTCTTCTATCCCGCAACCTATCCTTCTCTATCCAAATAACTGAATAACATATCCACCACTCAAATTACTTCATACTTCACTATACTAATTTTCAACACTAATCCATTATGGGTTCCGGAGTAGCGTCCTACTCGCCAGAAAAGCACTTCAACACCCATCAGGGGTAACAGGTGCTACATGAATGCAAACCTTTCTTCCCTTTTATCCCTCCGCTACCCTTCTCACTCCAAATAACTGACTAATACCCACCACTCAAATTACTTTCATATTTCACCATACTAATTCAGCACTAATCCTTTATGGGTTTCCGGAGTAGCGTGCTTCAACACCCCATCAGGGGTAACAAGCACTATATAAATACAAAGCTTTTTTCCCTCTTCTATCCTTCTGCTATCCTTCCAAATCCAAATAACTGACTAACCTATCCACCACTTAAAATGTACTTGCATGTTCCACTATACTAATTCAACACTAATCCTCTATGGGTCCCGGACTAGCGTGCTACTCGCCGAAAAAGTGATTTGACGCCTCGTCAGGGGTAGTAAGCGCTATATAAATGCAATTACAATACAATACAATACATACAGTCACTCATATACTCCAGCACTCACCTATACTGCCTTTCACATATGCAGTTACTCACCCATATACGATTGACACATGTACTCAGTCACCGATACAACCATACACACACTCACTCACCCATACAGCCCCTGACAGATGCACTCACTAACCTTTACAGCTACTGACTCACCCACTCACTCATCCATACAGGCTGTCACACACCCCTCATCTACCCACACAGAGACTCATCCACTTATACAGGTACTCAGACAACCAATCATTCAGCCATACAGCAACTCATGTACCCACTCAGACACCTATTCAGCAACTTACACACCAACTAACATACTGATACAGACATTCACACAACGAGTCACTCACCTACATATTCACTGAGATATCTAATCACTCACTTATACAGTCAGTCACGCAACCAATAAATCATTCATACAGGCACTTATACACTCACTGATTCACCAATACACCTTGGTGTATATATTTGACATTCATAAACTGTTTAAAAACAGTCATATTCACTGGATGATGTCATCACTTATGTCAATTTGAGATGTCATGAGTGATGTCACTGACCATGTCATGAGTGAGGTAATATGTGAGGTCATAAGCAGTGCACAGCGGGGGCACGAGTTATAGTTAGCTCAGCTAACTATAACTGCTGAATTTCTCTTGTTTCTTATGAGTGAATTGTCAGCCTAACTATAACATCTTTGTAACCTTTGTTTTTTTCCACTGAATTTGTAAGTTTTTTTAAAATTCCATTTCCTAACTATAGCATCCCTGTAACCTTTGTTTTTTCAATGAACATTTATATATATATATATATATATATATATATATATATATATATATATATATATATATATATATATATATCCAAGAAAGAAGTGACTCAAACAGATAGATTCACCAAAGAACAAAAATATATTTCCACTACAACGTTTCAGCTTCCGCCTTCCTCAGGTAGTAAAAGATGGTTTGCTCAGTGGCTGCACAGATGACACAGCTGAATTTTCAAAAAGCATCATGAGTGAAGATTCCATTTGGAATGTGGAATCAATGCAGTCCTGAGAGCTCTTGAGATATGCAGTAATCAGGTTGTATTATCAGTAATGTTCAGTCCATCTGGATGCAGTGATTTTAAACGGTACATCCAGAAGTTTTCTCTGGAGTCCAGTAGTTCTTCCTTTGAGACATGTTCCACGGGGAAAATCTTCAAATCTGATAGTAAATGATCCACAAGGTTAAAATGATTGGCTACAGGCTGGTCAATTTTCTTATTAATTATTGCCGATTTGTGGTTCCTGAATCGTGTACGGAGGTCATTCACTGTTTGGCCTACATATTGTTTTTTACAGCTTTGCCGTTGGCACTGAATCATATAAATAATGCATGTTGAGCGACATGTAAGATGCTGTCTTATTCCATAGGTCCTTCTTGTAACAGAACTAGTTACTGATGATGTTTGTAAAAGGTATTCACACATGATGCAACATACTTATTCATACACGTGTGAATACCTTTTACAAACATCATCAGTAACTAGTTCTGTTACAAGAAGGACCTATGGAATAAGAGTGGAGAGGTGTGGTGCAGCGGCCAGGGCAGCTGACTTCGGAGCACAGGGTTCACGGTTCGATCCCTGGCTGCAGCAGCTCAGCACCATGTGACTCTGGGCAATAGCTCACTTAATTTCCACTCCGGCCCCCAGCGCCTTGAGACCCGTAAGGGTGAGTAGCTGCGCTATATAAAAACTTACTTACATGAAGACATGATTTTCAAATAAAGTCCATCTCTTCCGTTTTTTTATTGTTTAATTTCTCTTTTTCTTTTTTTGCATACAAGGGTGAGCATACTTTCTTGTTTCAATTTAGAAAGACATTTGATTATACCTCTGTGAATAATAGGACGCAACAATACTTGATAAGACTCTTGCAAAGCATTGTGGACCACGAAGTCCGACTATAGGTGTGACACTGGGATCATATTACAGACTCGAACATTGCATTTACAGAGCGCATTTGCGATGGATAACATAAGAGTACTGTGGATTGAAAGTAGCCTTTGATCCTGAAAAATGAAAAGAGAAATTTAATAATAAAAAAAACGAAAGTGATGGACTTTATTTGAAAATTATGTCTCCATAGAAGTCCTTTTTGCGGTTGAAGATTTCAATTTTAAAAGCACAGAGCAACTGACCCTCGAGTTTGCATATGATTAAGACCCTGTGGGGGTCGAAACGCGTAATGCATGCTGTGTTGTCAGAACTACCTGCTACGAAGAAAACCTGTTTTTACCTACTGTTTGATTGGATGGGCCTGTCTATAACACTGCGAAGATGGAGTGATTTTCCTATGGAATATATATATATATATATATATATATATATATATATATATATATATATATATATATATATATATGCAAAAAAAGAAGAAGAGAACTCTGGGTAGTTCTCAAGTTTAGGTGGAAAGCATCTCCAGTATAGAGCACTCTCAACACCAGCGACACTCTAAATTTGCTTACCTCAAATGTCTGCTTTTCTATCAAAGTCTTTAAGCATGTAAGTAAGTCCGTTTTTATATAGCGCAGCTACTCACCCTTACGGGTCTCAAGGCGCTGGGGGCCATAGTGGAAATTAAGTGAGCTATTGCCCAGAGTCACATGGTGCTGAGCTGAGCTGCCGCCGGAGCCGGGGATCAAACCGTGAACCCTGTGCTCCGAAGTCAGCTGCCCTGGCCGCTGCACCACACCTCTCCATTGGATTAGCACAGTGCCTCAAGCATTGGATTAGCACAGTGCCATCCCCTTCAAGAACAAGTCCAAATTCACACCAGTTACAGTGAGAGACTCGGTTGACGTATTCAATGAAATTGTCGTGGCCCAGATAAAGAAACTTAATGTGACAATTAATAAAGAGAAAAGAAAAACTACTAATCATGAAGAGCTTTCCACCTAAACTTGAGAACTACCCAGAGTTCTCTGCTTCTCTTTTTTGCATAATTTATGCTTCACTCTATGCCTGAAAGGGAATTGTTTTGATATATTTTTATATATATATATATATATATATATATATATATATATATAAAGTTGCACTCTTTAGGTTAGCTCCTATCTTGAAAGTTTGGGGGTGATTTGTCAAGCGGGGGTTGAGAAAAAAGGGGGTCCCAAAACGCGTTTTCTCCATGTTAATTTCCATAGGAAATTTTGCGACGAGCTACAGCCTGAACTGCCGAATGGAATTACCTCAAATTTGGTAGAAAGGTAGAGCTTGGTTCAGAAAGTGACCTTTTTTTTAAATGGGGTAAATCCGTTCAGTAGTTTTTGAGAAATACAAAAAATAAGAGTCAAAACATCAATTTCCCATAGGAAACTTTGTGCAAGGCTACAGCCGAAACTACTGAACGGAATTACCCCACATTTGGCAAAAAGGTAGTGCTTGGTTCAGAAAGCGACCTTGTGCAAAATGGTGTAAATCCGTTCAGTGGTTGCTGAGAAATAAGAAAGATAAAAGTTTCAATATCTGGGCAGAGCCTAAGTCCCGTGCACGAGCTTCACTGTGATTGGCTGCGAACACTCCAAACCAGGAAGTGTTGGCAGCCATCTTGTGGCTCGGTAGAAGCGAGTCACTAGAAAACAGAGAAACAAAGGTATAAAACAAGAGAAGGGGGCAGGGTAGAAACACTGTGACCCCCTAGGCCTGCTCAGGGGGTCCCAGAAAAACCCCAGGGCCCCAAAAACATTTTTTATAAAAAAATCTGCGCATTTTCACGCTGGGGTCGCGGGTTCCCGCATTTTATTTTAATGAGGTCCCCGGGTGGGCTAGGTCCCATGGGCATTTCTTAAAAAATAATAGCTGGGGGTCGCTGGGGCTGCAGGGGCCCGCTGGGGTCCCCACAGCCCCGGGGCTTCACTCATGTTGGGAGGTGGGTTGCGCAGCCCCTCTCCTGGAGCCCTCCATGTTCATATAACTTTGGCGCCGTTTGACGAATCTTTACGAAATTTTCAAAAAGTTTCTCTTTTTTGATCAGCTCCTATCTTGAAAGTTTGGGGGTGTTTGGTCAAGGGGGGCTGAGAAAAAGGGGAGTCCCAAAATGTGTTTTCTCAATGCATTTTCCATAGGAAACTTTAGACAAGGCTACAGGTCAAACTTCTGAACGGAATTACGCCAAATTTGTGAGGGAGAAAGGTTGTGGTCGAGAAAGCGCGCTTTTGTTGAAATGGTGTAAATCCGTTGAGTAGTTTTTGAGAAATATCAAATTTTACAGATATCGATATTTGAGAAGTCTGACATCTGATTGGCTGAGGGTTACGAGATCGCGGCTCATTGGCTGTGAACGGTTGAAACTAGGAAGTGTTGGCAGCCATTTTGTGACTTAGTCCGTCAGCTCGCATCTCTCCGTGTAAAAGCCATCCGGTGTGTAGTTTTACCTCTGCGAGGCAACACTGGCATCTGTGTCTGTGTAAGATACTCCTTTCATGCTGCCTCTCCCCACATCACGAGGTCGCGGCTATGCCTTTAGAAGCCAGTCCGTTGGCTCGGAGCTCTGTGAGTCAGTCTGTCGGCACGACCCTCTACACAACCCAAACACCACTGCACTACCTAACTAAACACTAAACCACTACTTTCAGCACGACCCGCTACACTACAGAAACACCACTGCACTACCTTAAACCCTAAAACACTACCCCCAGCACGACCCCCTACACTACAGAAACACCACTGCACTACCCTAAACCCTAAAACATTACCCCAGCACGACCCCCTACACTATCCAAACACCACTGCACTACGTAACTAAACACTAAACCACTACTGCCAGTATGACTCCCTACACTACAGAAACGCCACTGCACTACCTTAAACCCTTAAACACTACCCCCAGCACGACCCCCTAAACTACAGAAACACCACTGCACTACCCTAAACCGTAAAACGCTACCCCCAGCATGACCCTCTACACTACCCAAACACCACTGCACTACCCTAAACCCTAAAACACTACTCACAGCAGGACCCCCTACACTACGTAAAGACCACTGCCCTACCCTAAACCCTAAATGTACCCCCAGCACCACCCTCTACACTACACAAACACCACTGCACTACCGTAAACCCTAAAACACTACCCACAGCAGGACCCCCTACACTACACAAACACCACTGCACTACCCTAAACCATAAAACACTACCAGTCCATTGGCTCACAGCTCTGCGTTTGCGAGCCGACGGCCCGTAGCTCTCTCTTTGCGAGCCGAGCCCACGGGCCGTAGCTCTCCCTTTGCGAGGCTGCCCGACGGCCCGCAGGTCTCCCTGTGCTAGCCGGATCGCAGTTGTCAGTCTGCGAACCGATATTGGGAATATAAGGTGGCTCTAAAAAGAGCCTTTGTGTTTATTAGTTGGAGCTACATATAAGTGCGGATGCACAGCTTCAGGTTATTCAGAAAAACTTGATTTCCCTGATCTGTGAAGTGTACTCCATCACTTCTGTAGATATCAGCCATATCATAACGTATGTTGTTGTAGATCGACCCCATTCTATGGTCTCTGAGGTATGCAGACACAGCTTTGTTGACATTCTTCCTAGATTTTTCAATCTGAGGACAAAATTTGTTTGACCATTTCCACTTCTGTCTTTGGCATATATTGGAATATAGAAAGACAGTTTGAGGCAAAAGCAATATCAATTGTCTAAAGGTGTCCTTCATTAGCATTTCCAAACCTACCCCAGTCAATGTGCCTAGGTCATTTCCACCACAGTGCACAATCATGAGGTCAGGGAGTTGGAGATGCAAACAGGTTTTAACCAAAGGGAGTAATTGGTGCCACTTCAATCCTCTCTGTCCAAACCATTTAATGTCCACATTTTGTAAACCTGGGTCTAAGTCAATACGTCTCTGTTCTGCATACCTCTTGCACCAGAAAACATAGCTATGTCCTACGATCCACACTAGCATTTTGAAGGTGTAGCTGGAAGATATGGATAGATGTCTGTAGCTCATGCAGTCCGTTCGTAGAATAAGAGATATGTTTAAAGATGGGGAACTACTTTTTTTTCTCATACAAAACGATAACTGATTGGGAGTTGAAAAACATTGTTTACTAAAAAGTAGGGTGCATATTAGTTTGTCGAAACACATCTTTGTGATTGGTTAATAAAAAGCAGTTTCAACGTAGAGTTCATATGATAGGATAAAATTTGCTCAGTTCAACCACACCTGCTACTTGCATTTGGAAGGCACTGTTCGAACTTAAAACAATGGTGAACTTTTAACCTGCACGTGCCCTTAAATGTTTCGAGAAAATGTTGCAAAAAAATATCGTTAGGTTTGAAAAAATGATGAACTTTTAACCTGCACGTGTCGTAGAATGTTCTAGAAAGTTTGTTGATAGAATACGTTGAACTTCTCACCTGTATGTGTTCTTAAATTTTTTTTAAACTGTTTATATGGAAAGTTCAAAAATAACCAATAGAGAGAAGTTTTGCAATTTGAAAAAATAAAGGAACTATTCTGATTTGTTCTTTACATGTATTTATGTGTGGAGCAACAGGGAAATTGTGCCATTACTGATTCCATTCTTGAGGAGAGCGGTGCATTACATGTACTGTGTGACAAAGAAAGAATTGCAAATTTGGCAGGGAGAAAGGTCTTGGTGCAGAAAGCGCGGTTTTGTGGAAATGGTGTAAATCCGTTCAGTAGTTTTTGAGATATTAAAGGAAAAAAAGATATATATATCTGGACTGTGCCTAACTCCCGAGCACGAGCTTGCCTCTGATTGGCTGCTAACAATTCAAACCAGGAAGTGTTGTATCAGCCATCTTGTGCCTCGCATCGAGTGAAAATATAAAAGAAAGGTCCCGGGGGCAATTTAATATACCGGAGCTCTCTCTGTGCGAGATACCGCTTTCACGCTGCGTCTCCCTACATCAGCAGGTAACGCACCCTTTTCCACCATCAACAGCATACCTCCAACAACATACTTGGGCCCGCAAGTCTGCCTCTGCGAACCACTTGTCGGCTCACAGCTCTTCGGTTGCGAGTTCTCGGGCCCGCAGTTGTATCTGTGAAGCCAATACTGGAAATATACCGGAGGTGTCTCTCTGCGAGATACGCTCTTCACGCTCCCTCTCCCCACATCAGTGTTCCTCAGCTATCCCTTTGGAAGCTGATGGCCCGCACCTTTCCCTATACTTGTCGGCCCGCAGGTGTTCCTCTGCGAGCTGGCCCGCAGCTCTTACTCTGCGAACTGATGGGCCGCGGTTCTCCCTCTATGAGCCTGCTAGTCGGCTCGCAGTTCTTCATCTACGAGCCAGACCGCCGGCTCTTAAGTCTCTGAGAACAGATGTAATGGAGGCAACGATCATGCAGGTCGGACACCCAACACTGCTCCGACATCCCCCAGTAGGAGCTCCTTGTCTGCCATCTCCCCTCACCCCCACCCCCCACAAACAAATATGACAGTCTCGTTAGGTTGGACAAATAAGAATCTTAGTCATGTATGGATTTACATATAAAACATTTTATTAAAACAAAACAACAAATAAAACTATGTACAGCCATGTCGTGTCATCGCTGGACCATTTGTGAATCACAGCCTGTAAGACAAAAAGAAAGATAAGATGGTGCGTCATGCGTCCAGCAAAGGAGAAAGAGAAAGAGAGAAAGAGTGAGGGAGAAAGAGAGAAACAAAGAAAGAGTGAGAGAGAGAGGAAGACAAAGAAATAGAGAAAGAGTGAGAGAGAGAAAGAGAGAACTAGTGTGAGAGAGGAAGAGAGAGAGAGAAAGAGTGAGAGAGAGGAAGAGAGAGAGTGAGAGAGAGGAAGAGAGAGAGGAAGAGTGAGAGAGAGGAGAGAAAGAGTGAGAGAGAGGAAGACAGACAGACAAAGACAGAGAAAGAGTGAGAGAGAGAAAGAGTAAGATACGAGGAAAAGAGAGAGAGAGAAACAGTGTGAGAGTGAGGTAGAGAGAAAGAGAGAAAGAGAGAAAGAGTGAGAGAGAGGAAGAGAGAGAAAGAAAGAATGAGAGAGAGGAACAGACAGAGAAACAGAGAAAGTGTGAGAGAGAGAAAGGAAGAGATGGAGAGGGAGTGTTGACACTGGAGAAAATCTTCACAGCTTACCTTTGTGCCTCTGGTGTGTCTCCAACCACGTGCCGGGACATAGTGCACCCTTAAGTTTAGTGATCTGAAAGATAGTATAGAATTAGTAATTGCAGAGTACATACAACTGCACACGCCTAATTATCTGTTTCGGCAATGTGCACTCAGGCTGCTGCAGCCCATCCACTCCCACTGCTCGGAGGTGTCTGTGCGCTCTTGTGCGCCCAGGCTGCTGCACACTATCTACTCCCACCGCCCAGAGGTTACTGCCCGCTGCTGCGGAAAGAAGTATCTCTGCTCACCTTCCGCCACCGGCGTGTGTTTAAGAGGGTGCGCCACGTGCTGAAGCAACTTTGTCAGGCGTTGTCAGGATGGACACGCATCATCGCAGTTTGTACACGCGTTCAGCTGTGGTGGTGTGGGGGGGAGGACGTCGATTCGTGAATCACAGCCTGTTAGATAAAAAGCAAGATAGGATTGTGCGTCATTCGTCCATCAAAGGAGAGAGAAAGAGAGAGAGAGAGAGAGAGAGAGAAAGAAAGAGTGAGAGGAAGACAGAGAGAAAAAGAAAGAAGGAGTGAGAGGAAGACAGAGAGAAAGAGAGAAACAGTGGGCGTGACAGGAAGAGAGAGAGAAAAAGAAAGAAAGAGTGAGAGGAAGACAGAGAGAAAGAGTGAGAGAGACGAAGAGAGAGAGAAACAGTGAGAGACAGAAAGAGAGAGAAAGAGTGAGAGAGAGGAAGAAAGAGAGAAAGAGTGAGAGAGAGGAAGAGAGAGAGAGAAAGAGTGAGAGAAAGGAAGAGAGAGAGAGAAAGAGTGAGAGTGAGGAAGAGAGAACGTGTGAGAGAGAGGAAGACAGAGAAAGAGAGAAAGAGTGAGATGCAAGGAAGCGAGAAAGAGAGAAACAGTGTGAGAGAGAGGGAGAGAGAGAGAAACAGTGTGAGAGAGAGGAAGAGAGAGAGAAAGAGTGAGAGAGGAAGAGAGAGAAAGAAATAATGAGAGAGAGAGGAAGAGACAGAGAAAGAAAGAAAGAGAGAAAGAGTGTGAGAGAGAGAAAGGAAGAGATAGAGAGTGAGAGAGAGAGAAAGAGTGTGAGTGACAGAAAGGAAGAGATGGAGAGGGAGAGTGAGTGTTGACACTGTGGAGAAAATCCTCACAGCTCACCTTTCTGTCACCGGTGTGTCTCCAACCACGTGCCGGGATATAGGGCAGCCCTCAAGCTTAGTCATCTGAAACATAAAAATGGAATCAGTAATGGATGAGTACATACAACTGCGTATGCCTAAATCGCTGTCCCGCCTTTGTGTATCCAGGCTAGTGTACCCCATCCACTTCCACTGCCCAGAGGTGTCTACCTGCTGCTGTACACCCAGGCTGCTGCACTCCATCCACTCCCACTGCCCAGAGGTGTATGACAGCTGCTGCGCACCCAGGCTGCTGCACCCAATGCACTCCCACTGCCCGGAGGTGACTGCGTGCCACGGCGCAACCAGGCTGCTGCACGCCATCCACTCCCACTGCCCGGAGGTGACTGCCAGCCGCTGCGCAAACAAGCCTCTCTGCTCACCTTACACCACCGGCGTGTGTCGAAGAGGGTCCACCATGTGCTGAAGAAACCTCCTCACCCGTTGTGTACACGCAGAGAGCAGAGCTCACAATTCAGGTTGAGTGTTGATTGCAGGATGGCCACGCTTCATCGCAGGCCTGGAAGACAAAAAGCAAGATAAGATTGTGCGTCATGCGTCCATCAAAGGAGAGAGAAAGAGAGATAGAGAGAGAAAGAAAGAGTGAGAGGAAGACAGAGAGAGAAAGAAAGAAGGAGTGAGAGGAAGACAGAGAGAAAGAGAGAAACAGTGGGAGTGACAGGAAGAGAGAGAGAAAAAGAAAGAAAGAGTGAGAGGAAGACAGAGAGAAAGAGTGAGAGAGACGAAGAGAGAGAGAAACAGTGAGAGACAGAAAGAGAGAGAAAGAGTGAGTGAGAAAGAGGAAGAGAGAGAGAAAGAGTGAGAGAGAGGAAGAGAGAGAGAGACAGAGTGAGAGAAAGGAAGAGAGAGAGAGAAAGAGTGAGAGTGAGGAAGAGAGAAAGTGTGAGAGAGAGGAAGACAGAGAAAGAGTGAGATACAAGGAAGAGAGAAAGAGAGAAACAGTGTGAGAGAGAGGAAGAAAAGAGAAACAGTGTGAGAGAGAGGAAGAGAGAGAGAAAGAGTGAGAGAGGAAGAGAGAGAAGTAAAGAATGAGAGAGAGGAAGAGAGGAAGAGACAGAGAAAGAGAGAAAGAGTGTGAGAGAGAGAAAGGAAGAGATAGAGAGTGAGAGAGAGAGAAAGAGTGTGAGTGACAGAAAGGAAGAGATGGAGAGGGAGAGTGAGTGTTGACACTGTGGAGAAAATCCTCACAGCTCACCTTTCTGTCACCGGTGTGTCTCCAACCACGTGCCGGGATATAGGGCAGCCCTCAAGCTTAGTCATCTGAAACATAAAAATGGAATCAGTAATGGATGAGCACATACAACTGCGTATGCCTAAATCGCTGTCCCACCTTTGTGTATCCAGGCTAGTGTACCCCATCCACTTCCACTGCCCAGAGGTGTCTACCCGCTGCTGTACACCCAGGCTGCTGCACTCCATCCACTCCCACTGCCCAGAGGTGTATGACAGCCGCTGCGCACCCAGGCTGCTGCACCCCATGCACTCCCACTGCCGGAGGTGACTGCGTGCCGCTGCGCACCCAGGCTGCTGCACCCCATCCACTCCCACTGCCCGGAGGTGACAGCCCGCCTCTGCGCAAACAAGCCTCTCTGCTCACCTTACACCACCGGCGTGTGTCGAAGAGGGTCCACTATGTGCCGAAGAAACCTCCTCACCCATTGTGTACATGCGGAGAGCGGAGCTCACAATTCAGGTTGAGTGTTGATTGCAGGATGGCCACGCTTCATCGCAGGCCTGCAAGACAAAAAGCAAGATAAGATTGTACGTCATGCGTCCATCAAAGGAGAGAGAAAGAGAGATAGAGAGAGAAAGAAAGAGTGAGAGGAAGACAGAGAGAAAAAGAAAGAAGGAGTGAGAGGAAGACAGAGAGAAAGAGAGAAACAGTGGGAGTGACAGGAAGAGAGAGAGAAAAAGAAAGAAAGAGTGAGAGGAAGACAAAGAGAAAGAGAGAAAGAGTGAGAGAAGAAGAGAGAGAGAAAGAGTGTGAAGGAGAGAAAGGAAGAGATGAAGAGATGAAGAGGGACAGTGAGTGCTGTGTCTCCAACCACGTGCCAGGACCTAGTGGAGCCCTCAAGCTCCCACATCTAAACATAGTACAGAATTAGTAATGGGAGAGTATATACGATTGCGTATGCCTAAATCGCTGTGCTGCCTTTGTGTATCCACTCCCGCCGCCCAGACGTATTTGCCCACCGCTGCGCACCCAGGCCTCACTGCTCACCTTTTCGCGGACAGGGCACCCTCCGCATCATGCAGTCCCGCTCCGCAGGCCAACAGGTCTCACATTTGGTGCTGCGTCTTGATTTTGCCATGCCAGAGGACATACTAGTGCACCTATCATCATCGCATGTTGCACACCCGCTCAGTCCTTGCAGTGCCACTAACTCAGTGAACAGTGAGGCCACGCACGTGGTGGTAGGCCTCCCTGTTTGGTGGCTCAGCCTACACTGCAGTCCAGCAGGGCACACAAAACCTGAGCTGTCCAGACCGCCGGGACAGGCCATCACCGCAGGCTGCACACCCGCTCAACAGTTACGGTACCCGTACCTCAGTGGACCGAAAGTCACCGTCCCGTGCCGGTGTGCCTGTGCCGGCCGCAGTGCATCCGGTGCGAGCAACACTGAAATGGCATCGAGCATGTGCGCCTGGTCTTTTTTATTGGCAGGGTCACGTGTCCTGTGACGCCTGTGCTGGATGGGTGTGGTGTGGGTGTATACTAGCCGTGAGGGAGTGGCTGTGGCGTACTGACAACTAGGGTGTGACCAGCAGACAGTAGCGGCTCCTGGTGGAGTGCACCGGCGGTGACGTGGGTCGGGGAGGGCAGGGTGGGGGTAGAACACCGGAATACGGATGAATGCAGGTAAGTAGACAATTAAATCAATAAAACGAATTTTGTTGCGCGCGCTGCTTCGCATTTGGCGGTGCAGCACGCGCAACGGAATTCGTTTTATTGATTTAATTGACTACTTACCTGCATTCATCCGTATTCCAGTGTTTACTACCCCCCACCCTGCCCCTCCCCCGCCCCACATCACCGCCCGGTAGCACTCCCACCAGGAGCCGCTACTGCCAGCAGATCACTGCAATGAAAATCTGGGCCATGTAGCATTGTTGTCCTTCCCTGTAAGCGTAAGCGGAGTGGGCTGGCCTGGCGTATGCCAGTTCTGCGTGAGGCTGTGAAGAATTACTCCGGAGCTATGGGCGTGGCTCCATCGTGAGCTGTATGAGGAATCAACTGATGCAGCACTGTTGCCAGATTGGGCTAGATCACGCACAATTGGTCTATATTTTTCCCGGTTGTGCGGTAAAATGTAGGTTTGTGCTAGTTGCCAGATTATAAATATATATACAGCGCTCCAGCAAACTAGTATGTTAAAGCGCTTTATTAGACAAATATTTACTTGGCAGCCTGCTGCTACATCAATTCCAATCCATTCACCGCCTGCTTGACGATGTCCCTGCCCCTCCTTCCTTAAAGTAGCAATATTGGGCTAGTTTGGGCTACTTTTTGGTTGTCTTTGGGCTAGAAAATGCTTAAAAAATCTTGCAACACTGCCATGCCGGTGTTCTTGTTGTAGTGCTGCCGTCACCCAGGTCGCAAGCATCAATGTGTCACTCTGTGAGCCAAGTCCCTGAACATGGCCAACATGGAAGGTACGGGGAATCACTGACCCTACATTCATCCACAGTTCCACACAAGAAAGATGGTGGACATGACACATCTGTGTGGGTGTGAATGTTTATTGCACATTCAGTGGAGTATTGCAGCTGTAGCAATACTGGGCCATGCAAAATCCAAATTTCAGTTTTTGGGACATGGAGGGCAGCCAATTAGAGACAAGCTCGTTGTCGGAGTTAGGGTGCGCCAACTTATGTACTTATACAATCACTCCGCCAATCCCCACGCACTTATTAATTCACTATACACTCTCCTTGAAGTACTCTAATCATCCAGTCTCTACGTACGTACTTGTACAATGACCGAGACAAAGTTACATAACCAAAGTTTTCTCCCACTGTCAAAGGTAAGTTGGTTGCATACGCTGTCCAGAGCACAATGTAATGTGGTAGGGCCCAGGGGCAGCATGTTGCATGCATAATGAACACACGGACACAGATAGATAGTGGAACTGGATACGAGCATGTGCACTCGACTCCTTTTTATTACCAAGGTCACATGTCTAGTGACATCTGTGCTGGATGCGTGTGGGGTGAGTGTAAGCCAGCCCTCCGGGAATGGTTGGTGCCGGTAACAAGTACAACAGTAATCATCAGATCACACACAGAGATTCAATCATAAAGGGTCCATGACTTGTGCTACACTAAGTTAGGGGCACCAGATCTGAAATCATACACAAAATATTCTGTCATAAAGGGTCCATCAGTTGTGGTGGACTGAGGTAGGAGCATCAGAAGCATTCCGCGTGTGCACAGCTAGCGATGATGCGTGGTCCGGGAGGGCCGCACTGGTAGCAATGTCTGTTGCCTACTGGACTGCGTCATCTGCGATCGCAACTCCATCTGAATTGTGAGCCCTGCTGTCCGCAGTGTAGATCGAAGGCAGTAGTCAGCACAGACATCAAGGAAAGCTTTTTGTCACTTCCTCTTGAGAAAATTCAATGACATAAAGTACAATTCTGTCTGCAATTAATAAATCAAGACTGAATTCAAATTGTGAGCTCTGCTGTCCGCAGTGTAGATTGCCATTCAGTGTTCCTTTGGACTTGCAAGATGAATTTGGTCATTGTACTAAAGCTATAATTGATATCAAAAAAGTTCTTGAAGCAAGGATACTAAAAGGATATTATGTAGGTTTAAGGGTACGTGGCGATGACTTATGGTGCAGTGAGCTAGTGGCACCTGAAGCACTCAGCGTGTGCGCATCCTGCGATGATGCGTGGTCCGTGTGGGCCGCACTGGTAGCAATGTCTTTTGTTTAATGAATTCTGCCTTAATAAGGCCACGTGGCGTTTACTTGTGGTGCACTGAGTTAGTGGTACCTCTGGCGCTCAGCGTGTACGCAGCCTGCGATGATGCGTGGTCCGGGCGTGCCGCACTGGGAGTAATATGTCATGCCTACTGGACTCCGTCATCTGGAATCGCGACTCAATCTGAATTGTGAGCCCTGCTGTCCGCAGTGTAGATCGAAGGCAGTAGTCTGTACAGACATAACTGTGCAGTGCTGTGCCGCTGTGTTCGCAGGGGGCTTGTGTCGAGGATGCCCGCGGTCATGGCGGCAGCCACGTGGCTGGGTGAGGGTCGCCGCTCTGGCAGACGCGTTGGCTTTCACACAAGTGAACCACGCCCAGAACCCCGGCCTATTTATTCACACTTCTACGCTGGAGTGGCGTACGTTGGACCAGCCCACTGCGCTTCCGCTTCCAGGGGGCGATGACAGAGTTTCATGACCGAGATCTTCCCCACTGCCTGAGGTAACATGGTTGCGTCCACTGTCCATAACACTACAAGCACCAGCTTGTTTTTGGATCGCACAGCAGATAGGTTTAATGAACATTATAATTAGAAATTAGCATTTAAAAAACCTTTGAAATTCACTGAAAAAACCATAGGTTTCAGGGACGTTATAGTTACAAATTATCATGTTAAAAACCTTTGAAATTCACTGAAAAAACCATAGGTTTCAGGGACGTTATAGTTACTTGCACATTTCACTCGTACAAAACCATGGAAATTCGGCCGTTATAGTTAGTTGAGCTAACTATAACTCACGCCCCCACAATGCACTGCTGATGACGTCACATATTACATCATTCATGACATGGTCAGTGACATCACTAATGACATCACTGATGACATCTCAAATGACATCACTGATGACATCACTGATGACATCATCCAGTGACTGTGTGTTTCTGTAAAGTTTAAATATGTTTTATAAATATATTGGCCAAGGTATATTGTAGAATGAGTGGCTGTATAAGTGTGTGGATGGAGGATTTAGTAGGTGTGTGACTGACTGTATTAGTGAGTGATTAAATGTCTCTTACTGAATTCATGGGTTAGTGACTAAACTGTGTGAATGTCTGTATCAGTCTGTCTATTGCTGTGTAAGCTGCTGCATTGGTTGATGAGTAGCTACATGAGTGTCTATATGGGTTATTGATTGGTTGCCTGAGTATTTGTATGGGTGCCTGAGTGTGTGTGTGAGTGGGTGGGAGGTGTGTGACTTTGTGCATAGATGTGTGAGTTCTTTATTCACTGGGTCTATGGGTTCAAGAGTGCATGTGGAAACAGTTGTATGGGTGGGTGAGTGTGTGAATGGGTGTGTTGGTGAGTGAATGGATAGCTCAGTGCTACATGTCCAAGTAACTACATATGTAAAATGCAGTGCATGAGAGAGTTGGAGTATATAAATGAATATACGTGAGAGTCAGTGATTGTGAGAGTGCTGTATGGATGAGTGTGTACTTGTATCAGTGATTGTATAAGAGAGTAAGTATATGTTAATATCACTATGAATAAGTGAGGTTGTGTGTGTATAACTGTATAGCTGAGTAAATAGAAGTGTGATTGAATCTTTGCATGACTGACTAGATGTGTGAGTAACTCTGGATGAGTGGCGGTGTGTGAGTGTTTGTATAGGTGTATGAGTGCCTATAATAGTGTTGTATTGATGAGTCACTGCATGTATGAGTGACTTTATGGGTGAATGAGTGGATGTGTGTGTAGACCTAGGAATCAGTGCATGCGTATGTAGTAACTGGTATTGGTGTCTGTATTGTTTCGAAAATGGAAGTCTGTATTTTAGAATGGGTGTATCAAAGGTTTTATTAAGGTATGAGGAGGTGCATCAGATTTTCACGTGGATGATGTCATCAGTGATGTCATCAGTGATGTCATTTGAGATGTCATCAGTGATGTCACTGACCATGTCATGAATGATGTAATATGTGATGTCATCAGCAGTGCATTGTGGGGGCGTGAGTTATAGTTAGCTCAACTAACTATAACGGCCGAATTTCTATGGTTTTGTACGAGTGAAATGTGCAAGTAACTATAACGTCCCTGAAACCAATGGTTTTTTCAGTGAATTTCAAAGGTTTTTAACATGATAATTTGTAACTATAACGTCCCTGAAACCTATGGTTTTTTCAGTGAATATATATATATATATATGTATTTATACATATATATATATATATATATATAAATATAAATATATATATATATGTCCCAGTGGCAGTCGCCACCTGGTTGTTATAGTTTAGACCATATTTCTACACGAAATTGATGTTTTGGTTTGCTGATAATGTTTCACAAATCTTCATTAAACATTCCTAAAAAGTCTCCTCCACCTCAGCTCCTTTCTGGAAAGTTTTGAGGTGATCCATCAAGTAGGGGCCATGAAATAGGGTGGGTCCCAAAACACATTTTCTCCTTCTGTGATTCAGAAAAAAACATCTGTATGGAATTACACCAAATTTGTCCAAAAGCTAGATCTACACCCATTAACTGTGTGTGCTTTTTGTTATTTTGAGTGAATCTGTTGAGCAGTTTTTAAGAAATTAAGCTTCAAAATGGAAGGGCCGTGGCGCTGCTCAAACTTGGGGTTACTTGGCCACCCTAACAGTGGACAAAAACAGATGCATGGCAAGAGTGAGCAAAGGTCCTGAATAGGTTTTCATTTTGGTACTGAGGTTAATAAGGTAGGGGGTTTGGTGAATGTTCGGAGAAAAATAGGGCAGAGCAAAGGGCACTGATGTAGAACAACACCTGTCTGCTCTGTTTTAGCATTTGGTTCTGGTTACTGCTTGGAGCATGGTGTGGGGAGAATGGCGAGGGAGGGTGGATTGTTATTCTAGACATGTGCATGTAGGAGGAGAAACTTGAGAAAGGTTCTGGCCTGCAGGAAGAACCATAGTATTCTTTTTCAGCTTGAATATGAATTTGTTTGTGGCATTTCATGCTTTTGGAGAGTATTTATTATACTGAGCATTGACATTCTCAAAGAATAAGTTGTCTAGTGCAGCCCAAAATGTGTGATTTTACGGGTGTGTACAGAGCTGAGGTGAAACATTAAGATACTTGCTGTGGATACAATGTTGATTCTTTCAGCAAAGAAGGGTACCATAATAACCCCTACTCTAAATGCCTTAAACAACGGAAATATTGGAATGCTTCACATGTAATATGGAGATCTATATTTGTGTCTTATCACAATAGGAGTTGCAGCGGAGATGGGTGAAATTCAGTGGGGTCCCCCAATGGTTTTCTCTGGATATTGAATATAATAGATCCTGCAAGGCTCAGGGATTTGCAGAGTCAAACAGGCCATGCAATGGTACACAGCAACTTAATAGGATGGATTTGCACTATTTAAGTGAGCAGTTCTAGACATTATCCTTTGGTTGAATGTAGCAGAAAGGATGTTCTGGTCAACAGTACTTTAGGTGGCTGAAAAGTCTAGAAGAATCAGGATGCTGAAGGAGCTAGGATGTGCCGAATTTTAAATGATAATATGTTCAATATCTTGGGTAGATACCCAGTTAGTTAAAATCATTTGTTATGGGGATTCTATCAGAGATAGTAGGTGAGCATTGACTAATAAGGAACACTTCTTGAAAGGTCCATATGAATCAACTGTGCAGTTCACTAAATGCTTCAGGGCTGTGAATACCTCAAATACTTGAAAGGTATGTGCAAAATTGAATGCACTTCTGTCATAATTTGACTTTATCCTTTTTATGACTGTGATTTAAGTTTAGGTTTGCATCATAGCTGGCTAACTAATTACGTTCAAAACCCTCTACATTACACGTTATCCCTGCCACTTACCAAACTTCCTGAAAGTAAAATGCCACCATTCTAGACCAAGTCCCTTGTTCAATCGCTTCCTGAGGATTATGGTCCCTATTTCAACCACGCTGGCCATGGTAGATCAATCTTCTCAGAATAATCAGATAACTGCTGTAGCCTTGCATTCATAATTTTGTAAATCAAATGTCTTTCCGTAAGGTTTTTAAACATGGATATTACATCTTAGCATTGGCAGCAATGTTTCACTGTTTCCCTGCATCTTTCTTTAACATCCTGATCAAGTAATGGACAATGAATCACAGGCAGCCAACAAAATTGGACTACAATCCATCATGGTGTAAGTATGGCTGTCCACCTTTGAACTCACACTTTTCTATGTGACTCTGATGCCTTTAACCCCTTCTGTGCTCATGACGGAATGGTTCTGTCATGAGCACATGCTCAGGAAATCCCTCTGCTGCAGACAGCAGAGGGATTTCCCATTTTTTTTGTGCCTGGGGAGATGGGGAAGAGCTTCCTCAACCTCCCCAGGCCTAGTTTTGTATTTAATTGCAATGACGATCGCGCGCATGGCGCGCAATCATCATTGCAACGAAATCGTAACTGAAACTTAGTTTCAGTTTCTCAGTTTCGGTGCTTGTGGGGCTATCTCAGCCCCCGAGCACCAAAAAAGATGGGAGAGGTATCGTTGGAAAGGGGAGAAACTCCCCTTTCAAATGGTACCCTTCCCTAGTGGATCCCTGCTTGGGGATCACCCCAGGAGGGCGATCCCCAAGCAGGGATCCACCCACTAGTGCCAGGGAGGGGGGAGCGGCCCCTTGTGCAAGGGCCTTTGCTCCCCCCATATTTGTTTGGCTGCAACAGACTTTCTGCCCCCCCCCCGGGGGCGGAAAGCCCACTAGAAACCAGGGATCATTTTTTTTTATTGACGTTCGGGTGGGGGCTGCTCAAAAAGGGCATGGCAATGTCCCTCCCAGAGAAATGTAAGTCTTTCTGCCCCCCCGGGGGGGCAGAAAGCCCACTAGGAACCAGGGATTTTTTTTTATGACGTTGGGGTGGGGGCTGCCCAAAAAGGGCATGGCAATGCCCCCACCCCCCCAGAGAAATGTGAGTCTTTCTGCCCCCCCGGGGGTGCAGAAAGCCCACTAGAAACCAGGGATTTTTTTTATCGACGTTGGGGTGGGGGCTGCCCAAAAAGGGCACGGCAATGCCCCCATCCCCCCAGAGAAATGTAAGTCTTTTTGCCCCCATGGGGGGGCAGAAAGCCCACTAGGAACCAGAGATTTTTTTTTTATTGACGTTGTGGTGGCGGCTGCCCAAAAAGGGCATGGCAATGCCCCCCCCCCGAGAAATGTGAGTCTTTCTTCCCCCCCCCGGGGGGGCAGAAAGCCCAGTAGAAACCAGGGATTTTTTTTTTTAATTGATGTTGGGGTGGGGGCTGCCCAAAAAGGGCATGGCAATGCCCCCACCCCCCCAGAGAAATGTGAGTCTTTCTGTCCCCACGGGGGGGCAGAAAGCACACTAGAAACCAGGTTTTTTTTTTATTGACGTTGCGGTGGGGGCTGCCCAAAAAGGACATGGCAATGCCCCCACTCCCCCCAGAGAAATGTAAGTCTTTCTGCCCCCCTGGGGGGCAGATGGGGGCAGTAGCCCCCAACCTGCCCCCCCAGGGGGGCAGAAAGCCCACTAGGAACCAGGGATTTTTTTTCTATTGACGTTGGGGTGGGGGCTGCCCAAAAAGGGCATGGCAATGCCCCCCCGAGAAATGTGAGTCTTTCTGCCCCCCCCGGGGGGGCGGAAAGCCCAGTAGAAACCAGGGATTTTTTTAATTTTATTGACGTTGGGCTGGGGGCTGCCCAAAAAGGGCATGGCAATGCCCCCACCCCACCCCCCCAGAGAAATGTCAGTCTTTCTGTCCACCCTGGTGGGAAGATGGGGGCAGTAGCCCCCAATCTGCCCCCCCGGGGGGGCGGAAAGCCCACTAGAAACCAGGGATTATTTTTTTTATTGACGTTGGGGTGGGGGCTGCCCAAAAAGGGCATGGCAATGCCCCCCCCCAGAGAAATGTAAGTCTGTTCCCCCCCAGAGAAATGTAAGTCTTTCTGCCCACCCCGCATTCCCCAAAGTCTTCTGAGAAAAATGGCACCTCACTGGTGTGGGTAGGCCTAGTGCCCGCGACAGGAAATGGCCCAAAACGCAACGTGGACACACCACATTTTCACAGTGAAAACTGACCCTTTTTTTGCAAAGTGCCTAGCTGTAGATTTTGAACCCTAGCTCTGCCAGAACCTAGGGAGACCTAGTAAACTTATACATTTTTGAAAACTAGACACCCAGGGGAATCCAGGATGGGGTGACTTGACTGGCTCTCACATGGTTCTGTTACCCAGAATCCCTTGCAAACCTCAAAATGTGTCAAAAAAACACATTTTCCTCACATTTCCGTGGTGGCAAGTTCTGGAATCTGTGTGGATCCACAAAATTCTACCTACCCCGCATTCCCCAAAGTCTTCTGAGAAAAATGGTACCTCACTTGTGTGGGTAGGCCTAGTGCCCGCGACAGGAAACGGCCCAAAACACAACGTGGACACACCACATTTTACAGTGAAAACTGACACTATTTTGCAAAGTGCCTAGCTGTAGATTTTGAACCCTAGCTCTGCCGGCACCTAGGGAAACCTAGCAAACCTATACATTTTTGAAAACTAGACACCCAGGGGAATCCAGGATGGGGTGACTTGTCTGACTCTCACCAGGTTGTTACCCAGAATCCCTTGCAAACCTCAAACTTTGTAAAAAAATATGTGGAAAATGTGTTTTTTTCAGGTAAATTTGAGGTTTGCAGGGCATTCTAGGTAGGAAAACGCTGGGGGATCCATGCAAGCCATACCTCGCTGGACTCCCCCGGGTGTCTAGTTTTCAAAAGTGTGTGGGTTTGGTAGTTTTCCAAGATGGCCGCCGAGCCCGGGGCCAAAAACCCAGGTGACCCCTCTTGCAGAACCAGGTTGTTTTGTGATAGGTCATTTTGATGTCTCCTCAATACGTTTTGGGCCCTTGCCTGTCGCGGGTACTTGACCCACCCACGCGAGTGAGGTATCATTTTTATCGGGAGACCTGGGGAACGCTGGGTGGTAGGAAATTTGTGGATCCACGTGGTGAGAGCCAGACAAGTCACCCCATCCTGGATTTCCCTGGGTGTCTAGTTTTGAAAAATGTATAGGTTTGCTACGTTTCCCTAGGTGCCGGCAGAGCTAGGGTTAAAAACTACAGCTAAGCACTTTGCAAAAAAAGGGTCATTTTTCACTGTGAAAATGTGGTGTGTCCACGTTGCGTTTTGTGCCGTTTCATGTCGCGGGCACTAGGCCTACCCACACAAGTGAGGTACCATTTTTCTCGGAAGACTTTGGGGAACGCGGGGTGGGTGGAATTTTGTGGATCCACGCAGATTCCAGAACTTTCCACCACAGAAATGTGAGTAAAATGTGTTTTTTTTTACAATTGTTTAGGTTTGCAAGGGATTCTGGATAACAGAACCTTGTGAGAGCCAGTCAAGTCACCCCATCCTGGATTCCCCTGGGTGTCTAGTTTTTAAAAATGTATAGGTTTCCTAGGTTTCCCTAGGTGCCGGCAGAGCTAGGGTTCAAAAACTACAGCTAGGCACTTTGCAAAAAAGGGTCATTTCTCACTGTGAAAATGTGGTGAGTCCTCATTGCGTTTTGGGCCGTTTCCTGTTGCGGGCACTAGGCCTACCCACACAAGTGAGGTACCATTTTTCTCGGAAGACTTTGGGGAACGCAGGGTGCATGGAATTTTGTGGATCCACGCAGATTCCAGAACTTTCCACCACAGAAATGTGAGGAAAATGTGTTTTTTTGGACAATTTTTTAGTTTTGCAAGGGATTCTGGGTAACAGAACCTGGTGAGAGCCAGTCCAGTCACCCCATCCTGGATTTCCCTGCATGTCTATTTTTTAAAAATGTATAGGTTTGCTAGGTTTTCCTAGGTGCCGGCAGAGCTAGGGTTCAAAAACTACAGCTAGGCACTTTGCAAAAAAGGGTCATTTTTCATTGTGAAAATGTGGTGTGTCCACGTTGCGTTTTGATCCGTTTCCTGTCATGCTCACTAGGCCTACCCACACAAGTGAGTTACCATTTTTATCGGGAGACTTAGGGTAATAGAGAATTGTAGAGCAACTGTTATTACCTATTGACTTTCGATGCATTTCTGCCTTCCAAATGAAAGACAATGTGTAAAAAAGAAGTCATTTTGAAAAATGACCTATAATTCTCATGCTAATATGGGTACTCCCAATTTCGGAAATGTGCAAATTTCTACTGTTTCTAAACTCTATATTTTGTTCCCATTTCAGAAATACATAGGTGTCTTTCATACCGATTTTTCCATGTATACATTTTCCCAGAATAATTGCTATATACCCGGTACATAATAAAAAAACATTGCAAGACGCTGCTCAGTTATTGGCTCTGGGTTCGTCGGGTTCTTGGTGAACCTACAAGCCCTATATATCCCCACAACCAGAAAGTCCAGCGGATGTAACGGTATATTGCTTTCAAACAGCTGTCATAATTAGAAGAAGTTACAGGTGAAAACGTTGACACAAATGGCTGTTTTTTTCAACTAATTTTCAATTTTTCCTATATTCAATGGTTAGTTTCTATAAAGAAACCTTGAAGGATCTACACAAATGACCCCTTGTTGAATTTATAATTTTGTCTACTTTTTTAAAATGTATAGCTTTCCAGGATCCATTATTGCTTTTATACCCATTTCTACCATTAACTGGAAAGAGGTTGAAAGCACAAAAATAGAAAAAATAGGCTATGTCCCAGAAAATGCCAAAACTGTGTAAAAATGTTTGGTTTTCTGATAAAAGTCTGCTTGTCCCTGAAAGCTGGGAAGATGGTGATTTCAGCACCACAACCCCTTTTTGGTACCATTTGCAGGGAAAAACCAGACGCTTTCATCTGTAGCCCTTTTTCCCATTTTTCAAAAACAAAACAAAATTTACCTGTATTTTGGCTAATTTCTGGGTCCCCTCCAGGGGAATCCACAAACCCTGGGTACCTTTAGAATCCCCATGATGTTGAAAAAATAGGACGCAAATTTGGCGTGGATAGCTTATGTGGTCAAAAAGTTACAGGGGCCTAAGCGCGAACTACCCCAAATAGCCAAAAAAAGGCTTAGCACAGGGGGGGAAAAGGCCTAGCAGCGAAGGGGTTAACGCAGTAACCAGTTTGTCACAACAGGATTGCAGCGTGTACCTTGCATTCAGATATGTCATTGAATTCTTCCTAGGGTAAAACTAAACAATAACAAACCAAATTACCCAAGAAGAACCTGGGTAAAGGCATATTTAAAGAAAAAAACAGCATTTTCATTTACATGTATGTATCCATAGACAATGTTTTAGATACGTATTATAAAGATATGACAGCAGCTCAATAAAAATGCAAGTATTTATTAAAAGTTGCATCTCATTCAATTAAATAAAGTGAAAAATTTGTGCTCCAGGATCAGATGTAGGTAACGCATGATTTTTAAAGAGCCATAAAATTCATCATAAAAGGTGTGACAAGAGAAACAGGCATCAGTACAATATACAATTGTTAACGATCAATTATGCTGGTTATGACCCTATTGTGAAGTGATTGAACACAATTAGGTTGCTGTTCGACATGTGTTTTGTGTCAGCGTCATTTTGACCCTGCAGCAATATGCAGGTCGTCATTAGGACCAAAGTATTGAGAAGGCCCTAAAGAAAGCTGGAGAGAGAAGAAAGGAACACTGTTAGAGATAGAACTGCTGCTGCTGTGAGACGTGAAAAAGACTGAAGGCATCACTCATATAGTGACATAATAAGGGAATTACTATGCACAATGCTCAGGAGAACACAGTACGTTCACTCCAGAGAGACACTAAGACCAGATAAGAGAAGAATGTGTGGTTCACCCTGACAAGGATTGTGTTTATTACTTGAGTGGAGATCTCACTCCTCTCAGCTAATAACCCCCTGAGTTACATGGAGGGTACTAGTCTGCCGAATAGATCTGCTCTGCAAAGAGGGGTCCCAATGAGGAGAAAAGATCCACATTAGAGATGGTCAAAGAGAGACACTGCAGTGCAACCTTCACTGTCAGCAATTGGCAGGCAAAATGTAGAGGCACGGAGAATAAGAAGAAATGTCGAGCAGACCAGCCATACAAAATTATCAGAATGTTGAAAAATCCAAAATATTTACTAAATGGATATGTAAATTATAATATTACACAAATTCATGTGTTACCGTGAACTATAACAGCACATAGAGGGGCATATTTACAATGGAAGTGATGGAGTGCGCTGTTAGCCTCTTGGCTTAACACCATGCTCCACCACTTCTGAAACGCAGGCTGCACCATATTTACAACAATATGGTGCAGCCCTGCATTTCCCCCTCCGCTGGCGCTAAAGTTAGCTACCTAGAGCCAATGCAGGCACTCTTGCACCATGGTGCAAGGGTGTCTGCGGTTCAGGGGAAGATGATTTATGTGCAGGAAGGTGTCCCTTCCTTCACATAAACAATCTTTAAATGGTGTTTTATAACTTCTGTTTGTGCTGCTTAATGCAGCACACATAGAAGTTGCAAAATGTCATTTTTTTAATGATTGTTTATGTGCAGGAAGGGAAACCTTCCTGCACATAAATAATTAATTGGAGTTTTGCTGTTTCTATGTGTGCTGCACAGTGCAGCACACATGTAAACAGCAAAAACAAGGAGAAATTAAACATTTCTCCTCGTTTCGCCAGGGTAAGGCTAGGTTTTCCCTGGTCTTAATTTGTCGCTGCCCCATATTTACGCAACCCTTGTAAATATGGGGCAGCATCAAAATCAATGGGCGTTGCAGTGGAACGCTCACCGCAACACCCATTGCTCTTCCCTTTCACATTAAGTATAGCGTAAAAGGGTGCTTTATTTACAAGGCAGCGTTAAGCCACATTAAGTGGCTTGACGCTGCCTTGTAAATAAGGCGAAGCCACCACAACGTCCAAAAAAGTGACGTTGTGGTGGTGATAGGGGCTTGTAAATATGCCCCAGAGTTCTATAGGAGTCCAGGCAATGTAGTAGGAAGTAGACAAGATATTGTTGAGTTCCAGTCTTCTACCGAGTTATGTTCCATCATAATCAAATTGCAACAGAGAATCCAGTGCAATTCTTTTCTGGCTAGGAGGGGACCAATATTTCCTCCTCTTATGGGTTTATGTATGACTCCTATTACTTACCTTGTGATGCCTTCCTCGCTGTGATGAGTCTGCAGAAAATGAGACACCGTGGGGGCATTAAAAACCTTGCAGCCAACTCTGCTTCTGTGTTTGCAAATGTGTGTATTCATTTTTGGGATGCTTGGCCAACGTATTTCTTGTTACAAGGTCATCTGATGCAGTACATGACGTTGTTTGCATTGTAGTTAAATATTATTTTACATTGAATTCAATGCAACTGTGCTTAAATGTTTTTGTATGTTATTGTATCTGTACACTGATCAAGGCCCACAGTTATACCGTGCAAGCACGTGGGTAAGCTCAGGTGGTTTCTAAGTGCTTGTGTTGTCGAAGGTCTTTTTTTCATAACTTATGAATAAGTGATCCCTGAAATTGTGACCATTTTTTTTAAAGAGAACCATGGTAGACCTAATGCAGGGTCGCCACCCCGCAGGACATTACAGTGCTTCTTGATCCATTTAACCACCAATTACACAACGGACTACATATATGTGGTAACACAAACCATATTGTCATTATGTCTTTTTTGGATTTTTTATCAAGAGAGACTCTTCCTGTGCAGTTTAACTGCAACTATGTGCGTCTCCATCCACACAGCAGCAAAAACCTCTTCTTTATCATCAAACCTTATCTGAAGTGGATCAGATGTAGGTTAGTGCATCAAGCATGCCACAATATGATTAGAAAACAACACTGTTCACACGACTCCAGATTGCAAAGCCCCATTAGATCAGTGGACACTACTACAACGACACAATGAAGATTGCAAAAGTTTCATCTACTTAGTTATCTAGTGATGCAGTTCTGAACTTATCCCGCTGATTCTGACCCTCAGCTCAATTTGATTTGCTAACGTGACTGAAAAATGACTTTTACTCTCCGGCAGTTCTTAAGTTCACATAAGCTCTTGGATAATGACTGTTAATTAATCACTGGAATCTGAATGTGTGTTTTTTAAAGAGAATGATGGAATTTAGGGCCGGCTTTAGCGCTGGTGGTGCCCAGTTTGACAATCTTTTTTAGCGCATCCCTCCCCCTTGACCTCCTCCTCAGATTCTCTCACTACCACCCGGCAAAAGGGACCATCATCTCTCCATTGTTTATCTCTCACATACATTTCATTTGTTTTAAAACGCAGCTCAAGGCTGGCTTTACTAATCCAGTCAGCTATCCACTTTAAATACAGATATGTTCTTTGCAGCAGGCATATTAACCCTCTGCACTACTTCACAACTGCCACTACAGTAAACTCCAATCTCTCTCTCTACCAGGAACATTAATCACAAGACGCTATCTTGACATTTTTATTGCTGCCTGAAATTTGGATGCACAAGGAACTCTGCATCAGCTGCTTTTAAAATAAGTTATTCCTAAACACAGCGCCCCCGCCTGAGGTCAGGGCCCCTCCTCCAGGTCAGCACCAGTCACACTGCCCTAAAGCCAGCCCTGATGAAATTATCATTGAAAAGGATCCCTGACTTCATTCCAGTAACCACTGAAATAATTTTTCAATATCTCAAATGCGGTTCATGTAGAACCTGTTGGGGTGAGCGGCCGTAAAGTAGCTTCAACCCATGTTTGACTCCTTTTGTTTTGTTGACCATGTTCACGTGGACTATCATCTAGGAAGAAGGTATGGAATCTATCTATCTTGGTGCCTGTGCTATACAATTAAAGAGGATTGTTGGCTGTTGTCCTAAAGGTACTTTTTACCTTTTGGGTTTGTAGTGTCATTTTAAGGAAACAACAATGTAGACATATTAAGATTCTTCCTCCGACTGAGGATTTATAGCCACACCTTTGAGCAGAGTAGCCTCAATCTGTTGTCTTTATCCCACTCGATTCTGCCTCCTCCGCTCTCCCTTCTGAAGGATCATGGGGTTTTGCTCTATCAACATAATATTTTTTAATATTTCATACTTCTGTGGTATAGGATTTTTTGGGTTTGTAATTATGTGTGTGTTGTTCCAGAAGGACATGAATATGGTCAATCAATCAATCAATCAGGGAATTGTAAGCGTGCTACTCACCCGTGAGGGTCTCAAGGAACTGGGGAGGGGGGGGGGGGTCAGCAGTTCTGTTAAGCCGAAGAGCCAGGCCTTGAGAGTCTTCCTGTAGGTGTTCAGGGAGGGGGCCCGTCTGATGTATATGGTTGTCTTATCTTTCCAGTTTGGCAGTTGCATTATGAATGTAAATTGTTTGAAGTGCAACAAAATAAAACTCAGTAGCCATTACCAGATAATAAAGCTTCTTCTTTTAGTTTGACATGGCCTTCTAAGATTCTGCCATCATTCCTGGGTTCTAGACAAATTCGATCCCTATGCATGCAACATGTGTTTTAATAGCTGATTCTGAGCTGACCAGGACACCACATATTGGCTCAGCCCCAAAAGGCTGCATTTTCCATCTCTGCATGGAACAGACCTCATTTAGCTTTGGGTGGTAACTTCACATTAGAGGAAGTGACAAATCTGTGCATGAATCCAATGGAAGAATTTCCCCTAGCACGTGGGTATTATCGTGGAGGAAACCCCACCATTGATTCCCCTCTGAAGTTGGTGCTATCTTCAGAAGTTGAAGGATTCTGTGATATCAAAGATCTGTGAATTAGAGAGCAGATCCCAGCTTCAATGAGATCAACACTTCAAAGATCTATTGACTTAGCTTCCTGGAATTCCAAAACGTGGCCTTAAAAGTAAAACTTTAATTGAAGTATGGTTGTTGATGTTAATCTGAAATTAGCGAATCAGTGCAAGAAACACTTGCCCAATATACTGCCACAACATCTCTACCAAAAATTGAAAACAACAAATAGGCAAATTTAAGCACCACAATAGAAGTGTAATGTAATTTTGCTGCTAATATGAGCTATTGACAGTTACAGTAACTACGATGAACTATTTTCAAGTATTTCACAAAATAGCTCAATGGCTTGTGGAAGTGGTGCAAATGGAATTTTACATCACTTTGGTAAACCTTCAAAATATATTGCACTAAATGAAAACGATGCAAAGACTTTTGTACTGCTACATCAAAATTACAACATTTGCAACTGCACCTAAATTGGAGCTAGGGTTTTATAAATGATCTTTTCACCTCCTCACATCAGCTTTTATTGGCTTAGCTCAACATCAAATGCCAGTATATTGGTAATCTGACATTTAACTGCTTTGTGAATTTGAAAACTCTCAGGAAAATGTTCACAGTGCTACAGAGATGCTGTTATTCAAGCAACCATTTCATTCCAGCTCGGTATAAACATAATAGGTGAAGTGTAGCACTTCCACAATGCTGCAGACCTGCTAAAAATTAATAATGCAGGGAACAAATTTCCAATTATCTGATTAATCTCCATTGGCTTCCATTATCAAGCCTTCTGTATCTGCATTTATGATGTTCACAGCATTGGACCTCTGTGTTCAGGTTTTGAGATATCAACCAACACTTTGTCGATGGTTACTTTTTTTCAATCTTCTTTGTTTCTCCAGAATACATTGAGCCAAAGCTCGGTGCTGAACATTTTCATGTCTGTCTCCAAAACTGTGCATTGATCTACCTCATACACAAAGAGTCAGCATTATCCTTCATACATTACGGAAACCTGGAGCCTGATTCCTAAAGGGAATCATAAATTCCTGCAGGAGTAAATATTCTTCATAGGTCTGAGTCATAATGAAATACCAGTGTGTTTATGTATTTACTTTGGTGGCATGATTTCTTTGTGTGCGTAGGAAGCGCTTGATGTTTGAATGCCTTAACCTGTCTTAATGGCACAGTTCTATTCACTAACCAACCTTGGGTGCTCATTTGTTTTTCTTTGCAGTCATGAAACGTTGTTGGATTTACTGCTTTTTACTGCTCACAAAATTAAGGCATTTGCACCCATAGGCTTCATTAAAGATGCAACAAAAATGCTGGCCCCTTGTCAAACATATCTACTGAACAATATTTTGCTGTTTAGGTCTTTTAAAGTAATCACTTCCAATGTAAACTATACATTGTTTGACTCCTTTTCATAACACTCTTGTCTCAACAGGGATACACCTCTTCCTTACATCCTCAACATGTCTGTGGGTGAATCATTCCCATTACCTCTATGGAAATGGAGTTACTCCAACTGTTGCTAGAATAAAACTCTGACTGTATCATCGACGGCAGAGGGTTGAAGTTGGTGAATAGCCGCAAACACACAAGTTTGTGGGTGTTCACAAACTTACAAGGCAAAACATGCCTTGTTTTTCCCACTCCTGATCCCTTGCAAGGGATTTAATGCTGTGAAATGTTGTGCACTGGTGGCAGAAAATTACACAACAGTAAAATTATTTGAATGGCAGGTATTGTTTTGTGAATAGCTGTTACGACTAAATGAAGGAATTTTTGGCTGCAAATGATAAGGTTTACAGTGAAAGGTGTGTGAATCAGACCCAAGGTGTTTTATCTCTACTACTGTATAGCTAGTTCCGCATCAGTCTCAATCTCACCAACGTTGGGATATTCCTTTTTGGAGGGGGGTCAATGTATATTATTATTTTTATTATTATCAATAATAATAATAACATTATTAATAATAATAATAAGACACTTATTATAAGTAGGATGTATTATTATTATCATCAATAATAATATTATCATTATTTTTATTATGGTAGATAATTGAATAAAACTAGTAATAATCACAACTATAATAATAATCATAATCATAATAATAATAATATGTACATATTATTATTATTATGATTGTTATTCTTACTATTGTTATTATCGTTATTATTATTGTTCTTAATATCAATTATTATTATTGCTATTACTATTATTATTAATGTTATTATTATTATTGTTGTTGTTAGATTTGTAATTATCATCATTATTATTATTTTAATATCAGTTCTATTAATATTTTTAGTAGTCAGGGCCAGCTTTAGCGCTGGTGGCACCCAGGCAACAATGTTTTTCAGCGCCCCCAATGACCACCACCGCCATGGACTCCCTCACTACCACCCTTTAACAGTGCCCCTCAAGTCTCCATAACCACTCTCCCTCACATGCATTTAATTATATTTATAGCGCCACTCATACCAGTGTAGGGTGTCAGAGCACTTTACATCACAAACACATTACACAGAGACAATCAATCATACATGTGTAAATCAGTGTATAGGACATGTTACACAAGACAGAGGACTACAAGGTGTAGGAATCACATGCCATTCATACTGGTAGGCAGTATAGTTTAAGCGTGCTTGGTTGGAGAAGCACAAACTCGGAATTTAAAAATGTAACACCACGGCTGGAGGTTCTGCCCTTTTTGTAACATTAGGATAATGAAAGACGGGGAAAAAATCATAACGCTCTAATCTATACCTTGCAGTTTGAATGCAGCTCTTTGATGACAGTTAATAGCTCACTGTTCTATGTTCGGATTTCAACTTATAAACTACAAGTAATAAAAGTATCTCTCTGACGAAAGTAGTTACCCACTCAATGGTACACGTTCCTTGCAGCAGGCATAATAACCCTCTGTGTTACCTTATGATGAGTCAAAACTTCCACTAGGCAAAACTTCGATCTCTCTCCAAGAAGAACATTAATCACCAGAGTAATCTTGACATTTTTATTGTTGACTGAAAATTCCAGGAGGCAAGGAACGTGGCAGCGGGTGCTTTTAAAACGATAATGTACTTGCACCTGGTGCGGTGGCACCGGTTGCACCGTCCTAAAGCCAGCCCTGTTAGTAGTGGTAGTTGTAGTAGCATAACTTAAAATTGAATTAGATTTCCAGTCTAATATGTTCTTGACGCAAATAACATATGCACCTGGAAGTTGAAACTGAACACTTTCTACATTTGTATGCTGTTTCGACCTTATCACTGAACATTGGCATTAAAGTGCTGATGTCAAAAAAAGGGTTCAGAAACAGAGGTTTTGAGAAATTGAGTAGAGATATGCTGTACAATGACAGTGTTTTATTTTAAATGGAAAACAGTTGAGTGCTGCTTATGAAAGAGCAAAGGAGGGAGAAATGGATCCACTCGGAATGCTTCCACGTCGAGGGCGCACAGTGGGTTTTATTGTACTGCAGCTGTAACATTGAGCATAATCCTGCAATGAAGTCATGCAAATGACTTGTGCTGACGGGCAAGCAGACAATTTGTTTTATTCCAAAAGCAGTGGTTCCTCAGCATGGGACCATGTCCTGCTCAATGCAAAATGACTGCATTGTCACTAGAGATAAGCAGGCGCATTTGGTGAAAATTCATTTTTAGTTTAGACCACAGCACTGAAAATGACGAGCTTTGATCTGTTGTATTTTCAATTCCTATGCACTGTTACAGTGATTGCATATTGCACATCCTGGGGCTGATTTATGCAAACATCCCATGTTTGTGCATGTAAAATGCTTTCAAAAATAGCACAAGCTTAAGAAACAGATGAAAGAAGGAATAACAAATCAGATATGTAATACCTATTCGTAAACAGAACCATTAAATAACCATTAAAAAAAACAACAGAACCGCTTTACTACTTGTATGACGCGTCTATTTACTCAACAGATATAAAACTTGTTGATTGTGGATACCCTTTGCCAAATGCTCGAACAAACACCAAGCTGACAATTGGGGAACTCGAATATGACGACAATGGCGGGGGCACACAAATCACATTGATCATTGTTAGCATCACTGCAAATAAATGCACAGTTTGTTTATTGCACTAAGGTTCTTCTTATGGATATTTCAAAGTGCTAGTACACTACAGAATGGGGGTTAACACCATTTTCCTTAGGGGAGGATCCTGGTCGCATATGTTTCAGTCACTACCCACAGAGGTATGGAGTTTAGATAAGTGCATGATGGAACAGTTTTCAAGCATTTTCTGAAAAAGGTTTTATTTGGATTCTGCCCTGATGTTTAGATTCAGTGACTTCCTCAGTCTGGTCCTTTGCATCCATGTTTCTTCCATCTAGAGGTTCGTTAGAAGATATGGCTTGTCTCTGCTGATCAAAGATCGCGTTGAGGGCATAGTGGGCAGCCAGTCTCCATGGGTATCCCAGATCTCTGCCCGGGACTTTGTATGTGTTTCAAAGAATTATCATTGTTCATATACCTCTACAGGGAGCCAGTGGAGTGCTTGCAATGCTGGCTTGATGTGGTCGTAGATTGAGGCACATTCTTGCTGCTTGGTTCTGGAGACTCAACTATCTGCTGGTGACTTTTTATCAAAGACTGTTGGGAGCAATGTTACAGTCATCTGAGTGGGCATCAAAAGGGATCCGGTCAGCTCTACCTAGTGGTCAGAACTATATATCCATGCCCTTGAGCACTAAAATCATCTGGATAATGAAGCATATTTCAGAATCAAATATAATACTCAGGGGCTTATTTACAAGCCACTTGCGCCGTCGGTATGTCACTTTTTCCCATATTAAAAGTGACGCTCTGGCGGCGCAAGAGGTTTGTAAATAAGCCCCACAGTTTGCTAGCTTTGAGTGCGGTGGAAGGGATGCTGTTATATTGGAGAGGCTTTGAAATGGCAGTGAGATGGATTCATGTGCAGATATGAGCATGAGTTCCACCTGGAAATTATTCAGACACAGGAAATTCCTAAGCCATAAATTTTGAGAGCCAGAGGATGCGAGAAGCACACATTCCAACAGCCAATCTGTCTGTACTGGGAATGTGGTGACAATTTAAAGTAGTACACAGATCAGGAAACTATACCACAACTGATTAAATGAAGATGGGAACAGATAGCTCAAGCCAAATCTTCATTTTCTAAATACCTTCTCATCTCATTTTTCCTTTTCCTCCAAGTTCCACATGAATCACATCAAATAGAATTGCTGCTAAGACTGCATTCTCTCTCATTTCTCAGGCAAAATTTGTGGAAAGTCTATGTGGCATTTGTTCTGAGCTTCTTTGACTTCCTCAGGCTTTAGAAAGTGGATACGCACTCTGATAGTTTCTAACTTCCTCTTGTTCCTGTGTGGTTGCTGATGTTGGTGGCTCACCTTTATGGGCATCGGGTCTTCACCCTCGTTTTCTTCCCCTTTTCTGTTTACGACAGTAAAAAAGGTAATAATAGACTATTATTAAATATTAGTATACTAAAAATGCCAACCCCTACTGCAAGGAAGTGTAAGCACTAGAGTATGGCAGTGAATCTGTCTGATGGCTGGTGCAGACATGTTTCTCATCCCCTCACCAATGTTTACAGTACATGTGTTAATTCTACATTTACTATACTAAACGTTTGCTAGTGGGTGTACAACCTCATACAGGTATGGCTCAGTTTTAAGAGTATATTTATGGCTCAAAAATACGTACATTAGGGACCCATCAGGGCCATTTGCACGTGACTTTTCCGGCAATCAGCTAGTTGCAACCAGCTTGTAGCTTGTACATGATTTTGGCTTTAGAGGCCAGGTATTTGTAAATGGACTCAGACAAGACCATACCACTGCACCATAAGGACTTCTGGGCAAGGGAAACCATTGGTCCACTGTGCTCCTTTTGAAAGCATGCAGTTGCACCCTCTGTGCTTAGAGATTCACGTACATCCTGATATGATTTTTCCAATTGATATCTGACAATATTCGTAAACCTAGGTGCCTAAAATCTTGCAGTTGTTTAAGGGGTGGAATATCAAACCTAAGTGTGTTCCAAAAGAAGTTGTATGTTCTAAATATCATCAGCTTGGTCTTGGCAGTGTTAATGACTACACCTTTAAATCTTTCAATGTGCAGAAATTGTCAAATTGTTCTAATAGGTTCTATAGCGGTATTGACCTCGTTATCACTAGCACAGCATTGTCAGCTAAAAAAAGCAATTTTGGAACCACCTCGAGAAGGTTCGTCATTGATGCCAGTGTTCACTAACTCTTTACAAAGAGACAAGCGATGGAACGAGTGAGCACCTGCGGTGCATTTCTTTCTTTACAGGCAAAGGCCTTGTATTTTCCCCTGCTGCTCCCCAGCGCATCTATCATGCAACCTTATTAAAATAGGGGTGGGCGGAATTTGCGTAGTCGCGCTACGCAAAGCTCCGCAAAACGGTAAAAAATCTCCGCGAGCACGCAAAAGTTCCGCGAACACGCGGAAGTGCTTGTTCCGCCCGTTCGCGATGCTTTTTTCCTGTTCGCGAACGCTGTTTGCATGCTCGGGGAGAAATATCTCGCAAACACGCATTTTGAAAGCGCAAACAAGCAAAAAACTACACGAAGCCGCGGTTCGTGGAATTTTTGGCATTTTTGCGTTCTCCGCGGAACGCGAAATTACCCAAATTCCACGAGCGGAACGGAATTTACCGCCCAGGCCTAAAAATAATGAGAAGCCGGATGGAATATCCAGATCATGCAATGGGCTCCAGGGCTGTTTTATGGGGATATTGACCAAAGAAGACTAAAGGTTCACAAACACCTTATACATAGGGTCCACCTTAGGTGAGGCCTATTTTTCCAGGAGTAGATTAAAACTAAATGTCTTACCTACTGTAATGATCTGTTTTTCTTTCTAAACACTGCCTGTCAATGTGATAAGCATTATTATACTTGACCCAATATTCCAATACAGGAAATAGAATGCATGTACAAACATTTTGAAGACTATTTACTAAGCTTATTGGGTGGTAACAGCTGGGGTCGTTTTTGCAGCCTTTTGTATTCAGAGGCCCCAGCCAGGATTTAAATACAGGGGTCCATTCATAATGACACTGCTAATAAGCAGGATGTAGTTGCCTTAAAACACAGGCTCAGATCTTTTATAAATCAACTATGAATTTATCAGGACCCAGGGCCTTTCTCCCTTTTTGTCTAATATTTTCTGAGAAAACCTCACTTAAAATGAATGGTTCAGGATGGAGAGACTATTGGCAGGTGTAATTATTGCAATCTAGCCACATCTTGCCTGATAAGTTTCAGAGACTAATAATGCACAAGCCAGCAATCTTCAGCGATATGTCTTTCTGGCTCTTCGTGTTGTTGCATCTACTACCGTTTGCTGCTCTATGCTAGATTAGCCACACATCTCTTGATCTGATTGCTTCAACAAGCTGAACCCTCTTGCATTCTCCCACTCTCCCTTTTTCTCCCTCAACATGGTTTTTATAAAGTCTCCTGCTTGCTCTTATAACACCTGGGAGTTTTCTTCTTAGAGCCTCCTGGAAGGAAAAATGGCTCATCTGTAGTCTCTATCAAATGATGGATGTACCTTTCTTTAATCACCCTCCTAAGAGAGGCAGTTTTAATGCAGTACTGAACTGTGTATTTCAGTACACTGATGTTGATCTAAAGTTCTTGTGCCTAAAGACCCCATGACGCTTGCAATGAAGTTTGTCATAAACGGAACCTGCTGCTACATAATCCCACTTCACTCTTCACCAATTAGTTGCCACTAACACCTTATCACAACCCTCAAGGATTGTTGATGATTGCTTAAAGGTGCTTCGTAAGAGGTGTAAAGCCAGGGGACCATGATCAGGTGCCAGCCAGTCCTCAACTAGCATGTCAACCATGAGACTCCGCCTAGGGTAGTCCAGTGTGATATCATCAATTATGCAGCACAGTATTGCTGCATAATTGATGGTGCATCACCAGATGGAGTCTGGCATGGACATGCCACTGTATGCACATAGAGGATGCATTAAGGTTATCAAAGCAAGCTGGAGGCCAGAACCTGAATAGTGCTTGATGTGATCAGCAGCTGTCAGAGGGATACCCCAATGTGGATTTCCTCTCTGGAATTGTTGCATAATCTCTGCATGACTCAAAGAATGTATTAAAAAGGCTATGTACTGAAGTGGGTTTCCAGGTTGTCATCAAAGGTCTTCAATTCTTTGTAATAGATTCACCAGAGATCTTTAGTAGTTTTCAAGGTTTTATTGAGGAAAACAGGATAAGCAAGATACTGGTGAAGTGAGGGCTCAGGATGGCTGCTCCAACTGACACAGCAGTGTTCCAGACCATCGCCCAAACATTCCAATAACCCTGGGCGTAGTTCGCGTAGTTGCGCTACGCGAAGCTACGCGAAGATGTTAAAGCGCTACGCGAGCTACGCGTAGCTACGCGAGCGTGCGTAGTTGCTTGTCGCGCCCGTTCGCGATGCGTTTTTCTTCTTCGGGAACGCGTTGTGCGTGTTCGGGACGCTGTTGTGCGTGCTCGGGGGATAGTATCTCGCGAACTTGCCCATGCGGTCACCTATGGGCGCGGCCATCTTGTTTTTCACTTGTCCCGCCTGTTCGCAATGCCTTATTTCCTGTTCCGGGTCGCGTATAGCGTGCTCGCGATGCGCATTTCGCCGGGCAGTGTTTTGCTGCTCAGGGGTCCGGCGCACCCATAACCAGCTGGCCCACCGGTGGTCAGACATCCTGGACCGGGAGCAGGACCTGTTGGACATGCTAGGTGTCGAGGTCGTGGGGCTTGGTGAGTAGCTAATATCTAGTAGTATAAGTATTGTGTATAATTTTTTTATGAATAACAAGAATACTGCTGCTTACATTGCAGGTAAATTACGTTTCAAAATCTTCTGTGATTGCAGGACACAGGTGCTCGGCGCTACTCTTACTTGTTTGCAACTTTGCGCTCGCTTGGGCTGATTATTATGTAAGAGTTTACTTTAGAGAACTTAAGTTAGGTAATGCTATTGCTAGAGAGACTCTAGTCCTTCCTTTGTCCTCCTGTCAAATAGTGGTGGATGGATTGATACTAGGTTTAGTTAGTATTAGTTGATAATTTTTTAGCGGTCTGCGTGATGCATCCTCTGTTGCTGAGTGCTGCTCACCCCAGTCCTTAGTAGAACCTTTTGTAGTTTGTTTAGTGAGTGGTAGGCTTAGCAGTGTCAGTCAGTAGCAGAACATCAGACGCAACTACCAACAATTTGGTGTATGCACAAATTTATGCATGTGTCCTCCATCTCATCTATGCATTTTTGAGGGCTAAAAAAAATGGAAACGCAGACTTAGTGAACAATTGGCCCGTCTGGAATAGGTGGGCTAGGTCAGGTGCTACTTAGGCTTAGTTAGTGTTCTGGATTCGAATCAATCAGAATGGAACACTGGATTAGTGTTCATAAATAAGTAGACGGTCCATGAATCCCGCAAGCCAGTAGTCGATCTGATTAGATAGGTCAATTTTATTGCAATTATTGTTTCCTAAAATGTTTTTTGAGCGTTTTTTAAAATAATTTATTTGTTTCACAGCAATCATTAATGTTTGTCTCTTTCTTTATTATATCTTACATGATCACTGATCAGCAGCACCCAGGGGCAAGAATACGGGGGTCCAAGTCGGCGGGACAACCAGAGGACCGCTCCTTTACTGAGGGCCATGCTGCTGACCCCAGTAAGTCCTCCAGTGGTTAATATTAACAATTATATTTCCCTAACTTTTACTGCACCTTATTTTTTCCGAACTATTAATTCTGGTTCCACTTCCTAATTCTATTTTTTACAAAAGCTTCTTTGATCTTGGCTATCTGTTTCTAAATTCTGGTTATCCCTGCCTCTAAGTTCTAACTGCCTCTGCTATGACTCTCTGTACTACTACTATTAGTCTGTCTGTAGCTAAGCTTGCCCAGTTTGCCACTCTTTATTTTACAGTTTTGAATAAAACTCAGATTGACCAATAGCTCTAGCCACTGAGTCCAGTCCTTTGGGTTGTCCTCTTCTAGTCTTCTTAATCTTGAGGCTTTGAAAATTACCACCAACAAAATGCCCAACCACATATTTGACTATTTTTGATAGGATATAGTACATACTACTACTGTTGTGGGGATTCTGCACAGCCACATACAGAACTATGCACAAGAAAATAGGATGTTGGTGATGGGAGGTTGGACCTTCTTCACACCTCAGTCAGAAGTGAACCCACAATCCCCTGACCGACTAGCTATAGTGTCTCATTAGGTCCCCGAACCCCCACCCGAAGATACTCAATGATTACACAACCCAGAACATAACACCCTTTCGCTCACTCACTCGTGTAAGTCCACCACCACACCAAATACCACAGAGTCTATGTGTAAGTTCAAAAGGTTTATTTTCAACTAACAAGCTCTGTACGTTGTTCTATAAAATTCAGTGTACTACAGCCAGCTCCAACAGCAAAATGCATAAGATTAAAACAATAAACATTGTTACAAGTGCATGATAGAAGACAAAAGATCTGTGCGAATTCTGGGAGGCCCCTCACCGTAGAACGTAGAAGTACTGGTTACATGCATCATTCATAAGCTCTGCAAATCTCTGGTTCGTAGAAGAGAATCTTCTGCCTGTTATGAGAAAAATGGTGCGCGTTAGATAGTATAATGCAAGCATTTCTCAGTCATGCCAAAAAGTGTAACATGTTACTTATGGCTAGGTAATACGGACTAACCGAACTCCATAACAAAGTGGCTTGTTTTTTTACCTCTTGTACGCAACGCTCAGACAGTAGCTGTATGAGCTCATGTGGGCTCAAAAAGGCGTCTTACTGCACAACAAGCTGCGAGGTAACATGCGCAAAAGACATGAAGCGAAAATGGTTGCATGGCTCAGGCTAACTTTGCAAAGAGTAGAGTAGACTATAATAATGACCCTAGGGACCATAACACTACTAGTGTCTACTGACTCTACTCTAGTACCCGATTTGGACTAGTGATGTATGTTGTATATGTATGTATTCACTTTTTTTTCAATCTTGCTAGTGAAAATGAATAAATAGGGGGAGGTGTACAGGCATCTAAAAATGTGTAATGTTTTTTTTAGGCGTACTACCGACCACCAGTGCCGGCGGGGCCAGCGGCGATGGCGATGCGGCCATTCCGGAGGGGGCAGGAGATGCGGCACCTGCAGGAGATACAGGGGGTGAGCCAGCAGCAGTGGCGGGCGGTGGTAAGTTATATTCATTACTTATTGATATTACACTAGCTGGAAGGGTGTTCACTTCACTCACTGTACTGTTGAGACTTATACAACGGTTGAAGAAGACATCCTTTACTTAGCATTAGCAATGCATTAGCAATAGCATTAGCAGCGTGAGTTGAGTAACCAATGGCCTCTTCTATCTGACTCCAACTCAGCTGTGAAAGTTTTATGGAGAAGACTAAAAGTCAGATCAGATGACCTTGATGGATGTGTTGAACAAAAAGGGAAAGAAGGGTGGAAGGAGGAAGGACGGGCGAGATGTAATATGACTGGCAGAGAAGGATACGTTAGAAGCATGCATAGGTGGCTGATAGGAATCAGATGCATGTGTTGTTGAAGGATGGGTGGAAGGTGAAAGAAGATGCCTGCCTGGGTGGGCGACACAGTATGGGTGGATACTGGGGATAGCAAGAATCATCAGCGGTGTTTGGGTGACACTCAAAGCCAAGGCAAGCAAGGAAGGTGTGGACGCATGGGTGGTTGTTGGTGAAACAAACTAAGGTTTGTGGAGAGATTAAGAAGAATGATAGACATTTACTTAGAATGGATGGATGCCTGTATGTATTCATCATAGACAGCATAGGTGGAGACTGTCACTGGATGCAGAGTCTTAGTTTGAAGAGAATGTAAAAGAAACTGCGCCAGAGTAGCAAAGCCGAGGGGAATACAAGTTGTATTTCAGAATACAGTTGACTCACAGTAGTTTGCAACCACATCATATATATATATTGTGTATAGTTAGTTATCAAGCGCCTTCCTCCGACTCCGAGGACCACTCCCTACCTATGTTAATTTATTCTCGAATGTGTCAGCCAGCCTGCAAAGGGTGGCCTATCTGTTGGTTACACAATCAATCAAAACAAAGTACCTTATGCAGTAGCGGTCGGTGGTGGGAGTGCTGCCGGGCGGTGATGTGGGGAGGGGGAGGGGCAGGGTGGAGGGTAGTAAACTATGGATTACGGCCAAATACAGGTAAGTAAACATAAAAATAAATAAAGCAAATTTCATTGTGCGCACTGCACCGCCAAATGCGATGCAGTGCTCGCAGCGAAATTAGTTTTATTTATTTATATGTTTACTTACCTGTAATTGGCCGTAATCCATAGTTTACTACCCCCCACCCTGCCCCTCCCCCTCCCCCCGTCACCGACCGGCAGCACTCCCACCACCGACCGCTACTGACCTTATGTCGTCGTCCCATATATAAGCAATGATCATTGGATCAGATATATAATCTGCCTTTTTGTAGTAGCCAGGGCAGGGTGAAAGTGAAATTGAGCAATTGCCCTTCATGTAACAGCGAGAGTATGGCCAGTGCCACCCGTAATAGAAAAATACTTGCTTCCCCACCTGCAGATAGTAGTAAATAAAACTAATGTGAGTCTGCGTCATGACTCCTATGTTTGTCTTGGATGCAAGCTTAGCTGACTGAGCTGGCATGCCGGCTACAACCAGGTTATGTAATTTCGCTAAACTAGAGATAAGAAGAAGACTGGTATACTGTGTACTGGAGTCCATAGTGCTAGTATAATGCCTGAAACTCCCACAAATGTTAGAGGCCGAGGAAGTGGGAGGATAGATTATTACCACAAATGTTATGTACTGTGCTTGCTAGTGCTACTGTGCCACTATGTGTTGAATTAATTTTGTGTTACTGTTTTGCTAAGAGTATTGGTTACAACAATATTCTTTTTCTTTCTTAATATAGATCCTCCTTCCCAAGAAAAACCATCACGGAAGGAGTTGGCAGCCAGGGCCTGGCACCGGAAACTGGAGGCCATCTGCGAAGAGTACCAGCGGCTGGTGGCTCAGGCGGAGGAGGAGGAGGAGGTGGCAGCAGCTGCAGCCTCCTCCAATGCCCCGGGCCCCAGCCAGGCCCCACCTCCAGTGGTACGGCGCCGTGGTCAGGCAGCCGCCCACCGCTGCAATTCCTTAACAGCCAGCACTGCTGCCCCCCACCCTGGATGCCACTGCAGGGCATTTCGCCGCCAGATGCTCCTCCGGATTTCACGCCTAGAGGAGCAACTAGAAGAGCGGGTCAAGATTCTCGTGGATAAACACCTGAAAGCCCGCCGAATCTAAGAACTATAGGACCCCGTTGGATTGCCCCTTTCTTATTCCTTTTGTTGGTGGGTGGGAATTGGGCATTGGGGTTTATGGACATTGTTTGGACTTTTTCGTTTTGGACACTGGTTGGGGTTAGGGAGAGGGGTGGGTCAGGTGTGGGATAGTTTATTTTTGTTAGGGTAATAAATTATATTTATACTTAAATATACAATGTTAATGTTTTGTGGGGGGGTTACTGTGTTACGAATTTATGTCACATAGATTCCTTGCTGCTGCAGGGCCGCAGCCAGTGTTTGATTTAAATAATCTGCCGATTATGTAACACACAAACAGATAGATGCGCAGCGGTACCCCTCACTGAGTTATTTGTCCTACTAGTACTGTCAGTATCTCCTCCTAGTCCATTATACCTCCCACCAAACTTATCTTACCTGTGATTGATGATGATTAAGTTCGGCACAGCGATGGCTGCATGGTTTCCCAAGAGAATGGAGAAGATGCCATGGTTGTGGTGGTGGTAGTAGTAGACACTGGCAGTAGCATTTGCAAAAAAATAAAAAGAGACAGTCACTTGCCTGAGAGAGACTGTGTGAGGAGTAGTAGAATGAAGTAAAGTACAGTACAGAAGAAGACTGCCAAACAAACAATATTGCAACTGCTAAAGTAAAATAAAACATAATGGTGGCGGGGACAGCCTAGTACAAGAAGTTACAAACTGTAGTTGTGTCGAGTGAGTCACTTAACTTAACACAATCGTAATTCGTAACCTTTACTGCTGTGTGGTAGGATGTTGATGATGAATCCAATCAATGCCGGCAATTAATTATGATGTATTAGGTCCCTTTGGAAAAAAAATTGGCTTGCACATAGACTGAGCATGGGTGGGCAAGCAGAAGAAGATCCTCGCCCTGCCTTGAAATTGAATTAGTGTTGCTTTCACCACATCTGCCCCAGCAAGCGTGTGATCAATTGGTGTCAATTTAATGTAGTCACATCACACCTCAATATAAATCACAGCCCGGGGGAAGAGGGTTAGGGTTTGATGAATGGATGGGAAGGGGGGTTTGGGGAAAGGTTTGACAGAGAAAAATAGTACGCATGGACACAACAAAAGCAAAGCACAATCTTGGCAGACGACCATGATCTTATCCAATAAATCTATAAAGGGAGAAAAAGGAAATGCATGCATGATGATGAAGATAACTTGATGGTTAATGAGTAGTACTTACTAACTATTACTAGACAATTAGACAGTACAGGGCAGCAGTATATTCTATGCAATTTGCCTTGCCTGTATGCCCTCAGAGAGACCCAAATTACATGTTGTACCGGGCTTACTTTTAAAGATAGCAAAGAAATTAAAAGAAATTAAAAAATAGTTGTAGGAATCAATTAGCAAACAAACAACAACACACAGTCGTAATGATTGAAGAGAAAAAAGCAATCAAATTAATTAAAAGACGAATGATGAATGATACTAAAGTTACTGTATTATCCTGGTCAAATTGTGGAGTTGAATCTCGTCATTCCTCTTGGTCCTATCTTCCATGGACGCTCCGCACATCAATCTTGGGTGCCACACTGCCTGCCTGATGCGGATTGGTAAAGTAAGTGTGAGTTGTTTCTCCCAGTATAGCACAGGGTAAAGGCCGGCCTGTAAGTGTAGATGGAAAAACAAAAGGGGTATTGAAAAATCAATGAATAAAAAAAAGCATCAATTACGGTGGAGTCCAAGAAGAGAAGAGAGAACACTTTCAGACTGAGGCGGCTTGGATACATCGTGTCTATTCTGTTTACAGCATTAAGCTACAACAACAATAGGACAGAACAGGCCCACGGCACCAGGCCGTGATCCAACCTCCATTTACCTTAAATTTTGACAGAGCCAGACAAAAGGCATATACAGAAACCTAGCATTTTCAAAATTAAGTGACTAAATCAATGCGCCGCTGTCAGTCATATGACTACACTCGACTCCACCACTACATGGACATGTAGGTCTGCTGTGTTTACTTTCTTGTTGAATTGTTGTGTTTACCTTTTATGCCACTTCATGAAACGCAGTTATTCCATCAATCATCTCCGATCCAACTGACTGACTGCGTGCAAAGGTAGTATGGTCAATCATCATGGTGTGGTACGTGTTGTCCAACTCCAACTCAGTCTGTAGTGACTAGTCTCCGATTAAGTCCATATTCCATATTAAAATATTGCAACGGATATTGGCCTGCACCTACAGTAGTAGGAGTACAATTTGGTTATTAAACAACAAGAAGGGAAACATTGACTGTCACTTGAGTCACTTTCACTTTGTAGATTTACTAGTAGAGTTCGACTTCATGCACAACATCAACACAACAAACAACAGCAATCGCTCAGAGTCAGCAAGCATCCAATGCATGCCATCATTACCTGTCTTGCTCTTCTCTTTAGCTGTCAGATCATCAGATGCCTAGTTCTGACAGGTGTGTGTTTTTTAACGAGGCAGTGGCCTCATTATTACTCCACATTCATTTTCAGTGTTGGTAGTCGCTGTTTCGGTTTTCGTCTTATTCATCTGTGGCACTTTGTCGCAGTTTAAGTTGGTTCACATGGTCAGCGCTGTGATGGGCCGCAGCCTGGGTAGCGGTCATTGCTGGTCAATTGAGTTTGCAGAAATGTCAGCAAGTTTCTTCGAAGAGTCTTGTCTTTCTCTGCCAAGTACCTTCTGTCCTGACAGTGATGAGCTTTGGATGCCTGCCGAGGCTGTAGCCTTCTGACAGTGATGAGTTTACTTTTGGATGCCTGCCCAAGTTCTGACAGTGAAGAGTTGTGGATGCCTGCAGAGGCGATAGCCTTCGGACAGTGATGAGTTTCGGCTCGGAAACAAAACGGAGGATACTATAGTCACGTTTCACTTCTTATGGAGGGAAGGTTAGAGGCAACATTTCTTGTACTCCAATGTCTGGCTTGATGGAAATGTAATTAGGGCGAGTCAGGAAGATGGAGCAGGACTCTGAGGAGTGGACAGTTAAATGCACAGACGTGCAACTCCAATAGGGAAATAAAAAGAGAAGACGGTGGTGATGGATTTGTTGTGATTTGATTTGAACCAGAAAGACAGATACACAGACAAATAAAGGAAGGAAGAAAGTAACAATTTGAAAGCCTAGTTGTCAGGGAAGAGGAGCTCGTCCTCAAACTCTGGTGGTTCGGACAGAAGTAGGTCCTGTAACCCACTACTTATGTCATCGAAGTCGCTCTCCTCTTCCTGCTGTGATTCACGTATTTTGTAATCCGGTGGTATAAAGTGCTGATTCATTTTGATCATGGTTAACCTCTCCACGCTTTTGGGCGAGAGACTGGTCCTTTTCAAAGTTACAATGGCACCAGCAGCACTGAAAACACGCTCAGAAGAGACACTTGTGACAGGGGAAGCCAGATACGTTATCGCCAGCCTGCTGAGCACTGTCCATTGGCTTCTTTTCCCATACCAATACACCAATGGGTTTTGATCCATGAAGACCTCTGTGGGGTCATCCAGATAGGCCTGGACCGTCCGCTCAATGCTCAGGGGTGCTCTGATGTGCTCGGCCTGTTTTGCCTTTGCATCAGCACTGGACTTACCATACCCTTGCCATAGAAACCAATCAGTTGCCGATTGTACTGTGGATGATCCTGTTCTTGCTGTTGTTGATGTTATTGGTAGTGTTGGTGTCGGTGACTGCTGTGAGGCAAACGCACTGCCCTCAGGCTCCGAAGTAGAACTTGACTCTGGATGCCCTGTAGTACTTGTTATGGCCTGGGGCGGGGGGCCTGTAATTACCAGCCGTTCGTTTTCGAACTTAGTGGCTTCCTCAGCTATCAAAGTTTTGTACTTGGCAACATCCACTTCCGAAAAAGGAATTACTGCCTTACTGTTCAGAAATACTTTGTACCGTGGATCCAAAATTGTGGCAGTAATGTAATGTTGTTGTGACACAATGTTATTTTGAATCCTTGTATTTTCAGATAAGCGAACGGCTAAGGACTCCGCCAAATGATATGCGTCTTGTTTGTCATCCACACCTGCGTACGTTTCAGACACCTCCTTCAGCTGTTGCTCTAGCATGTGCAACAATGGGATAGCTTGGCCCATAGTACAGTCCTCCCTGCTGACTTCACGTGTGAAGATCTCAAAAGGAAGTAGCATCTCTGTCAGGCATTTAACGAGGTCCCATTGACCCATCTCAACGGTCATGCCTCTCACAGTAGGTTCCCCTAATCTTTGCATGACATAAGCATTGAGTGGTATGTACTGGTCAAACAGACGATCAAGCATGTAATAAGTTGAGTTCCAACGTGTTGGCACCTCCTGGATGAGTGCTTTGACTGCCATTTTATGCTCACGTTGAATGACCCTCAGCTGCTTCCGGGCTTTAAAAGAATGGCTGAAATGTGTGCATATTCTTCTGCAGGTGGCCAGTAAGTTGCTGACTTTGTATTCATTTTTCAGAAAGTCTTGAACAACAATGTTAATGCAGTGTGTCAAACACGGGACCCTGAAATAGCGACCATCTTGCATGGCCCTAACTACATTACTGCCATTGTCCGTGGCAACAAAACCAATGTTAAGCCCTCTTGGGCGCAGCCACTCAAAGACCTTGCTGTTAAACTCTTCCAAAATGTTTGCAGCAGTATGAGATTTCTCCATGGCAAACATGGCTACAGTTGCATGTTTGCGAGTGGCATGAAAAATCTCAGCAGCGTCAACACCAGCAGATATCTGTTCTCTAACCCCCGCAAAGAGATCCAGTGTGCAGTGATGCACATGTAATCAGTGGCTTGGCAACTGGTCCACATGTCTGTTGTCAGGTGGATACTCTGAACAGCACTCTGCTTCAAGGCTTGACCCTGCCTACAGGTTAGGTCGCCCCCACGCCGCTGCCGCCTGCTCACCCTGGTCTCCTGCTGCTGTCTCCTGCTGCCAGCTGACTTGGCCTGCCCGCTTGCTGCCTCTGCCTGCCCCCGGTCCCAGCCGCTGCTGAGCCGGTCACCTTCGCCGCACTCTTCCCGCCGCTGCCTCCCTGCGGCCCCGCCCCCCTGACAGCCCATTCGCCGCCCCGCTCCCGCCACCCAGCTGCTCCCCCCTCCCATCAACACTTTTATGCAGACCGCGAAGCGTCCGCGCAGCGGGCGCGCCGCTGGTGCGCCGAAGGCCCGCCTAAGGCAAGCCCGTCTGCGCCCGTCCGCGCCTGGACCGCGCCCAGCGCCAGAACCCCTGGCCCCCGCGACCGCCACAACACCCGTCTCCACTACGCCACCGGAACCCTCCACGCAATCAACACCAAACGATCAAGCACCTGCTACCTGGCTGCCCGAAACGCACCCACGGACCCTTCACCTGCCGGAACTGCAGCTACACCAGCATCCAGCCCGCCAACCCACCCGCCAATCAATCCAACCACCTTCGCTGCATCCTCCTAAACACCCGCTCCGCCAGGAAACACGCCGTCGAACTCTGGGACCTACTCGACACCCACACCCCTGACGTCGCCTTCCTGACCGAGACCTGGCTGAACTCCTCCTCAGCACCCGACATCGCCATAGCCATCCCGGAAGGCTACAAGATCATCCGCAAGGACCGCACCAACGGAATAGGAGGAGGAATCGCCATCATCCACAAGAACACCCTCAACATCTCGACTAACGACGCTGACACCCTCTGCACCGCCGAACACCTGCACTTCCAGATCCACACCGACCCCAACACCACCCTCAGAGGAACACTCGTCTCACAGACCCCCGGTCCCCGACCACAGTTCTGCGACTCCATCGCCGACCTCGTCAGCACGCACGCCCTCGCCTCCACAGACTACATCCTCCTCGGGGACCTGAACTTCCACCTCGAGAACAACAACGACCCCAACTCCTCCGCCCTGATCGACAACCTCGCCAACCTCGGACTCAGACAGCTCGTCACGACGCCCACCCACTCCGCTGGCCACACGCTGGACCCCATCTTCTCAGCAAGCACCCACGTCTGCTTCAAACACACCACCGAACTCCACTGGACCGACCACCGCTGCATCCACTTCACCTTTCGGAAACCCATCACACCCCACCGCACCCAACAGATGCCACGCCGCTGCTGGAGCAAAGTCACCGATAACCAGCTAACCACCACCCTCGCCCAAAGCCCACCCGCAGACCCGACCGACCCGGACGCCGCAGCCCACAACCTCAGACAATGGATCGAAAACTGCGCCAACGCCCTCGCCCCAATCAAGAAACCCTCCACCAGCCACACCAGGAAGAAAGCGAGCTGGTTCTCCCAAGACCTCCAGGCATCCAAGAAAACCTGCCGTAAGTTAGAGAAGAACTGGACCCGCGAACGAACCCCGGAAAGCTACGCAGCTCACAAGGACGCCACCCGCAACCACCACCACCTCATCAGATCCGCCAAGAGAGCCTCCTTCAAAGACCGCCTAGACAACAACGCACACAACAGCAAAGAGCTCTTCAACATCGTGAAAGAACTCTCCAACCCCAACTCCAGCGCCAACGACATCCCACCCTCGCAAGAACTGTGCGACTCACTGGCCACCTTCTTCCACCGCAAGATCACGGACATCCACGACAGCTTCAACACCGCGACCGCCCCGGCAACCACCGAAACACCCACGACCACCACTCGCACCAACCGCCTGACCTCCTGGACCAACATAGACAACAATGACACCACCAAGATCATGAACTCCATACACTCCGGATCCCCGACAGATCCATGCCCACACCACATCTTCAACAGGGCCAGCACCGTCATCGCACCCCACCTCCGGAAGGCCATCAACAGCTCCCTCGAGACAGCGACCTTCCCAGAGGACTAGAAGCATGCCGAGATCAACGCCCTACTGAAGAAACCCACGGCTGACCCCAAGGACCTCAAAAACTTCCGACCCATCTCCCTGCTCCCGTTCCCGGCGAAGGTCATCGAGAAGGCCGTCAACATACAACTAACCAGGTTCCTCGAGGAAAACAGCATTCTGGACTCGTCCCAGTCCGGATTTTGCCGCAACCACAGCACCGAGACAGCCCTCCTAGCCGCCACCGACGACATCAGAACCATGCTAGACAACGGTGAAACCGCGGCCCTCTTCCTCCTGGACCTGTCGGCCGCCTTCGACACGGTCTGCCACCACACCCTACGCGCACGCCTCCATGACGCAGGGATTCAAGAGAAGGCCCTGGACTGGACCACCTCCTTCCTCTCCGGTAGAACACAGAGTGTCCGCCTTCCTCCCTTCCGTTCCAAAGCCACCGAGATCATCTGCAGCGTACCCCAGGGCTCATCCCTCAGCCCCACGCTGTTCAACGTCTACATGGCCCCGCTCGCCCGCATCGCCCGACTGCACAACCTCAACATCATCTCCTACGCCGACGACACCCAGCTGATCCTCTCCCTCACCAGAGACCCTCACACAGCCAAAACCAACCTCCACGAGGGAATGACGGCCGTCACCGACTGGATGAGAAACAGCCGGCTGAAGCTGAACTCAGACAAAACGGAGGTCCTCATCCTCGGGTCCACCCCCTCGGCTTGGAACGACTCCTGGTGGCCCTCCGTGCTAGGAACGGGCCCCACACCCACCGACCACGCACGCAACCTAGGGTTCATCCTCGATTCCACCCTCCCCATGACGAAGCAGGTCAACGCCGTCTCCTCCTCCTGCTTCAACACCCTCCGTATGCTTCGCAGGATCTACAAGTGGATCCCCACCGAAACCAGAAGGACGGTCACCCAGGCTCTCGTCAGCAGCAGACTGGATTACGGAAACGCCCTCTATGCCGGAGCCTCGGCGAAACTCCTCAAACGGCTCCAACGCATCCAGAACGCTTCAGCACATCTGATCCTCGACATCCCGCGCCGCAGCCACAACACACCCCGCCTGAAAGACCTGCACTGGCTCCCCGTCAACAAGAGGATAACCTTCAAGCTCCTCACCCACGCATACAAAGCACTCCACAACACCGGACCAGCGTACCTCAACTGCCGCCTCAACTTCTACACCCCCACCCGCCAGCTCCGCTCCGCCGACCACGCCCTCGCCACCGTCCCCCGCATCCGAAGAGCAACCACCAGCGGCAGATCCTTCTCCCACCTCGCCGCCAAGATATGGAACACCCTCCCCCTCCACCTACGGCAGACACAGGACCTACTGACCTTCAGGAGACTCCTCAAGACCTGGCTATTCGAACAGTAGCAGCTCCCCCCCCTCCCCTCAGCACCTTGAAACCCTCACGGGTAAGTAGCGCGCTTTACAAATATAATGATTGATTGATTGATTCCAGCACGTCGTGATGTAGTGCTGGAACAGCAACTCTGGCAAAATAGTAGCGGCTGGAAACATGCCATTTTGGGCAGATGGCTGTCACAAATTCCAGAAAACCCACCCCTTCAACAAAAGAAAAAGGGAGACGGTCCAGTGCTAACATTTTAGCCAGCTTCGCATTGTACAAACGTGCTATTGGGTGGTTGCGTTCGTACTGCCACTCCCCCCCAAACATGCTGATAATGGTAGGCTGCATGGTTTTCCTTTCTCTTAGGCTCAACAAAGCACTTTTTTTCATTGCGGTACTCCTTGCTGTCTCAGGCTGAATCTTACTCTTGTGCCACTGAGATGTTGCTGAAGATGTGTGCGACGATAACACTACACTGCTCGGGGCAGGGCGACTTTGTGTACCACTACCAGAGAGAATGTCTCCCTGTCCTTCCTCCTCCACCGTGATCGGATCTTCTACTCCTTTATCCCCACCAACACCAATGGTTGCAGTTTTTATGCCGCGAAGGTGGTCCTCCCAGCTGATCAAGTGGTGTTTTTTCAGATGGGTTATTTGGCCTCCGGTACCATAGTTTGTACCAAGCTTACCACGACTAACAGAGGTATTACAAATGGAGCATATAGCAATGTTCTCCTCCTTTTCGCTAACCGTAAAGAAGTCCCAAACTGGGGAGCTTAACTTTTGCCTCCTGCTGGAGGTGCCACTTCCAATGCCGGATGAACTGGAGGGTGTGGGTTGAATTTGACTCTGTGCTGTACCACTACCTACTTCTACTGAGGTGGTGGTTGTGCTGGATGTAGGTCGCTGCCGGGCCTTTGCTAATGCAAATATGGAAGCTGTAGGTCGTGTTGGTGTTACCTGTGTTGGAGGTATGCGTGCTACATCCCTCGCAGTGATTTTGGATAGGGTAATAATGTTGGTCTCCATCTCCTCGTGGCCGGGAGTGATGTTCGTGATGACTGGCTCATCATCATCATCCTGCTGTTCTACATCGACCTCCATAAGTGTAAGGCTTTCTGGAACCTTCCTTTTCCCTAGCCTGGTCTTGGGACGTGTCTCCCTCTCAGACTCAGTTTGTGGCTTCCAAGTGGCATCTAGATAATCAGAAGGGGGGCTTGGCAAAGAACTTGATGGACTAACCCTCCTTTTCCTTGCTGGGGATTTGGAAGACAATGGATCTTCTGAATGAGTGGCTTCCTCTTCTTCTACCTCTGCATGAGGCTCAATTTCCTAAACTGCCCCTACTTCGGGAGGAACAACAACTACTATTGCGGGCGGTGGTTGCGGCTGTTGTTGTTGACCACTTATCTGCTGTGTTTCCTCCTGCGTTGATTGGGTACTACTTTGAGATAGCGATAAGTTTATCTCAGGCTCAGCATCACTGGTTTCCACCATTAGGCTGGCTACCTCTTCCACACTCATGTGCTTGGGCCTGGGTTGGTGGGTTGGGCCCACTGATGCGGAGATGCTGCCCCCAGCTTGCCCCCCGGACACCGCTGCTGCAGGCGTAATTTTTTGTTTCCCAAAAAAGGTATTGGGCGGCACATCAGACCTAAGTTCACTTCCTTCTTCTGTTCCTTCTTCTCAATAGCAACTTTCTTGGTACTGGAGGACCTGGTACCTGCTTTCTTTGGGCCCATCTTCTTCAGATGTCAGCAGCACTCAGTTGCACAAGTTGCAGAGATGTGTGGTCAGGTCACACGTCACGTCGTGTACAGCAGCAGGACGTATGTCTGGCAGTACAACGGGCAATGATGACACACCTCCTCCTCAGTCTTTTGTGCACCTAAAAGCAAAAAAGCCAGAAGAACATCAGTCAAACGATAGCACAAATCAAACTAATATAATATATAACTTAGTGTGGTTGTCTCAATTATTAAATTTTAGAAACTCAGTGAACAACAACAGTGTAGCCATTTATGAGACTTTGACAACTAGGCCAGGGCTTTCCTGGTGTACTGTTTACACTCAGGAAGAATAAGAATAGCAAAGAACAAAAACAAAAATGTAGTGGAGCCTGTTTGGCCTAAATTTGTGCATCACGTGGGATGGATGCAGCATCAGGGAGCTGCAGCCCCCAATGGGGATGGATTTGAAAGCAGTAAGACAAGAGGAACAATGGAAAGACACGCAGGCCTATGTGGCAAAAACAGCACACTACTAACTACCACCACAAAATGGCCCCCAGCCACATGGTCACTCACAGGCACAAGGCACGGCAAACAATGAACTCAAGCAGGCCTATATGGCCAGACAAAGGATGCCTGATAAACAACACACACAGCTTTAATGCAAAAACTAAAATCCACATGGCTAAAAACAGGTTGGAAAGTTACACAACAACCACAACAACACATACACACACGCAAGAAAGGCATTTATTTAACACACCCAAAAAGTGAAATAGACCCCCCAAAAAAAAACACATTTTGCAATTCAATCCAATGCCATCCATGCCCTAAATGATGTTTAAATTCAACAGACAACACAAACTGTTTTTATGCACCCATGATGACTACCTCTGGGCCTACTGGCAGACTAGGCCACAAGCTTGGAGGCCTATGGCAAAAGCACAGTGGCTGGTCCCACAAAATGGCCGCCACCACATGGCCAGGCCACCCACAACAACAAGAAAAGGAAGACAAGACAGACAATGCAGGCCTATGGCAAAAGCACAATGCCTGGCTTCACAAAATAGCCACCACCCACATGGCCAGGCCACCCACAATAACAAGAAAGTGAAGACAAAGGACAGGACCAGGAAGTTGGAGACTCTGGGGAACTTCCTTCCTCTTTAAAAAAATTGAAAAAAAAAGAAAAATGACTCCTTTCTCACAAAACTACATCTACATGACAACCTGAGGAGTTTTTTGAGCAAAATTAACAAAATCATCATTTTCGAGAAGGTTTTATGCTGCTCGAGAGATATTCTTTGCCAGATTGTAAATTCTGCGTGTTCGGCATCGCGATCTTCACAAAAAGTCATTATCGCGCGCGCGAAAACGCATATTGAGCGCGCGAAGAAGAAAAAAAGTGTAAGTCCGCGTTGTCGCGCAGTGCGGAGTTGCCAAAAGCCCGCGAGCTGAACGCCCAGGGTTACCTACTGGCTGAAAAGGCCTATTTATTTAACACACACCAAAAAACTAAAATACCACCACAAAAACCACATTTTGCAATTCAATCCAATGCCATCCATGCCCTAAATGATGTTTAAATTCAACAGACAACACAAACTGATTTTATGCACCCATGATGACTACCTCTGGGCCTACTGGCAGACTAGGCCGCAAGATTGGAGGCCTATGGCAAAAGCACAGTGGCTGGTCCTACAAAATGGCCGCCACCACATGGCCAGGCCACCCATAACAACAAGAAAAGGAAGACAAGACAGACAATGCAGGCCTATGGCAAAAGCACAATGCCTGGCTTCACAAAATGGCCGCCACCCACATGGCCAGGCCACCCACAATAACAAGAAAGTGAAGACAAAGGACAGGACCAGGAAGTTGGAGACTCTGGGGAACTTCCTTCCTCTTTAAAAAAATTGAAAAAAATAGAAAAATGACTCCTTGCTCACAAAACTACATCTAAATGACAACCTGAGGAGTTTTTTGAGCAAAATGAACAAAATCATAATTTTCGAGAAGGTTTTATGCTGCTCGGGAGATATTCTTCGCCAGATTGTAAATTCTGCGTGTTTGGCATCGCGATCGTCACAAAAAGTCGTTATCGCGCACGCAAAAACGCATATTGAGCGCGCAAAGAAGAAAAAAAGTGTAAGTCCGCGTTGTCGCGCAGTGCGGAGTTGCCAAAAGTCCGCGAGCTGAACGCCCAGGGTTACCTACTGGCTGAAAAGGCCTATTTATTTAACACACACCAAAAAACTGAAATACCACCCCAAAAACCACATTTTGCAATTCAATCCAATGCCATCCATGCCCTAAATGATGTTAAAATTCAACAGACAACACAGAAACAGTTTTTATGCACCCATGATGACTACCTCTGGGCCTACTGGCAGACTAGGCCACAAGCTTAAGCCTATGGCAAAAGCAAGCACACTTCCTTGCTCCACAAAATGGCCGCCACCCACATGGCCAGGCCACCCACAATAACAAGAAAGTGAAGACAGACAATCAATGCAGGCCTATGGCAAAAGCACACTGCCTGGATGGCTCCACAAAATGGCCGCTAGCCACCCACAACAAAAAGAAATGGAAGACAGACAATGCAAGCCTATGGCAAAAGAACACTGCCTGCCTTCACAAAATGGCCGCCACCCACATGGCCAGGCCACAACAACAACAAGCATAAGCCAAGGGGAACAAAGAAAAGACATGCAGGCCTATATGGAAAAAGCAGCACACTACTAAACTACCACCACAAAATGGCCCCAAGCCACATGGTCACTCACAGTCACAACAGGCCATGGAAAACAATGAACTCAAGCAGGCCTATAATATGACCAGACAAAGGAGGCCTGCTAAACAACACAGCTTTAATACAAAAATGCAAAAACAAAAATCCACAGGGCTACGAAAGGTTGGAAAGTTACACAACAAGCACACACACACATCCAACAAAGGTATTTATTTATTAACACACACCCAAAAAGTGAAATACACCCCAAAAACACATTTAGCAATTCAATCCAATGCCATCCATGCCCTACATGATGTTTAAATTCAACAGACACCACAGAAACATGCACCCATGGCTACCTCTGGGCCTACTGGCTGAAATTTCAATCAAAGAAAAACAACTAGGCCCCTACTGAAACTACAGGCCACCCAGGCCACAACAATACATTTTTAAAAGCGATGAAAATCCCCAAAAAATGTAGGTACAAAGTAACAAGCCCCAATCAAACAAACAAGTACACCAATTCTCCAACTTACTTGTAAAATCTCAAATCCAAAAGTCCTCAAATCCAATCCAATGATATGATGCAGCAGACAGACACAAAAAGTGATCCTTCCAGCTCCAAATCCAAATGAAAGTGAACAGCACATGGACAAAGCACTGGGAGGAGTCTGCTGGACAGGAACAGGAAGTTGGAGACTCAGGGGCACTTCCTTCCTCTTGAAAAAAAAAGTAAAAAAAGAAAAAGGACTCCTTGCACAAAAAACTACAGCCAAATCACAATCTGAGGAGTTTTTTGGAGCAAAATAATCATTTTCGAGAAGGTTTTATGATGCTCGAGAGATATTCTTCACCAGATTGTAGTTTCTTCGTGTTCGGGATCGCGATCTTACCAACACTGCCGCCGGAAGTCAGATCGCGCATCCGAATGACGTATTCGTGTTCGCACACTCTCGCGGGATCGTGCGGCCGGATTCCAAATCTCGTGGTGCCCGTGAACGGATAGGAAATCGCGTCGGCGAACGCAGAATCACGGTAGGTCGTTACCGCGCATGCGAGAACGCATATTGAGCACGCAAAGAAGAAAAACAGCTACGCTACGCCGCAAATTGCGTAGTGCTCGGTACCTTCGCGTTCTACGCGAATCTCGAAGTTACCGAAACTACGTAAACTCCGCGAGCGTAGCGTAGTTCACCGCCCAGGGTTACATTCCAATAGAAGTAGAACATAGAATACATGCACAAGTAGAAAGTAGAACGTGAGTAATCTGTAAAGCAAGAGCACTGACAAATATTACACTTTTAAATAATGAAACCTAAACACCACATATCTCTCCCTTTAACGAGAAGAAAGGAGAGAAACAAGAAAATAATGAATCTATAAATCTACTGGGGATTCTCTTAACTCTTGAACTTCTTCTGACACCAGAATAATTTTGAACATTCATTCGTGCACCATGACAAACATCATTTCTTTTGCTTTTAGCTAAGCGGCCAACATTCCACCATTGATCATTATCAAGTTTCACAGCTTGACCCCTAATGCTAACAATACATGCAGGATCTCTGAACTTTGATTTTCCCTTCTGTAACAATAAAGGATCCTTGACACACACCCAATCCCAATAGCAAATTTAACCTCCTTTTTGACAACAGGAAGTTTGGATCTTTCATACTTGCGGAGACTAGCCTCATCACTCAAAATGTTTGCTTTGATAGAATCCTCTTTTACATTACACTCTTTTTTTGATAGCTCCATTTTCCAAAATGGGTTAAGAGTGGAAACAACTTTTCTACCTCTCATTAGCTCAAAAGGCACAGCACCTGACACAGAGTGAGGGGTAGTTCTGTATGCCCATACAACATCTCTGATAGCAGTCTCACAATCCACTCTCGCTTTGATTGCACTTTGCATACATTCAACTAAAACTCTGTTGAATATTTCCACTTTACCATTGGCTTGGGGAAAGTAAAGAGGAGTGCGAAGATGCTTGACACCCATCTTTGCTAGAAATTCTTAGATGGAGATTGAAGTAAATTGTACCCCATTGTCAGTTAACAGTTCTTCAGGGACACCCTCTCTACTGAAAATGTCTTGAAAAAAATGAACAACAGATTTAGTATTGGGCTCAGAAACACCTCTAACCTCCACCCACCTGCATAGATGATCAATCAACACGATGAAATATTTCATGCAATTGGGAAGAACATGAAATGGTCCTAGAAAGTCCAAAGCAACTCTTTGCCACACTTTACTTGGAGACACTGTGGGTTTGGGACATGTAGAGGAAGTAGATAAATGTTTATCACTGTATAAACATTGGGTGCATTCATTCAGTAAAACTTCAACTTCACGATCAACAGAAGGCCATCAAAAATCATTACGGATTCTGCGTTTGGCAGCAGTCATACCTAAATGACCGGAATGAGCAGTTTCCAGAATTCGTCTCCTGAAACAAGAAGGAGGAATTAATTTTCCCTCTCTGACTAACAAATTGTTTTCAATCGATAACTCGTTGGCAACCTTACAAATGGGCTGTAAAACGGGATCAATAGATTTTTCTTTGGGCCAACCTTCCACAACAAAACTCATAACCTGCTTTAAAACTGAGGGGCCTATTACCAACAGCGTGCGATAGTTATCGCAAACCGCGCTTAGCGCGATTTTTTTTATCGCCGACTATCGCTGGTTTTAATCGTGGAGATAACGCGTTATTATCAACGCTTATCTCCAATGCGATATTAAAACCAGCGATAGCGGTAAAATCCTCCAGTAACACGGGTACAACAGCGATAAAAATGTTATCGCTGACGTAAAGCTTGCTAATAGGCAGGTGAGGATTCAGCATATGAATCCACCTCCCATTGGATATCATTGTTAAGTCAGGATTTTAGTAGGTGTTAAATATCCTGCGCTAAACTCGGTTAGTGCGACTTTTCATATCACTCACCGGGGCCGGGGACTCATTGCTAATAGGCGTTAAACCTGTTAGCAGCTGTTTTCGTGGTGTTTATGTTGGGAACGCCTACTTTGCATGTCATTAGCGATAAATATCGCTGACATGCAAAGGGGCACCCAAAACGGTCGCTATCACTGAAAAGCTGTCGCTAACACCTGTTAGCGACAGCTTGCTGATAGGGCGTTAAAAATATCGCCGCTTTAGCGGCAAAAAGTGCCGCTAAAGCGGCGATAAGGCCCTTGGTAATATGCCCCTGAATCCTTTTCTAGTGCTTTACACCAATCTTCCATATTGGCACAAATCACAGTGTCCTCGACAGAAGCAATAATGCATTCTTCAATGTCCTCCTCCTCTTTTTCATCAAACTCAGCATTTTGGACAGGAAGCCTGGATAAGAAGTCAGCTTTGACCTTCTTACCTTCAGCTATATGTTGTAAAGAAAAATTGAATTCTATAAATTTGGTAGCAAGTCTAGCCAATCTGGCAGTGGCTTTCTTAATTTTATTGCCAGATAGAATGTCCACTAACGGTTTGTGATCCGTTCTAAGCCTAAACTTTCTCCCCACAAATACAATTAGAATTTCTCTACTCCCCACACACAGGCAAGCATTTCTTTTTCGATGACAGAATATCTCAACTCCACATCTTTCATCCTTCTTGAGGCAAATCCAATGGTTACCTCATTATTGCCAATCATTTGTGATAAAACAGCACCCATACCGTAAGAACTAGCGTCAACAGTGATGTACGTATCACGACCTTCAACATAAGCTTGAAGAGCCGGAGCAGCAAGAATACTATCTTTGATGAGTTGAAAATGCTCTTGGCAAATGGATGTCCAAATAAAATCAGATCCTTTTTTTAATAGACTCCTAAAACATTCAGTGAGAGTGGCAAAATGTTTGATACATTTTGAATAAAATTCACACAGACCAATGAAAGAACGAAGCTGCTCCTTGTCAGTGGGGTGTGGTGCATTAACAATTCCATCCACAATACTCGGTTTAGGTTTAACACCATCTTTAGCGAGTACATGTCCCAAATATTCAATTCCATTCACTGCAAAAATGCATTTATCCTCCCTGATGGTGACACAATTATTCTGTAAAATAGTCAAAACTTGCTCAATTACATCATTATGTTCCTCCTTTGACACAGTATGAATTAAAATATCGTCTTGAAAAACAACAACATAGTTTCTTTACAGCCAACTGAAATTCATCAAGATCACCTAAATCTTGACCTAAATAAACCGGTAGATGATCAAAGACATTCTGCCCCTCCACACCCAAATAGTAGTAAAAAGACTACTTTTCCTATCGGGTTTAAACTTTAAACCATCAATAGCGTCTAGGTACGCCTCAAAAGATCTATACCATAAACGCCATTTAATAGGAGGTTCCCCAGGTTCTTGCAAGAAGTTTGCAGGAGGAGTGACAGACTGCATGATACCAGTAAAGGAAGGAAAAGAAAAAAAATATATATATAAGGAAAGGAAGACTGAGAAAGAAGAAAGAAGAGGAAGCAAAAATAAAAAAAAATTGAGTGGGAGGAGAAGAACAAAAAAAAAATTATGTATATATAATTTGTGGAAGCCAAGTGAATTACTAAAACGTATTAATGACAATACTAAACAGTAATCAACACTACAGCATAGCTTGTTAATCACTGACGTTAATTCAATCTGAACACGAAGGGTGCAGTACCATGCAACGCCTTAAGGTGTGCTGTAACTGAACAGGCAAGATCAGCTGGTTCCGGAAACGATCCTTGCTCAGGATCATGGAGCGTCGTGAACGTCAAAGCAGCAGACGAGTACTCCTGAAAAGTAGGTAAGTTTATTTCTCTTTCAATGACTTGGAGTCATCGGAAGTAATAAAAAAAAATCCTCGAGCCCTCAATGTAAATAAATTGGACGTACAGTACCTTAAATAGAAGCAAAAGTCTAGTAGTAGGATGAAGCACAGGAAGGTTAAAAGCACATGAATCCCATCCTCGTCGCCATATTTGAAGTGGGTTTCCAGGTTGTCATCAAAGGTCTTCAATTCTTTGTAATAGATTCACCAGAGATCTTTAGTAGTTTTCAAGGTTTTATTGAGGAAAACAGGATAAGCAAGATACTGGTGAAGTGAGGGCTCAGGATGACTGCTCCAACTGACACAGCAGTGTTCCAGACCATCGCCCAAACATTCCAATAGTAGTGAAACATAAAATACATGCACAAGTAGAAAGTCGAACTCCGTGAGTAATCTGTAAAGCAAGAGCACTGACAAATATTACACTTTTAAATAATGAAACCTAAACACCACATGTACTTATGGAGCAGGTGAAGCCTAAAGGCGATGGTGCTCAGTGTGGGCGAATCAGCTCTATACTTCGTAGCCCTCTTGTACATTAAAAGCATCAATAAGTTTCCATTTTCAAAGGTTAGTGACAACTGTTAGATATCTTGATAGGCACAATTAATTTAATTAACTGTGCTCTTCAAACCAATATTGGCTCAGGTTACGAGCCCCTTCCAGACTGCCCCTGAGGCAATTTACTGTCAGGATACTGAGGGCTTTGTACTCCACATTTTGGACTAGATTTACTGCCCACTGTGGTGCGAAGTAAAAATTAGATATTTACCAACAAATTCACAACAATCGAATGCGCACATTTTCTGTGATATGCCAGCAGCGTTCTTGTTAAATAGATTTAGAGGTGGCAAGCTTTCTCCCAGCCTTTGCCAGGCCCTATCCCTCCCCAAGTGGATAAGGATGATGAGTGTCCAGCCTAATATTTTTTTTTGAAACAGGAGGGCTTTATGCCCTGTATTGGAGAACCCCAAGCACTTGAATTTTTCCCTGGTGCTAACAAATATAGTAAGTCATTATTTCAAGGCTGTGCTAGGAATGACAGTTTTATGCAAAATGTATTGCATTCCCCAGTACCCTTCCCTGAGATTATCTGGGTATTTAATCACAAATCTAGTGTGTGTCATATACAAAGTGCTTTAAAGCAATAAAATCCTTGCCTAGATGTTCATCGAAGCATCCAGATTTTATAGAGTGGAAGCTAGTGCCCCTACATTGTTTGCCTTTTCATTGACTTTTTTTTCTAGAATTATGACTCTGTAAATCATGCTACTGACACACAGTCAACAATTTGCGCATGTTGTCCCTAAAAATGAGGTACAATTGCACCCAATTGACTTATTTAACTTCCCACTAAAACTATGATTAGTTGATTCAGGAACTGCATCAGTCGAGTGGCAGTTAAAAGTTATAAGTGGGAAACTGTATATATTTGCAATACTCACAGGTATAACTAAAACAAATATTGCTCCTGGAATGCCAGTGTGCCCTTTTACTACTACTAATTGCCTTTTGTGAATACCAAAAGTCGTAAAGTTAGGAGTTTGCTCAGTTTAGGAGTAGTAAAGTTAGGAATCCTAACTTTACTACTCCTAAATGCCTTTTGTGAATACCGAAAGTCGTAAAGTTAGGATTTTGTCTCAGATTACTTTTCTGAATCGGGCCCACTGTTTTGAGGGTAGCTACATTGTCTTCTGATGTTGAGATCTGACCTTCTCCCTCAGAGATGCAGTTGTGAATTTGTACATTTTAGTTTGGGATTGGGTATTAGGGCCTTTGCCTTTTCCATTATATCTCTTTCGAGAGTGAGATGCACCCAAGCATGGAGGAGGGGTGAACAGTCTCCAGTCTCCTTGAGGGGTCCCTCCACATGTCTTCAGTTTCTTCTTGTGTATCCCCAGGGTTTTGTCCTAAAAATAGTTTTTACAGGTGTCAGGATCTTAGCTTGGTCATCTTTGGTAGCCTTCCATTGCCGATTTACATTGGTGTCCCCTTTCTGCTGGCGCTGGTTGGTATTTTCATGTGGGATGCATTGTGGAAGGATGGTAGGAATGTCCCTTCTTCAACCCAGCCCACTAGCCCCCATGTCCTCAGGGTGAGTGGAACGAGCAGCCGGACATGGTCAGGACAGGTACGGGGTGTTGGATGCCTCTTCTCCACCTAGGCCCAGAGGATCAGGTGGGCACCCAGGAGCCCTCTGCGGTCCTTGCACGTGTGGAGGTCCCTGGATATTATGCCCTTGGCCTCTTTAAGTGGCAGACCTAAAACAGTAGTGGGCAATGCAAGAAGGCTTGGAGCGGTCAACCTCTCCTGTCCACCTGAGTTGAGTCTCTGGGTAGGGGGCCCCACACCTGGGTCTTGGACTCCACATGGCAGGGATCGGTCGACCTGGGGCTGCCATTTGTCACCCTTTATTTGTCAAGGAAGGTTTCTGGGGGGCTCCCATTATCAACCATTCCCAGGTGCCAAGAGGTTCAATCTGCGAGGCCAAACCTAGTCATAGGGCTCCACTGTTGGGCGCACCCCACACACAGCTGCTCACACGTTTGGCTGGGTAGAGCATTCTACAGTTCCTGCAGGCTTGCCCCCAGTTTCTCTCTCAGGTCTGGTCGTCAGCCTTTGGATTTCCAGTGATCCAGTGCGCCTCGGTATTAGGCAGCCACATAATGCAGCAGAGCCTAGTCTGGCCCCCATTTTGGGATCAGGCTGTGCAGGTGTCAGAGTGGTTCGCATCTGATGAGCTGCTGCCACTCCAGATTGTCAAGCAATGGAATAGTTAATCGGCACCCCAGGAGGGCCACTGCAGGGCTCTTAGGAGACGTTTGGGGCTATTGGTGATGCAGATTTCATCTGATAGCAGAGGAGGTCTGGGAGAACTCTTAAAGTTCATCCACCATCTTGGCCGGTCAGACCATGCCCCCCCAAATTAATTCATTTTTATACATTACCTAAGTCACTAGTAAATGTTCCCCAAGTCCACATGGTTATGTGCTTAATGTTTAAAGGTGGGACAGCAAGTAAATGAACAGGTGAAATGATATTTTCCTTTGGAATGGTCTCATAAATGCTAGAAATTTGATTAAAATGTATCTTTACTAAATTAATTTTATTTGCAGTGGAAATGTAACTTTTAATTATTATACTTTGTGCCACCTGAAAATCTGTCAGTAATTAACCAGTTCTACGAGCTTTCACTTCCCTTCAGTGGTAGTAATACGCATCCCAATTGAGTGTTACTAGATGTGCTGCTTGGTAACAATGCACCAATCTCTAAAGGAAGGATAACTGTTGTGTGGGAAATGCTGAAAAACTTAACTGGGATGAGCCATTTGAGAGTGGGCAGGACCAGGTGACATCAGAAAAGACCAGAGTAACAGCCTTCATTTTGACATGAAGATGACCTAAGGAGACCAAGGTGACAGAAAATATTCATCAAGAGAGTCCTCTAAAACATTTGTCTCTGCTGATAGCAATAGAGGAAGCTGTTTTCAGGTCAGGGTAAGGAGGTGAATCATCATTTTCATACAGCTAAATCTGCTAGTGGATCAGGTCCTGAAAGGGTAGCCTGAATTCTGCTATTCTGAATAGAGTGTTGTAAAAAGGGTTGAGTTCTGGTGGGAATTCTGTGGGGATTAGTGATAGTGACTAGTCTCCAGTTACTGCCTAGAGTAATGGATAAAACTGGCACCCCACCATCAGCTTCTCAGAATATTCCTGAACTTTATAGGAACATCAGGAAAAAGCTGAATCCCACCTGTGAAGAAGATTGAAGTGACTTCTGCTCTCCACTGAACCCAGGCTGGGTGGCCTCCTGCTCTTTCCACAGGGCTGGAAGTGTAAGGGAAAGATGTCAGGCTACTAACTCCACCTTGAAGAGATCTACCCGACTTGCCTCCTTCTGGAAGCTGCGATACATGTTTATGTGAGCAAATTAAGCCAGATATTTAAAGTACCTTGATGGGGTTGTTCTTTTGCATTACCTGGGCAGTCTACTTCTATAGACTTGATTTTTATTGTGAAGACTGCTGTTCTGAATATCTGAGGTGTATGAAGGGGTCTGCAGGAGTTGCAATTGGTCTTGTGCTTCTTCCTCCTCTAATGATGCCAGCGGTTGCTAAACGTCTCCAGAACATTGATGATGTTTCGGGGCTTCAGGGTAGACAGGCTGTACCAACCACCTGAGTGACATTAGCTGGTGTAGGAGCCACCCTAAGGTAGCCATTATTGATTTCTTTAGCAGTGCAAAGAGCTGACAGGAGCATTGCTCCCAGGGTGATGTAGTGCTAGAGTCAGTGATATCACCACCTCTTGCCTCGCCTCTTCAAAAGGACAGGCTAATAATATCTAACATTGGCAATAGTCACTGATTACTGTGCTCTGTCTTCATCTGTAATACTTGCTAGCTCAGAAAGTGGGGCTATAATAATGGCAATGGAGATATCTTCTTTTGAAGCTAGAATTTGTGGGGCTCATTGAGCTGTTCAATCTGTATAGAAAAAGCCATATAAGAACAAACCAAAAATACATATTAATCTTTAACAATAAGCATATGCTGGCCACTTTAAATAAGGATTCACAGGAACGATTGCTGCAAGAGCAGATTACTGTTGCAAGAAATGTGATATGCAAAACATATTATGACATGTCTGCTGTCAAACAGAAAAAACCTCTGACTACAGTGAATCAATAGGAAAAATAATTGCAATGAAATGGAGACTAAAGAAGACAAAAATAAAAAAATGCAATTCAAGACATAAAGGGAGGTTTGATTAAAGAATATTTTACTTGGATTCAGTTCATCTAAGTACAATCTTGAAGCTTGAGAATGATTTCTTATATTCACCCATTACCAGCTCTGAAATTGAAAGTGATATTGTAACATTTCAAGTTGAGTAAGTGGTGGGAGAAAATGGAATCCCACAAAAGTCTCTTTTAAGAAACCCCCTCCTCTATCCATTTCTGTTATCATGCTTTTTGGGCCACCACACATTGGCATCATTCCAGAATTTTGGGCCCTCACAAAAATTATAGGCCTATTTTTGCTAGAAAAGAGTCATGTTAAAATCAAATTTGAATTGATGGCTACCTGATTGAGCAGTCATAGATATGGTGGTTTCGCACTGGCAACATGGGTTTGTTCGAGGCAGAGGAACTATAGATCATAGTGAGAGGGTAATTGTAACACTAGATCACTCACTTGTTACTTTCTTTCGGTTGTGCGATCTTGTAGGAGCGAGATGTGATTCCAGAAGTGAGTTTCCAATGCCACCCAAACACTGACACTACAAGAATCATGACAAAAATATTGAAGTTGAGCCATCCCCAATGTGAAAGGGGAAGTGAATTTGAAAAATAAGAATAACATCCTCTGTTAAGCTTGGTCCCTCTTAGCTAAGGTACTTCACATTTGGTTCCCTTTTCAGGTCACTAGTGGAATGTATATATGTGTATCTATCAAAACAAAAGAGATTGTAGAAACTATAGGGTATTCCTAACACATGTACTTTAGAGAATCTCACCATTCCCTAATATCCAGCTTACCTACAACTTCTTTCTTTCCCACCTAAGCCTCTGGTTATGGGAAAACAATGTAGATGTTCAGTCTACTCCTAGACAAAAAGAAATGATGCAACCAGGTGGCATATTATGGGGACAATGTCTATTGTAAAATAACTACCCTTTTGAGGCCAGACATATTTCTCAGGGAAACCATTTATAATGTTCTAAGCGTTGGGAATGATCTAATCATTCCCAAAAACATTGCCAGCATTTGGGTCCAACAAAAGATGCTGGCTAGGTCAGAGAATATTCAAATTAAAGTTTGAAAAATCAGAGTAGAAAGTGGCTTGCGTATTTCTTATAGTGCAATGGGTCAAAGGCATTTTATACATCTGCTCACTGTTTTTAAAGCAAAATTCCCTCCGACTTTGCTTTATGCTATTGAATCATTCCTGTAAAGGACTGGAGTTTTTTAGATAGGATTGAAGGTCAGATTTTATGTAAATTATGTAATTTTAACGCTCTAGTCCCAACAGCTGCTATTAGATTGGAATTTGGCTTGATAAGCTCCTATATCCAAGGTCTATCCAGGATTTTGCATTGGGGATATCAGTTAAAAAATAGTGAGTCATATACATTAAGAGGTTTCATGTGCCAAGAAATATTTGGTGGTATAGTAGGTAAATATTCCCTTTCTCGTGATTTTTTTCTGGCACTAAAAGTTTTCTGTGCACAAGAAGAATCAGTGATCGCCCTCCCGCTTTCAGAATTTAAATCCTTTTTAAAAACTACAAGTGGTAAGATCAGCTATAATAGAGATATTAAATTTTGCAATTCTAAGGAGATGTTAAAGTTAATAGCCAGGTCGAATTCACCGAGAATTCCTCAGAAATATTTATCTTGGAACCTAGAACATGGAATTTGATGATGGCTTGCCCTATGTCGCATGAGCCTTTTACCTTTAAATGACCTAACAGCAAACTGGTCTCATTGCATGAAAAATGGAAAAATCTGTAACTTTTGTGAGCTGAGCATTCAGAACCTGGATTATGTCTTGTTTGTCTGCCCAGCATTGGTTTTGAGTTGTCGGCGTTGGCTTCGTCCGATGTTTTTACAAAACTATATTAAAAATGTAACTTCAGCCAGTGACTTTCTCTTTTGCCCGAAGAACAAAGCAGTCTGTGTAAAACTATTCAATTTTTTTAAGGAGTTTATGAATATATTTTAACTTTTTACATATTCTTTTAAATAGGTTCTCCTTTTAGACACATGGCTCTCCCTCTAATTATGGTGTTAATCCCTGGGCCTTGGTGTCTTTTTAAGGAGTCTTAGTACTTTTTCCTTTTTTGGATTGTATTTTGCACATGTTTTGGCTGCTATTCAACTGTTCTTTGCACAATTGGGATATGTTGTACTCCCACACTCTTGATGCTATTTTAAAACTTGATTTTCTAAAGAAGCTGTTATTATACGTTGTTGTATAATGTTTTAGAAATTTTCACAAAATTAGTTTATATTTAGTTTTTAGGTTTTGTTGTTAAAGGAAAATGTATTGTTTATCCAAATACGTTGATTGTTTCAGAACACTTTTCTGTTTTTTACCAAGCAACTGAAGTGATGTACATTATTCTAAACTGAATCTATCACAAAGTTACTATTATTTAGTATGGACCTAAACTTGTGCCACTTGTTTTGGTAGAGGTTTTTATTTAGGACTTTGTTGCTGCTTATTGGTCTTAATGCTGAGAACCTTTGTTTGTATCTCACTCATTAGGGACATTGACAATATCCATTTATGCAATGTAAGGGAAAATCTAAGACCAGCTATGAAGGGTTTTGATATTTATTAATGGACTGAGAAATTAATTGTCCTTATGTTTTATTATATTTATTATGTAATAATTGTATGTATATTTTATGTGGACCTCATTGGAGATCCAAATCTTTAATAAATATTGAATTGAATTGAGTAGAAAGAGTTAAATCATAGTCTTTGGAAAAACACACTTTTCCTATTCAAATGTGCACAATGTCTTTCATTTTCAAGAACTTCATATCCAAAATACTGATGCACAAACAAAGAATATCCACAAAGGTAAGTATATTTTTGTGCAACATATAAACTTTGCAAACTTTTTGTAGGTAAGGGCTTTTGTGGACTCTTGATTTACAGGTCCCTGGCTTCATCCTGAAGAGCAGTGATGCAGGCAAGATGGCAACCAGGAGTCAGAGAATAACAGGCACCAGGACTCCTGAAGTACATCTGGACGAGGAGATGCAGCGAAGGAATCAGGTATGCAAGAAATGTATCAGCTAAGTGCGACCTAGTTAGGGCAGTAGGAGGCACTTACTAGGCTCTCTGAGATAGTTTTTGTATTCTGGCAAGCCTTAAAAACCCATATGGCAGGGTGCATGGTATTTTAAAAGTAGGACATGTATATTGTGGCCCATATTGATCATGGATATGCATCGCCCTTGCCCCACCAAGAGGGTGCAAGGGCGATGCAAACCTAGAATGATATTTACCGAGCCCTGCAAGGCCACCTTGCATGACCCTGCGTGGCTTGGTAAATGTGGAGTAACGCAAGGCAGCGCAAGTGGCTACCTTGCGTTACTCTCCCCCAGGGAGGCATTACATGGGTGGAACATGGGTGTTCCCACACATCCACCTATGTATTTTGGCGCATTTCCAGATTTACTATTAGTGGTAGTCCTGGGAATTCATCAAAATGCTATTCCTTCCCAGGGAAGGCATATTGAGGAGAAATATGTTAATTTAGCATCTTTTCCCCTCTAACTACATGTTCTGCATTCTGCACCACACACAGAAATAGGAAAATGACGCATGGTATTGTTTTTGTGCAGAAAGGTGCCTCTTCCTGCACAAAAACAATCCTGGTGCAAGCAAGCCTGCATTGGTGCTTGGCAGCACATTGTGCGCCAGCGCAGGCAGCGAGCAGAAATGCACTGTATAATGTAAAATACAGCATATTCCTGCCTTCTTTCTTTCACTCAGAGCAGTGCAGCAAGGTAACTTTCTGCATTACATTGCATGAAAATGTGATAAATATGCCTGTTGGACCTGGCCCTTTTTGCAGGGTTATCCCCAAATGTTCTGCCTTCATCCTGTATTTTTCTGACCATCTTTTTGTTGGCTTTAGGAGTCTGGACACTTTAACACTGCTATTCAGTACTAAAGCTCATGTGCTATCTCCTTTAAACATGTTATGATTGGTTTGCACCTGTTTGGCATATTTAATTTACTTGTAAGTCCCTTGTACAGTGGTATCCCAAATACCCAGAGCCTGTACATTAAATGCTACTAGTGGTCCTGCATTGCTTCTTGTACCACCCACAGAAGGAGCCTTTCAAATCTGTCTTAGGCCTGCCACTGCAGGGTCTGCATGCGCAGGTTACTGCCACATTGACTTGGCATTTAAAGTTCCTTGTCAAGCCTGAAACACCCATTTTAGTACATATAGGTCACCCTAAGGTAGGACCTAGGTAACCCCATTGGCAGGGTGCTGTGTAGGTAAAAGGCACGACATGTGCCTTTATTGTGTGACATGTCCTGGTAGTGACAGACATAGCCTATTTGGTTTCTCACTGCTGCGAAGCCTACTCCTCCAATGGCTAACATAGGGAATTCCCTTAAAGGTACTCAAGTGGTAATTCCTGATCTGAAAAGAGGAACATGGCCATGTTTGAAATGATTGGAATAGTTGTGATAAATCCTGCTTATTGGTGTAGGTGGGTTTTTCGTTACTATTGTAGAAATGCTACGCTTCCCCCCATACACTTCAAAGGGTGCTTTTGATTCAGTGGGAGGTCACAGGGCTAAGGTTCCTAGGCTAACTTTTTAATACACATATCACCTTGGCTGAGATCCAGGTGTGAACTCTGGTTGCTACCATGCACTATGTTGCAGGGCTATCAGGTTGGAGTTACTCCTGTTGTGCCAGACTGCTTTCAAGAAGAAGAAGAGGGCAGAGGAGTGGACGGACCCCCAAAATAAACTTGAAAGACCCAGACTCTAAATCACATTTTGTGTCTGGAAATGAGCTATAAGAAGTGGAGTTTAAGACACCAAAAAGTGTCAACCACCAAGCAGCCAGATGGGCTGTGTCAGGGGAGGAAGCACTGCAAAACGTGAGGGGACATCACCCACGGAATCCAAAAACACCTGCCATGGACCCTGGACCACCATTGCCTGACTGCTTGCCAAGACCAGTGCTCGCTGTGACGAATAGGAGAGCATTGAAGAGAGTGAGGTCTAGTAAGGAATTCTGTCAAGTGGATTCCCATTGCGAGGTGTAAGGAAATGACTGTTGCACTAATTGGCTCATTGCCAATCAGCCCTTAGCTCATGTGCATCTGAGGATCAGCAACCCCATTTACCGGGATGGGCTGCAGTGTGGACATTTGCTGTTCTGAGCGGGGTGGTGCCCCTGTACAGTAAGGATGCAGTGAGCGCGTATGCCTTAGGGGGTCACTGGACTTAGCCAGAGGTGTGTACTGTCCTGGAGCATAGCAGGAAAAGTGAGGTCCCCATGAGAACCCCCCACGCATCTACCCCCAGATGAAGGAGAAACACTGGGAACTTCTCGTCATCTTTCCCCCGTCATGGGAGTGGTCAAAAAGGCTTACCTGCAACGAGGAGCTGCGAGGAACCTCTGGTTGCTATAGGAGGGCAACTGTGTATAAAGAGGATCAGGGATCAGCGAGTACAACCTGCCTGGGCCCCATGCAGTGAAAGCACCCCGACCAGCCGCTGCAGCTCCAATGACCGCTCAGCAACTCCAAACCCTCCAAGCCCGCAGGTGCGGGTATGACTAAATTCTGGCCAATCAGCTCAGGGGGAACTTGCTGACTTAAATAATGTGTTAATTTATAAACAGAGCGAAGTCCGGCAGTATCAGAAATCAGGAGCAGATTTACAAGCCCCTTGCGCCACTTTTGCGTCACTTTTCTCATGTTAAAATTGACGCAAAAGTGATACTGCCGGACTTCGCTCTGTTTATAAATTAAGTCTAGGAGGGCAGCGTAAATAGGGGGTAGCGCCAAAGTTAAGACCAGGAAAACCCTGGTCTTAAGATGGCGAAACGAGGAGAAATGCTTAATTTCTTGTCATTTTTGCTTTTTCCATGTGTGCTGCCTTGTGCAGCACACATGGAAAAAGCAAAATGCCATGGTTTGTTAATGTACAGGAAGGTGTACCTTCCTGTACATAAACAAACCTTTTTTAAATGCCGTTTTGTAACTTACATGTGTGCTGCATGAAGCAGCACACATGTAAGTTACAAACTGGCTTTTTAGGTTTGTTTATGTGCAGGAAGGGACACCTTCCTGTACATTAACAAACCTCCCTGCTTGTAGACACCCTTGCACTCTGGTGCAAGGGTGCATGCGTTGGCGCTAAATTGTAAAACTTAGCGCCATCGCAGGGGGAAACGCAAGGCTGCACCATATCCTTGTGAATATGGTGCAGCCTTGCTTCTCCGAAGTGGCGGAGAGAGGCGTTAAGCCAAGAAGGCTAACGCCTCTCTCCGCCACTTCCTTGTGAATATCCCCCACAGATTCACAAATGAGCTAAAGGTGTGCTAAATTGAACTCAGACATGAATTTATCCTTATTTAAATAGTCAATTAATTATGGTGATAAGTTTCTGCTTTCAACAAATCTTAAGATGCAGCAATACAAATCTATGTTTTGTCTATTCAACATGCCTCAAAAATTATTTAAGAGGGGATGACATAGTAGCTTTGCATACCAATACACAATTTGCCCAAATGTTTTGTGGTACATGCAGTGCATGATAACACTCACTTCAGTTGAGATTCTTTAGTATTCACCATTTTTGGTGCAGCCAGTGCTGTATATTTCTAGATAGTGTTTCAGGATATGTGTCAGTAGAGATTAATAATACAGGGGCATATTCACAAGAACGTGTGATAACCACCGCAAGTTTAGCTTAACGCAACTTCTCACATCGCAGTCCATCGCGGGAAAATAACGCCGTGTTAACGTAGCATTCCCAACCTGGCGTCATTATGCGATAGTCCCACGATAACGCATCAAACGACTGTGTTAAAAACAACGCGACGCCGAAAAAATGCGAAACTACAACGCGAATAAAGTTGTGATGAGGCCAACCACGTAAAAAAAAACAGCGACAACCAGCGATAGGCCTGCAATCCCCACGCGTCTGGCGGGAAAATGCACCATAAAAGCTGAACAAGAAAAACACACCATAAACAAATCAAACTGTGCAGCAACATGGATGCACCCGGAACGAGTGCCCAGGTCAATGCGAACCCCACAAGCCCCACAGACCACCAGCAATGAACCTCGGGGAAGGCCAAGGAGAAGAGGAAGAGGAAGACGGGGTACAGTCCGCAGGAAAACCCGATCATCGTCACGGAGGTGACAGAGCACCAACAACAACTGTCCGTCACCACCACCGTGTCATTGGCAATACAGACAGAAAAATGGCATCCCATCGTGAATGCAGTCAAAGTGCCGAGGCGGCCAAGATGCGCTGGCACGATGTGAAAAGCCAAACCAAGCAGAAACCCGCTGCCAACAGGAAGGCAGCAAAGGAGAATGGAGGTGGGAGTCCTGCGCCACAGGAGGAGCTGGAGCAAATGGAGCCCACAGTCATCAGTGTGGAGACGGTGCAAGGAGTCGGGAGTCCGGACACTGCTCGACATGACCTGACACAACAGCAACAGGGTGAGTAACGAACAGGGACTGTGGGTACGGGGGGACGGGCACAATGGCACACATGCACAACGACGTGTAGCACACCGCACACCCACAATAACCCTGGGTCATGTCCCTGATCCCCGTGGCACACTGCAGCACACATACAAACATCAAGTAGGCCCCCGTTCAACATGTGCCATCACCAATTACACAACACACACATGCACCCGTGCGAAACACAGCAAAGATGCATATGTGAGAGCCACACTGACAATGCAAGTGACACCACATGACCAGCAGCATGGCTGGAGTACAATCACCATAACACTGTGCACGCCACGAGACTGAGGTGGCTGAGTGTGGACCACATCCGGAAAGGAGCATGTCACACTCTGACACATCCACCTGCACAAACAACCACTGACGTCAACAACACATCTGCAGACAAACAATACACAAGAGAACAAAAACCGTCCAAGAGCACAAATGACCCAAGTCGCCAACATCACAGCACCTCAAAAGCACAAAAGCCAAAGGCACACTGCCTCCAAGGGATAAGGGGCAGCAAAATCACAGCTGCAGGTGCGACTCCCACACAAAGCAGCACACACAGATAGCAATTACAGCACACCCACATGGACGACAATGTGGTACACAGCCCAACACCTACACTGCAGAACAGAGGACACAACTAGGTCCGCCTGTGCGTAGAAAATGGCCAATCACATCTGACATAGCAGGAAACTGTGAGATGCAAATGTACGTGTACAACCTCACCTACGTCATGTAGTCCAAATGTCCACTGTCCCGCATCAAATTGTCCGCCCCTCCTAAACAGTCAAAATGTACATTGTCATGAAGTCTGAATGTAAACTTGAACAATGCGGCAACATACATACCAACACAATGTAAACAAGCATCTCCCCTTCACATTGCAGAGGGACAAACAACACCCCCAGCAGAGCAGACCAGACAACTCTACAGTGATGCTGAAGAGGACCATTACACTTCCGACACCTACGCCCCACAACAGTCCATGGACATCTTAGGCAATCGACCTCCAGGAGCAGGGCAGCACCGCTGCATCGAGGATACCCACCCCCTGCACAGACAACACAGCTGGACGCACCGACCACCCCGGCTGGCTCCCAGCAGCCCACCCAAGCACACATCGCATTCCAAGGCCAGGTGTCAGACTGCCAGAAGGGGGTGGCCGAACATGTGCGGGTGGGGTACTACCTCATTGAAGCCAAACCAGATCACATACGTGGGTGTCTAAGTCCCATCAAGGCCCACCAACACTCCCCAACGGAGACCCACACTGCGACAGAGACACATGCCTTTGCACATTTCCAGTACTAAACCACACCCAGAGCCACGGGATGATCATCCACACCCCCACGCCGGACTGGCGTACGCCGGCCCAGTTCACTCCTTTGACGTATTGAGTGGGGGATGACAAAGCTACATGTGCAATGTCCCACCCGCTGCCTGCGGTGACATGGCTGCGTCCTCTGTACATGGCACAATGTAATGCTGTAGTGCCCGGGGCACAAATGCATACATCATGAGCACATGGACACACACATAGTTCGTTGAACTGGCCACGGGCACGTGCACTCGACACCTTTATTGGCATGGTCACATGTACAGTGACACATGTGCTGGATGTGTGTGGGGTGAGTGTAAGCCAGCCCTCATGGAGTCGTTGTTGCTGGCAACAACTTGAACAGTGATCACAATTGAAGCAGAAACATAAAACACCAGCACAACAGAAACAACTGTGAAGCATCATGGTGGTAGCTGGAGGGAGTACAGTGTTCACCCAACATGCAAGCAGAATGTTCCTTGATTTGTGGTGCACTGAGTTAGTGGCACCTGAAGAGCTGAGCAGGGTATCAAGCTGATGATGGCCCCCACGACAGGTGTGAGCAACTCTGACAGTCTGGCAATAAGACACTTCCGACTCTGGCACCTGTCGTTTGGAGTTGGTCCTGGCGGTGGTGGCGTGTGCATCCTGCGGTGATGTGACGTCCGGGCAGGCCAGGACTCGATTTGATGTGTGAGCCAAGGTGGACCGCAGTTGAGGCCGGAGGCAGCGGACAGCGCAGGGCCACAGACACATGGCATTGATGACCCCCAGACCATCGACCCAGAGGCCATCCAACATGCCATCAGACTGGGGCCATGGTTTGAGCTGCACAGAGTTGGTGGCCCCGGATGCACTGCGGCCGGCACAGGCACACCACCACGGGACGGTGACTTGCGGTGCAGTGAGATAGGGCCACGCGAGGTGAGCGGGTCCTCGTCGATGTCAAAGGTGAATGTAGCGGAGGTTTGCGGGGGACAGTGGAAGGTGTCCTCCAGGGCATGATGCAGAGGGCAGGAGCCGGCCGGAAGCGGCAAATGGAGGAGTGGAATGCTACAGCCTCATTTTGGCCACATAGTCAGTATCACCCACATGATGATGAAGACAACCCCCAGTCCATGGACTCAGTCGCCAACAAATCTCAAGAAGAAAGTGTACATGGTTGTCGGGGAACAGACTTAGTGGCACCGGAGCTGAAAGGGGATGCAGTCTGCGACGAGGCCAGTACAATGATAGCAGGTCTGCCATGAATGAATCATGACTGAGTTCCCAATGGGTGCCCTACTCGACCGATGTGTAGTCCGGAGGCAGCGGCCAGCGCGGGCCAACCGCTGTTCAGCAAGCTCCTCCTGGAACACTGACACACGGCGTTGAAATGGCATGTGGGGATGACTCGTGGTTGACTGAGGCAGTAGCGACAGAGCTGAGCGGGTGTTTGGCCAGCGACGATGCCGTGTCCTGCCTGGTACGGACTGGCATGGATTTGTGTGGGGCCTGCAGGACCGCAGTGTAGTCCGAATGCGTAGTCATCAAGGGCCCACAGACACGTGTGGTTGGGATGCCATGCACATACTTTGTGTCACCACATCGAAGGGGGTATAGTGATATAAACTCAGCCATAAAGTGTGTACTCGGCCATTGTGTAATCAAGACTCAGTTCCAAATGTGTGACCTACTTGACCGCAGTGTAGGCCCGAGGCAGCGGTCAGCAGGGGCCCACAGCCACGTGTCGTTGGCCCGCGATGCACAGGGTTGGTGACACCAGGGCAGTTGTCGGTAGTGTTTGGACACCTCCGTAACGATGGTCCTTTTCTCCTCCGGACTGAACCGCGTCTTCCTCTTACTCATCTCCCTGTGTACAATGATATCTACTCCGCCATGCAGAAATCACGGATCAGTTCAACATGTGTGACCCACTCGTCCGCAGTGTAGGCCGAAGGCGTAGTCATCAGGGGCCCACAGACACGTGTGGTTGGGATGCCATGCACATACTTTGTGTGACCACATCGAAGGGAGTATAGTGATATGAACTCAGCCATAGAGTGTGTACTCTGCCATAGCATAATCAAGACTCAGTTCCAAATGTGTGACCTACTTGAGCACAGTGTAGGCCCGAGGCAGCGGTGGAGTACGTCAACGAAAAAGGAATAAAGCGGGCCTGTGACGCGGAGGCCGTGATGGTCTGAGGAGGCTGCGAAGGTCGCGGGCCTCGGGCTTGGAGCTTGCACCGGCACGTGGTGGGCCCTCTTTGACACATGCCGGTGTCGGCAGGTGAGCAGTGAGGCCTGGCTGCGCATGGGCGGGCATGACGGGTCCGGGGACCAGCGGCCCAGGGTGCAGCAGGCGCACAGGATCGCAGGCCACACCGCTCACGGCGACGGCGTCAGCCTTGTGGTGGGGTGGGAGGCGCCGCCCTGGCAGACGCGTTGGGCATTCCGGAAGAGAACCACGCCCAGTGCTACGTGCTTTTTCTTCACACCCCTGCGCTGGCCTGGCGTACGCCGGGCCAGCCCACTCCGCACACGCTTACAGGGGGGGATGTCACAAGCTACATTTCCGCGCTCTTCCCCACTGGCTGGGGTGACATGGTTGCGTCCACTGTCCACTACACTCCAAACACCAGCAGTGCATGTGGACATGGCTGTGTCTATGGTCTGCATACTGCAGTCTGTCCAGCACATCTCCGCCACACTTGGCATTGTGTACATACTCATTCATGGGTCACTTGCCTCCTTCACACATGCCTGGTTCCCACCTCTCCCCACATTCCGGTATTGTGTGGCTGAGGTGCCATGCCGTTGATGGCTCATGTACATGGCTGACCAAGGTTGCCACAGTAAGTTGTGCTGTCGTGTCTGGTGGGGGGGCATGTTGTTTGGCATGTTGTACGTGATTTTGTGACGTGTGCAGTGCCAGAGTTGTGAGTTGCATGATTGTGGGGTTGAGGTGTGTGGTGTGTTCATTTGGTACTTGCCAATGGGCAGTGCATTCCCATGGGTGCCATCCTGGAAGCGCTGGTTGATGTTGGACTGTCGGAAGATGAAGGGATCATGCACACTGCCTGGGTAGTTGGCCATGACATTGGTGAGGAGTCCCCTGTGGTCCACTATTGCCTGCACGCTGATGGGATGTGTGTGCTTTCTGTTGGGTTATTGTGTGCGGTGTTGGCAGGGGGCACAAGTGGGACAAGTGTGTAGTCGATTGCCCCCGACATGTGCTATGGCGTACAGTCCTTGCTTGGTCTCCAGCTGTTCCTGCGCATTGTGAGGGACGTATGGGTGCTGGGGTCCCTAGCTGGTGAGGGCATCCAGGACAGGTGTGAGGAACTTGGATGGGGCTGGCTGTGAGACTCCTCCGACTCGGGTGGTTGTTGTTTGGGAGGATACCAGAGGCCAACAGGTGCAGCACAGCCAGTAGCTTTGTCTGCGGAGGGATGTTGGTTGTCCGCTGTGTTGGTACCGTCAGCCTGTGGGCAATGATGTTCAGGATGCGGAGGATGGTTGTCCTTTTGGGCCTGTAGTGGGCATTGGCATTGTCTGGTGTTAGGTCTGTGGGGCTGGTGCATTTCCTGAAGGTCTGCTGTCTTTGTCTGCGCTTCCTCTGTGGTGGTCCAGGGGGGGCGGAGGGGGGTCCGTTGGGGGGGTGGCGGTCCTGGGGGTGGTGGCGGTGGGTGTTGTTGCCCTCTGGGGGCTCCGCGGTGCATGGTGAGTGGCTCCATGGCATCTGTTGTTCTTCAGCTGTGGCTGTGGGCTGGGCTCCCTTTTCTTGAGCAGGTTGACGTCCGACTTTGCACCAGGTCAGAGCAGGTGTTAATTTCCTGCTGGTAACGCGCCGTATCGCCTGTTTTGTGCCGATGTGGCTGGTCATTGAGAATGTTGCGTTGTGGTGTTGTCGCGGCTTTTTGCCGGGGAACTCTTTTCGAACTCTCTCTCTGATTAATGATTTGTGAAAGTAATAGCTATGTCATTTTGATAAATGAGACAGGAGTCCAAAAAATTGTCCGGTGCACCGTCTCTGAACACGTCGGGACCAGTTTGGCACACAGTACGGATGTTGGGGAATGGATCGATGTATTTACTAAGGAGTCTTTGCTGACGATTATTTTGAATCGAACACTTTTACGGACAATTTTTTGGACTCCTGTCTCATTTATCAAAATGACATAGCTATTACTTTCACAAATCATTAATCAGAGAGAGAGTTCCAAAGGAGTGCCTATGTGGATTTCCCGACCTCAAGATACTTTTAAAGATCGTTACTTATACAGATTAATAGAGACTGTCCAGTACTATTGAGAAAACTTTGACCGCAACCAAATAGTTCGTGTTGGTGGACTCAGCAAATACGGATTTACTATTTTAAGCCTTGAGAAAGTCGTTCTTACGACGAAACACATGTCGGCTGTGGATGTTCTAAAACGATGTGTCAACTTGTACAAACAAATATTTGCTGTTTACTTTTTTGTCATTTGGATTGGAGTATGCTATGCTGTACTTGGGAAATTAAAATACAACACTGACCTGTGTTGGTCAGATAGTACTTATATTGGTGCTGTGCTCTGTTGTTTAAGGTTTACCTAGTGCCTGCTCCATCATATTCAGCCTTAAATCACTTTTAGGCCTTTGTCTATCATGAGCATTGGTTTTTTTTTGTGATTTGTCAATCATTGTCATTTTGTTCCTTCAAACTTAAACAATATCCTAGATCCAATTCCCATAGTCTGTTTGTAATTGCTATTGCATGATTTTAAGTATTATTTCTCAATTGTTCAAAATTGGTTTGGGGAATTTGTTGCATTTATTCTTAATTTTTATATTATTTGGTACTGCTTAAACATATCACACATTTCTCTGATGAATAGCCTGTTGCTAGTCTCATACCTTCCTGGGGTTGAGCAGAGTTACTCAGCTAACTCAGATGTAGCCTAATAAGATTTTATTATGTTGGTAGGGTCACCCATCTCAAGATTATGAGTTTTCTTTACTTTTTCACACTATCCCTCTTCACTTGAATGTAGCATCACTGAGGTTACCAAAACGTACACGTCTTGTCTCAAAATTGGCACAATAGACTGTATTCTCACTCTCTACTGAAGAAGGACCGATACCCTGAAACACTTATCTAGATGATGAATACTAAAGACTTTCAACTGAAGTGAGTGTTATCATGCACTGCATATACCACAATACATCTCGGCAAATTGTGTTCTGGTATTCAAAATTCCTCCAGTCCTAGAAAAAGGCAGGTAAAGCACTGCTTCCCTGGTGGCTGTAGCTCCTCTTTCTAGTGCGCCTTCCTATTGTGACATTTTACCATTGTTATTTTACATCCGTACCCTATTGACAGCATTATTCTAACATTGTTATGAATGTTGCTATGAAACTCTAGTACCATATCAATCTGTTGTATCTTATTTAATGTGAAGTCATGTGTCATTCTTTAGTGGAGTGCTGCAGGTGATTGCTCTTCTCAGACTTCATGCAAGATCATCAGTTCCACCAGGATGTTTTGCAGAGAATTGACTGGTATGTCATTTGCGTATCTTACTTTTACTTATTCCAATCCACATTTTCCTGTAGAATTATGTCTTCCAACGTCTGTTACACCTCATAGACCAAGACTTATCTTCAAGAATAAAACCACCCGAAGAATTTCAAATGGATTCCATACCTCTCTGAGGAACTAAGGGCATAATACCCCATGGCTAGAGGATTCACATTGTCCCATAGGCTCCAATGTGGACAAAGACGAATTGTGAGTTTCACTTAACCAATACTCCAAAGGTCCTTACAAGACACCAAAATCTCTTTGGTGTGCTCCCTCTACTGTGAGAGAATTTTCATGCCAAGAGACGATGACCCTGATTTAGAATTTGACGGACAGGAGACTCCATCACAAACATTGTGGAGTACCCTCTCTGCAAAAGTGATGGTATGCCCATTCTATTTAGGGGTAGATGGAGTGTCATGTTTCTGCAGGCAGTGAATTTTCTGACTTTGCCTGCGTAAACCTTCCACTGATGGCCCAGCAGACTTGGGGATGTCGCAGTGAGTGAATCAAACCATCCAACCTACTTAGATCAGATGGTCTGATGTACTTATTTTTTTATAGCATCGGGACCACCAGGAAAAGCCTGACAGTCACGAACAAAAATACAAAGTATCCCCTGTTCCCTGGGAGAAAACTCTCAGGGTGTCAGGGTCATTTGTTTTTGTTTTACAAAAACAAACTCCCAATAATTAAATATGGTGGCTGGTAGTCCATCCCGGGCAGCAAAGATCATTACCTCCACAACCCTGATGGATGATGGGCCAGCCACCAAAGCCTAAAATAGTGCATATATTCCTTAAGATTCTCCTCACACTTTTATTCTCATAGTTGCTATACAAACATAAAAATATTTATCTTACAGTCTTCAAACAGCTTTAGGGAAGTTGATTCTGCTTTCAGGTTTGGGAGAATTGATTCCATACATATAAAGCATTTCATTGAGTGCCACTCGACCAGACTAATAGATTTTTGCAGGAACATACATTTTAGGAGATGTACCGGTAAACAGGCAGAGCAGGCAACCGCCATAGTATAATAAAAGGCCACATGAGACATGCTCCTTACCTCATAGCCTTGTGGGTCAGTTCCTCACATCATCATCATCCTTATTCAAATGAACCATAAAACGTATACACAACATAGTTTAATTCCAAATACACAAAATAATATTATTTGTTTTGAACATTTTGTATCCTTCAGTGCCAGCCAGCTGGCTGGCCTATCAAGCCAGTCCCATGTTACGAAAGCTACACTGAAAAGCTTTTCAGTCCACTAAAACACACCATAAGCAGCCAACAAAACAGATGTCCAAAGAAAGTAAAAACAACAGGGGTGAAACTTCCAAAATAAAGATTCCTCACAGATATGTAAACTGATCCTCACTGATTTGAATTCATCATTAAACCACACTTTGGTAGAATTATTTTGATTTAATAATAGAAGCATTTTCGTAGGTGTGTTGGTCGTCACCCTAATTAAGGTAAGTTTTCAGTTATCCCTGGACCACACAATCTTAGATTCCAAGGGCACCCCTCATCACCATTATTACCAGTTTTAAAAAGTCATTTAGACCCTGTTGGTTTCCCTGCCAGCCCATCAAATCAGGTGAGGCCGTTCTCTAAGCCTACATTGGAGTTGCTAAAATGGTGTCTTCCCTGGACACTGGGTGAAATGCTGAGCAGGCCCATTGTTGTTTTCGGCTCGCTTGACATTTCTGACAAGCTCCCAAATAAAGAGTTTGTGTAAAACAAACAACAACTGGCTCGGATGAACAGGGACATTCCTCCCTGCGCACAAGGGTCAGAGATGGATTTCCCGTGCCTTGCCTGGCAGTCCTCAGCAGGGAAATCTAGTAATAGTCGACCCGCTGTAATGGGACAGGACAACTTTCGCTGTGGCCCTGAGGCCTACTATAGAAGGGCCACATGTGAGAATTGTTACCAGTGGAGCCAGCTTAGAGGTCACCATTGCGAATTCCACCACATCTGAGATGGGTGAACTTAAAGTCGGCGGGTCAGGAGCCCCACTGATTTACAGTGAGGTTCTGGCTCCTCCGGCTTCACCAAAGACAATAGTGCCCCTTTTAATGAGCACTGTGAAAGATGCATTGCAATCTGTCAGCAGTACCATGAGCAAACAGCGATTCCTTTGCCCAGATTACTCTTTTTTACTAAGAACCTTGAGGATTGATCATATATCTTCATTAGCTATTTTATCAACTATTGCATATACTGGAACATAAATAAAGTGTATAATCTTAGAAAATGCTACATATTGCATTGCTGCAGCTTGCTAGTGATGTAGTACATGGAAATTAAATCTATAGCATAAATCGTTGTATGTCTGAAACATCAAGGAGTCCCTCAATTAAAAACTATACAGGCTCTAAATGCAGCCTTTGCATTTGGGGATTAACCAATTGTGCACTTTTACATTTCTTTCAGATAGCATGCACTTTGGTGAAAAGGCCTGTTTCTTTAACTCTCTGCCCCTCTCTGTTATTCACAGCATAGGAGACACAAGACCTTCTACATATTCACCCTGAGACCCCTCAAGGTCTGCATTAACTGTCCAGGTACAGTTGTTTTTTTTTTACAAGAAGTATGAGAACTGTTTTAGTAAAAGTAAAAAAGCATGGGCACATCGGTCTGCATAGATTCCACCCACTATAAACTCTGTTTACATGCAGATGTTCTTTCAGGTGAGTCAAAGGGGTGACAGGGAGAAAGCCAGCAGGGTTGCATTCAAATGCACAGCCCTGGTAGTCCATAATGCTGGGACCTCAAAGTGATATCCAGGACAAAGAGGAAAGGAGCGAGTTCTGTGGATACACTCATAGAAATGACCCAGAGGAGGGGGCACTATGTGGGAGCTATGTTTTAATTTACGAATGGATAAAAACAGCTTTCTCAGAGAGATGTCACGGGGAAGGCGTGAGATTTGGTGGTTTGCTTTTTTTAATGGGTCATTAATACCATTGGTGCAGCAGGTGCAGTGGCACTGGGATCAAGTTTGTGTGGGTCCATTACTACCCATTTATGGCTGTTTTACTTCCAAAATGGAATTGGGTGCCCATATTATTTGCTGGCATTAGAGCCTAGGTGGCCCTTGCTGTGCAAGAATCTGGGCCCAAGCAACAGAGGTGAGGTGTGGGCTTTTATCCCTTTTTACACAAAGTGACAGCCTCCTTTGGGCCTCGGGCCTAGGAGGGATGGCCCAGTGTGGTGGACAAAGGAGTCAGTGCTGCAGGTATCATTGGTGCTGAAGGTGAAGCGGCACTGACGCCCAGTGGTGTGAGGGGCAAACTCAATCCCAATTATGGCTGTGTTACTATCCCTTCTTGCTTGCATTAGGCTTTGCTCACCCTTGCTCTGTCAGTATTGCTTTGGGCCTCAAAGTAATGACTCAAGGGAGGGGAAAATTGAAGTAGAGGAGACACCTTAACTTGGACTCAGAGAGATAGTGGGAAGCGTGTGGGCCAAGCTAGGAGCCCTTGTCTTTAACAAAGTACAGAGACTTCCCACTCTGCAAGGTAGCAACTACCATTAGTGAAGCAGGTGCTGTAGCACTAGTTTTCAGGGGTATGAGGGGCCCACTACATCACAGTTATAATGGTCTTACTTTATAAAAGGTGCATGGGGGTTAATTTTCCCTGCTAGCATTAGGGTTGAGGGCACCATTGCTGCACAAAGGAGGGAAATGTATAACTATGTGTTTGTGTGTGAAAGTGACAGAGAGCATGATTCAAGATTGGAGTGATGACCAGTCATGTTGGGCAAGGTGTAAAAGTAACAGCAGACAGGCTGCTACTCAGAACCATTGCTAACATTTGTGCACCAGGAGCTGTATTATACAAAGGGCCCTGGGTTCCCACTTTGCACACCCCCAGGCACTTTAGTATTACAGAAGGGGCTGCAGACGCTTGTGCAGCCACTTCTGTAATACAGATAGCGCGGGAGCACATGTAGCGCCAGTGCTATCATCAGAAGGTGTTCCCTCATTTGCATGGGGGCCTGGTCCCATGCAAATGAGGAAATTTCCTTGCCTCTGCACTCACGCTGTATTATGGATGCAGGCGTAAAGGCAAAGAAGCTGTCAGGAGGCGCAGTGTCAGTGAAGTCCCGATGGGAGCCTTCTGGAAGGGGTCAAGGGTGTTCTTTGGACTCCCTCAGATATCCTTTTGCAGGCAGGTGCAGTCACTCACTACACCTGCATGCAAGGGTATCTCTCTCCTCTTAAAAGTGCCGGCAGGTTGCTGCCTCCATAGTGAAGCAAGGACCGACTGCTTCAAAGTCACTCTATATTTCACTTGAATGAGCTGCCCCCAGGGCAGCACGAGTTGGCGGCTGCCTTGTGGGCAGTGCATTAAACATAATTGGGCGCGCTTTCCCTGTTTGCGCACGGTGCACCTGTTTGAAGGTGCGCTGTGGCGAAAACAGGGAAAGTGTGCCTTATATGTAATAGGGCCCCAGGTGCAGTTGCATTATGATCCAGGAGTGTTAGAGGCTTACATCAGCCCTATAATGGAGAGTACAGTTTTTTGGGCCAGTTTCTACTGAATCCTTTGCTCTTTTATAAGTATCACATTTAAAATGGATTATGAGCCACAGAAAAAGTACCCCTGAAACTACCTGATAATCCCCATCCACTGCGCTCAGCCCTGCCATATGTTGGAACATGGAGCAGTGGTCGAAAGGAAAAAAATGTACATGAATTCTGCAGTAGGTTCGTGACCCACTGATCCATCTCACTCTGTTATGAACACGTGATCAATATGTTACATGCAAATTTCTACGCTAGGTGGATTTACCCACTGAGATACCTGACTGGTCTTAGAATATTTGTCTTGCAGGCTATACATTATCTCTGTGGTCATTATAATAGCCTACTGACCTATCTCGAACTAATTGGAACTAGTGATCTGCAGCTTATACACAGAAATATAATATGCAGAAACAGCTTATTTCTCGGCTGTATCAAGCCCATTTTATCTACTCTCTCACTTTAGCTTTGTTTTACATACTAATTTCTGTTTTACTCAATAATTGCTGTTCAACTTAAGTTCTGCACCACTTTCCTGCATTTTGTAACTGCTATTATCTTTGGACGCTAGTGTGTTTTCTTTCTCTTCATTGTTGCGTCCCTTTCTTTCTTTTTCTGAACCCTTTTTCAAGCTTGGTCCATTTCCTACGGTTGATTTTAGCTTCTTTTTTCGAGGCTTTCTGATATTTCTGCCATTGGCCTTAGTCTATTTCACTTCTATGAATCCCTTTCTTGCTCTGTTCTCTTTTTCTCTCTTTTTGCTTCTTTTTTTCCCCCTCTCTTTCGTCTGCTTCCTTACATAGAGAGGTACTGGTGCAGAGGATGAAACAACATTTACTAAATATGGGTAAAGGCAGTGTCCTACAACCAGCTACATCAAGGCCATGTACTTCAATGGTGTATGAGGTTCTCTAAGTTGTGTGCCTAATGTGCAACGGAAAAAGCCATTGGGTGATCACAAGCTCCAGAGCTCTGCAACATGCAAAACCACTCATTTTCAGGTCTGGCTTGATAGCGTAACTGTTGCTAGACATTATGTACTCAGCCTTAAAAAATGGTTTTTAGAAGCACTACCAGAAGAGGGCTTTGTCTCCACCCATATGTTAGTAGCCAGGAGTACATGTTTTGACTGGGCGTACGTTGTGTGCTTCCACACAAAAGTTATGTTATGTTACTTGATTTGTAAAGCGCATGGCTGCCCCAGCAACGGGGCATCCCAGCGCTAGTGCCAGAGACAGATTGCAGAAGAGAGAGGGGGGGCTGGGGGTTAAACCAGAAAAAGCCAAGTCTTTACGACCTTTCTAAAGGCCCTGTGGTTCTGAATGTTCCTAATGGACACCGGGAGGGTGTTCCAAAGGGCCGACGCCATCGCCCGGAATGAGTGCCCTCCAGCTCTTTCTCTTCTGACACGGGGAACACAAGCCAGGTGAAGGTCATCATAACGCAACTTATGGCGTGGAACATACAGCAATAGTAGGTTGGACAAAATAGGGGGCGCTTGGGAGGTAAGGATTTTGTGGGCGATACACAAAGTCTTGAAGTGGATTCTCTTGTCCACTGGAAGACAGTGTAATTTGGGAAAGTGTTTTCCCTCCATGCAGCTGTGATCATTTTGTTTATTTATCCAGTTGCCTGAGATTGACTTTTCAGGGACATACGTATGACATTGTAATGCTGTTTAAGTGTCTTAGATAACTAGGTAATTCACTCAGTTTTACTCTGCAACAGCAGACAGGAGGAGGGCAGACATTAACCTTAGATGTCAGAGTGTAGTTTTGTGTTTGAGAGCCCAGGGCTCATTAATCTACATGAATTGTTAGTGCTGGCTGGCCATGCAACTGTCGTCTGACCTAATTTGATCAACAAAAAAAAACGTTCAAAGTCCTACTGAGAGAGGGACTTTGGCTCCACTCACATGTTGGTTCTCATGAGCACAGGATTTCATTGGGCCGAAATTGTGTGCTTTCACTAAAAAGACTGCTCGTATCGCACTTCTTGGCCTGTGGCAAAGTTTATACTTGATACAGCAGGACTGAGTTGGTTATGGTGGCAAGCCAATATTAATGGCTAAAGACCTGATCTCTTTATTATGAAATGTTATGATGAAGCCACTAGGCCTGACATATGTATTGTGAAAAGCATATGTTAAAGTTCATGGGCATTTAAGTGTGGATTGTCATTAATCTCTATAGAAGCCTACAGATAGGGATTTTGTTACATTGAATCTCACAGTAGGCAATGGTTTTGATGTTGGTCACCCAGAGCCAGATTTATTAAGGTTTGGTGTTGCCATTGCGCCGCGCCAAGGGGCGCAAAGGCAACCAAAAGCTAAGTAAGATTTACCAAGCCACACAAGGTCACCTTGCATGGCCCTGCATGGCTTGATAAATCTAGAGTAACGCAAGGCAGCACAAATTGCTGCCTGCTTTACTTTGTGGCAGGGAGGCGTTCCATGGGTGGAGCGTGGGTGTTCCCATGCATCCACCCATGGATTTTGGCGCATTCCCATTTACCGTTAGTGGTAAACCTGGAAATGCATCAAAATGCTATGCCTCCCCAGGTGAGGTGTAACAAGGAATAATATTTTGTTTTCTACTAGTTTTTTCCTCTTTCTACGTGGGCTGCATTCTTCAGCGCACGTAGCAAGAGGAAAATTCCTCTCAGGATTGTTTTTCTGTAGGTAGATGCTCCTTCCTGCACAAAAACAACCCTGCCTACAACACAGACACCCTTTCATCATGACACAAGGGTGCCTGCATTAGCGTTAGGCAGCCAAAAGTTCGCCAGCACTAGGAAAGGACAGGAATGCGCCGTTGAATGGTAAACACGGTGCATTTCTGCCCTTATCCTTTTCATGCAGTGCAGCAAGGTGGCTTGCTGCTTTGCACTGCATGAAAGAATTATAAATCTGGCCCCAAGTGTGGCACATTATGGGTATAGATTTGCTCTATGAGAATCTTCGTTAGGCCATTTTAGGAGATATTGTTTTTGGTTAGCTAACTGTAATTTTTCTACACTTTTCTAATTTTATGACTGTGTGTCTGATGGTCACAATGTGGAAAAGCTTAGACTCAAAACTGTAGGCATGAACTGGTTATTGTCACTATATGCCTGTTTGGTGCACTGGAAATGTTATGCCCCATGCCATAGGTCTGATCTGCTTATTATAAAAAAATTATGACAAAGGAAGTTGGTATACCTCATTAATTTTGAAAAGCTTATGTTAAAGTCAGTAAAACTTTAACAGTCGGTTGATACCACATTGTGTTACATGCAATCTCAATGATTACTGTAGAAGCCACTTGTTTTGGTGTTGGCCACCCACTCTGATAAACCCTGATGGTTTTCACTGTTTATTCTTGTTAAACCCTTTTAGAGAGGTTGCATATTGTTTTGCAAGCTTTCTTTTCCTATATATTTGTACGTTTATAACTGTTTTATAACTGTTTGCATGATGTTATGTTATGGTATGTTGATTTGTATGCCACACTGTGCAGGCGCTTAGGCAGATGTGTAAGTGTGTGGTCCCCAAAATGCTTATGCAAAGAGCCAGGTTCTTCAGCGTTTTGTGGAACTCAAGAAGTGAGGAGGAGGCTCTCATGTGTTGAGGGAGGCCGTTCCATGTCTTTGGTGTGATATAGGTGAATGAGTGTCCTCCAGTTTTGCTTTTGCAGATGTGGGGAGTATGTATGAGTGACAGTGAGGCACAGCATAGGTGTCTGGTGGGTTGGTTAAAGTGTATGAAGCTGTTTATTTGTTCTGGTCATGTTGCGTAGGGCTTTGTATGTCTTAGAAGTTTGAATTGGCTGCGCTTGTGAATGGGGAGCCAGCGAAGCTACCTGAGGTGTGGTATGATGTGGGTGCCGCATGGGAGGTCAAATGTGCTCTGGATGGTCAGGAGTCTGTGTAGGAGGTGTTTGAAGATTCCTGCATCGAGATTGTTCACATAGTCCAACCTGCTGGTGATGAGTGGAGTACTTGCGTGATGGTCCTTCTGGTGTTCTGAGGCAACCATTTGAAGATCTTTTGCAGCATGTGTAGGATGTGATCCCTAGATTTCTTGCTTGGTTGGCGGGTGTGGTTGTTGGTCCTAGCTCCAACGTCAAGCAGGTGGAGTCCCTCTGATGTTTGCCAGTCTATGTGCATAAACTGTAAAGTCAATGTTAAAGGGTAAAGCAGTCATTGCTTCAATGGAAATAGTCATGCCAGATTTCATAGGTTTCATCAGTTTTTTATGGAACTGTCTGACAAAGTCAGTACTCCTGAACTACTTATTGTGAAAAGCATGCTTTAAAGACAAAAGGCGTTTAAAGATAGATTGTTATTACACTGTGCTAAAGCCTGTATGGAGGTATTTTGTTATGTGGCATTTCACAGAGTAGGCAAGGGTTATGGTGTTGATGACCTAATTGAAGAAACCATGGGGTTTGAAGATATGCACTACAATAATCATTGTTAAGCTCTCTTAGGAGAGAGCATTTTGATTTGCCAACAGTAATTTTGTATACATTTGTACTTTTGTGACTGTATAAAGAATGGCTGCCTTGTGGCAAGCTTACTCTCAATACAATAGGCTTGAGTTGGTTATGGTGACAAGCCAATGATAAGGCCAAATGCCTGATTACTTATTGAGAAAATTTACAATAAAGGCAGTATGCCTGGCATATTGATAGTAAAAAGCATATGTTAAAGTCAATTGGCATCTAAGGGTGGATTGTTAGTACTCTGAATTAAAGCCTACATATTTGTTTTTGTTACATGTAATGTCATAGATTACCTTAGTAGGTTACTGGTTTAGTTTTGTTCCGCTCCTCTGACAAACTGTAAGCATAAGAAATTTGTGCTGTCAGAATCCTTGTTAGGCCCTTTTAAGAGAGATAGTATTTTACTTTGGTAACTGAAATGTTGTATACTATGTAATTTTTTGAGAGTATGTCTGATGGTTGCTTTGTGGAAAAGCTTGCGCTCAGTACAGGAGTCCAAAGTTGGTTATAGTGATAAACAAGTAATAATTTGTACAGGCCTGGTTGGATCACTAAGAAAAATTATTTCTGCTGCTATAGGTCTGATTTGTTTATTGTGAAATGCTATGATAAACATATTAGGCCTGACATATTGATTGTGAAACGTATATGTAAAAATCAATAGGCATTGATGGGTGGTTTGTTATTGCTATGTATTAAAGCTTACAGATAGGTATTTTACCCTAGTAGGGAATGATTTTGGTGTTAGTTGCTGCCTCTTACAAACCGTAGGGGAGAATATTGGCACTTTAATAATTCCTGCTAGAGGCTCTTCTTAGCTGTCTGCTGGATCTTGTAATAAAAAAGTTAAATAATACTTACACATATATATATATATATATATATATATATATATATATATATATATATATATATATATATATATATAAATATATATTTGTAGAGCTACGTAGAGGGACTTTGGGCTAGATCTTTTTTTTACCATGGCTCTGTCTGATTGTCTTTTATACTCAGCTTCTTTCCATGACAGACTGCATGGGGTAATGGATCAGTCTGCAAAAGTATTTGCCTCTCTTGTCTTGTAAATGACAGCATTTCCTGATCACGTGTGTACAGCCATATGAAAATGAGTCTGCTTCAGTGTCAGGGCTGGTTGGTGAATCCATTAGTTTTGATTTGTCTCCTGTTATAGTTCCCTTTTCATTTCTTGGCTTTTCCTCCTTTTATTTTAATATTTCTTAATACTACAGCTCTCCAGACAGCGTTAAGGGGTTGCTTGCTTGCTGCTCATTTTATCTCCTTTGCACACCATCTCATATGGCCACTTCCCATAAACCAGGTGACCGTTATGGAATACTGTTGTCCATAGTGTATTATTGTTTTACCATTCTAAGATGGCCAACACATTGGTTCTAAATGTGGCAGCCATGCTTGAATGTTAAAACAACAATAGACTATTTAGAGAGACTATTTAGAGTACCTTTGAAAGACGGTCGCCTTCCCTTATGTTTAGTTTTGTTATTGCAAGCCCGCCATGTTTAGATGGAAGCTTGTTTTTTTACTTTGCTTCTATTCTTTTAATTTATCTTGCATATGTTGTTGAGGGTGTGTTTTATTGCAGTTTGTCAGAGGGTGAGTACAAGAATGAGTCAGTGGATTGAAGAATTAGCACATAGCTGACTAACAGAGTGCATGTATGATGACTTATTGAGTAAATAAACCCATCAGTGATACAAAAAACACTTTCAGTCATAAGCCATAAATGTTGGCATTGCCAATGTTTGTTATACTTTTGTGTAGTGCCAAGCAGCTAGAGTCGGACACATACAATGCATACTCTTAAATGATGAAAGCAGAGAACAATGCCTAAAATACACTGTAAATATTGTTGGCAATGACAACAAAGTAAATTCTTCACAGAAAGTGATATCACTGCCATAACATAGCTTTCATTTTAATGAGGATTGGTATATTTTCTGAGATAGAATCTAAGGGGCCTGATAGGATGACAGGCGGACTTTCGTCCGCCTGCCACCCTAGCGGTGCTGGGAACGGCCGCCAGTGGTGCGGCGGTCCCGCACCGGCGATTAGGATGCCACCGCCACCGTGGCATCCTCCATTCCCAGCATTGTGGCGGGCGGTGCTCACAGCACTGCCCGCCACAATGCTGGGAATGCACTGTGTGCATTATAATGCACAAGGTGACAGGCACCGCGAGGTGCCTGCCACCATGTCCATGACAATGTGCACCCCCCCATTGCGGGCCCCCACCGGGGGCCCGCAACGGGCCCCCAAAAGCAAACTCTGCCTGGCTTTCCATGGCGGGGTCTCCGCCATGGAAAGCCCTGCACCGCTGCCCATTCTAATATGGATGGCGGTGTCTAGCAGACACCGCCACCATATCCAGCCCCTTTTCCGCACGGTCGACTGGTCGACCGGCGGAAAACCGGCAGACGGTCTTTCCGTCCGCCTGGGTCCCCACCGCCATACTAATATGGCGGTGGGGAAATGTTAGGCAAACGGTGGAAAATAGCGGGCGGATCGCCACCGCCATACGGGCGGTGGCGAACCGCCCGCTATCCTAATGACCCCCTACGTGTGAGAAATACATTTTTAAATCAAATTTCCACTTGCATACGATATTAGAATTTCCCTTTAGAATGAAATTAAAACTCTGCTAAAAATAATTTGCATAAGTGAATCACACTTAAACATGTAAGAATCACTTAAGAATGCATTTAAACTCTGCTAAAGATTTTAATAATTAAAACACACATGGGGAAAATATGCTTGCTTTAAATGTGTAAGTAAAATTACGTGAAGAAAAAATGTATTAGACTATCATTTTCAATGTGCTTCTGTAACTTGGCCTAAGCTATTTTTCTTTTCGACTCTTGCGCACAGCTAAATAGACGTTTATTTTGATAATTTTGCCTTGCTCCAGCATCCTACTATAGAATGTGCTGACTTCAAGATTATGTTCTTTAGCTTCATCATACCATATTAGCTCACTCTGCTTTAACAATGAACTTTGCTGTGGATTCATAATGAATACACTGATAGAATAAAGAATCATTTAGATATATTTTATGTATGCTTAACCAGGACATTGTCAATAGATTTGTTTAATTCCATTTGACTAGCCCTTTGTTTTTCACAACGGGACGTTGAAAGCAGCTAACAGCTTAGGCAAGAGGGTTCTCATGAGAACCTTCCTCCCTGTAACAAGCTTGGTTATATTAGATTAACTATGTACCGGCATAAATTTTTACAGCGGAATCAAGAGAAGAAGCAACAGATGTTGACGACACCATCGGACAAGTGGTTTCCATTGGCTGAGAGTGATAAACACCTACTCATTTTCGTTACATTATTGTGTATTTTATAATATAATTGAGAGTTCCTAGTTGGGGAAGTGGCTCTTTTCCTAATAGAATTATGGGGAGGAGATCTATATAGAACAGGAGAGACACTTGAGAGAATCTCCTACTTGCTCCTCGTTGCTGAAAGCTTCTGCTGACGGTGATTTTACCCTCCTTTACTCTGACTCTGTAGATCAATGCTATTGCAGCATTCATTCTTCTATTACTGATTTATTTTAATGGTTGCTACCGCAGCTGATTTTCCAGAACGACCCTTTATGGGAAGTTCAAAACTTTATCTAAGCTCTGAAAATCTTGCTCTTTTCTAGAAGGGACTCTTCATGGGTTCTCTATATGGTAGGTTAGGCTCTTTAGTTACTTTAGTGACAACATTTTCTTATGTAACACTCTGTCTGATTTATGCTGTCACTAAACAACCTTTTTCTCGAATAATAAATCTGTAATTTGGACTAATTATATAGAACAGGTGAGACTACGGTGATTTTACCCTCCTTCACTCTGACTCTTTGGATCAATGCTATTGCAGCGATCATTTTTCTATCACTGATTTATTTTAATGGTTGCTACCGCAGCTGTGGGAACTCGGCTGATTTTCCAGAACGACCCTTTATGGGAAGTTCAAGACTTATCTAAGCGCCGAAAATCTTGCTTTTTTCTAGAAGGGACTCTTCATGGGTTCTCTATATGGTAGGTTAGGCTCTTTAGTTAGTTTAGTGACAACATTTTCTTATGGAACACTCAGTCTGATTTATGCTGTCACTAATCAACCTTTTTTTCGAATAATTCTGTAATTTGGACTAATTTGAATAAAGAATGACAAAACCATACTAACTCCTAAAAGATAAATAATTTTTTTTAAACTTCCTTAACTTCTCTTCATTGACGGAATATTAAGACCCTGACAGTTGATGAGATACATGGCCTGTATTTCTGTTTTAGCTCCATTCAAAACACGGTGGCAAAGTTCCATCCAACCTGTCAAGCGCCACAGAATTTCGAGGGTCCAAGCTCTTAAGTTTGGGTGATTGATTTAAGACCCGATTTTTCCTGATTTTCGGCGCTAACAGTTTCTGGTAGCAGAGCTATGGTTTACACCCCAAATGGAGCTATAAAAATTATATCCAAACTATATTAAATTAAATAATCTCTGACTCCAGTTTCCAGTGTCCAGATCCTGATGGTGTGGAGGAATGGAATTCGAAGACGGTTGCGGTTTGGAAGGTCTGAGTATTAATAGGGTGAAAATGTTGTGGTTGTGAGTGTGTTTTCTTCCGAGTGGTGTGAGTAAGTGATAGAAGAATCGAGAAGTTGTTTAAGAGAAAAAGTTAAGTTTCAGACTTGCTGAAGCCAAAAGATCCTGGGATAATATAAAGTTAAACTTGTTTGCAGAGATCTTATATGTGTGAGGTACTTTCACTTGCATCGATAACAATAGGGACAAGCTGTTGTGATTGATTAATCTTGATTGATGTTAGTGTAACCTTATTGCACAAATGGGGGAAGCTACATTAATTTGTGTGATAGCTCACTGATCGAGAATTCACTTGCGATTGTAGGAAACTCTTGAGTGGTTGCAATACTATATTTCTTTAATAGAGCAAACGTGAAGTGTTTTAAAGTAGTTATTTGGAAAGTTGGATGAATGTGAGGAAAATTGTGAAGGAGTGTGACTGCCACGAGGAGTGAGATTGTACTTCATAGTATTTTACGCTGGGATTGGACGTTTGGTGTGCTTTTACGCTGCCATTGGCTAGTGGATTTTAAGTACCGTGCTGTGATTGGATCTCATCAATTTAAGTGCTCTTCTTTGGATTTGGTAAAGGATCATATGAAAATAATAGCTGAGAATTGATTGGGGAATTAAAATTTGACGTGAACAGAATCAAAACATTTGGCTGAAGTGAATTTTTGAAAATTAAATTGTCATCATGAAATGTTTTAAGGATCTTAAGAAATTGGTAAGAGGGGATGTTGCTATTCCTTTACACAAAGGTGAGGAGGCACCTCTTGAGGGCACTCCGGCATACATTATGACTACAGAACTTGGTTCAAGTTTATGTCTTTAGTTACGACAATGGAGTGGAATTACAGAAAATGAGTTTTCTTAGATATGGGACATTTAATACCAGAATCCAAGATCATTTGAAGGGAACATTGTTTGAAATGAAGCCACCACATTGACCCATGCAATATGAGGCTTTCAATGCTTGGAAAAATGTTGCAAGAGAGAATGAGAAAGAGATCTATCAGAGAAGACCTGGACAAGCAATGCAGAAATAAGCAAACAATTGATGGGATGAAGAACAGCGTAGATGGAGGAAGGACATTATTGAAGGAGGCAGATTATATCTGGTACTTTTATGAGAAACTACAAAAAAGGGTAGGGATACTGCTAGACAAGAGGGAGATGAGTCAAATACAGACTCAGGAAGCTGAGATATTAGAACAGATGTTGTCTTACCAATACCCACCACCTACTGTTTTTTCTGACCCAGGAGAGTTAAGTGTAAGTACTAGTCAGACCATAGCCACAGCTCCTGTTGGCCCAAGTCCACTTTCAATTGAGCGACCTTTACAAATTATACAAATTGCTCTACCAGTTGTGAGATGACCACTAGCTTTACTCCCCAATGAGAATGTTCCAATTACACCTCGGGTGGTTGCAAGTGCTCCTCCTCTGATTGAGAGAAGGCCAGATGTCTTAATGACATCAGTGGTTGGAAATGTATCAACAACACAAAATTCACAGTTAGTTTTGTGGAGACCTCCCAAAAACTTTGCAGGCTTTGATACATGGAGGAGGGACCCTAGACTTAATGACTCCATTAGCTCCTAGTGATTTGAGTGTCAATGCGGATGGATATTTACCAGCATGGCTTGGGGAAGACACAAGAGAGAAGAAAGTGGAAGTCACAGAGCCCCTGAAAGCATTTGATACCAAAAAGGACATTACAAAACTGAAAGTATAATTAGAAGAAATAATCAAGGGATGCTTAAAATTTGACCACGTACCAGAGAAATATTTTAAACTACCTATGTAAGGAGATTGTTCGAAGGGCTGCTATGGTGCATGACAGATTGGCAGGGATAGCGAAGAGGTACGTTGTGGATCTTACTAGCAATGTGAACTTGCATCAGAACTATAGGGTTGAATTGGATGATGAGGCTATGGAAAATGTGAGGATTACAGGAATACATGTGCACCTTATAGCATTGGCCGAATGCATTCGCAGGTGGAAGGACGTGGAGAAATTGGAACTATGATGGGCAAAGTAACATGAAAAGAAAAAGAGAGAAGCAGAGATAGGAAAACAGGATGAGCCTAGTGAAGATGCGGCAGCAGCTTATCCACTTAGAGAAATCGCAGGAGGAACTTATGTCCATGTGCCATGGAATAGAAGTGATTTGACAGCATTTACAGAACAAGTTGAGAGACAAGCCAGTGCAGTGGTATGCAGAAGCGGAAATGTTCATAAAGATTTCAAAGATGGTGTTGATTGATTTAAATACGTTCTTTGACATTGTGGTACCAGCTGATTTATGAGCAGAATATAAGACTGCGGTACAATGGCCGACGCGAGAACCAACTAGAGAGAAAAGGACAAATGCACCTTCACCTATGGTAATGTTGAAGTATGAAGCGGTTATTACCTTTTTGAAAGTGAGAATACCTTCAAAAGATTCTGATTGGGTAAAGTTTAAGAGAGCCACACAAGAGCTGAAGGAGACAGTCCATGAATACAATGAGAGGCTATTGCAGGTGTTTCAACCGCATAGTGGATGTGAGTATCCTGAGAAAAAGGATATGGGGATTTTTGTATCCTAGTTTTTATTGGAATTGAAACCTGAAATCAGTGCCCACATCACACAAAGTGTGAGCTGTTTGCAGAATAAATCACTAGAAGAAATCCTGTGATATGTAAAGTATTTCAGTGATGAATTGGACATCAAGCAGAGGAAAATAAAAGAGAAATTTAGAAAGCTCAAAAAGGATTACAAAACCCGTCTTTTACAGGAAATCAGGGAATGATGCAAGGGGTTGTTGTTCTACAGGCTGGATTTCCAGAAAACCAAGGGGGAATGAATTTGTCTGATGGTAGAGGTAGAGGTGTTCACATGGGTATGGATCTGCAATGGATATTGCTGCAATGAAAAAGGTTACTGCTTGTCAGGTCTTTCATAGGATCGGGCAGTGGAAATGAGAATGTCAATATAATCCTGAAGATTCTGCAGAAATTATGCAGACCGCACAAGGTGTGCCTGTCACCAAAATGCCTATGCAACAAATGCAAACACCCATGCAAAATAAAGCTCAGTTGATGCCCCCGTTCCTGTCCAAATGGGAAATTCCAGGTTTGATCTAAATCAAATGCCGAAGTTTAACACAAATCAGTTCCAAAATGCTATGCCACAATTTCAAAATCAAAATCTGAATGTTTTACCACAATTCCCTTTATTTGAAAATGATGGATCTCCTTCTGATAATTCCCAATGAATGTGCTTGAGAGAGGAGGAAGATTGCGTACTTGACGCAGTCTTAGAGGTAGACTAGAGTGGCCCATTTGTAGATGCAAATGTTTATGGTGTCATTTTTGATCGACAGAGGAGCTACCCATTCCACTGTTAGACCAGTGGAAGTACTAGATTTGCCTCTCTCAGGAAACACTATCCAAGTAGTTGGGTTTCCAAATATACTTCTAAATCCAATGTCAGAAGAAATTCCCTAAAAATGGGGACATTTGTGGAAAAACACCAAATTGTTGTTTGCGACACAAGGCCATTGTTAGGAAGAGACCTTTTGTGCAAGTTAAATTGTACAATATACTGCAGACCAGAAGGTTTGGCTTTCCAGACCCATGAAGAAAGATGTAGATTTTAAAATGATCAGACAAAATGCTAAGGTAGGTATGTTCCCTTTACTGACCATTTCTGAATTGCCTGAAGAACTAAGAGATACATTAAATACAGAAGTCTGGGACTCAACAGGAAAAGATATTGGACTTATAAAAGGTGTAGAACCAGTTCCAAAACAGATTATAGCCTAATTTGGTTTACCCTAGAACACCATCCTATCATTTGACTCCATAGATCATTGCAGGAATAAAACCAGTGATTGAAGACATGCTACAGAAAGGCAGATTGCAGGAGTTGATTGGAAGCCCATGTAATCGTCCCATTATGGGTTTGCAGAAGCCCAATGGGAAATATAGAATTGTCCAGGACCTGAGAAGGATTAATGGGATTGTAGTGCCTGGTTGTCCTGTGGTACCGAATACTGCCACTGTGCTTTCCAAATCCCATGTATTGCAGACTGGTTCACTGTCATTGATCTATGTCAGGCTTTCTTTTCAGTGCCTTTGCATGTAAGTAGCAAGTATTTATTCTCATTTCCACTCCAACAGAAGACAATAACGTGATGTTGTGTCCCTCAAGTGCATACAGAGAGTCTCAATCTTTCATCAGATCTTAAAAAGAAATCTAGAACCGCTGCGAATGCCATGTGAATCTACCTTTGTTCAATATACAGACAATCTACTTGTAGCATCAGAAACACACGATGCTTGTAATGCAACACCATTGCACTCTTGAATCACCTGCAGAGAACGGACACAAAGGGGTCGATTCCGATCCCGGTCGGAGGCGCACCTAATACCATTCGGCCGGGAAAAAAGCCAGGCGAATGCCTGTTTCCCGACCGATTCGCACATACGTCCGAACGAGCAAATACGATGCGCACAACTGCCCAAATCCCGACCCAGTCGTACTCACCCAATACAGGTCCTGTTCTCCGACCGAGGCGGATCCGGAAACGCAGAATCGAGTCGCACGGAAGCCAAAATGCAGCCCCGTCCGGCCGGACAAGTACGATGCGCCCTGCGTACGCGCCGAACCCGTCGCTACGCACGGCACGTCAAAGCATCCGGGAGAGGCGCACATAAGCTCCGATTCGCGCCACAAGACGATCTATGGCTACGAGACGAACACGCCAGCGACGAGGACGAGGCGAAGCAAAGAGAAAGACGAACAAGACGAACCAACCATGAATCCCATCGTGCCGATCCTACCAATATTCTACATCTATTACCGGAACTGGCAGGGACGCGTACGACGCAGAAGGTAAGTCAGACACCCACCACACAAACAAACCACACGTACCCGACATATCAAACACACACATAGGGATGCAGAAATTACTTACACCAGCAACAGCAGCACCATAGGGGCGGGATGGCTATCACCAATGCCACATATACACATAGGGGCCTGGATGCCAACCACTAACACCACCCCTACCCAGGGGGTGCTAGATGCCTGTCACTACTATCACCTCTACCCATGGGGGGCTGGATGCCTACCACCACTACCACCCCTACTCAGGGGGTGCCAGATGCCTACCACTACCACCACACCTACCCAGGGGGTGCCAGATGCCTACCACTACTACCACCCCTACCCATGGGGGGGCAGGATGCCTGTCACTACTACCACCTCTACCCATGGGGGGCTGGATGCCTACCACCACTACCACCCCTACTGAGGGGGTGCCAGATGCCTACCACTACCACCACCCTTACCCAGGGGGTGCCAGATGCCTACCACTACCACCACCCCTACCCAGGGGGTGCTAGATGCCTACCCCTACCATCACCCCTACCCAGGGGTGCTAGATGCCTGTCACTACTACCCACCTCCACCCAGGGGTTGCTGGATGCCTGTCACTACTACCACCTCTACCCATGGGGGGCTGGATGCCTACCACCACTACCACCCCTACCCAGGGGGTGCTAGATGCCTACCCCTACCATCACCCCTACCCAGGGGTGCTAGATGCCTGTCACTACTACCACCTCCACCCAGGGGTTGCTGGATGCCTGTCACTACTACCACCTCTACCCATGGGGGGCTGGATGCCTACCACCACTACCACCCCTACCCAGGGGTGCCAGATGCCTACCACTACCACCACCCCTACCCAGGGGTGCCAGATGCCTGTCACTACTACCACCTCTACCCAGGGGTGCTGGATGCCTGTCACTACTACCACCTCTACCCATGGGGGGCTGGATGCCTACCACCACTACCACCCCTACCCAGGGGGTGCCAGATGCCTACCACTACCACCACCCCTACCCAGGGGGTGCCAGATGCCTGTCACTACTACCACCTCTACCCAGGGGGTGCTGGATGCCTGTCACTACTACCACCTCTACCCATGGGGGGCTGGATACCTACCACCCCTACTCAGGGGGTGCCAGATGCCTACCACTACCACCACCCCTACCCAGGGGGTGCCAGATGCCTACCACTACCACCACCCCTACCCAGGGGTGCTAGATGCCTACCCCTACCATCACCCCTACCCAGGGGGTGCTAGATGCCTGTCACTACTACCACCTCTACCCATGGGGGCTGGATGCCTACCACCACTACCACCCCTACTCAGGGGTGCCAGATGCCTACCACTACCACCACCCCTACCCAGGGGTGCCAGATGCCTACCACTACCACCACCCCTACCCAGGGGTGCTAGATGCCTACCCCTACCATCACCCCTACCCAGGGGTGCTAGATGCCTGTCACTACTACCACCTCTACCCATGGGGGGCTGGATGCCTACCACCACTACCACCCCTACTCAGGGGGTGCCAGATGCCTACCACTACCACCACCCCTACCCAGGGGGTGCCAGATGCCTACCACCCCTACCCCTGAGGGGCAGGATGCCTGTCACTACTACCACCTCTACCCATGGGGGCTGGATGCCTACCACCACTACCACCCCTACTCAGGGGGTGCAGATGCCTACCACTACCACCACCCCTACCCAGGGGGTGCTAGATGCCTACCCATACCATCACCCCTACCCAGGGGTGCTAGATGCCTGTCACTACTACCACCTCCACCCAGGGGTTGCTGGATGCCTGTCACTACTACCACCTCTACCCATGGGGGGCTGGATGCCTACCACCACTACCACCCCTACCCAGGGGGTGCCAGATGCCTACCACTACCACCACCCCTACCCAGGGGTGCCAGATGCCTGTCACTACTACCACCTCTACCCAGGGGGTGCTGGATGCCTGTCACTACTACCACCTCTACCCATGGGGGGCTGGATGCCTACCACCACTACCACCCCTACTCAGGGGGTGCCAGATGCCTACCACTACCACCACCCCTACCCAGGGGTGCCAGATGCCTACCACTACCACCACCCCTACCCAGGGGGTGCTAGATGCCTATCCCTACCATCACCCCTACCCAGGGGTGCTAGATGCCTGTCACTACTACCACCTCTACCCATGGGGGGCTGGATGCCTACCGCCACTACCACCCCTACTCAGGGGGTGCCAGATGCCTACCACTACCACCACCCCTACCCAGGGGGTGCCAGATGCCTACCACTACTACCACCCCTACCCATGGGGGGCAGGATGCCTGTCACTACTACCACCTCTACCCATGGTGGGCTGGATGCCTACCACCACTACCACCCCTACTCAGGGGGTGCCAGATGCCTACCACTACCACCACCCTTACCCAGGGGGTGCCAGATGCCTACCACTACCACCACCCCTACCCAGGGGGTGCTAGATGCCTGCCCCTACCATCACCCCTACCCAGGGGGTGCTAGATGCCTGTCACTACTACCACCTCTACCCATGGGGGCTGGATGCCTACCACCACTACCACCCCTACTCAGGGGGTGCCAGATGCCTACCACTACCACCACCCCTACCCAGGGGTGCCAGATGCCTACCACTACTACCAGCCCTACCCATGGGGGCAGGATGCCTGTCACTACTACCCCCTCTACCCATGGGGGCTGGATGCCTACCACCACTACCACCCCTACTCAGGGGGTGCCAGATGCCTACCACTACCACCACCCCTACCTAGGGGTGCCAGATGCCTACCACTACCACCACCCCTACCCGGGGGTGCTAGATGCCTACCCCTACCATCACCCCTACCCAGGGGGTGCTACATGGCTGTCACTACTACCACCTCTACCCATGGGGGGCTGGATGCCTACCACCACTACTACCCCTACTCAGGGGGTGCCAGATGCCTACCACTACCACCACCCCTTCCCAGGGGGTGCTAGATGCCTACCACTACCATCACCCCTACCCAGGGGGTGCTAGATGCCTACCCCTACCATCACCCCTACCCAGGGGGTGCTAGATGCCTGTCACTACTACCACCTCCACCCAGGGGTTGCTGGATGCCTGTCACTACTACCACCTCTACCCATGGGGGGCAGGATGCCTACCACCAACAACACCCCCACTCATAGGATGGGTAATGCATGACACAACAAGCACACACCAACATAAGGAATGCAACAAAAAGACATACCCCCCAACACCATGACAAGCGTGTGTAGACTGTGTCAAATGCCTACAACACTGAACATGACTTTGAACATACAATGTGACCCCCTATCACATGTGTCACACATAAATGTGTGTGGCCCCCACAATGCAAGCAGACCATGACCACTGTGGCAATGGGGTCCAGCCCCTATCATCACAGTGACCAAAAGGTAAGTGTGGGGTCCATAGCTGAAGCACATTTTGAACATTGTGGCAATGGGGTCCAACCCCCATCATCACAGTGACCAAAAGGTAAGTGTGGGGTCCATAGCTGAAGCACATTTTGAACATTGTGGCAATGGGGCTAAACCCCCATCATCACAGTGACCAAAATGTAAGTGTGGGGCCCACAGCTGAAGCACATCTTGAACATTGTGGCAATAGGGTCCAACCCCCATCATCACAGTGACCAAAAGGTAAGTGTGGGGTCCATAGCTGAAGCACATTTTGAACATTGTGGCAATGGGGTCCAACCCCCATCATCACAGTGACCAAAAGGTAAGAGTGGGGTCCATAGCTGAAGCACATTTTGAACATTGTGGCAATGGGGTCCAACCCCCATCATCACAGTGACCAAAAGGTAAGTGTGGGGTCCATAGCTGAAGCACATTTTGAACATTGTGGCAATGGGGTCTAAACCCCCATCATCACAGTGACCAAAATGTAAGTGTGGGGCCCATAGCTGAAGCATATCTTGAACATTGTGGCAATGGGGTCCAACCCCCATCATCACAGTGACCAAAAGGTAAGTGTGGGGTCCTTAGCTGAAGCACATTTTGAACATTGTGGTAATGGGGTCCAACCCCCATCATCACAGTGACCAAAAGGTAAGTGTGGGGTCCATAGCTGAAGCACATTTTGAACATTGTGGCAATGGGGTCCAACCCCCATCATCACAGTGACCAAAAGGTAAGTGTGGGGTCCATAGCTGAAGCACATTTTGAACATTGTGGCAATGGGGTCTAAACCCCCATCATCACAGTTACCAAAATGTAAGTGTGGGGCCCATAGCTGAAGCATATCTTGAACATTGTGGCAATGGGATCCAACCCCCATCATCACAGTGACCAAAAGGTAAGTGTGGGGTCCATAGCTGAAGCACATCTTGAACATTGTGGCAATGGGGTCCAACCCCCATCATCACAGTGACCAAAAGGTAAGTGTGGGGTCCATAGCTGAAGCACATCTTGAACATTGTGGCAATGGGGTCTAAACCCCCATCATCACAGTGACCAAAAGGTAAGTGTGGGGTCCATAGCTGAAGCACATTTTGAACATTGTGGCAATGGGGTCTAAACCCCCATCATCACAGTGACCAAAATGTAAGTGTTGACATTGAAAAAGCTGCAACTGCCAAACTGCATGGATGATTCCTGGTCACAGAACAACAAACACATCAGTGGCAAAGTAGTGCTTGTGTCCCATAGCAACATAGATTGGGGGAGGCAAACAGTGCAGTGCAAATAAGACATACCTTTGGCCATGTGCAGACAAACATCACCCATGGGGGCTGACACTGTCAACATCCATCAATGACACAATGACAGAAGTGACCATCATAATGCAGACCCACATATTTGCACCAATGGGCACACAAATGTAGATACCCTGTGGAGACTGTAGATGTGAGGTAAACAAATAACATACCATGGCAGCAATGGGACACACAAACAATGATCATTGTGCTGACTGATGACCTAGGAGTCCCAGGGACAGCAGGTGAAACCCAACAAACAACATACAGCCAATGGCACACTAAAGATATGCCAATGCAGTGGTGCAGATGCACAAACACAAACAGGCAGACCCACACTGCACATCAAACACAACAGGTGAGGGGGTGCCAGTGTCCCCAGGCAACCACACAACACATGATGAGGCCTGAATACCAATTACACAGATGCACATACAGTGCCACACAAAAGTAACTCATGGATCCAAATCCCCTATGTGGGCAATCAGGCATTGTTAGATGAGAGGGAGCACAAATTACACATGTCACACAAGCTTGTAGGAACAGCAACTAACACAGCAAGAGACAGACCCACCACAGCACTACCCCCAGGGACCCCATATTGTGCTGACACTAGCCTGCATGATAATCCCACTGTGATGACAATGTTAGATGTCGTTCACACTGTGAACCCCAGCCATGTGTCCTGAGCAACTAACTACCATCACACCTACACAAGCTCCAATCAATCAGCACGGCCTGCCAGCCAAGGCCAATATGGAGGTAGGGGTCTGGCCGTGCAACAACTCACTTTTGCACACACTCAACACCACACACCCTGATCTCCACCAATGTGCAGCAGTGAAGCTCACATGGACTGGTGACATTGCACATGCACCCATGACAATACCAGGGGTGGTGGTGGGAACTAAGGTGCAGAAACCCATCACACATGGCCAGTCAACAAGACTCGTCAATGTCTGAGACACAGCACAGTATGCCGTACATGGGCATGATGTGTGACAGGCATCAATCAATGGGATCCTGGCCATAGTCACACACCAATGAAGAAGCCAAGGTGACACACGAAGAACACACGTGCACAACTACCAACATTGCAGCTCTGACCCTGAGCAGTGGCAGCAGTCACACGCACAACGTGTCACAATCACTGAAAGCTAACACAAACTGTAAATCACATGACTCGTGTAAACAACAAGTGCCAAGGGGAATCCTGAATGTGTCCCATCTGCGTTTGCCCACATCCCCAGCACTGACAACAAAGACAACCTGGGATGACAACCTCATGAACATTAGTTTGCCATGCACCCACATCACAGAGAAACCAGGTCCAAGATGCTGGATGAACACAGAACAACTCAGCAAGCATCACAAACAGGAACATCCCTAGGGACACAGCCTGTGTAGGAAAAGGGAAGGGAACACGCACAGACATGCTTACACAACACAGGCCCACGCAATGTCACCAGATTACACACTGCCATGAGGGCACTCCACTCCTGTGGAAGGTCCGCTGTGCCAAACCTTGTCTGTGCACGACCCAAACATGTCAGCAGAACACTCCGTCAGTGAGTCAACAACCACAACACACAGAAGGCTCTGCTCACATCAGCCTGGGTACGAGAGTGTCACGTCAGTCATCTGCACACACACCAAACACGTGTCAAGCAAGTTGCACTGTATACACAGATGAGTCCTTCGACATTGATGTGCAAAACTGCATGTCCAGTGGAGCTGGGCACACAGTCAGGGAAATCGGAACATTGAACAGTGGTAAGCCCACCAGATGTGCATCAGTGTAAGACAAAGATGTTCATTTACAAATGCAAAAAGGACATCCCTGTGTCAAATGCTGAACTTTACACCCTCAGACTGTAGCAAAGGATGCCATAGATCCAGACTACAACAGGACACATATCCCATGGACCACATGGAGTCCATCACTGCAACACTTCTTCGTCCTGATGTGAACACTATTACAACTGCAAATGCAGGATGCTACTCATCCACATCATGTACATCAAAAGAAAACCCAAAAGTAAACAAAAAGGGGCTTTATTCAGCAAATGTCAGGGTAAACACGGAAGTCCAAAAGAAACTAAGGCCAATGGCCAGTCCAAAATCACAGTACCAACGGGGTGAGAAGTGACAACTGGTCACAATTTGCTTGCCTGCACTGGTACGGTTGGGGGACATCCCCCTTGGAGGGGCATACAAGGGGCAGGCCAGGCACTGCAGAGACAGGATCAGGGGATGGCAGAGTGAGGCAGTGAAGGGGTGGTGGGTGCAGGAGTGTCACCGGCAACTGCAGTGGAGGTGTCTGACTCAGGGGGGGCCGGCACCACTGTGGTACACAAGTCAGTTGGTGTGGGTGCTGCAACCACTGCAGTGGGCTGGACTGATGTAGTGGAGTGGGTACCCACTGCAGTGCCCGAGTCAGACGTGGTGGTTGTGGACTCCACTGCAGTGCATGACTCCAAGGGAGTGGAAGGGTGGGCAGATGAGGTGGGCAGGATAGAGGGGGGACCCGGTCCCCACAACAGTGCCACTAACAGGCAGAGCGTCTGGGTTGGGGGTGGAAGAGCAAGTGGCAGGGGGTGGGCCTAAGCAGTCTGGGGATGCGGTATCGGTGTGTGGGGGAACCTGGGGCAGGGTGTGGCGGGGGAACCTGTGCAGTGGTGGCCTGGGGGATGGAGGAGAGAGACTGGGCGCTGGAGCTGCGTGGTGGTGGTGGTGGTGGGGTCTTGCTCTTCCTGCTCCGGGGGACTTCCTAATGGGCTCCTGTGTCTGCCTGCGCCTGGGGAGGGTGTCCGGGGGCGAGGGGCACTCCTCTCTGTGTGGGTGAACTTCCTCTTCCCCTGGTATGCTGGATCAGCAGGAATGGAGGGGAAGAGGCCGAGGTCACACAGGAAGATCTGCTGTGTAGGTGGGGTAGCAGGCGAGGCAAGGGAAGGGGTCTTGGAGGGAGAGGATTTGGAGGACTGCGGAGTGAATGTGGATGCCTGTGTGTGTGTGTGTTCCCCATCCCCTGTGTCTGTGGTATCAGTCCCCTGAGGATGCTTGTGTGCACGTCTTGCCTTACTCTTGGGTGTGTCTGTGCTGCTCGTGTCTGTGTGTTTGGTTGACTTTGCAGGTGTGCATGTGCTTTGGACAGGTAGGGGGCAGGAAGTGTGGATGGGGCAGAGGTGGGAGGGGTGAGGGACTGTTGGAGGAGGGACACTGCTGCCGTCAGGGAGGAGTCCATGGACCTATTGCTCCTCTGTAGGGCAGACATACCCGTCGAGATGCCCTCCATGAACGACACCAGCTGTGTCAACAGAGTGGTGTGTGCATGGAGGACACTCAGCATTGCTGTCTGCCCTACATGGAGCTGCCGAAGGAGGTACACAGACTCCTCACTCAGGGCAGCAGGGGACACAGGGGCAGGGGCTGCGGTGCCTGGCACGAAGGAGACACGCTCCCGAGCACGGGAGCCTCCACGGACCTCAGGAATGGGAGCCAATGGGAGGGCGGTGGTGGTGGTGGCGGGCCAGACAGACTAGCTGGCCTTTGGTGGCTGCTGAGACCCGTCTCCACAAGGGAGTCATCCTCCGAGCTGCTGTGGTCCCCAGCTGAGGTGGATGGTGCTGAGGACTCCTCGGTGTGGCTCCCTCGCCCTCCGTGCCACTGGGTCCCTCTGACCACTCGTCCGATGCTGACCCAGTCTGGCTCCGCTGCTCCTCCTGGTCCATGGAGCTGTCCCCTCCTGTGGCCGTGGATGTATCTGCAAACAATTAGGGAAACAGACAAACATCAGTCACCTGCACTGACCGCACACACCACAGTAAGTACAGCACATTACAGAGCAAGCCCTGGCATCCTTATTTGAACATTGCCTAAAGTCCTCACACAGATTCGGGGAAGCCAATTGTCAGTCTGATGGTCAACCATGGGACTCACACCCCTCCTGCCCTTGCACCCATCTGTCTGGTGCCTGTCTGATGGTAAGACCCCAGTGTGGACACATGCACCACCTACACAGTTGTTGGACATTGCAGGGAACACGGTGAAGTATGTGAACATGCACACATCACATCTCTTGCCACTGAGTCAGTGCAGGTGTCCGGATAAAGGGATGGCCAGAGTCTAATTAGAAATGCATGTGATGCATACCAGCACCAGACACCATGATGCACCCATGTCCGGATAGTCAATACCACAATGGGGTGCATGTTGCACATGTCACTCCCCTGCAGGATCAGTCCCATGAAGTTTAATGCCATGACACAGGAATGCGTGCAAAGTCATACATTACTGTCTCAAGTCACATGGCCATGGCAGCCAGCCAACAACAGTCTGCACTGTGTCACAATCCGAGGGCATGGGGAATGCAAGTTAGGTGACTGACAAGTGCACATGTCCATCCCCCAAAAACTGTAAAGTAATTCGTCCTCTGTCAACACAACCAATATACAACCCAAATACACATTGTGAACACCATCCAATCTCACATGAAAGTGAGATATCACACTCAATTGCTCTGGGTGTATTGTTTTGTCCAATAGAAAATTATTACCACCAATAAAATCACATCAATCATTAATACAATTGTTAAAAATTCGATTTATTAATACATATATGCACCAAAGAATATTATCTTTATATTGTTTAAAAAAAAGGAGGAATGTATTATTAAAAAATCATCATTTTCTACTAAAAGCGAAACATATTAAAACCATTATCAATACAACAATTCATCAAAACAGTTATCAAAAAATAGCAGCAAGAGAGAAAAATAGCAGCATAAGAGAAGACAGATTAGACTAAAAGACATTCAAATTTGTCATTTAAATTCCACACCCGTTTTATTATTATTATCAGGGGTCGCTGTTTATACGTAAATCATCAAGGATCAGCAGACCACCGGATTACACGGATTGCATGGATCTTAAGGCGTCGACGCGTTTCGATGGATATAATTTATAAAACCATCTTTTTCAAGACAATAATTAAAAGTCTCTCTCCTAGTTGAAAAAATATACAATACATCAAAGCATTAATCTACCTGCACATAAAGACACCACAAAATAAATTTATACAATTCACTAACTATTTTTAAAATTATTCACTTCATTATATTAAAAAGCCAACATTCAAAAAAAAATTTTTTATACATTTATTATGTCTATTTATAAATTACTTTTTATCAGTGCAAAGTTTACCATTGGACAAACCCACCCTATCGTTTTCATACCATCCAAACATCAACAAGTATTGTCATCATTCTTAATTTCTGTGTTTCAGATCCTCCAAACCAACAACCTACCTATTCAATTATCCTAAAGTGTGTGCATCCACACTAACGTCTTCAAACGTTCCAAAGGGAGTCCTTATTTAAATCACTGGATTCTCCACTTCTACTATAATGGTAAAAAGAAAATATACTGTAAAAAACAGGTTTCATGGGTCAAACTCGCCCCATAGATCACTCTGTTTATTCCACACATGGTGGTCATTATCAACCAGGCTTCTCACCTTTCAACAAACTTTATTGAGGACGAAGACGGAGTATCCTCAGTACTCCTCAGTGCACTAATCTCTTAATTCAGAACAATTGCATCCCCAGTTGATTCTGGATAGGATTAAAGACCAAATTCACTTTGGTCGGGTAAAATTTCTCTGTCCCTACACAGGTGTTGTACCTTGTGTAATTCCAAGCTAAATGTAAAAAGATATACAAGATAAACCCAAATTGATCCATTGTCATCTTTATCAATAATTATTCAAGTTATATAATCATTGCTTCACTCCATGAGGAGAGGTTTCCTTAATGTACACTCTCCTCAATAACTGTACGACAACTCATTATCTCTACCGCCCTTACTTTATTTAAAAACTAATGCGGGTTGTCCACCTATTTTTATATATATTATCTACGACATAACCCGGGAGAGAAGCACCATAATTAACATTTACACTGATGTCTTCAATTTATAGTGGCGTCTACAACAGTTCCATACAACAACTGACGTCTTTGATCAAGTCATATGTTTAATCAACCTCCGTCTCCTCGCCAATTCCCTACCGGTTCGCACTTCAAGTCCCGTATTATTCCTACTTCCTTACCTTCCAACACCTGGGTTGTGCAGCGTATCGGAACCTCACTCTTCTGCTAGTTGACCGGAATGATCACACCCGCTTTCCCCCGGTCCGCTTTTAAACTTCACTAATCGACATGAAAATGGGCACATGATAGAGTCACGTATCATGTGACACGACAAGCACGTGGTAAAGTCGCGTGTCACGTGATACGGCGAGCGAGCCTAAGGATTTTTTGTACAGAAAGTTACGCGGCCATATTTAAACGTACTATCTCTCTCTAAGTTAGTCCGAATATTCTATCTGTATCCTTGAATGATACTAAATGTAAAACAATCACCCAATAAGTTAGAAGTGAGTGATATATTCAGACAACTCATAATAAATAAAAGTTAACTTATGATAGACATCCAGTCTTCTTTTGTATTCAATCCTTTTTATACTGTATCTAATTTACAAATAAACCATTGTTCTCTAAGTTTCCGTTTTTTATTTAAGTCACCCCCTCTCTTATTACCACTGATACATTCTAAAATGAACCATTTAAACTCACTGAATTTATGACAATTTTTTTTGTAATTTTCTGTGAGTGGTGCATTTACCTTATTAGTCCGCAGAGCAGATTTATGCTCAAGGAGTCTAACTCTGAGTTCGCGACCCGTCTCTCCTACATACCCCAATCCACAGGGGCAGATTAAGAGATAAATCAAATTTTTACTACGACAATTATTAAGTTCTTTACTAACAATATCCATCCCATTGAATTGTAAATTCTTCGCAACTATACAACACTCGCAAATAGAGCATGTGCCGCATTTATAGTTACCGATAGCCAGAGTACCTCTTATAGTCGTTTGTCTCTGCATATTGGGATCTCTATAAGTTTGTACTAAAACATTTTTAATATTCCTTTTTTTTCTTATATGCAAACAGTGGTTTCCGAAGTTTACTGTCCTGTCCATCATTTAAAATTTTCCAATTTTTGTTAATGACATTTTTAATTTGACTGCATTTGTTAGAAAATTGACTGACAAACACAATTTGATCTTGCCTTTCGTTATTTTCCCTACTTCTATTCTGGTCTAACATGTACTCCCGATCATAATATTTGGCTCGTTTGAAGGATTGTTTAATCAATTTTTTAGGATATCCGCGTTCGGTCAATTTCACCTTAAGGGTCTCAGCATGCAAGTTAAAATCATTCATAGTTGAACAATTTCGACGCAATCGAAGAAATTGCCCAAAGGGAATATTATCCCTTTGGGCTTTTGGGTGGAAACTCCCATAATGAAGGAGTGTGTTTTTATCAGTCGGTTTTGTATATAATTCCACTTCCAAAACTCCTTCAACCTCTTTAATACAAATGTCTAAAAAGTTAACCCTCTCCTGGCTGAACTGGGCTGTAAATTTCAAATTTGGATCACCCAAGTTGAGCCACAGAATGAAATCCTCAAGATCTTCTTGGTTCCCTTCCCAAATGAAGATTATATCATCAATGAAACGGCACCATTCCCGAACATTCTCAAAGAATGGTGCCGCCTCATTAAAAACATGCTTGACCTCAAATTCACCCACATACAGGCAGGCCAGACTGGGAGCACATGTGGCTCCCATGCTGGTGCCCTTCACTTGTTGAAAAAGGCGATCTTCAAACAAAAATAAATTGTTTTTCAAGACCAAACTGATGCATTTAGTAATGAAATCCATGCTGCCACCATGGAGATCCACTCTAGTCAACAATTCAGCTACAACTTTGATAGTGTCATCCTGAGGAATATTAGTGTACAGGGCTTCAATATCCAGGGTGACCAAAAATTGGGTCACCCTATTGAAGCCCCTCCCTTCAAACTTAGAAATAGCATGGGCCGTATCTTTAAGGTAAGAAGTCTGTAGTTGTACTAAGGGTCTTATAAAACAATCTACATATTTACTAAGGGGCTCAAGTATTGACCCAATGCTACTTACTATTGGTCTCATAGGTGGATCCTCAAGGTCTTTATGTACCTTGGGAGGCCATAAATAGCTGGTGTAATAGGCTTATCAGTACCAAGAAATCGATACTCGTCTTCACAGATCCATCCTTCACTCCATGCTTCGAGGAGTAATTCATCTATCTCTTTCTTAAGTTTATTTAACTTACTGAATGGAACTTCTTTATAATGTTCTGATATACTTAGTAACCTCATCATTTTATCATGATAGTCATCTGAGTTAAAAATAACCACTCCTCCACCCTTATCGGCGGGCTTAATCGTTACACTCAAATCCGCTTGTAATGCCCCAAAACCACATTATCTGTACTACTATTTGTCCACGTCATACCAACTGGACATATGGGGGACATGAAACACAACTCTCTGAACATGAGCACCTCACAGTGTGCTGTGAATGAAAATACAGCTGCCTGAAAGTCACAGTCGCAAACACCTGTGTGCACAGTCAAGTGATCAGACACCTTCAAGTCACAGAAGTATCGTCTATCATGGTCACATCTCAGATGGCATGCTGAGCCCTAACCGATAAACTTACCAGTAGTCCTGACAACGAAGACACAGCACAATGAGACAGAGGCAGACACCTGAGGGTACATTTCACTGATCACAACATGCCAGATGATACACGGGAGTGGGAGTACAGAGTGTATTGTATGCCCTGGAGTAGGCATGACTGTCCAGCTCCACCTGTAAGAGGGATGAGTCCTGGACAGTAGGCAGGTGGCTAAGCATGTGTGACACACTGGATACACATACTCCTGAGGCCCAAACATTGTTCCCACCAGCAGCATGGGTGTGTGCCAAATTCCCCAGGGACATGTGGTGAGTCAGAGCAGCAAGCGGACCACATATCAAAGTTACACCCAGATCACATGTCAGAACTTAGGCATTGTGTAAGCAATTGACCCACCCATGAATCGCACAACATAGTCACGGGAACAAATGCTGTCCCCCACCTTGAGCAAAGCAAAATGCAATGACACAGTCCCCAAATGACACAATTTCCTGACTATAAGGGCCACACATATGCGTATCAGAGGAGAAGTGGGCATGTCACAAATGAGGGACATGGGTCCTGGACCACATGACTGATGTACTGTGGAAGTTTAACCAGGCCAGAGGAGGGCACATAGCATGTCAGACAAAGTGCACAGTGCAGTCATGGACTCACCCCCTCCTTGCTGCTGTCTGTCCTTCAGCTGCCCATCCAGGTCAGGGAAGACCACCGCCAGGATCCGGAGCATGTGGGGGGTCAGGGTCCGGTGTCCGCCCCTCCTGCGAGGAGGCGACAGCTTCAGCTGGACCCTTGCGATCCTCCGGGTCCAGCCACGAAGGTCCTGCCACCTCTTTTGGCAGTTGCGGATCCTGCGCCTGTAGACCCCCACGGATCTTACTTTCCGGGCGATGGTCAGCCAGATGTCCTGCTTCTGGTGGGCATCAACCTGTGAGGATGACAAAGTGAAAAGGCCATTACTACACATGCAACATATACGTGCATCACACAGTTGGATATACATGTCTCAATCACAGGGGCATATGAAGTACACAGGCAGTGCAACAATGGCTATGAACAGTTTGCCAGCAGTCACTACATGGTATCATTGCATGGGAAGTAAACCTAGTTGGAATGCACTGTTACTGCACTGTACCAGTTCAGTGCATGTAACTACACACTTTGGGGTGTGACAACTACTCAGTGGGCATGCTAGCCAGTGGTGTGCACACTGAAAGTCCTGCTAGTCAGACAACATGCACAATTAGTGATGCAGTGGACAGCACACTCACCTGCTCCCCTGGTTTCCCATACAGCTTGCTGTACTGTGGAAGGAGGCTGTCTAGCAGGGCCTGGTTCTCCTCAAGGCTGAAGGCTGGGGCTCTCTCCACAGTACGTGCCATTGCAGGAGCCAGAGGATGCATAAACAGCAGCAGTGTTGGTGGCAGATGTCGTCCTGGAGCAGGTAGTGCAGGCAAGTGAGCTCTCAGGGGAACAGCCAGCATTATATGTGTGCTGCAGAGGCAGATACTGTCCCATGTGTCCAAAGTGATAGGTCCAAGTCGTTTGCATCTTCTGAATCTGACCAATCCATGGAATAGCAGCACTAATACACGCCCACAGCATCCTTCAAATCTTCAACTTCATGACACCCATGATTTTGCAACATTGTTGTGGCTGGCCAACTGAATTCACTGCATCAGACTCGTTGGAGCTTTGAAAATGCGTCCGTTGCCATGCCAGGCCCCAGCCAATGTGTGCGCACCGTTCGGTCCATTTCTGTACAACGCGTACCCGCTCACATTGAATGCAATGGGCCCGCCGGGCACACCGATCGGTCCATTGCTGTTCAACGCGTACCCGCTCACATTGAATGCAATGGGCCGGCCGGGCACACCGATCGGTCCATTGCTGCTCAACGCGTACCCGCTCACATTGAATGCAATGGGCGGCCGGGCACACCGATCGGTCCATTGCTGTTCAACGCATACCCGCTCACATTGAATGCAATGGGCCGGCCGGGCACACCGATCGGTCCATTGCTCTACAACGCGTACCCGGGATACAACGCGTACCCGCTCACATTGAATGCAATGGGCCGGCTGGGCACACCGATCGGTCCATTGCTGTTCAACAGCGTACCCGCTCACATTGAATGCAATGGGCCGGCCGGGCACACCGATCGGTCCATTGCTGTTCAACGCGTACCCGCTCACATTGAATGCAATGGGCCGGCCGGGCACACCGATCGGTCCATTGCTGTTCAACGCGTACCCGCTCACATTGAATGCAATGGGCCAGCCGGGCACACCGATTGGTCCATTGCTCTACAACGCGTACCCGGGATACAACGCGTACCCGCTCACATTGAATGCAATGGGCCGGCCGGGCACACCGATCTGTACATTGCTCTACAACGCGTACCCGGGATACAACGCGTACCCGCTCACATTGAATGCAATGGGCCGGCCGGGCACACCGATCGGTCCATTGCTGTTCACGCGTACCCGCTCACATTGAATGCAATGGGCCGTCCGGGCACACCGATCGGTCCATTGCTGTTCAACGCGTACCCGCTCACATTGAATGCAATGGGCCGGCCGGGCACACCGATCGGTCCATTGCTCTACAACGCGTACCTGGGATACAACGCGTACCCGCTCACATTGAATGCAATGGGCCGGCCGGGCACACCGATCGGTCCATTGCTCTACAACGCGTACCCGGGATACAACGCGTACCCGCTCACATTCAATGCAATGGGCCGGCCGGGCACACCGATCGGTCCATTGCTGTTCAACGCGTCCCTGTACAAGTCACTGGCATATGTCACCATGCCTGTCACAGGGGAACATATGCCAGCCACATATACTTCCCTGGGAGTGAGGGGCACACCTACAACACCACAGCCTGTCCACACTGTATCCTAAGGCATGTAAGGCTGCATTACCTGTTCCGTGTATGGGGGTCAACATGTTGTTTTTTGGGTGGCACTTGGGGGCAGCCACTCCCAGGCTGTGCACGTGTTCATGGGGACAGAATCCTTGGTGTGTTGTGCACATGAACACTGTGGTGTGAAACTGTTCATTTCAGGGCATGTGGCATGGTCACATTTCATGGTTGTGTATGTGTATGTCATGTCACATACCCCCTGAGTCCCATGTGGGACAGTATGTATGCCCCAGGGTGACCCATTGCCACAATTGTGATGGCCCTCCACAGTCTGTGTGCATGTTGTGTTTACAATGTCTCTGATTCCATGTGCACAATGGGAGACAGTCTCCACATCCACGTTGTTTGTGCATGGACTTTGATGTTGTGCGTGTGTGTGTCACAGACGTCCATGTCTGTCCTGCCGAGGCATCAGGGACCACTACCTGTGGGGGTCATGGTTGTTTAGCTGTGGTGTATTCATGATGCACCATGTCATGCCAGTGTCCATGTGGCAATACAGGGTCCCTGGGAATCTACCTGTCGATGAGCTGTGATGCCTGGGGCACATCTGTCCTCACATGTCACTGTGGTGTGTGTTTGGAACGTGACAGCAGTACATGGGTACTGTGACACAGCCTAATGATATCCCATAGCACAACCTGGGACTTGTTGAGGGCACATGTTGAACTGTGATGTTAGATGTTAGCCATGTAGGTGCCATTCATGTCCTTACGGAACGGCACACACATCATGTACTTGTGTCTCGTAATGATGTATCATGTGATATTGAGTCTGGTCTATGCCACATATGTGGGGTGACTGACAATCTTTCTTTCTTCACCTATGCACTGCAGGGCACCAGCTGTCCATCGGCCATTCCCTGACCTTGCAACAGTGGTTGAACGGGACTGCATCCGACGGTACCGCTTCACCAGGCCACTGATTGAGGAATTGACGGTGCGGTTGGCCCCACATTTGAATCCTGGCCGGACATACCCTACAGCGCTGACCCCCAAGGTGAAGGTGATGGCAGCCCTACACTTCTTTGCCACCGGTACCTTTCAACACACTGTGGCGTCTGCTGGTGGGATGTCACAGACCATGTTCAGCCGTGTGCTCCGCGATGTTTTGGAGGCTATGTTGAGATACCTGAACCAGTACATCTATTTCCCTAGACTTCAACAACTCACTGATGTGAAGAGTGACTTCTATGCCCTGGGGAGGATGCCGCATGTCATTGGCTCCATTGATGGGACACATGTGGCTTTGGTACCACCACAGGCCCAAGAGCAGGCATACAGGAACCGCAAACACTACCATTCGGTCAATGCACTGGTGGTATGTCTTGCAGATATGAGCATCTCACACGTGTGTGCCCGTTTCCCCGGTTCTGCACACGATGCCTACGTGATGAGGAGTAGTCGCATCCCGAGGATGATGTCACAGATGCGGAACCAGCGTGCCTGGCTTGTTGGTGTGTACTGACTTTGTACCATTGTGTGTGTTCTGCAATGTAGTGTTCCACCCTCTTTTCCAACTCAGCTAATGTGCAATTGTCTGTATGTAGGTGACTCCGGATACCCCAACATGCCGTGGTTGCTGACGCCCCTCAGGAACCCTGTGACACCAGCCCAGATGCGCTACAATGAGGCACATGGTCGGACCAGGAGAGTGATTGAGCGGACATTTGGTCTCCTGAAGAGCCGCTTCCGCTGCCTAGATAAGACAGGAGGGGCCCTCCCATATGCCCCAGCAAAGGTGTGCAAGATTGTCATCGTCTGCTGCATGCTACACAACCTGGCAGTGCGGAAGGAGTTGCCTCTCATCCTGGATGACGATGACCAACATCCGCCACCTGTGGAGGATCCTGGGCTGGACCACGATGCCAGTGATGATGATGATGATGAGGGTGATGTCCGCACACAGCTCATCACCAACTTCTTCAGCTGAATGTGAGTATCCAGGGATGTTATGTCAATGATGTGAGTTTGCATGATATGTGTTGGTGGTGCTCTGGTGCTGTTTGAGTGTGTCCATGTGCTACTTGACTGGATGCGTGCAGCGATGTGTCCTTACAGGTAGTCTGTACTCCCCAACAGTGTTGGCATGCTAACTTGGTTCTGGGTGGGTTTCTTGTGACATGTATTGGGCATGAGTATTGCAGTTCTGTCCTGTTCTTCAGTGCTTTTGACTGTGTGTCATTTCTGTCCTTCACAGGGTACTTTCAGAGTTGTTTGGTCAACTGTGATCCCCCGACACCGTGAATCAACTTCCAGGGTGGTAGCTGTCGTTTCCCTACAGGTGATGTGCGCCACACCCATGGACTTCCTTTCATCTACACTTGTTGACTGTGTGCCCACTGCCAGGTGGGATTACCTTGCATCTGTAGTGGTTACAACATGTTGCAAATATGTAATAAACCTGTGCTTCACTTTGTGATGTGCGTTGTCTGTGGTCACACATCTGACTGACATTTGCTTACTGCACCAGTGGGCTAGTTAACACAGACTGTGAATAGGTGTTGGGTCTGTGCATTGCACCGTATTTCCTGGCAACATCAGTGTAGGCGATGAGTCAGATGGCCCTGGTGTGTATGTGTTGTGTAGCCCTGGTGGTGAGTCTCCCTCATATGTGTCACGTCGCCATGACTCACATGCCGGTGTTGTACTTGCTGTAGCAGTTAGCATGCACAGTGTCATTTCACAGATCATCATCTCCACTTCAGAAACAACGTTGGAATCACAACAGAGGCAAGTATGGTGTATTAGTGAGTTTATTGACATACATGTGTGAGTATAGTGCACAGGATGGTGGGTGCTGTACATTGTGATTGTAATCCAAAGTTCCTAGATGATTTGGAAGTCCTGGTAGCAGAAATGTCCAGAGTAAAGTCCACAGTCATCTGATACATTGGTCCAACTTGAGCTCCCCATGTCATGTGGGAGAGTTGTGTTGCATTCAACAGGGTGAAGAGTTTGAGCACAAAGGTGATTTTCCAGAACAGGTGTTGGCTTCCTGGGGGTTGTGCATGGCCATCAGCCTCTCAGCTGTCCTTCCTCGGACGACCCCTCTTCTTTGGGGGGGGACCCTCAAGTGCAGGCTGCTGCGGTGCAAGGGACTCTCCGCCAGAGTCATCCTCCCTCCCTGTGGCAGTTGCAGTTGTTCAAGCACCAGATGTTGTGGGCACACAGGGAGGTGTTGACATGTTGGTGCAAATCTGGCGGAGGCATTGCAATATGTCCCTATGCACCGCCGTCTGTTCTTGCACTGTGTCCCACTTGGACTCCATGCGGGACATGTGTAAGTCCAAGCGGGCATGATGGGCAGCCTGCTGCTGTTGAATGTCCCTGAGGATCCCCACTACCTGGCTGAACTCTCCGGTGCTAGTCTGGTACGCATCAGCTATGCGTACCAGTTGTGGGTCATCATGCAGTCCAGACCCCTCTGCAAGCAGCGACCTATGTCTACCACCCCTCCCACCACCCCTGGCGACACGTGAAGGAACTGCGGTGGCACGCACAGGTGACCCTGGGCCCCCTTGGGGGTTGTTGCTGGTGTTGTTGTCCGTAGCTCCACGTTGGGCCGGGGTCCGTGTGCTGTTGGTGGTGGTGGTCCTTGGTCTGTCCGTGTCGGCAGGGGTGGTCTGTGTGTTGGCAGTTGTTGGAGGGGTGGGTGCAGGGGGTGCAGCTGGTGGTCGTGCTGGTGCTGCATGATGACTCACTGCGGAGGTGCCAGGTAGGTCTTCATCATCCGAGGTGGGCAGAGGCTGTTCCACACCAGTGAGCTCAGTGTCCCCCGGAGCCTAGGACAGGGACTCCTCAGCATCTGCTGCTGTGTCCCCATCATCACCTGTATTTGGAAGAGACACACAATGTATGTAATGTTTCTACAGGCATCAATGGTTCAAACACCTGACAGTTGTGACTGTACCTCTGGATGCGGGCCTGTACATTGCATTGTCCTAAGTTGTCACAGTCAGCTGTTGATATTGGTGTAGCGCATTGTCCTGACAACATGAAGCATTTCAATGTGAATGTTGAGGTGTGTGCATGGCCAGCATTGGTGGTATTTGGTTGACATCCAGACATCCTTCTCCCTCCAGCCCAGTTATCCCATCATGAAGCATGCCACCCTTGCAGTGGGTGCAGGTTGACTCTCAGGATGTCAGTCAGTGGTGTCCTGCTGTTTGTTGGTGCCCAGTTCCCAGCAGGGCCTTGTGCTCCCAACAGCAGTACCCAGTGTCAGCCATCTTGTCAGTTGTTTTCCACTCCCTGTGATGTGAGCTTACAGTTTAACTGCACAAATGAGAGTCACCATATTTACTAACAGAGTAGGGTTTGGTGTGGTTCATGACTTTGGGCAACTATATTCACAGAGAGGTTTCCTTACTTCCACATGTAATCCTATGTGAAACGGACACCATGTTAAGAATTTGCTTGAAGCACCCCAATTGCCTAGTGAAATTGCTGTGGTTAATGTCCAGGTCATCAAACCGTCAGTAGGTACATTGCCATGGGCAAGCGATACACTGACTCTGTAGCCAGGTATTGCGCACTGTTCACTTGCACATTTAATGGAGTGTTCACATGCGAATCTGAGGATGACAGCTCGTTTGCTATGGTAATAGAATCACCGACACTTGGTAGGAACTGAACTGAAAAGATTACAGGAAAATGTGTCAGAAACAGTACAGAATGGGTGGATCAGGTCAGTATGTGTAAAGAACATAAATGACATATGCATGTCATCAGATGGAAGACTGGTTCTGCCTTATAGCTTGTTGTTTCCAATGACACAGCATTATCACATTTAGGGAGTGACGCCAAGGTGAGAACATTTTGACAAAGTTGGTACAATCCCAGATTCTGAATGATTGCGGATGAGATTTGCCGAAGGTTACATATCAACAGCTGAATGTAGGGAGGAAAACACAAGTCAGAAGCACACACATAGGGAGATCAGGTGGGCCCTTTAACAGAATGCAGATGGATTTTATCTTATCGAGATGCCTGTACACAACTGGTTGAGATATATCCAGGTGAATGTCTGTATTTTCTCAAGATGGGTGGAAGCCTACCCAACAAGAAGAAACGACAGTCTGACTGTAGCAAAACTTTTATTGCGTGAGCTGATCCCATGATTTGGGATGCCGATCCTTCCTGAGTCAGACAAAGGAACACACTTCAAAAATGAAATGATGAACATGTGTGCTGCTCTACAAATTGAACAATAGTTACACTGCAGTTACAGACCAGAAGCATCTGGTATTGTTGAACAAATGAATTGTACCATTAAATCTAGATTAGCGAATGTTTGTGCTTAAGCTTGCCTGAAGTTGACCGATGCTTTACTTTTGGTGCTGATTAGCATTCGAAGTATACCTGACAGGAAGACTGGATTATTGTAGCATGATATATTAATGGGAAGGACTATGAGATTGCCTGCTGTGCCTGCAAATGCCCTTATGAATATAACAGATGATATGATATTGGACTACTCCAAGGAATGCTGATGTGGTTCATTCTGTCTCCCATCAGGTATCAGCTGCCATACAAGACCCTGATCAAGAACAGTGCCACAACCTCAATTCTGGTAATTGGGTCATAATCAAGAAGCACGTTCGAAAGACTTGCCTTGAACCCAGATGGAAAGGCCCCTTCCAAGTTATTCTGACTACGAATTCTGATGTTAAATGTGCTGGAATGCTGAACTGGATTCACGCCTCAAACATCAAGAGAGTGAGCAATCCAGAAGAAGTCCCTTTGGTCTATGATCCTGAAATAAGAGCTTTAGTGGTCGCACCATCAGACAAGAGACCACCTAGACGTGCAGCATCAGCACCTGTCCAGATACAGAGAAAAGCCCAAGGAGAAACAAGGGGGGAAGATTTGCAAACTAATAAATGAGTACAAGTCCCTAAATTGATGCAAAGTGGCATCGAAATCTATGATGAAGACAAATTAAAGATTGAACCACATGCTGAAAGCATCTGTGAAACAGCACAAGACAATTGACAAGACTAGGTGACAGAACTAGCACTGGGACAAGAAAAGTCAGTCGCCAAACATAGTGGCCAAGAAGTCTCAAACCTGAGAGACTATGGAGAAGCACATCAATAACACAAATTCCAGAGACAGTACATGATGAAAGTGAGACAGAAAGTGAAGGTTATCTTGATCCAAATCATCAAGTCAGAAGACGATCCAAAAGAACTCGTGTACCGTCCAGAAGATATTCAGCACATGAATGGTCTTTCTACATGAATGAAGCACTGAATGTTAATTTGGAAGATCTGTGCAACGTGAATCCTAAACTATTAGAACCTCCCTGAACAACAAAAAAAAGAAAGCTAAAAAACTCAATTGAAAATAAACATACTTAATGTAATAGCGAAGAAGACTGTGGAAAATATCTGTTAGATGTTTTTGTTTTATTTATTTGTTTTACAGAAGACTAAACTAGGTCCAAGAAGACAGTTACAGAAGAATAGGGATAACCTTTTAGAAGAACACAAAGTAGGGTTAAGGATTTTCTAGTAGGAAATTGAATTGCTAAAAAAAAAAAAAAAACGTAACTGCTTTAGAGAAGATCATTTACTAATTCTCTATAGCAAGTTATTCCAGCGCAGACTCAGAAAGATGTGTTGCATTAGAAATAAGTGTAAATGTATCATGGGTGCAGTTTTCATAATAACAGCTATAATGATTGCTATAGTATTAATAGGGTTTTATCTAACACCTGATTCAGAACCATAATACACAAATTTTAAAAACAGACACACACACACAATATTAGGGATAGCGTGTTCACAAAAACATTTGTGAGATACAAAAGAAAGATGATTACTCACTAATGTATAATCTATGCTAGTCCAAGAATGCACACATGTTATGGATGCTAAAGATAGCTATGTCTGTGCACACTTCCTACTTCTGTTTCTGAGGAAGTTACACATAACCATATACCCTTGTACTATGCCGTTTCCTGTAGTATTTTACTATCATTAGTTTATAGATGAGGACATTTTGAAAACTTTTATTCTACTCATGATTTAGTACTCTCTAGAGTCCCTTTAATAGAAAGCATGAATTTACACCCACAAGCAAAAGTCATGGACACCGCTTGATATTATTTCATTCCACATACACCTATAGATAGTGTGAAAGCTTACAAAAATAATTTAACTTGTTTAATGCACCCTGAAGAAAAAGCATACATAATGGCTGAAGAAGAAAGATACATGAACATACCAAAAGCGACAAACAGGAAGGGAGACATATTAGAGAATGCATGGAAGAAGGAAGAGAACGAATTTAAAAAGAAGATGGTTTATCCTAAACTCAGACTAGACAGCTGACACAAAGGGATGATTTGTGCTTACAAAAGGGGAACACCAAAAAGGACTAGGCATGCAGGGATTAGCAGTTGTGACCATGGATCACGGACAGAATATCGACGACCACAATATCGAGGTCCCAAAATATCGGGACCTAAATATCGATGCCAAGAATATCGACATCCTATCTACATCACGGTAAGTACATAAATATCGAAACAAAAATATAGCTGTTAAAAATATCGGTTTTTGTATGTATAAAAAAAAGTAAAATAAATTAAATAATACATATAACTTAAAAATAAATATTTATAATTATTAGAAAATGTTAACAATTATAAGTAATAAAAGTAATGTAAAAATAAATTAAACATACATATATAAAATATAATATATATATATATATTTACTTAATAATTATGAATAAATAATTAATTTAATACATTATAAAATGTCAGAAATTAATTATAAATTATAAATACATATATATATATATACACCTCTAACATAAAAATAAAAAAATATATATATTATAAATTAAGGGGCCCATTACGATGGCGGGCGGAAGCACAACCGCCGTGCTGGCGGATGCAAAAACCACCAGTTACCGCCGGCACGCAGCAGTCCACACGCCCGCCCAATTACGATGCGAAAAGTAGGCCAAACACCGCCGGCAAGCCAGCAACACCGTCCGCCATCAAAGTGCGCCCGTACACGTAGCGGCGCAGCCCAACTGACACACACCGTCCGACGAAACACGTACAGCCCGGCGCATAAATTACGATGCCGCAAACAAACGGCTCCCACGGCCAAGAGATACCGTACGACAAACCGAAGCGGTAACACGGACGCCGAGCACGGACAACGAAGAAGCGGCTCCCCGAGCATGAATCCAGCACTGCAGGCCCTCCCCATGCTCCTGCTGATGCACCACCAAGGACGCAACGTACCGCGGAGACGCAGGTAGGCACACACACAACAAGTGCACGCAAACAGCGCACACAGTGCAAGGGCGGAAAAAGCGGACAACCCCCACCAGCGCGTGTACACTACACATCCACCATTGCATCCACATATGACACACAGGCCAAATCGTAACATCGCGTAACACATGTGTACACACCACCTGGGACTAGGAACCAACCACCCCGTCACGGCCCCATAGCGGCGATGACGCCGCCACACATGCGCACAACGCAGAGGCCAACCGCAGCGCCATGCATGCGTCGCACACAGACACAGGGACACAACCAAGCAGCACACACATCAGCCCCACCCCGAACGCACATGACACGTGACAGGCCTGCCACAGACATGTCCCCAACGCCCAATTCACGGACAACACCCAACGCCACACAACCGACGCACACATGTCAGTGAAGTCACGCAACAGCAGGACACACCCCAGTGTAACAAACATGGCGTAGCACACAGCGGCGGCAACACCAACTAGGAGAAGCAGGGCCCCTTCGGGAAGAGGAACGCCAGTACCACACTGAAACACCCATACCACCCTGCACATATGAACAAGACATATAAAACGGAACACCAAAGAGCCCGGGGACCGACAACAGGTGGCCCAAGAATAACATTCACACACAAGGCCCAACGCAGAGCGGAAGGCAGCCTGCCGCCCACACAAGGGAGAGCAGACAGCACTGAATGACCTTCCATTCCAACTCCGAAACCACAGCCCTACGACAGAAGCCGGTGAATACAGCCATTGTCCAAGAATAGACCAACACAGGCATGCCGAGGAGACCGACCACAGGGCAGATAGCGCATATCACAGAAGCACACAACGGACGGGGAAGAAAGAAGAAAACACTCCCCCATGTCGGCCACATGCAAGTTAATTGGAAGGAGTCACACATCACTGACCTTGAACTGTCTGAGAAGCATGTGGGAAGAGGGCCCGTGTCCTCCAAACAAGCCAACAGAACACAAGTCCTGTCTCCCTACGACTACACAGAGCTCACAGCAACCTCGGAGCGTGCACATTGCAGACT